>CM052886.1:18663146-18836269 GCA_028534135.1 Potos flavus
ACGGCTCCCATGCTATTTCAGCATAAAGACTGAATCTCTAACAACTATATTTATTGGAACCACCCTGCCTGCCCCACCAACACACCTATCTCCTCCTTCCTCTGTTTCTTTATCTAGATGTATATAGTATCCTACATTCCTAGACTCTGCAGCTAAAACCCTTCTTGTCACCCCTATCCTATCAGCTTCCCATATCCTATCAGTCCCACCCATTCTTCCTCAAATTTTCCTCCACACACAGCCCATTTGTTCTCTTACTCTGGGCCGTCATTCTTTACCTGTTCCTGTGGCTCCTAACCATGGCCAATCCATCTGAACACTAGTGGCAAAGGTGATCTTTCTAAAAAACCAATTCTGTATCACTCCAGTCTGTACTATTCAACCAGTCTACACTGCCCATAGAATGAGACATGACGCAAATAATCAACGACTAGACAGGAAAGCTGAGAAAGTTGGTCTGCAGAGAGAAGAGCAAGCAGAAGTATATACAGCAGGGTGGAGAGACAAGATGGGAAGGTGGAGAGGACTTCCTGGGTTCATGGGGACTTTCCGGGTCCTGCTTTGGGTCCTCGGGCTTTTGGGCATCTATCCACTTCTTTTCCTTCTCTCTGAACTGACTTGAGTGAGGCTCTTCTAGATCTGACGCCCCCTGCCTGTCCCTTTTCTGTCACATCCCACAGGCACTCCATGTCTTAGCCCCACATGGTGAGCTCCTCAGGCCACGAATTGGACATTTTGTGTTCTATGTCCTCCCGAACTCCCACTCTAGGCTGGTAAACCCATCTGATACTCAAGGGGGAAATGCTGCTCCTCTTTGAAGCCTCCCATGGCTCGCACTGGACTCTTCCTCCATAGTGCTCCGTACATCATCAGCTACCACAACCTCCCACTGTCTTGTTTCCACGTCTTCCCCCTTCACTGAGTTACAAATGCAGATCAACCAGAACCCAGCACAGTGTCTGGGACAGAGCAGATAATTCCGTAATCGTCTAATGTATGTGGAGACAGAGCTTAGAGTCCACAGTCTGTGGGATATGCTACTGCTGGAGAGGCTCCCACCCCTGTTACATACTGGATTTCATGGAAATCTTTCTAAATATGTTTCATACCCTCAAGTATTCAGACCAATTTAATCTTTCCTTGGTTTCTGAGCCATGTTTATGAAACTAACAGCTTTTGCAGTACACCGTAAGTTCTATCCCTGGGACCTCCGACGTTTATGAAGCTGTTTGCTGGACTCCAGTTCTGTTTTTATAAATCTATTGTCTTCCTGCTCAGGCAGTCATTTTACTTATCTGTACCTATTTAAAACAGCTGCTTCCATTCACTTACTTTAACCTGCTAATTTTGTGGTTTTAAATAAAAGGCTACCGACCCTCTCCTTTATTATAGAGCAAAATACACGACCTACAGAACAGTTTTTCTTGTGACAGCTTCCCCACTAGGCAGCTTCACTTCAGGTTCACAATGTTTTTCTGGATGGTTAAGGCTGATAACTACCGTTGTATAAGACAGAGTTTTACCATAATACTATAGAAAAACTACTTACATAGTCAAGGCTTCATCCTAAGAAGCTTCAAACCCTGTAGAAATATTTTTTTCTACAACACCCAAAGGTGCTGCTAGCTAAGCATGCCTCAGAAGAAGGCAAGTTCCATGAGGATCGGTGACAGTGATCAGCTATCTTGATCCTTACACTTCTCAGGATGGGTAGCTTAGGTTCCCTAGCAAATTCTACCTGCTTGCCCTGAGCACACAAGGGCACAGAGCCAACACTTGGGGAGAGATATTTACCTGCCCTCTGGATGCCAATTTGGCTGCTGTTTGGGCTGGATCAAAGACTCGGCGAGAAGACTGATCCTTACAGAAATTAATATGTCGGGTGGCTGCAGTTTCATTAAACCTCCTCATACAATATGGACACTGAATATAATCTAAATGCAAAGATAACAACAAAAGGCAATTAACATTTCAAAAACAACTCTGGAATGGACTATATGACTGAAATAAGTGGGATATGAACTCTGCTCCAACATAAAAGAACAAAGTCCCAGACTCTGGTTTGAGAAAGCTTATGCCAGAGGGAAGGTATGCAAGGGCACAAATAAAAGACATAGCAGGGGGGACATTTTTCTGTCTATACATTTATTTCAATTAGGAGTGTACCCTTAAAATGTTTACATGATACACGTTTTAGAAAATAGACTCATTATACTTATGACCTTCCCAATTAAATGAATGATTTAGTGAATCCTTATGTAAAGAAAGTAGTCCTAGAACCACAGAATATTAGTATTGATGATGCCCTGAAGGACACAGAAGATTCCGAAGCCCAGACTGTGGCACCACGTGGGACAGGTCACACAGAGGTTATGGACCTACTCTCCTTCCTTATGGAAGGAGAAAGATGTTGGAAATTTGGAAGTTTGGGGGATGGGATTTGAAGCCAGTGTCACTGGCAGAAAGACCCACTGCTTCTGCAGGGGTTGATTTTTTTTCACTGAACTCCTAAGTGAGGAGGCAAATAAGTTCAGGAAGGAGGTGAAGTAAAAGGAAAAAGGTGCGGTTCAATAGGAGAAAAGGGAAAGAAAGAGGGGTGATGGGCAATTGGTTCCAGAAATAGCTTCAGCTTTCAGTGTTAGAACCTCCCAGGCAGCTCTGTGGGTACTAGACCCTCCATGCTTCTAGGGAAGCATAGAAGGAATACCCACTTGTCTCAGTCTGGCTCTCATTTGTAATTAATAAACAGTGAGAGAAATGGGAAGTGAGAAAGCTCCACAGTCTTTTTAGAATGAGGAAAGGCTCACAGCAAAGCCAGTTTGAAGCCCATCCCTCTAAAGTAAGTAAGAATATGAGATTTGTTTTTGTTTTGTTTTATTTTAGGCACCTTTAAGGGACGACAAAGTGGATATGAGCGACGTAAGAAAGATCTGAGACAGCCCCAATCTCAGACTCTGTATGGAAGTTTGGGTTAGTGTATAGTCAAAATGCCTACATGTGTGGATGAATATTTGAAGCAGTGATATCTTCAAGGTTAAGAGTTTTTTTGAAGGCATCTTTTTAAACAATCTGAGGAGTTTTCTGTTAGAACAAATCATTTCCTAAAATGAATATTCAGAGAATTAACAATGGAATACATTAAGAAGTTGGAATATAGTAAAAGATGAGCACTGAGCCTCACCTTTTATTTCTTATTCTGGAAGGCAGTAATTAATCAATTCACTATGTATTGAACACCTATTACATGCCAGGCACTGGTTTATAGTTGGGAGGTACAATGTCCCTGTCATCAAGGACTAAGCATTCCAATACAGAAAGAGTTTTCCCACGGTGATAAATTCCTCGGACAAAAATAAAACAGGATAGCATTGGGAAATGATGAAGGCTCCACATCCTGCCTGACTGGTTTTGAGCCCAAGCTCTTTGCTTGTTGTACGTGTGAACTTCACCAAGTTACTCAATCTCCCTAAGCTTCAATTTCCCCAGTTCCTACATATCACCTATTTCACCAGGCTGTTGTGAAAGTTAACTTAGATAATCCACTAGTGGGCAGGTGGAACATCCTTTTACTCTGAGGAAACAGGCCCAGCAAAGCTGCATTTCCAGCTACCAAACAGGAATGAAACCACTTATAAAAGTAAAACTGAAAGTGCCATTATTGTGCAGAACTCACTTACAACGATGTAGAAAACAATCTACAACTCTGCTCTTGGTTTGGTAGTTTCTTCAGTTTTTCCAGCTGAGAGTCAAGGCTCGTATCAGAAATACTGCTACCCTTAAACCTACTCAGGGTTAATGTGCAAAGACAATGACGATAGCAGTGACTGCATGGCTTCCTTACTCCACCTGTTCGTTCATTGATTCATTGCCACCCTTCTGTGTGTTTGGCACTGTCTGCCACCATAGAGACAACAAAGCTGAAGTGAATTTCCCTCCCAACAAAAGTCTCAAAGACAGCTAGAAGGCTAGGCAAAGAAGCAATTACCACTTGTCGTATAAGCTTTGAAAGGAGGAAGCACTGAGTGCTCCAGGAGCCCAGAGGAAGGACATGAAGCCCAGACCTAAAGGGGCAGAGAAAGGAAACGACAACCACTCTGAGAATGGGAAAAAAAATTTTTTTTGCAACAATAATCTGGACACAGCATGACTGAGTTGCAATGTTCTACTGTCATCTCAATCTGAGTCACCCCTTCCTCTATCAATAATGGTGTCATGAACATCATTATGTGCTATTTATTTCAATACATAATGATATTTAAGGTGAGACTACAAATGGATCCTTATGATGGCTGTGGGGAAGGTGGCCAGACCACAAAAACATTAAAGTAAATAAACAAGGGTCATTTAAAAATGCAAGTGTTTTGTTGAGTACCCATGTCTATGTAGCCTATGAAATGGGAACCAAATGTCTCAGGCCTCACTGAGGATCTCAATTATAAATATTCTATATTGTTGTTCCTATAAAGTGTCACAACATCCTAGAAAGCTGAATAATTGGCAGACTTAAGTCAGTAAGAATTAAACAAATGCATGTCACAAAAACTGAGTCATAAAGGAATCATGCTGAGGAAAAAAAAGGAAATGACCTGCAAAGTCATGCAAAATAGGCTCCATCATATATAACCCCACTTATGTCTGTATAAATTTTCTCGTATTTAAAGCTGAGAATATATGGGCTAATATAAAATCCCCACACTAACTAATGGAGTAGTAATGAAAATATGCTACTTTAGATAATCATTTTGTTTGGCACATAAAATTATAATAAGGGCACAGGGAAGAATTTAATTATAAAGCTATATTTTAGCATAAGAATGTAAGGGCAGAAAAACAAATTGTACGTTTGATTAGGCCTTAGAAAGGCAATTATTTATTTTAAGGAAACAATAATCCCCACATTTTAAATCCAATGTGGAAATTAGAGAAATCCACACAGCAGGACAGCTGACATAGTTTCATTTATTTGCCTCAGGAGCTGTAAAGTAGACATCAATCCTGTAGCTTCTGCTATTAAAAGGAAGTATGGCTTTTAAATCATAAAAGATTTTTTTGTTGTTGTATAAGGCTTGTTGCCAAAACATTATCAAAATCATGGCCACAGATCTTTCTACTTCCACATTATTTTAAGCTACTTTTTCATTAGCACCCAGCAAAAATGAAGTAATCTTTAAGATGATTTTCTGGCACACGAGAACAGCCACAACAGTTGTGGCCAGGCCTCTCAGCCAGCTGCGCCGGGAGCTAATCCCACCCCCCAGCACACCCACAGCAGCTGCAGCCAGGCCTCTCAGCCAGCTATGCCAAGGGCCAGTCCCACCCCCCAGTGGGACTCACAGCAGTTATGGCCCTGTCACAACAAGAGAGCACAAGCAGCCCACATACAGCACTCCTGCAGCTCCTGGTTCTGGTGATCAAAGTGGGACTGCAATACTGGGCCCCACCAAATGTGTTCTACATAAGGCCACTATCTTCAAGATCAGGAAACATAACTGACCTACCAAATACACAGAAACAGACAGAGAGTAAGAAAGAAACAGAGAAATACGTTCCCAACCAGAGAAAGAGAGAAAACCTAAAAAAAACAAAACAAAACAAACAACAACAAAAAATTAAACAAAAGGAGATAAGCAATCTACCGTATAGAGTTCAAAGTGATGGTAATAAAGATGCTCACTGGACTTGGGAGAAGAATGAAGTCAATGATAACTTCAACAAAACAGAAAATATAAGAACCAATCAGAGCTGAAGAATACAATAACAAAATGAAAAATGCACTAGGGGATCAATATAGATTAGAAGATGCAGAAGAATGGATGACCAATGTGGAAGACAGGGTAGTGGAAAGCATCCGAATGAAACAGCAAGAAAAAAATTTTTTTAAAAAAGAGAATAGGTTAAGGGACCTCTCTTGATGTTGGGACAACATCAAGCATATTAACATTTGTATCATGGGGGTCCATGCAGAAGGAGAGCAAGAAAAAAAGGGAGAAATTTATTTGAAGAAATAGGTGAAAACTTTCCTAACCTGAGGAAGGAAACAGACATCCAGGTCCAAGAATCAAAGACAGTCCTAAATAAAATGAACCCAAAGAATTCTACCAAGACACATAATAATTTAAAAGTCAAAAATCACAGATAAAGATTCTTAAGAGCAGGAAGAGAAAAGCAACTAGTTACATACAAGGCAATCCCCACATAAGGCTGTCTGCTGATTTTTTAGCAGAAACTTTGAAAGCTAAAAAGGAGTGGCATGATCTGTTTTCCAAGGGCTGAAAGGAAAAGCACCTACAACCAAAAATACTCTACCTGGAAAGGTTATCATTCAGAATTAAGGACTGATAAAGAGTTTCCCAGGCAAACAAAAGTTCATCACCACTAAACCAGCCTTATAAGAAATGTTAAAGGGAGTTCTTTAAGTGGAAAATAAAAGGCCATAACCAGAAGTAAGAACATTATGAAAGAAACAATTTCACTTGTAAAAGCAAACATATAGTAAAGGTCAATCATTTATAAAGCTAGTATGGAAGTTAAAACACAGTAATAGTAAAATCGGTTATATCTACAATAATTAGTTAAGAAATACACAAAATAAAGAGACATAAATTACGGAGAAGGGGAGTAAAAATGTAATGCTTTTAGAATGGAGTTCAAACTTAAGAGACCATCAATTTAAAAAAAGACTGCTACACACAGAGGATGTTATGTATGAACCTCATGGTAACTACAAACCAAAAACCTATCATAGATATACAAAAAATAAGGAAAAAGGAATCCAAGCGTAAGAAAGTCATCAAATCACAAGAGAGCAAAAGAAGAAAGTAACAGAGAAGAACTACAAAAACAACCAAAAAATAAAGAACAAAATGGCAGTAAGTACATACCTATTAATAATTACTTTAAATGTAAATGGACCAAGTGCTCAAGGGTGCCTGAGTGGCACAGCTGGTTGGGTGTCTGTCTCTTGGTTTTGGCTCAGGTCGCAGTCTCAGGGTCACAGGATGGAGACCCGTTGTCAGGCTCCATGCTCAGTGTAGAGTTGACTTGGGTTTCTCTCTCCCTCTGCTCCCCCCCACCATCTCTCTCTCCCTTTCTCAAATGTATAAATAAATCTTTAGGAAAAAAAAAAAAGAGGCGTGCTTAGGTAGCACAGTCAGTTAAGCATCCAACTCTTGTTTTCAGCTCAGGTTGTAATCTCAGGGTCATGAGATTGAACCCTGCAATGGGCTCCACACTCAGTATACAGTCTGCTTGGGATTCTCTCTCCTTCTCCCTGTGTCCCTCCTGCTCACACACTCTCTCATTCTCTCAAATAAATAAATCTTTAGTGTTCGTTTTTTTTTAAGATTTTATTCATTTATTTGACCGAGAGAGAGCGAGAGCACAAGCATAAGCAGGGGGAGCTGCAGGCAGAGGGAGAGGGAGAAGCGGGCTCCCTGCTGAGCAGAGAGCCCAATATGGGACTCAATCCCAGGACCCCAGGACCATGACCTGAGCAGAAGGTAGACGTTTAACTGACTGAGCCACCCGGGTGCCCAATAAATAAATCTTAAAAAAAAAAAAGGAAAGAAATGGACTAAGTACTCCAATCAAAAGACATACAGTGACTGAATGGATACAAAAACAAAACCCATCTATAAACTGCCTGTAAGAGACTCACTTCAGACCTAAAGATACAAACAGACTAAAAATGAAGGAATGGAAAAAGATATTTCATGCAAATGGAAAAAAAAAAAAGTGAGGGTAGTAATAACAAAATAATACTCGCGTTCTTCACAGAACTAGAACAAGTAATCACAGAATATCTGTAGAACCACAAAAGACCCTGAATAGCCAAAGAAATTTTGAGAAAGAACAAAGGTGGAAATTTCAAACTATACTACAAAGCTCTAGTAATAACGGTATAGTTCCAACACAAAAAAAGACACATAAATCAATGGAACAGAATAAAGAGTCTAGAAAAAAACCCCACACATACATAGTCAATCTATGACAAAGAGGGCAAGAATACATAGTGGGGGAAAAGATGGTATCTTCAATAAGTGCTGTTGATAAAACTGGACAGATATATGAAAAGAAAGAAACTAGGCCATTTTTAAAAAAATACTATATACAAAAATAAACTCAAAATGGATTAAAAATCTGAATGTAAGACCTGAAACCATGAATTCCTAAAAGAAAATATAGGAAATAAACGTTTGGACATAGGAGTCAGTAATACTTTTTTGGATCTATCTCCTTAGACAAGGGCAACAAAAGCAAAAATAAACTGGGATTACATAAAACTAAAAAAGTTTGCACAGTGAAAGAAACCATCAACAAACAAAAATGCAACCTACTGACTGAGAGAAGATATTTGCAAGTGATATGTATGATAAGGGGTTAATATTCAAAATTTATAAAGAACTCATACAACTCAACACCAAAAAAAACCCAATTTAAAAAATGGGCAGAGGACCTGAATAGACATTTTTCCCAAAGAAGACATCCAGATGGCCAACAGACAATGAAATGATGCTCGATATCACTAATCATCACGGAAATGCAAATCAAAACCGCAATGAGATACTACCTTATACTTGTCAGGATGGTTAGAATAAAAAAGACAGGAAATAACAAGTGTTGGTGAGGATGCAGAGAAAGGTAACCCTCATGCATTGTTGGTGGAAATGGAAATTGGTAGAGCCACTGTGAACAAGAGTATGAAGGCTCCTCAAAAATTATAAAATATAAGTACCATATAATCTGGTAACTTCATTTCTGGATATTTACTCACAGAAATGAAAACACTAATTCAAAAATATCTATGGACTCCTAAGTTTATTGCCAGAAGTATTTATAAAAACCAAGATACAACAGCCAGGATATGGAAGCAACCTAAATGTCCACTGAGAGATGAATGGATAAAGAAGATGTGGTATACATATACAATGGAATATTGCTCAGCCATAAAAAACAATGAAATCTTGCCATATGCAACATGGATGGACCTAAAGGGTATTATGTTAAGTGACATAAGACACAGAAAGATAAATAGCATATGATTTCACTTATGTGTGGAATCTATAAAGCAAATGAACAAATAAACAGAAAATAGAAACAAACTTATAAATACAGAAAAACAAAACGGTGGTTGCCAGTGGGGGAGGGGGTGGGAGGATGGGCGAAACAGGTGAAAAGGGATTAAGAAGTACAAACTTCCAGTTACAAAGTAAGTAAAGCACCCTTTCAATAAAGGATAAATCTCAAACAATAATCCTAAACAAAGGCTAAAGAAAAAAGGTCATCTCGCCAAAATATGTTTTTTTAATAAAAAAAGGAATCCGTAATTTTCCTCATGTTAGAAAACAAAGACAAACACCAGATGCAATTATCAAAGGCATCCTAAGGAATACCTGGGTGGCTCAGTAGGTTAAGCATCTGCCTTCGGTTCAGGTCATGATCCCAGGATGCTGGGATAGAGCCCCACATCAAGCTCCTTGGCTCAGCCGGGAGCCTGCTTCTCCCTCTCCCTCTGCTGCTCCCCCTGCTTGTGCTCTCACTTTCACTCTCAAATAAATAAGCAAAATCTAAATTAATCAAGGAAAAGTAGCAGGAAACTAGGATGTACTCTGTCAATGGGTGAAAGGCTAATGACACCCACAATGATCAATCTCAACACTATTATAGAGGTCCAAGTAACATATACATTATTTTTGACATAGAGCTCTAAAATTCAAATCATTTAGCAATTGAAATAATCTTCTATACTAAGGATAGTCAAGGGGAAGCTCTTTCCATGTTGGAAAATTATTACAGCCAATCTTTTTTTTTTTTTTTTTGAGAAAGAGAGAGAGTGAGAGAGCACATGCGCAAGTGAGAGGAGAGATGGAGGAAGAGAATCTTCAAGCAGACTCCCTGCTGAGCCCAGAGCCTGATGTGGGGCTTGATTACACAACCCGTGAGATTATGACCTGAGCTGAAACCAAGACTCAGATGTTTAACTGACTAAGCCACTCAGGTGCCCCAGCCAATATAATCTTTTACTCCACATTCTTGTGCACTTCCTTCAGTACCAAATATTTTCGTCTTCCCCTCAAAACTTAGAAGTAAATAACTAAGTTAATCATGGGGATGAAAAGTATAGCATAGGAATATAGTCAATGATATTGTAATAAATTTGTATGGTGACAGATGGTAACTAAACATGGTGAGCATTTTGTAATGCACATAAATGTCAAATCACTAATGTACATCTGAAACTAATATAATATTGTATGTTAACTAAAAAATAATTAAAAATAAAGTTATATTTTTTTAAGATTATTTTCTGGTATAGAACTTTATTCATTTTTCAGATGATTTTTATAGTACGATTTCACTGTGGTTTTTGGGATTGGTTTTGGTTTTTTACTTTTTAAAACGAGCTTTGAGAAGTAATTTACATGAAAGAAGATGCAACTATTTTAAGTGTACAGGCCAATGAGTTTTGATAAATGTACACATTTTCACAACCACACCAATTGAAACATAGAACAGTTTCATCACCCCAAAAAGTTACCTCATGTCCCTTTTCAGTCAATATTCCCCCAAACCCAGTCTCAAGCAATCAAAACTCTATTTTCCTGTCACTAAAGATATTTGTTCTATAATTTCATATAATAGAATAACCGTGTTGCGCATGTATGGTAGCACTTTCTTCTTACTGTGGAGGTGTATTCTGTTTTTGATCATCCATTTACTTGTTGATGGACATTTTCAACAAAATGTTGTTCATAGTAGCTATAAAGCTACTATGAACATTAACATATAAATCTTTTTTAAGAACATGATTCCAGTTTTTCACATAAATACCTAGGTATAGAATTGCTCTATAAATAAGTATATGTTTAAGTTAATAAAATACCAGTGCAAAGTAGCCGTACTATTTTACACCACATCAGCAGTCTACGAGACTTCCAGCTGTTCCACATCCTAGCTATCATTTGTATTGTCAGTCTTTAATTTTAGCTATTCAAGTGGGCATATAGTGGTATCTCATCGGGCTGTAATTCACATTTCCCTGATAGAAATGATGCTGAGTATCTTTTTATGTGCTTACTGGCTATTATTTTGGGATGTGTCTGTTCAAATATATCTGCTGCCTTTTTTCTTATTGGGTTGTCTTATTATTGAGTTGTAAGAGTTCTTTATATATTCTTAATATGAGTCCTTTGTCAGATATATGTGCTGTGGCTTGCCTTTGCACTCTCCTAATGGTGTCTCTCAAAACTAAAATTTTTAGCTTTGGTGAAGCCCAATTTATCAATTTCCTTTTTAAAAATCATCAGTACATTTGCACCCTGTTTACGAAAACTTTGTTGACCCTTAGATCAAAGGTTTTTGTTTTTTCTAGAAATCTTGGAATTGTAGCACTTATACTAGGTCTATGCTCCATTATGAATTAATTTTTGTCAGTTAATTCTTATATAAGGATCATGGCTCATTTTTTCCAAATTGGTATCTAGTTTTCTGTTTCATTTGTTAATAAGATTATCCTTTCCTACACTGAATTACCTTTGTCAAAAACCAATCACCCATACATGGGTGATTTCTGTTCAACTGATACACCAGCATCAAATTACTTTATTACTGTAACATCATAGTAAGTCTTGACGTCAGGTAGTGTAAGTCCTCTGCTTTTTTCCTTTTTTTCAAAACCATCTTGGCTATTCCAGATCATTTCAATTTCCATATAATTTTAGAATCAACTGGTGAACTCCTACTTGGCAAAGAAAACTTGTAGGAATTTTTATTGGAATTACATTGAGTCCACAGATCAATGTGTGAAGAACTGACATCATAACATAATATGGACTCTTCCAAATCATGAAAATAGTAAATCTCTCCATTTATTTTGGTCCTCTTTCATTTCTCTACACAATGCTTTGTGGTTTTCATTTTTCAAGTCTTACACATTTTATTAAATATATACCTGAGTATTTAATGTTTTTTTCATAATTGTAAATAGTATTTCCAATTTTGTTTTTCAATTGTTTATGCTAGTATATAGAAATAAAATTTACTTGTGTATATTGACTTTATATCCATTTTTTTTTAAAGAGAGAAAGAGTGCCCATGAGAAAGGGGGAAGGGGCAGAGGGAGAGGGAAAGAGAATCATAAGCAGGCTCCATACTCAGTGTGGAGCCCAACGAGGGGCTCAATCTCACAACCTTGAAATCATGACCTGAGACAAAATCAAGAGTCAGATGCTTAATCAACTGAGCCATCCAGGCACCCCTTGATTTTATATTCTGAAAGTGTGTTAAATGAACTTTTAATTCCAATAGATTTCTTATAATTTACTAAGATTTTCTACACTTACTCATTCATGACCATGTTATATTCTTCCTCTCTGATAATTTTTTCCTCATTATACTGGGTACTTTATCTCCAGTACAGTGTTGAACAGAAGTGGTCAGAAAGGACCCCTTGCTTTTTCATGATCTCAGTGGAAAAGTGCTGTTTTTCATCAATGTAATGCTAGCTGTAGATTGCTCAAAGATGTCCTTTATTGAGGTGTTCCCTTCTATTTCTACCTAAGAGTTTCCTTTTTTAAACATGTATGGGTATTGTATTTTATCACAGGCTTTTCCTGTACCTATTGGAATGATTATCTGCTTTTAAAAAATATTTTGTTAATATGGTGAACTACATTTACTATTTTCTTCCTTCTACTTAATTTAGGTATAATTTGTTCTTCTAACTTTTTAAAGAGGAAGCATAAAGTAATTGGCTTAAACCTTTCTTCTTTTCTAATATGAACATTTAAAGCTATAAAACTCCCTGTAGACACTATTTTAGCTGAATCCCACAAATTTTGATGTGTTTTCATTACCATTCAGTTCAAAATATTTTCTAATTTCTTTCATGATTTCTTCTTAAATCCATGCATTTAGAAATGAGTTGATAATTTCCAAATATTAGGAAATCTTCTAGATATGCTTTCATCATCAACTTATAACTTAATTCTACTGACAAATAACATAATCTGTATGATTTCAATCCTTTTGACATTTACTGAGACTCACTTTGTGGTCTTGCACATGGTCTATCTTGGACTAATGCTCCATGTGTACTTAAAAAGAAAAAGAATTATACTCTGCTGTCTGCTGTTGCTTCATGTCACATTATAGCAATAGATATCAATTCGGTCAAACTGGTTGATACTGTTGTTCAAATTTTCTATATCCCTACTGATTTTCCTGCTGCTTATTTTATCAGCTACTAAGAAAGGAATGATAAAATCTCCAAATATAATTGTGAATCTTTCTACTTCTCCTCCCAGTTTTTGTTTCATGTTCTTTGAAGCTCTGTTACTAGGTACATAAACATTTAGGACTGATAGTCCTTCTGATGAATGTATTTTTAATCATTACCCCTGTTAATAACACTGATGTTTGCTTTGCCTGATACTAGTATTAGTCACTCCAATTTTATGATTATTTGCATACATATCCTTCCCCATGCTATTCACATGCCCGTCTATAACTGTTTTGACATTGCTGGTGTTTATTTCTTTTACCTTTTTATCCAAGAGAAAAGCCACAAATCATAAGTGTATGTCTCCATGAAATATTTGTAAGCTGCACACACCCACGTAACCAGCCTAGATCAAGACACAGAACATTCCTGGCAATGTGTTTCATGTCCACTCCTGGTCATCCCCACCCCTCCAAGGAAAACCACTGCCTAACTTTCAACCTCAGAGAGCCAAATGTAAAGTTTCCAAAAAACCGAGTTTCTGATATTTATAAATCAGGAAATCTGCAGTTTTTGTCATGCTTTGAGAAATCAGATCTGGCAATCCTGGTGTGTGTTCCTTTGAGGCAGCAGCCCTGCTAACGCAGGAGCAGCTGTCCCCCAGTGAGGGTGTTGCTGCTTTAGGCCTACCTGCACCACCTCCTTGTTTTGTCACCTGCCTGGCACACTTCTTTGTGTCTTCAGATTTAAAGCGCGTTTCTTGTGCGAAGTATATAATTGGACCTTGCTTTATTATTTAATATGATAATCTGCTTTTTATCTGAAGGGTTTAGGTCATTTATATGTAATTGTCCATATGGTTAGCTTTAAGTTTACCATCCTGTGTTGTCTTTATCCCGTCTTTTCTTTGTTTTCGCCACCCCCATCTTCTCTTAGACTGAATTTTTTTTCATTTCATTTCTACTCCACTTATTGTTATTAGCTACATGTCAATATTTTTGTGTGTTTACTCTAGAGTTTAAAATAGGCATCTTTAATGGGGTGCCTGGGTGGCTCAGTCAGCTAAGCGTCTGTCTTTGGCTCAGGTCATGATCCCGGGGTCCCTGCCAGCAGGGAGTCAGTTTCTCCCTCTGCCTGAGACTCCCCCTGCTTGCGTTCATGTTCACGCTTTCTGTCAAATAAATAAAAATCTTAAAAAAAAATAGGCATCTTTAAGATATACAACTCTACCTTCAAATACTACTATATCTATTCATGTTTAATGAGTACTAAACCTCTTCCTGTATAATGTACAGAAAACATTCAACAATATATGTCCATTTTCCTTACTTAAACTTGTATTGTCTTCATACACTTTACTTCTGTCAAAATCCTCATAAAATGCTACTGCTTATGCTTTAAATAGCCAATTATAACCCTCACATAATATTTACTCAATGGAAAACAAGACAAGGATGTCTGCTTTCACCACTGCTATTCAATATAGTATTGGAAGTTCTAGCAAGAGGATTTAGACATGAAAAAGAAATAAAAGATGAATTGGAGAAGAAGAAGAAAAATTATGTCTGTTCACAAATGACAATTTTATACGTAGAAAACCCGAAAAAATCCACACCAAAAAACAACTGTGAGAGCTAACAAAATTCAACAAAGTTACAGGACACAAAATAACAAAAATCAGTCATATTTCTATATACTAGCAATGAACAACCTGAAAACAAAGTTAACAATTCCATTTACAATGTTAAAAAGAATAAAATATTTAGGAATAAATCTAACCGAGGTGGTAAAAGACTTGTATATACCTACATTTACTCAATGAAATATGCATGACAGAAATTAAAGAGAAGATAAGTAAAATAAAAGACATCCTATGTTCATAGACTAGAAAACAATATTGTTAAGATGACAACACTACCCAAGGCTATGTACAGATTTAATGCATTTAATGCACCCCTATCAAAATTCCAATGGCATTTTCAGAAATAGAAAAAAACTCACCCTAAAAATTCATATGAAATCTCAAAGGTCCCTAAATAACCAAAACAATCTTGGAGAACTTTCAAAACTTATTACAAATTTACTAGAGTAATCAAAACAGGGTGGTACTGGCATAAGGAAAACAGACTAAAACAGAGAGCCCAGAAATAAACCTTCACACATATGGTCAACTAACTTTTGATAATGATGCTAAGATCATTCATTGGGGAAAGGATAGTCTTTTCAACAAACAGTGCTGAGAGAACTAGATATCCACATGTAAAACTAGATATCCGACTTCCAAAGTAGTTGGGATATTACCTTATACCACATACAGAATTAACTCCACTTGGATCAAAGAGAAAAAAAGTAAGAGCTAAAACTGTAAAACTCTTAGAAGAAAGCGTACGGGAAAGGCTTTGTGACATGGACTTTGCAATGATTTTTTGGATTTAACATCAAACGCTAGGCAACAAAAGAAAAATAAAATAAACCGGACTTCTTCAAAATTAAAAATTTTTGTGCATCAAAAGATACCATCAAGAAAGTGAAAAGACAGGGGTGCCTGGGTGACTCAGTGAGTTAAGCCTCTGCCTTCGGCTCAGGTCATGATCTCAGGGTCCTGGGATTGAGCCCCGCATTGGGCTCTCTGCTCAGCGGGAAGCCTGCTTTTCCCTCTCTCTCTGCCTGCCTCTCTGCCTACTTGTGATCTCTCCCTCTCTGTCAAATAAATAAATAAAATCTTAAAAAAAAAAAAAAAAAGAAGTGAAAAGACAGTCTACAAAATGGGAGAAAATATTTGAAGATCTTATATGTGATAGAGATTAATATTATTATTAATCTAATACACCCTCTAGCCCTAATTTTCAATTTACAAAAAAACAGGATAGAGGAACAAGCTAAACATTAGCCTGAGTAAAAAAATAGACATATCTAGCAAAAGAAATATTCTACAAGATAATTGGCCTGATAGGGGTGTTGTGCAAGATTAAAGAAAAGAGACAACAAAAATGCATGAACCCTGACTGAATCCTAGATTGTGACTGGGGGGCAAGCAGAGAGTTTTAAAAGACATTCTTAAGATAACTGGGAAAATGAGTCTATATGCTATGCAAGGAAATGCATTCATCCTTAAGAAATGCACACTGACATAGTTAAGGGTAAAGTGTTACGATGTTTGAAGTTAGTTTTAAATAGTTCTGCCCCTACCAAAAAATAAAAAGACAGAGAATATAAAAATATCAACAACTGTCAAATTTCAGTGGAAGGTATGAGTGATCATTCTACTGTTTCTTCCTCCTTTCTGTAAACTTGAAAACTTTCAAAATAAAAAGTTTAGCGTAAGAAACCTTTAGGCCATGAAACTGCACAACTTAAAGAGGCCAAAATGGTGAATTTTTTATCATGGGATTTTTATCTCAAAACCACCCTTCTCCCCCCATAAAAACAACCCAGAGATATGGGTATCTGACACTATGGAGCTACTGTGAAACTGCCCTGCACAGTCCCATCCTCATACACCATGATGTGAATGGCCATGACATTGGCTACAGTGGTGTTCTCATGGAGTTAGAAGGAAACACAGAATCTTTACGGAGAATTAAAAAGAAATTAGGTATATTGTATGATAAAATTACTTTAATATAATTTAATTGCTATTATTTATTTTAGAATGCATAGGAGGAAGCAAGTCATGATGATTTGGCCCTAAATCAAACACAACTGGTTAAGAGTAAAATGCCAAAAGCAAACCGAATTGGCCACACACCTGGGTTGATGGATGGAGGAGGTGGAGGGGGGAGAGGTCGGCCTTCTTTAATGGCTAGTGTACACTGCTTTGCCGATCGGATGGCATTAATGAAGTCTTCATGTTGTTGTCTCCAGTTAGATCTCCTCACAGGCTGAGGCTATAAAAAACAAAACCGATATATACTAACCTAGACTGTACATCTCTCAATTACAGATTTATTTTAACCTGAGATTTAAATTTACAGGAAATAGGACTGAAATTTGGAGGAAAAAGAGAATATGTTTTCAAAAGTACAAAAAAAGGTTTGGAAAATATAGTAATAAAATTTGCAAGCCACAACAGTGAAGGAAAACACAAAATCACACTCAGAAAAACAAGCTACAAAACTTTATAGAAAGACTTAAATGTAAGATTAAAAGGGATTCTCTTCCAAGTTAATTGCTAGATTTAACGCTACACTAATGAAAACATAAACGAGATTCTTTTTGCCACATCTGGAAAGTATCTGAAATACATTTCGAAATCTAAGTGAGCATGATTAAAAAGAAAACAGTAAAGGTGGATTATACTTACATGACATTACACTGCACTATCAAGCAAAAATGAAACCAGAGAGCCAAAAAGAGGCTTTAATGTACTTAAGGATGTAATCAAGAACAATAAACAAGATATTGATAGTACCTTGGATTGAGGAGCCTTTCTCACAATGGGAATGTCAGTGCCCTGTAATCTTTGTTTCAAGGAATTGAAAGGTTTACGTTTTTTGTTGAAGAGTTTTCTACATATTGGTCCATGCCTTTCCTAGAAAAGAAACAGCGGGGATTAAAATTTTTAACATGTACAGTCACAAGGTTTGTACTCAGGCAGCCCCCACTAGAGTGACAGGGTTCACCTTCAGAGCCAAGTTCATTCTCCAACTCTCAAAGCACAGCAGAGCAAATCCATCTGGCTCTCTCCACCCATGTTACACATCACTAGATATTGCGTGAGGGTTAGGTCAAGAAGAGGCCTCCACGGCTACAGAGACTTACTTCGAACTTGGTTTTATATATTGAATTTTACATATTGAATTTTACCACTTGGGCTGTGTGAGTGGTTCCAGGCATTAAATAATGTTGAAAAGGCAAACTTTCTAGTTTCAATTGGAATAAATATTTCTGATACCGAGCTAGGTACTCACTGAAGCCAAGGAAGTTCTCCTGATTATGTCTTCTGCTCTGTTTCCTGCGTCCACGATTCCCAAATTCCACGAGCAAGTCATCCAGTAACCTAACAGGGAATCTGAGTCCTAAGAATCCTAATATTCAGTTTTACCATCCTTTTGAAACAGTCTTTCACATACAGCAGGGGAAACTTAGTTCCTACCAGTGGAACTTTCTCAGGAAAACTCTTCTTACCACTCAGCAATTGCAAAATTGAATTTAACGGGGTCACTTTTCTACATACAGCAAATTAAACTACTTAACTTCCTCAAGGAGTGGAGAGGTTTCAAAGAAATATTTGAGAACATCTGCAAAAGACAACTGGGACAACCGTACAAATAAATGAAGGATACACCAATTCCATTTACATTATGAAGATATTTTCCTTTAATTTATCCAAACATTTCACATCCATGAAGTCATTTATTTCAGAGCAAATCTAGGCATTTAATATTAAGTTTTAAAATGTTACAATATTTAACATTTAATAGACGATCGGCAGGGAAAACATTCTTTACTCCAGCCAAGTAATCCTTTAAGTACTGAGCATTTCTAGTACATAAGACGGAATCAACACACAGAGCTCTGCCTGTGTACCACCCTTACAAAGTCTGTTACAGCACCAGTATAGGATTATACCAACAACTTCCAACTAAATGTCCTCTTCTTTGGTGGATATGTAACTCATAATTGTTAACACACAGTTCCTTCGTCCACTAAAATACTGGGCTCTACAAAAATCCCTGCACCTTGTTACAAACAAGCCATACCATTTTATTTTATTTTATTTTTAAAGATTTATTTATCTATTTTAGGGAGAGAGAAAGAAAGACAGGAGGGGAGGGAGAGAGGGAGAGAAAGAATATCCAGCAGACTCTCCACTGAGTGTGGAGCCCAACATGGGGCTCCAACCCATGGCCTGAGCCAAAATCAAAAGTCAGATGCTCAACCCACTGAGCCCCCCAGGAACTCCAGGCCAAACCATTTTAAATGACAGAGATAGCGCATCACTTGATCAAATGCTCTTTGTAGCCTGGAGATAGGTCTAGAAGTAAAACCCAAGAGGACCCAAGACATACATGACATTTAGTGATCCCCAAATGAATGGTACCTTCTAGGTCTCAAACTCGTTCTTATGGGGTGCAGGCCTGGTTTGGCAAAAGCAGCACACTGGTTGATTCCTGGGCCACAACAGGCCCTTGAGCTCCTGCTTCTAAATTCAGGAAGCTCTAGCTACAGTTAATTAGAACAGAGATTTCATTTTTTAAATTCCCCAAAGAAAACCTACAATCTCACTGTAGAATCTTTCACCCCAAATGCAGTCAGGTGTATAGTCCAAATCCTTTAAGTTTGGTTACGTCTCTTTGATCTAAAATGTTCAAACTCAGAGTTGCATTATCACCTCAGGGTTTTTTTTAAACATTTTTCTTGGGGATCTCCTTATAATATTGGAAACTAATACCTATCTGATTCCCTAATTTTGAAATAAATTAAGCTTTTATTCCACTTTATAGGCATCAGTCAAGGGACTTGACATGCAGTTAGTTTCAATCTGATTAACAATTAGATCTTGCAACAGGCCTTACATCCATTTTGTTCAAATTACATAAAATTCCTGAAATGGAAAGATTCTCTTTATACGTGGCAAGGCAGAAAACAGAGGGAGGTTAAAGGACTTGTCAGAATTAGTGACAAATTTGAGGCTAAAAGCCAAGTTTCCAGATGCTCCAAATTCAATGTTCATTCCTCTTGACTAGCTAATTTCCCTGGTGCTTTGGCCTTAAAATTTGAATTTTTGATGCTTATAGAAAAGGCAAAAGAGCCAAAACCTCTCAAGAGACAATCAGCTGTGCCAAAACACTTTCATCTGGCATCCTTTTTCTAAGAGTACCATGTTTAATTAAGCTCCCTTTTGAATGGGGTGGCATCTATGTGCCTCAGTGTCCTCTGGACCTGCCAGCCATAGGTTATGGACCTCTCTCCCCTTGCTTTCCCTCCACATCTGTCTTTAATCTCTGCTGCTGCAGCCTCCTCACTGACTTGACAGTTCATTTAACTCCAACGAAATACATCTACAAAATGTCTTTATGTTTACCAGAACATCTGCTGCAAAGCGTCTTCCACAGACTTCACAGGGAAGTAACTCCTGATTGCCATCTGTATGAGATCCAAAAGCACATTATGTTAGTTTCGTGGAACTGCCTGCCCGAGAAGAAATGACTAACTGGAGGGGACCTCGATGGCTTGATCTCCTCACTCTTTTCCCTCCCCACCAACTTCCTTCTCTTAGGAAGATATTTCATGAATTCGCTTATCTTCTTTTTCTAAGATAGACGTCTCACTTCACAGAACAGGTAAATTCTATGTTCTTCAGGCAACCAGGGTATGATTCTTTAACATATTCCTAAACTAAGTGCCTAATAGCTTTGCTTTAGACGTAAGTACAAAGTTAATACTTTAGTATAAAGTCATAAATTATCTAACGGTTACATTTTTAAGATCCCTACTAGCATGTAAGGCCTATGTGTGTGCTAAATGAAGGCGTGGCAATTTATCACAGATTATATGAAAAGAGTCACCTAATCATCAAATTTAAACTTTTCTGAGAATGACACTCTCTCAATAAATGCTCTTTGCTAGAAAAATTCCTACCTGAGAGGAAGGGAGTATAAGATACTGGTGAAATGGACCAGGTAGAACTAATGGGACTTCTACCCAAATCAGGAGAGATGGCACCATTACAATGCAGAAGCATGTGAGGATGAGCCTCATCCTAAGGAGGGGTGTTTGGTCAGACTTCTTAATGAGGTCAGTGAATAACACTCACTGCTACCATTTTATATGCAGTAGTGAATGAGTGAGGGACTGTAATCACAACACAGTCACTACTTGCTATTGTTTTTAATATCCAACAGTGTTTCTAAAAGTTAAATGAAGAATAAAGTCAATTAAAAAAAGAGGCTGAGACTGCACCGACATGTGCCCTATTGTCTTAAAGTACCTGACCCATAGCAAGGTGTTCAATAAATACTTGTTGAATATGTGGGCCAAACACAAATTGAGTTCCTACCTTAGGACCAATCCTTCATTCTATAAATATCTGCTACATGCAACTCTGTGGAAATATTGAGAGAGATCATACATGGGTCCAGCAGAGAAAAGGAGAGAGTGTGCATTAAATGAAGTTAAGTGTCACAAGGAAAGGAAAACAATGTGGAATTCTGTAAAGGTTTCACCTCATTACTTCAAGTTCCTCTGGAGTTGAGTACATAGATTAGAAAAGCTGATCATGGAGATGACTTTATACTAGACTAATAATCTGAGCTTTATTCTACAAACAAGAGGAACAATCAGGGACACTGAGTAGGAAGAATCTAAACAGAGCTGTGGAAGGCTGGATGGATGGTAGTGGAGAGGGAAGATGCTCTTTCAGTTAAAAAGCTTTAGGTATAGGCCTGAAATGTCAACAAAAGAGGAAATGGGAGACACTGTACTCAAGGAATTGACATGACTAGATGTGGAGGGAGTGAGGAGGTGACAAAGAGAACAGTGCAGAGGGACTGAGAAGAGGGTCGGGCTGTGGACAGAAACAAAATTTGAAAAGAAGGGCTATCTTAGTAAGAAAAATGACCTCACCTTTGGAAATACTGAGTTTGAGAGAGTCATCCAGACAGCAGGATGGAAATGAGGGAGGTCAGGGCTAGAGACACAGATGTAGGCTTTGTTTGGAGAGTGATGTAAAGGCATGATATTGCCAGGGAAGAGGTCATGGAAAGAGAAGTACAGGGATGATCCCTAGGGAACTCCATATTTAAGGGCCAAGAAGATGAGGATGATAAGCCAGAAGGAGAAACAGGAGAGAACAAGGTCATGGAAACCAGGAAAAGATAGTTTGAAAAAGGAAGGACTGATTAACAGGAATCAGATGGTAGCTCATTTCATTACAGACATTGTTGATTTAAATGATTTCTTCTCACATCTGCCACATGGTATTGTATTTGCAACACAGGTCATCCATTACAGCATACAGAAATATTACTCTTCCTCTGTTCTTTTGGCCTTCTAACTCTGTAAAACGGAGTCTTGTTTTTTTCAGCAAGCATATACTTACTAGTTAATAAAAGGTACTCATTTTAATAATAAAACTGCTTTTTCTAAACAACTAATGAAGGATGATTTTTATTTTTATGAATCATACTATATTTGTATGGTATTTTACTGTTTCCTAAACACTTTTACTATATAATCTCATTTACTCCTCACAGAGTTGGGACTATTTTTTTTTTTTTTTAACAGGTAAGAAAACAAAGGTTCAAAGTTCGGGGACTTCTCAAAGACCACAGATAGTAAGTGGTAACATGGAGACTCAAACCCAAGTCTCTATCTCCACAAGTATTAAAACTTTATTCAACCATCACCATAAATATAGTTATGTTGGTACTAACCCGCAAAACAAATGCAAGTCCCTGAAGGATAAATAGCCTGTGATTTATATCAGCGAGTTTTAAATAGCTCAATGAGTTTAAAAGAATGACAGATACAATAGGATTCAACCGAACACCTGAAATCGATGGACCACTGCATTCTGAACCACATTCAGTTCTGAAACTTGACTATAAGGAAGCGGAACACCTGCCTATTCAGTCGAATTAAACATGGAGATCAAGGCCTATCATGTTTGTGACAGAATGCTGAGTCACATAAAATATGTGATCACTAGAACCTTAGAAGAATCATTTAAAACAACCAAAATGCCTTGCAACAGGTGAATGGTTATACTGATTCATCCAAACCCGGGAATACTATTCAACAACAGAACACTATTGGTACATGCAACACCTGGATGGATCTCAATGCTGAGAAAAGCCAATCTCAAAAGGTCATGCACTGTGTAATTCCGTATGTACAACAATCTCAAAATGACAAAATTAGAGAGATGGAGAATAGATTAGTGATTGCCAACAGGGAGGGAGGTGGTTGTGACTATACAGAGTAGAATGAGGGTAATCTTTGAGTAGTGGAATAGTTTGGGAGCAGCTAACTGGCTCAGCTGATGGAGGAGCATAGGACTCTTGGTCTCAGAGCTGTAACTTTGAGCCCTACGTTGGATGTAGAGATTCTTTGAAAGTAAAATTGGGAGGAGGGGGAGAAAAGGAATAGTTCTAGATCTATATGGTGGTGATAGTTACACATGTAATAAAATGGTATGGAACTATAAATACACATTGTACCCATATATATTTCCTGGTTTGATACTGTACTATTTAAGCTGTAACTTAAATTGGGGAAACTGGGTAAAAGGTGAGTGGGAACTCTACTATTTTGCAATTCTTGAGCACTAATTTTGTCAAAAAAAGAAGTTTAAAGAAATATCTAGGGGTGAGCAAATTGTGACCAATGGATCAAATCTGAAGCTGTATGTTTTTGTAAGTAAAGTTTTATTGGCAAATAATACCCATTTGATTACAGTCTACTGCTGCTTTCACACTGCAACAGTAGAGTTGGGTAGTTAAAGGAGACCATATGGTCTGCAAAGCCAAAAATCATACTAAGAAATAGGTTACCAACCAGTGAATGAGAATGTAGTGATTAAAAAGGATTTGTGGGAGAAAAACATGGAAAATGTTAATGATACATTTTTATTCACATACTTACAAATAATACTAGTGGTTACATAGATATGTACATGGATATATATATATGATACACACACCTGAGTGGTTAAAAGTAAAGGTGATTAGTTTCCTGCATTTTCAATTTTTCTACAGATTATTCATTATTGTTTTAAAAACTAAAACAATGACATTTTTTAAAAAGAACCTTTTGATAGAAAACATTTTAAAACAATCAGTATCAACTTAGCTCTATCTTTACCATCTCTTACTTAGTAGACTATTAAAGTGGCCATTATTTTTATACACTGGCTATTATTTTTACACTTTGGTTTAAAATCTTAGACAATTTTTAAAATGAGGAAAAGAAAGTGATCTGGAAGCCATCAGAAGTTTTGGTTAGCATGTTAACAATGAAAAATAAGCATTACAAAGATCTTGGTTCAAAAATTTTCTAAGAAGCCTGGAGAGGATTATGGCTATAATGAAACTGGAAAAAATTGTACTTCTGACTAGACATTCTCTTTCTGAGCTGGAAATTAAGAATGCTTTATACAGACACCTACCAATCTGCATTTCCTTATAAAGGCATGGTAGAGAAAAGGAAGACATGTTCTCATTCAGTTGTGAGTCAAAAAACTCTTAAGTCCTTTACAATCCAGAACATACAAACATTAGCAATACTGACATCTTCCATGGCCCTATGGTAAAGAGGGCAGCATACTGGCCTCAACTTATTCACTTACCTCAGGAACATGAGTTATTAAAGAAGAAAAGGAATTAAGACAGGATGGCAGAGAGAATACTCCATCAAATTTTGCTTTCCACCAAAGCCCCAAAAAACTATAGTAAAGAAAAATAGAGACAAAGAGAACCACAAAGTCAGGGAGGAAAGACAACAATAAAAAAAATTCGATTCTGGAAAATTGACAGACATGGTAAGTGACTTGGAGGACTTAAAACTACATCAGAATCCACTTGCCAAGCTGACAGTAGGGAGAACCAACCATCCAGATTTTTATCTAGAACCCTTCAAAGTCCTAGGAATCCCCAGAACAGCATGTACCTCTGGGATTGGGATGAGATAAATGAGAAGAGCCTGCTAAAACATGGAGGGCCAAGATGAAAGTTTTCTGAAAAGAATGGATTCCTAGATCCCCTCCTTCACTCTACACCCTTGGGTGACCACCCTCCCCAACTCTAGCCTAAGTCTACTCTCCAAAAATGACAAAAAGAGTTCGGTGCATCGGTCAACATGAGGCACTGCTGAAGGCATGGGTAGGCAGATACAGATGCATACACATATTTACGGCTGACTCATCATTTGTAGTAGTTATATTCCATAAAGTCTCTGTAAGCACTGAATGAGCAAATACTGACTTATTACCTCTAGGGGGAATATAGGATTAGGCTCCTGTGAGCCTCTGGTCACACTATTTTTATCAAGCTATCAATGTACGATCTTGTTTTTCTATTTAAAGACACCTTGTGTAAATATATATTGTTGATTCAGTAACAGTGATCACTCAGAGCCGGCAACACTCTTACTTAACTCATGCCTGGTAAGAAGCTTATCTAACAGACATATTTTCTCCGTTAAGGCACATCACAGCCTTCCTGCATTTCAACACATTTGGGGGCCACTTTAAACAGTGAAATCACCAAGAAAAAGTGTAAGAGCATGAAAAATGTGGCATAGACTGTGAATAGGACACTTTGTTTACAGTATGAGAGCTGAGACAAGGCAGGGCATCACCTTGTTCCACTTTTGCTGAGAACATTCATGCCGGGTGACTCAACTTTTTAACTGCTACGTACAGGTCTGTGAATGACCATGAAAGCACCATGCATATGGATTTTAGAGTTTCAAATTTTAGCAAATAGGCAAATGTGCAAATAAGGACTTGATTAATGAAGATGGTGTGTGTGTGTGTGTGTGTCTATGTATACAGAGTGATTAATCTAGTGATTACTCTCATGAATAGTGATACTGAAAGCAGAGAATACACCTCAAACCCCCTTCTTCTACTTGGTTCACAGAACTCTGAATGAAAGACTCTTATTCTCAAGACAGAAGGAAAACTTCCCTGAGAATATAACCATCCCATGAAAACAGCTCACTTAGACCACTCTAAAATGAAGCTCAAAATCACAAAATGCCATTTATCCATTCAGAATTTCCAATGTCTCCTTCCTCCAATCTTAAGGAGCCAACAGACAGGAATTTCCAAAGGTCTGTGGAAAAACTCTAGCACATAAGCCCAAAACAAATAAAAAAGCAATTTAAAGAAAAATTAAACTCTTAGAAATTAAAAGTCTTATAGGAGAAATAAAAAATTCAAGGAAGATTGGAAGATAAAATTAGGGAAATTTCTCAGAAAGTAGAGTAAAATGGCAGAGATGGGAGAAAAACGTAAGCAATCCAAGTACCTCTGGTTCAGAAGGTTCTACTCCAAGTAACAGTTCAAGAGAGAAAAGAAGAAAACACAAGGAAGAAAATAAAAAATTTTAACAATTTCCAGAAGTGAAAGGACACGAGCTTCCATTGAAAAGACACAGTGCGATGGATGAAAATATATCTATAACATCATTGTGAAATTTCAGAGCTCTGGAGACAGAGATTCTACTGAGATGAAAAAAAAATACTAACAGACAAAAATATCAGGAATTAGAATGACCTCAGATTCCCATACATGAAACTTGGAAATGAGGAAAAATCCTTTAAACTTCTGGGGGAGAATAATCTATAACCTGCAGTTTCATACCCAGCCAAACTACTGATCAAATACGGGGGTTGAGTACATTTCCCAAAATTCAGGGTTTCAAAAAGTTGACATCCTATGTACCCTGTCTCAAGAATTACTAGAGGATGTGCTTCACAACAATGTGAGTAAAACATACAGCAAATAGGCAATTCAACACAGGAGGGAGAGAAAGTAATTCCCAGGATAACAGCTGGGCACCAGAACTGGAGAGCAACTAGTCCATACTGAAGATGTATAATGAAAAACAGACATGTTGAAGGCTGTCATGAGCATGATATTCACTGCCTTTGTAATCTGAGGTTAGTATGTCCTGGTGTATCTGGCTCCCACTGTTCTATACTTGGCTTGTTTGACCCTGTCCCATTGGAATGCTTATTCTTCCCTTCATATTCTGACATCTAGATGAGTGGAGGACACTCATTTCACTCCACAAAAAGATTCTGCATTGATCTTGAGATAATGGTGACCTTAGGGGAAATTGTAAAATGAGCATACAACCACTAAACATATTTCTACAGGAGATTCAGGATGTTCCAGCTGCGGTGACTTGTGCTCCCTAGGACTCCATCACCTGGCTCAACATCTCCTCTTGGGGCTCTTGTAAAATCTAGAAGCTTAACTCAGGCTTAGAGACTACAGCTCAAGGATGCCTTCATCAACTGGTAGTAAATATTGCCCTTATAAAGCCAGATTTGTGTTTCAAAACTAAACAAGATACTGTGCTTAGGAATACCATACAAACTGAGGGTTGCTGGAGGGGAGGAGGGTGAAGGGATGGGGTGGCTGAGTGATGGACGTTGCAGAGGGTATGTCTTACAGTGAGCGCTGTGTGTTGTGTAAAACTGATGAACCACAGACTTGTACCCCGAAACAAATAACACATTATATGTTAATTAAAAAAAAAGGAATACCATTCACCTGATGATTAATATAATCTAGGTAGTACTTAAGAGTTACTGAGGGGAAAGAGTGGAATGAAACTAAGGATGGAACCACAGGTGGCTTCTATGTTCTATTTCTTAACTTGAATAGTGCAATGTTTTTGTTTTATTATACATTCTTGTATAAGTTCAACAATTAAAATATAATGCCATTAGAATTTTTATCTTCTCTTGACCCTTCACTTTAACAAACAAACAACAAACAGGAAAAAGCAACATAAATGTACTGATAATGTAACCGTAAAGCTACAAGATGGCTGGAGTTGTCCTTCACCTGAGATCATTTGATGATGTCACAATGGAGGTGTGGATACAATGGACCACAGTTAATAAACGCAAATAATGATAGCTTTTGATACTTAGATTTAAAAAAAAAAGCTCTAAAACATCTAAAAAAAAGATTTTATAACAACTAGTAAGTTCTCATACAAAAGAGTTGCTTAAGGCACAGCAGGCAAATTCTTCATGACTTTGTTCCTACCTGGGATGCCTTAGGCCTTCTTTCTCCCAGCTAACATTGAGTCTAAGTCCTATTGTTCCAAGTGTAAGTAATTCTTTGGTGAAATCTTTTCCCTATCCATTCATTTACATACTACCCAGTGATCATTTACCAAATGCCAGGAGCTGTTCTAGGCCATGGGGATAAAGCAGTAAATAAAAATTCCTTGCCCTCAGTTTGTTCTACTGAGAGGAGACTGAGTAACAAGATACAACTCAGATGCCAAGATATGCCATGGAGACCATAAAGCAGGAAAGAAGCTTAAAAAATGCAAGAGAGGGATGTTGCTATCTTTACATAGTCAGGTGACAGTTTATAGTGGAGGTGACAACTGAACAAGAACTTTGAGGACGCTTTATTTGCAGTAAGAGCACTTCAGGGGGAAAAGCAAGTACCTAGACCCTCATTTCCAGTGGTACTTATCAGTGACTTGGGTGTTGCTAGTTAGATTTGCTGCACACGCCCTGCCTCCTCAGAAGATACACTCCTTGAAGGCAAAAACCCCCTTACTGCTCTGGACTTCCAACATTTGCCAGGACCTTGTATTAAGTTCCTAACCATTGTTAGAGACAACTCAAATTGTAAATATTCCAAAATTCTACAAAGTAATTCAGAATATATAAAGTTTGTTCTCCAGAATAAAATTAAGATCTTTAAATCTGGAGGATAATCAGCTTAAATCACTATATAATGCTATAGTAAGACTCGTGGCTCACCTTTCCTTGACTGCAAAATACACAATGTGCTGATTTAAACCCTTTGGATAGGTAAAGTGATATTAGAAGCTCCTAAGAAGGAATTTGAATAGCATCAAGTCAAAATAATACTCCAAGTCTTTAAGATTCTTGCTGGTTTTAAGAACCTTCAACTGAGATAGCTACCAAAATAAATGGTCAATCTTCTTAGGATTTAACACATTCACAATATTAACATAAACCATCATCTGACCCTTTGCTTCTGCAGATTAACATTTAAATATATACTCCCCAGTTAGATTCTACTTCTATAATGACAAGCTCTTCAGCTGAGTTTTTTGTAGCAATGTTGGTTCAATATCTAATGCTACTGTTTTTCACAGCTCTTAAAAATCCTAGAATGCTTAGATTTACAATTTAAAACAAACGGAACAAGGTAACACCCACCAACTTTGGAAAAGCCATATTCAAATGAATTACAGAAGACACTTTCTAATAATTTAGTTATCAAATACAGCTCACCAGCTAAAAATGGTTCTGCCTCAGCCATTCTGTTCCCAACTCAGACCAACAGTGTCCACAGTTTTTGTGGGTTTTTTTTTTTTTCCCGAGAACAGTCCAGATAGCAACACATTAGTCATGGACACATGAACAAGGGTCACTAACAACTCGTCTGTTGCAAGGGAGTCACAGTTTACCAAATAATTAACAATTGTGATGATGTCATTGCTTGAACCTTGAAAAAGTTTACAGGGAAAAAAAAAAAACACCAAACGAACCTCACCAAAAAACAAGGAAAATTTTCAACTACATCTTTTAATCAAATATGAATGGTTCCAAGCACTAAATAATGTTGAAAAGACAAACTTTCTAGTTTAAACTGATGTAAATATTTCTGATTTTGAGCCAGATACTCACTGAAGCCAAGGATGTTTTCTTGATTTCTGCTTCTGCTTCCTGTCTTCACTCTTCCTAAAATCCAAAAGTAAGTCATCCAGTAATTGAGTCCCAACAATCCTAATATTTTTACCATCCTTTTGAAACAGCCCTTTGTATACAGCAGGGGGAAACTTATTTCAGTGGAATCTTCTCAGGAAAACTGTTAACGATTCAGCATTTCAAAATGGAGTTTAATGGGGTCACTTTTCTACATACAGCAAATTAAACCACTTAACTCCTGAAAACGAGTGGAAAGGTTTCAAAGAAATATTTGAGAACATCTGCAAAAGACAGCTGAGACAATCATACAAATAAATGAAGAATACACCAATTTCATTTATGTTATGAAGATGTTTTCCTTCAACTCATCCAAACATTTCACATTTGTGAAATCATTTATTTCAGAGCAAATTCTAAGCTTATAATATTAAGTTTTAAAGTGCTACAATATTTACAAGACAGATGGCAGAGAAAACTTGGTGGTATAAAGACCTGCCAATAAAAATGGCAGACTAAAATAAGTTTGTCTCTTTGAAGATCCTTGTTCAATAATGAACATAACGAGGAGCCCCAGTGAAAAAGGCACTTTTATCCTAAATGTTCTACTGTCATAGCTTTAGCCCCTCAACATTCTTCTTCAAGTTTAAGAGCTCCTTTTCCTGCCTTCTTTTTTCCAGTTTGAAGGCTAATTTGTTAGCTTTCTTCTCCACTCTCCGTTCCTGTGTAAGAATACATTCATGTTACTCAAATCTTTAAACGAAGACTAATTTTACAGAAAATTTCCATGACCATCCCCCCACCACAAGCTCTTTGTATACCTCCCATTACCTTGCGCTCTTCTTTTATAGCTTGCTTCCTTGCTTTTTTATCTTCTTTGCTTTCATTTTTAGATCGAGGTTGGGTTGACACCTTTGGCAGATCACTGCCATTAATCATCTGCATTCGTTCAACTTGTTTTGCTGTGAGTCCTTTCTTAGGTAAGACATTGAGAGGTATTCCTGTTTTAGAAGATATTTGGATTTGTTTGGGCTGAAATAAAGATAAAATCATACTAAGGTCATTTCCCATTCCTATTAAAAAACAGTTCACTAACGGCACACTGTTGTTGCTTTCCTTAATAGTGCTGCCAGCCACAAAGGGATACAGCCACTGTAAGAAAATAATTTGTACGTGCCATTACCTGTATTGCATACTTCAAATAGCTCAGGACCCTAGGACTCACCTTTGCTTGATACTTGATAAGTTGTGGATGGTTATATAAATTTGAGTATGTACCTTTAAAAAAACAAACAAACATGTACCAGTGAGTACACTTTCAATTCAGCAAAGCATTACTGACTTCCTACTATATCCCCAACTTTAGTATTTTCATAGTTCAAAATAATGGAGTCTCTCTTCAAATTGTTTGCAACTTAGTAATGGGAGTATTACTTTTCCCCAAATCATTTTCACAAAACATGTACTTTTTCAAATAATTGATGTGCTTAATACTATAAAATACTATCATACCTTTAGTAATAAAATGGACACTACAATACTTACTACAAATAGATTCACAATCCCACTTCTCTTTGGCTTCTTCAAGAACTACAGTAATAACCTCTTCCTCCTCAGACCCATCAAGCTCATTCGTTAGCAAGTCCTGATCCTCGAAGGGTTCAAGAGTATTCAGTTTTACACAACTTGTGGTTGAGTATTCAAAAATGGACACAGAAGAGGGGAAAAAAACACCACCCATTATTATACTGTTACTAATACTGCACTTGAAAGCTATGAAAACAATAGCATTTAAAAAAAATTCTAGCTCTCCCTAGCCCCAAATCTCCCCTCCAGCAGGTTTTGGACATTCATTTTGCTGACAGAAAAGGGATCTTTGCAGGGTTCTAACACATGAACAAGATGGCAACTTTCCCAAAACATGTTTTTTTTTAAGGGCTCAAAAAGTATTACCCCATCTGTCTCTTCAAAGTAGTCACATATCTACTCAAAATGCACAGCCCTTGTCCTACTGTAGGATCTGCAAACGACGGTGATCATGGAATATCAGACCCTTCCAACAAATGTAAACACCTCACTAGTTTCTTGAAGAAAAATCACCTTGATATGGATGCTGAGCTGATTCGTCAAATATAATAAAATAAAATTATGCTAATACGGCTGAAGAGACAAACTTATCTTTCTATGAGCCAAAAATATCAACTTCTCAGAATACCTGGCATTTTAAGAAGATGAAAAGAAGAGCGTATATAATTAGAGGTCAGACTAACTTTTCAGCCAAAGAGGCTAAAAGCACCACCTCATTCTCCAAGTGGAATATGACCTCGCACCCCCAACTCTAACCCTAGCTCTTCCATTGTGACTCTTAGGTCAGAGCCACAGAAAAAGTGGTTCTCAGTAGGTTCCCACTCAATGTTACAATCAGCTTCAGAACCTTAATATCAAAATGTGAGTCAAAATTGATGGAAAACATACCACTTTCTTCTTTCAAGATTATTTATTTATTCGTCAGAAAGTGAGAGAGCACAAGCAGGGGGGGTGGCAGGCATAGGGAGAAGCGGGCTCCCAGCTGAGCAAGGAGCCCAATGCAGGACTCGATTCCAGGACCTGGGATCATGACCTGAGCCAAAGGCAGCTGCCTAACAGATTGAGCCACCCAGGCGTCCACAAACATACCATTTTCTTAATATAAATTCTGACTGGGTAATTTTCTAGATGGTAATTTTCAGATGTCCAAATATAGACTTTATTTAAAAATGCAAAAAAGCAAGTAAACAAGGAAAAGTCATCATACTTCTCTGCCTTCTCTTTGTAGTAGTCGTTCAAGACTTCCTCTAAGCGACTGCTGTCTACTTGAATGCAACCCTCCAATTCAGCATTATCCAGAGCTCCAATTTCATCATCATCATATTGCTCATAAAACTTGAATACAGAGAGAAAAGATGCCATGAAAAATAATGTATTAAGACTATAACATTCGAAATATTATTTTTACATTAATCTTTAAGATTTTATTTAAGTGATATCTACACCCAAAGTGGGGCTCAAATTCCCAACCACAAGATCAAGTCACATGCTTCATCAACTGAGCCAGCCAGGAACCCCGATTTTTATGTTAATCTTATTGCTACACAGTACTTAAGCATTACCTTTGAAATCATAACTACCATTACAATATTAGCAGGGATTAGCACCATGACAACAGAATGTGTGGAAGACATTCTACCCAGTACTTTAAGACTGCCATTTTTTTGGAAAGATTTATTTAATTTAATTTTTATTTTTTTTAAGATTTATTTATTTTAGAGGGAGAAAGAGCTCAAGCAGGGTGAGGGAGAGAGGGAGAGAGAATCTCAAGCAGACTCCCCGCTGAGCGTGGAGCCCAACTCAGGGCTTGAGCCCACAACAGTGGGATCATGACCTGAGCTGAAATCAAGAGTTGGACACTTAAGTGACTGAGCCACCCAGGTGCCCCAAATGAATAGGAAAGTGAAAGGCAATCATTCTGTTCAGCGTGAAGAGCAAAGCTAGCTAGAAATCTTCACCTTAGAATATTTTACAGATGCTTTCAAATTCACTGATTATGCAAAGTAAAAGACCATATAACTAAACAAAATGCACATATTTCAGGGGTGCCTGCCTGGCTCAGGAGGTAGGACATGCAACTCTTGATCTCAGGGTGGTTGAATTCAAGCCCCACATTGGGCATGGAGCCTACTTAATAAAATAAAGTAAAAAATAAAAATAAACAAAATTTCATTCTTGTTTAGATGTTTACTGTATTACTAGAATGCTGTTAAGGGTAAAAGGGGGTGATGTGACTCCTGAAGAGTGAAATTATTTGTAATACTTTGCCCACTAGTACTTAGTAAAAAGGTAGCAAAGTTAGAACCGTTTAGATTCACCTTGAAGGAAACCATTCATTCATTCATTCATCGTTTACTGAATACTTTGAATTCCTATCATATGCCAGACACCATGTTAGACCTTGGGATATGTCAGTGAGCAAACACACACAAAAAATTGAAGGCAATGGAATTTTGTTTATGCTCAGACCAATGCTTGAGGAAAACAGCATAATCTTGGGGATTGGAGTCAGAGGTTCCGAATCAAAATGTCAAACCTCTCTGAAGAGAGTCCAGAGACTGCATTAGTCATCTCTGACCTATATGCATTCTTTACAGAATTAAAACTAGGATGGTTTTATGGTCTGTTTTAATAAGACATAAGCTCTTTCTAATGCTCAAAGTTCTGGCTTTGAGTTCTAAGGTCATATGAAATTTACCAGGAACTTGTATTAAAAGGCCCCTTATCTGGGGACCTTACCTTCTCAAATCTCTCATCATGAAGAGTCAGCTGTTTATTTCTTCTCATGACTGAGGATGTTATAGAATATTCGGTAAAGCGGCTTTTCGTTTCCTCTTCCCAGAATAAGTGATTTTCTACAGTCCCAGGAGGTTTTCCAGGGACAGACATGGTCTCATCTGATGAGCCCGCAGAGCCATAGTTATCGTCATCATCACCTCTTTCCCTCTCATCATCCATGTCTTCCCACTCGCTGTCATCTTCAGCCTCAGATTTCCTAAGTCAGAGTCATAAATTAACTGTCAAAACAACTTGAGAAACAACAGAACCAAATGACTTTACACAACTAAAATTTGAGGGTATTTCAGGGAGGATTCCTGTTTAGGCAGGAACAGCTGTACTGCTTGACCTGTCTGGTATGGCTGGAAAAGTAATGAAAGAGCAATCAGGCAACTTGGACTTTAGCCCCACCTACTGTTGGTTTGTAAAGACCTCAAGTTTCACATTTTCTGCTCTAAAATGCAAAAGTCGAACACTAAATGCTCTCAAAAATTGGTTCCAGTTATAACATTCCATAGGTACCATTCTACTGAAGAAGCAATAGTCAGGTTGTCCATGATTCAAAAGAAACCACACATACTGTATATCCGTTCCCTCTTCGTCTGTTGGTTTATTGGCCTGAAGAATAAAATCATCTTCAAGCAGATTGTCCGGATTATCAAAGTCAAAATCATCATCAAGAGCCGCAACAATGTCAGGATCAAAATCCAGCCGAGGCCCTAGAAGGAAAACAAAAAGTGAGCAGTAATTCCCAGGAAAACATGATTCCTTTACTTACTATAACTGAACACCTATTATACACCACATTCTACTTATGTATTGAGAATTAAAAAACGATTAAAAACTTCAAGTCTGGTCTAGTGAGGAACAAACAGAGAGGGACAACTACAAGAAAATAAAATAGGGGAAAAAATACCTCTGGTTTTAGTACCCAATTGTAAAAAACTCTTGCATTATAGTTCTGCAAAATTAAACCGTGTCTATTTAGTAAAATTCAAGGTTTTCACCTGCAGGAATAATCTGGGCTTTAAATTCACTTGTTAGAAGTAACTCAAATTAAGCATGTATAGCCTGGTGAACTGTCTTTCCAGCATAGGAGATTTCAGTAAATTCCAAACCTGTTTCTTCGGCTATGGTCTTTTGTGTGTAAAAATAGTCCACAAAATACTTCAAGTTCAACCTTATAAACTGACATGGTTTCCAACATCCTTCATAACATGGCCACTGCTCGACTCTCCAGCTTCATTTCATATTGATTCTTACCATGCTAGACATCTAAAATGTGGTTTCCTACTCATATTCTCAATTTTGCACATACAGTTTCCTGTTTGGAATATCCTCTCTTCCCCACCCCGGCCACCTTTATCCACCTACCTACTTTCTACCTAAGAAATCAATTAGACACCATTTTCTCCAGGACCCCTGCCCACTATTAACTAAACCATTGTTTATTCACTTGTACTGTAATTGTAATTTCCTAATTATTTTCTATCCTTCCCAATTGATGATAAATTCCTTGAGGTCAGGGATTATGCTTTATTCTGATTTAACCCAACCCCAACATATAGTGGCAACTCAAAAATCTACAGAATGAATCAATGGATGAATGCTATGTGGCAAATATTAGTTAATAAATAAGGCAATTCAAGAGAAAAATAACAAACATCACTTGTTTGTTCTAAAATACAATGTTAATACTACAAAAAAAACCTAAAAAACAAACAGGCAAAAAAACCCCAAACAATTTTTCAGTGATCTGGAACAGATGGTAAAATGGGACTTCTATAAAATACTTACATTCTTGGGAGAAATTCTGAAACAAGAGTAAATCTGTATGTATGTTAAGGCTAAGTAAGTATCATCATTTCCTCTTCAAGAGCTTAGGTCAAAGTTAAAATTCCCCTACTAGATCTTCAAAACCAATTTTCCCACTTCACTCTCCAAACAGGAACTCCAAAGACTAAGAATTCCATGGCAATAAAAAAAGGATCCCGATCACTTGCCCCTTCCTAATGACCTCTAACCTAAATTCAGACATCTCAATTGTTTTAACACTTTATTAGAGAGAGAAAAACTCTTATCATTGCTAACTTTCCTTTTTGTAAAACAGAGATCAAGTCACTTGAAAAGTTTAAGAAACCAAGCACACCTGCAACAGGAGCTGCTTTATTCAACAATCCAACATCTTCCTCAAAGTCTGATGCAAATACTGATGAAGGCAATTTAATTCCCGTGGTCTTGAAAGAGAAATTACACAATGGTTAGATTGAGAAATACTTCTGACCTACTATACTGGATTGAAGTGTCCTCCCCAAAATTCATGTCCACCCAGCAGCTCAGAATGTGACCTTATTTGCCAACAGGATCCTTGCAGATGTAATTAGTTAAAATGAGATGACAGTGGATTACAATGGGCCCTAGTTCATAAAGACTGGTGTGTCCCCGTCCCAAGGCCATGTGTTGACACAAAGACACACGGGGGGAGAATGTCACGTGAAGACGAGAGCAGACCAGAGTGATGGATCTACAAGCCGAGGAACACAAGGGATTGCTGGCAGCTACCAAATGCGAGGAGATAGGTGAGGGACAATGTTCTTGCCCTGAGCTCCCACAATGGAAGCAACATTGCCGAAAGCTTACTTTCAGACTTCTGGCCTCCAGAGCTGTGAGAGAATAAATTTCTGTTGTTTTAAGCCACCCAGTGGTAAGGTGTGGTAATTTGTTATAGTAGTTCTAGGAAAAAGAATACAACTAAGTTCTGCCTTCTCACTCACTTGTACTCCAGTAAAATAATTGAAACTTGTATATCCCATCATCCTCTCACAAGCGACTTCCCCAAATACTTCACAAAGCCTCCTCCAGTGTATTACTCCATTTAATCCTTGTGAGATATCAGTATGCGGTAGTCAACAAAAGCTAAGGTCAAATGCCATGCCTGCCTCAAACTGGTCATTAAGTGAGGTTCTGGGATTCAAATCCAGGTTTTGTAATGCCACTCTCCTCAAGTTTCAAAATTTAACCTTTTCCCTCTTAAAATGAGATAACATGCCAATCTCTGGTAAAGGCACAGCATTTCTCTGAATTGGCCATCTTATATCCTGGGGTGGTCATAAATCATTTCTCTCCATCTCCATAGCCCTTTGAACTCTCTTGTATACTGTGACTGCACATCAGTCTTTTGGGCACCATCTCACTCATGGCTAACCAACACACAGATGACTACCACCAGTTTAGACAGTCCATACCTAATCCAACCTTCATATCACTTCCAGATTAAAACTCCTTTATTATTTTATGTGACCTTCTTGAACTTGTAACAGGTTTTGATTTTTCACTCCTGATTTTCAAGGTCTGTAGAATCAAGGCCTACTTACTATATATCCAAGTTTATTACTATTACTTAATAATATAACCGCCACGTAAATCACAGCCAGTTCCTCACATCATGGAATAATTCAAAGTAATTTATGGAGCACACATATGCCAGACACTATGATCCATACTACCACCTATGTCCCTTCTGACTGGAATGTTTCCTATCTATAACCCACCCTTTAGTGCCCTGATCAGTTCCTCCCTCCTCTATGAAGCCCTCCTTGATCACTCTTCCAGAACTTTCCTTCAGGTAAATACCTTCATTCTTCACACCATACACAATATACCTCAATATGTGCTAGCACATTATCTGACTGGTCCTTATGCTTTAGTTTGATCTTTTCAAAGTTACCAATGTGAGGGTCACATGTTATCTGTCTCTTGTACCTCACCACCCACCTCATCCTCAGTCTAGCAGCAGGCACAAAGCTGAGACGTATGTTCTTACTGGCTCATGGAGCATGAGGAATTGGAAGCCTCTGAGGAGCATGACTGAAAAGCTACGTAGAAGAGTGCACACCCAGCAAACTTAGCTTCCAAAATGTGTTTCTTGGTAGCATAAGCATAGGAAAAGATCTGTTTTTCCACTATGATGTCCTTTTTTTTTTTTTTTTAAAAAAAAAGAGCTTTACTGAGATAGAATTAATGTAACTATACAATTCAGCCACTTAAACTGCACAATTTAATTTTTGGTATATTATTAAAAATTACAAAATATGTGATTTTGTTTTGCTGGGTTTTTCGGTTTTTATTTTTGAGAGGAGAAAGAAAGAGAAAGAGAGAGTGTGCATGCACAAGCAGGGAGGGGAGAAGCAGGGGGAGAGAGAGAATCCCAAGTAGGCTCCACACTCAACTAGGAGCCCAATGTGGGGCTCTATCTCACAACCCTGAGGATCATGACCTGAGTCGAAATCATGACAGAGCCAACCAGGTACCCCACTGTTTTGTCTTGTTTTAAAGATACTCTGTGATTATCTATCCTTGGAATGTGGGGTTATAAAAAAAGGGGAGGATCAACTTGTTTAGTAAATTTACCTTTGGCGATCTTTTTTTAAATCTTGAAAAACAGTCAAAAGAATCACATACACAATTAGAGTTTAGATAGTGACTATTTTTTTAAAAAAGAAATGTTTTTTATTTGCAGTAGTTCTGAACTGTTGAGTTTGCCCTGCTGCTTTCTACCATGGCAGTACCTGCTTTCTTTCATGTGACAATTGGACTGCGTAAGCAGAACTACTTCTGTACTGCTTTATTTTGTTTCTAGGGTTTATTCAATATTTCTGATTTACTCAATCTTGGTGGTTTGTTACAAATTACTTTAAAGTCAAAAAAAGCACATGGGACTCATCCATATTTTTTCATCATGCTACAGAAAACAAATGGTATTTTTGTTTTTAAACATCATTCTCTCATCCTTATAAACATCACTGAAGTGTCCATTTAAGAGACTTATTCTATTAAAAAGCCAATTAAGTCGTGATTTTTACCCAAAATGAATTAAGGATTAAAAGCTAATCTTTCAAAAACTAGTGTTTCAAAAGCCAATACAATTCAGCCAGAAGAATCTTAGAACTTTATTAAGACTTTTCTCCCTAAGATAAAGTTGAACAACTACTGGACACTCTCCCCTCCCTCACTGAGTCTTGGAAGGAGGTGAGCCATTAAGATCTACATCCTACTCCTGATAGTTGTCACCTTGGGAAAGAAGAGTACAGAAGCTGGTTGTTATGACAAAGATGTAGGAATGGGGTATGCAGCATTACAAAAGAGCTACAACCTAGGAAGTGAGGGAACAGCTGCATTCACTACCTTCCTTTGGGATAATACCCTGTAACCTAACCCTTTCGACTCCCCGTAAGCAACAAACTACACTTCCCTGGAGAAAAGAATGCCTAGATCATGAGAGGAGTGGAGAATGAGGAGTGGGAGAAATTGATGCCCTTTTAGCTCTTCTTTTTTGTTAATAAACCCAATAAATGAATATCTTCTACTTTTTTTTTTAAGTGCCAGGTAGTATAAAGCTTCACAGGAAAATTTACTGTATACTAATACTAAACAAAAAGATAAAGGCATAAGACATGGGCATCTTTAACATTAACAGGGGAAAAACCAGAACTTAAATTAGTGCTAATTTCATATAAATATGTGCTCTCGTTTATACTTAAAAGAAAGAATTAAAGTGGACTGCATTTTGGTCGAGAAGAGTCACAGGAACTTCATTACAATCTACTGCTTCCATTCTCTTATGGTTAGCCTGCAGCTTTCTACTACAGTTAAAGATCTGAACATTCTGAAAAAATTAAGTTCTATCTTAGAAGACACTTCATGACACTGAATAGTTGTTAACACACACAACGTCAGCTGCTTTTCTTCTATTGAAAGGTGCTACCTAACATGACCACAATTATTAATCAAAATTCTAAGTCAAAGGTTGCTACTTTTTTTTTTTTTTAAAGATTTGAGAGATTGACCAAGTGCATGTGAACAGGGAGGAGGGGGAGAAGAAGAGAGAATGTCCTAAGCGGGTTCTGCACTCACCGCAGAGCCTGACTTGAGCCTCCACTGCACAACCTTAAGATCACAACCTGAGCCAAAACCAAGAGTCGGATGCTTAACTGACTGCACCACCCAGATGCCCAAAGGTGCCTACTTTTGACAGCTGCCACCAGAGAACAGGCAGCCTACTCTCTCCTAATGGTACATACATGCACGTACATATATGATTTTAAGTAAGGTATGGCTTATTTTTGTGTTCTTAAGATTGATACCATTTCTTGCCTCAGTTATCTTGATTTATAAGTGGTTTCTTCACTCACTCCCAAATACATTGGTAAGAAGTCTTACTGAAATTACTAAAGTTTCCTCTTTTTCATCTCTTCTTTCGGGTGCACTGAAAGTACTTATGGGAATAAGCTCTGAGGGGCCAGATGGTTCCTTCAGGTGCTGCAGATAGTCATAGTCATCATCAAAGAATACGCCATACTTCCTCTGTTCTGCTCTCCTTTCTTCATCATTTATCTAGGATAATAAACAAAATGGAATTAGTACCTCTTCCAAGCATAAGCCACTGGAACCTTCCAGTGAACGCAGCTTTCAGAATAGGATGCAGATGGCGCATGAACATTTGGCTGACAGGAATGAGACAAAGAATTCGTGACAAACTAAAAAAAAAAAAAAAAAAAAAAGTTTCTGAACCCAAGTGCTATATAAAATTTAAGTGGAATGAAAACAATTCCTGCTTCTACTAGACATTTCTGTGCAACAACTCAAGACAAGATAGGAAAAAAAAGAAAAAAAAAAAAAAAGAAATGTGTTGGTGAAGAATGTGGGGAAAAAAGGGAACACTTGTACACTATTGCTGGGAATATAAATTGGTTAAGTCACTGTGGAAAACAGAATGGAGGTTCTTCGAAAAATTAAAAATAGGAATAGCATACAATCCAGTAATTCCATTAGTATTTACCCAAAGAAAATGAAAACACTGAAAAAATATACAGACTCCTATGTTTACTGCAGCATTATTTACAACAGCCAAGACATGAAAGCAACCTAGGTGTCCACTGACAGATGAATAGATAAAGAAGATGTAGTGCGTAAACACACACACAAATATTCCTCAGCCATAAAAAGTGAGATCTTGTCATTTGCGACATGGTAGACCTAGAGGGTTTTATGCTCAGTGAACTAAGTCAGAGAAAGACAAACACCATATGATTTCACTTGTATGTGGAATCTTAAAAGAGAAAAAAAAACAAGCACAAGCAGATCCACAGGGGCACCTTGGTGGCTCAGTCAACTAAGCATCTGCCTTCGGCTCAGGTCATGATCCCAGGGTCCTGGGATTAAGCCCTGCGTTGGGCACCCTGCTCAAGCAGGGAGTCTGCTTCTCCCTCTGCCTCTCCTCCTGGCACACTCTCTCTCTAATAAATAAATAAAATCTTAAAAAACAGATCCATAAATATAGGAAAAAAAAAACCTGATGGCTGCCAGAAATGGGGAGGGGGTGGCAAAATGGGTGGAGGGGAGTAGGAGATACAGGCTTCCAGTTACGTAATGAATAAATCATGGAAATAAAAGGTACAGCAGAGGGAATACAGCCAATGGTACTCTAATAGTATTATATAGTAACAGACAGTAACTACACTTGTGACCACAGTGTAATGTATAGACTTGTCAAATCACTAGCTGTACACCTGAAATTTATGTAACATTGTATGTCTAACTATACTTCAATTAAAAAAAAATTCAAGCCAAGAAACACACACATTGTTTTATCATGTACTTGGGAGGGTTAGCAGACTAAAGAGTCTTGAAAATCAAGTACAATTTCTTATATTTATATGCAAAGAAACTTCTCAACATACAACACAAACAGGCTTTACTAAAAAGCTAAATATGGCCAATGTTCTCCAAGACTTTCTTTCAAATTTGCTCACACTTACACTGACAATTATCAAATCAACACTTTAATGGTTTCCTGGCATTTTCTAAAGCTAATTCATGAGTTCAAATGTTTTACATTTCATGAGATGAGTGATGAGGAGACAAACAGTAGTTTGTGATTTTGAAATGACAGGATCTTAAAGAAAGAAACCAGAAATATGCCCTAAATAATATGCAGAATTGTAACTGGTTTACTAAATATTTACTATTACTATAAAAGATTTGCTCATTTAAATATCTCAAATAAAGATGCTTTACCCTCTCAATTCAATATGCAAGACAAAAAATCAGCACATTTACTGAAAATTTAAATTATAGGTTTTGTTTCCCAAAAGATCATAGTTGTTGCAGAATAGCAGCTAACGATTTATTTAGGAACTACTGACAGTCCACCTGCAAACTTATCGGCTAACAGGACCTACTTTCTGTGTGGGTAACAGAACCCTCTGGGGTGCAGTCTCATCTGCTGCTAAAGGATCTCGTTGACTCCGGTGGACCAGGTGAAAAGATACAGCTTTCTTCTTCTCTATAAAAGGCTTTTTCTTTCTGTGTGGCTTCAAAGGAACAGAATCAGAACAAGCCATTAAAAGAAACAAACAAAAACAAACACACACACAAAAACCCATAATCCGTATACGAACCTTCAGTAAGTTATGTGAAGGATCAACAGATTTCTAAAACTTACATTTTTATGATAGGCGACAGCAACAATGTTCAACAAAATCTATACTTACCTTCCTTCAATGTACATCTGATGGCACTTACTGCGGTAAACTTTGTTATGGGTGCTGGGGTTACAGCAATGAGGTCAGAGTCCCTATGCTTATCAACCAAATCACGAAAGAAATTATTTTAAGTAAAGAAAACAGTGATGTGCAAATGACTGAAGGTTACTTTACACTGCGGGCTCAGAGAAGGCCCCTGACAGGCTGAATCAGAATGACAAATAACCTGTCACAGTTAAATCTGGGGAAGACCATGTCAAGCAAGTTACACACCTGTTGCACCAACTATTAAATGAAACCAGGACAACACAGCTACAGTTAAGTAAGATTCATCATCTCTTTCAACATTCTCACTACCCTTCCCAACGCGACCTGCTAAAATGAGAAAGCATCATCCCAGTTAAGCAAAGCCTTTTTTTTTTTTTTGCTTTGGGCCCAACCTTTGACTCTCCCACAAGCTCCCTGGGCCCAGAGCAAACACAGATGAGCACACAACTGCCACTCCAACGTCTGGAGAAACCAGCCAACTCTCTGTCCTCCCGATGCGAGAAGCACAGGGTGGAGCGTTTGTGTCCTGCGTTCACAGGTTTCTAGGTCTCTCGGGATAAAGAGGAGGCCATTCTCCTCTGTCCACTCCCCAAGGAGGCTTGGCTGTGGGAAACGCACTGTAAACTGCAATGTACGCCCAGGGGGGTGTGGGTGATCATACCGAGGCACTGGGCCGCAAGCCCCGTCCCCGCACCTGTGCGCCAGCCCTCCCAGTTCCCGCCCTCAGTAGCCACCGGCGCCAAAGGAACCAGCCTGGCCGTCAGCAAAACCACAGCGCCCCGTCCCCGAGACTACAAGACTTGCTCACCATGCTGCAGCCGTGCGGCGCTCACCCCAGAGAAGGGCGATAACAGCGATCTCTTCGCCTAGCTACCACGCGAACACCGGGAAAGCCCGGCTCACCGCAGCGTCCTTAGGCCGCTCCACACGTGCAACGCCGGGATCGGACAGGAAGTTAAGCGCGACCGTGGAAATGGGCCAATCGCCGAAGAGCTGAAGGGGTCGCGACCGGAAGTTACCGATGGCTCGCTCCGTCCAACGATCGCGAGAAGCTATTGGGAGGTGGGGCTGTTTTCACCCCTGGGGGGGCGGGGCTTTTCCGGCCAAAATTAAGTAAACTGGGAAACCGAGTCGTGGGCGCCTTTGTGGCGGTGAGGCGCGAAAGAGGGGTTGCTGTTTCTGGGGGAACTTGCTTTTGTAGCGCCCTCTACCGAGAACAGAGGCGGCGTATCTAGCATCCCAAATGACAGTTGTATGCCCTGCCTATTCCCATCCGTAACTAACACACACACACACACACACACACACACACACACACACACACACACACACACACACACACACGGAAGGTGTCCACCCTCCCGGGTCACTGAGGTACCGTGTCTTAGGGGCTTGGCGGGGAACTGGTTGCCTTAGCAACGGAGGATCAAGGCCTCCCTATTCTAGGCTGCACCATACTTAATCAGGTCTTTGTTCAAAGGTTGGGTGAACAAAACCCCCGAGATTCTGTTGACAGTAGAGGCATTTCAACCAATAAAATATATTTGGAATCTCTGGTGTTTGCATACCTTATCTTATAAGGAGGATACTAATGTTTATTTTCTTCCAAGTCGTTCGTCAAATGTTTTAACGTGGTTTAAGCAAATAGGCTATGATCACCCCTTCTTAGGAAGATTTCAGGCAGGTGTTGGCACATTGTCATAATTTCCTGGGCAAAAGAGGGTGGTAATGCATTCATAGTTTAACCAGCAGATCTTTCCTCAAATTGGTGTTTTCCCTTCCCAATCTCTGGCCTTTTTCCAATGTCTGAGTTATCTTGGACTGTGTCTTTATGTCCTCCTATTACCTCTATAAATATTTGTGGAATATTACTCTTTTATTACAATAAAACTTACGGAAACAATTTAGATTAGGGCAACAAATTGTCTTGGGATGATGCTTTCTAACAGATATAATACCTAACACTCCTATGTGCAGGACATTCAATATAATTAAGCTCTGTGAGGGCAGGTTTTGTTTCATTTTGATGGGTTTTATTTACCACTGTGTCTATCTATCCTCAGGGGCTAGAATAGTGCCTGGTACATATACTCAATAAATATTTGTTTAAATGAATTAATGTGTTGGCACTTTACCTGAGTTATCTCACGTTTTCCTTACCAGAGAGGCACTGTTTCCAGTATCTTACAAATACTAAAACTGAGGCACAGAAAAGTTAAGTAACTTACTCAAGGTCACACAGCTAGTAAATGGCAGAGTAGGGATTTAAACCGAATCTGACTAGAGCCTGACCGCTTATATGTTTTTTTTTTAATTTTGAGTAATATTCAGTTACTGTATATATTTACTGATCTAATACTAAAACTAACACATTGTATTCACTGTATTCATTATGTCATTTAATTCCTTTAATAAGCCTGTAGTTACATGACAATTAGCCAATCTTATAGAGCCTGGAGTTCAGAGCACTGAAGTGACTTGCCTACGGTCACACAATAAATGGAAAAGTTTAGATGTGTAGCCCATCAGTCTGTTCAGAGAGACCACACACTTAACCGTGTGCTACACTGTCTCCATAAGGCAGGCAGCTAGAAAATTCTGTCCAGTCTACCTTTTAAATATCCAAAGGTATTGGGGCATCTGGGTGGCTCAGTGGGTTAAAAGCCTCTGCCTTCGGCTCACGTCATGATCTCAGGGTCCTGGGATCGAGCCCCATATCAGGCTCTCTGCTCAGCGGGGAGCCTGCTTCCCCCTCTCTCTCTCTGCCTACTTGTAATCTCTCTCTCTGTCGAATAAAAAAAAAAAAAATCCAAAGGTATCACCTCATTACCCCTTTTATCAAATTTATCATTTTTAGTACTCTTATTCAGTCATGTCATTTTTCTATATAAAAACTTTCAATGTCTACCCTTTGGCCTTAGGCTAATGTCTAAACTCATTTGCATGGCAACCAACAGTTTCTCTCATCTGGCCTCTACCCATCAATTTAGCATCTTGTCTCCTTATCCCCCACACAGCACGCTGTAACTCAGCCCTATCAAACTGTTTGTGGTTCCCCAATGTACCTAAAAGAGATTGACTTTGTTATGCTCATCTAAAAATCTCTTCCTTTCGCCTCCCTGTTCTTCAAGTGTTAGTTTAGCCATTTCTGCCTCTAGGAAACTTACACTCTTCCAAACTAGGGCCCACCCCACATGTTCTTGCTGTACCCTGTGATTAGTTTACTCAGTTACATCAAATTGTAAATCTGTACCATTTTCATCTGTCTTTAGACTCCAACTGCAGTAACCGAGTTGAGGACAAGGATTTTTGTCTTGCCTAATTTACTTCCCCAGGGCATAGCATAGCAAAGACTCAATCGGAATTGTATTGTTCAAAGCACTTTACATATATTTACTCTTCAAATTCTTAAAGAAGGATTTAGGAGGTTTACTATCATTATCGTTTTGTTACATATAAATTAGAGATTGAGAAACAGAAAGTTAAGTGGACTTTTGCCCAAGAGCTCAAAGCCATTAAGGGATGCAGCCAAAATCTGAACTCAGGTATAGCTTGAGAGTCACACCCTTAACCATTACAATATACCCCTTCTCAAAAAGCCAACCCATATGGTGAGCTAACATGTGTTCAAGCCTGTTCTGGAATATATATATATATCACATATATATATATCACACATATATATATATATATATATATATATATATATATATATAGCACATACAGCTCATTTAATATTTGTTGAATACGATATCAAGAACATTCATTAAAATGATACATATACAAAACCCTGGCTTGTCTTAACACAGAAGAACATTTCCTATCATAAAAACACCCATAACCGAAATATTATAGTAATGATAATAAATCCAAACCATACTTCTCCTAGAATCTTATTTGTAAGCTCTAATAAATGGCATCCACTTCAAAATGATTAAACAGATTTTTAATAAATTCATTTTGATTAATTAATTTTAATTCCTGGTTTGGTCTAGGCATTGAAAAATTTTATGTTTTCCACATGAAATGAACTTGCCTATTGAAACCGTGTTTACCGTCTTAGCACTGTTTGTATCACATTGAGCAGTGGTTTTCCATCAGCATTGCCCAAGGACCCTCAGCACCAGGAAACCAATGTACACAAAAGTGGAGAAAACTTGCTTAAATATAGCCAAACTAACTAGACACTGAAGCAGTAACTCGAGGAATTATAAATTACACGCTTGACAATATTAATAGAGCTTATGGATGGAGCAGGATGCTCACTGTAGCACTGTTTTTAACAGAGAATAATAAAGCAATTAAAATTCCACTAGTAAGGGATTAATTGAAAAAAATTAATACCATGGTCTATCGTGAAGGTGTTCTAAGGAGCTGTAGATTGACACACTCATTCAGTCAGAAAAAAAAGCAGGTTGTAGAACACCATGAAAATGGCATTTGTTTTTGTTAATAATTAGAAATAGAAAAACATTTTACACAGAAATATCATAGTGCAAGTACAGAAAAATACCTGGCCAACTATGCACCAAACTTGCCCATAGCAATTTTCCATGAGGAGCTGGAATTACAGGAACTTTAGATGTCTACTGTATATATTTTTTCATTGTTTACAATTATTTACATTATTTTATATATTTTATTGTTTATGTATTTATAGTGAGGATTTGAAGTGTTGCATTTGGTGTCTAAAAAAAGTCAAGATACTTGAAAACCAAAGTAGGGGCACTGGGCTGGATTAGTCTGTAGACCATGTGACTCTTGATCTCTGGGTTTTGAGTTTGAGCCCCCATGTTGAGTGTAGAGATTATTTTAAAATAAAATCTTTAAAACAAAAAACAAAAAGATGGGACAGGTTAGATACTAATATAATCGGGTTCAATAAATATATTTTTTTAAGATTTTTATCTATTTATTTGACAGAGAGAGATCACAAGTAGGCAGAGAGGCAGGCAGAGAAAGAGGAGGAAACAGGCTCCCTGCTGAGCAGAGAGCCAGACGTGGGGCTCGATGCCAGGACCCTGAGATCATGACCTGAGCTGAAGGCCGAGGCTTTAATCCACTGAGCCACCCAGGCGCCCCGGATGCAATAAATATTGTTCAAGGCTAATTTTTTAATGGTAAACCCATGACCTCTCATACATATACATAAAGTGAGCACATGTAAAGATTTTATCTAGCACATTGTTAATGAGGGGAACGTAGGATGTTACAATTACTTGAGAACAATCCAAAGAAGAGAAACATTTATAGAGGAGGAATATTGAGAGGAATGTGCAAATGGAGAAAAAAACTGGCTTCTTTCCCAGTGACCTAGGGAAGGCAACTGAACCTCCACTGGATAGAAATTATGTGTGTGGTTGGAGACAAGATTATTCCACGTTCCTGTCAGCTCTCTACAACTTACAAAGTTGTGAAATAGCTCAAGGCAGGGTAAGGTGCAAAGTCCTCCTAAACACAGAACTGGAAGGATGTACTCATCTGAAAGTGCATTATTTCCCAATGAAACCCAAATTTTCCCCTATAATATTAAACGAAAGCAGTAAGAGGCTTGGGATATTGGCCGAAATTAGATTGTTTCGCTTTGTGTAACCTGAGGCAAGTGGGCTTCCGTTTACTTACCTGAATGTAAAATGGGAATCTTATTAAAGCTTACTTTAGAGGAATTGTTGTTGGATTAAATGAGAAAATATGTTATAAATGCTGGGACCTGTGCCGGGGCCTGTGCTCAGTGCTCCGTAAAGGTTGGCAATTGTCTACTTCCCAGGTAAGTGTTAAGGATTTACCTAACTTCACTGTTGCCTCAAGGTGACCATCTCCTGAAACGAGGGCCCCCAAGCCTCTGGGGATTTGTCAGGGAACACATGCTTTGCTTCAAATCAGAGTCACATCGTGGAATCTGTTAACTTGCATTTTGACCCAACTTGTCAGTTTTCTCGATCTTAATCCTTTTGCTTTTCCTCAAATCCTGGTACCTTTCAGGACTTTTATACTACATACTTAGATGATTTTACTAGCTTCTAGCCCTCAGTAATTGTATGTTCTTTAAAATTCTTTTTAACAGCACAAACTCTTCACGCATTGCTTGGCTTTTTGTTCACTGACTCCTGTTCTTTGAGTCAAAAGTACATACGTTTCAGGTGAACACACTTTGGAAAAATTATCCAAGTTTTTTTTTTTTTACTGTGCCTTTCTAGTTATAACATGAATTTTGAGTTTTCTTTGGTATGTGTCAGTTATGCTCATTCTAGCTTTAGGCTATTAAAAGCTCACAAATCATTATTAGTCTCCTTTTGAGTGACAATGACACTATTGAAACCAGTGACAACTTTGGTAATTAGATCATGCATGCCTTTAACTTATGAATTTAACTCTATGCTTTCAGCAAATGAGAAATAAGATTACCACCATTACTACGTTTTTTAAAGATTTATTTATTTGAGAGTGAGAAAGAGAGAGCATGAGCACACAAGGTGGAAAGGGGCAGAGGAAGAATCTCAAGCAGGACCTCCCCCTGAAATTAGAAATATGGTTTGAAGGAACAGCTGAAGGGCACAGAGCCCACCGGAGGGCTCAATCTCACGACCCAACTCTGAGATCATGACCTCAGCTGAAATCAAGAATCGGATGCTTAACCAACTGAGCCATTCAAGTGCCCCAAATTACTGCTGTTACTATTGAGCAATTCTCCCTGCCATTCCATCCATGAGCTCTCATACTGGGAATGTGGGGAGACATTGACCTCTATTTCCTCCATTAATATGTTCCCTATGCTTATGGTATGAGCATCTCATTGTGCTGAGTATAATTCTTTTTTTTAATAAAGATTTTATTTATTTATTTATTTATTTGACAGAGAGAGAGAGAGAGAGAGATATCACAAGTAGGCAGAGAGGCAGGCAGAGAGAGGCGGAAGCAGGCTCCCCGCCAAGCAGAGAACCTGATGCGGGGCTCAATCCCAGGACCCTGAGATCATGACCCAAGCCGAAGGCAGAGGCTTTAACCCACTGAGCCACCCAGGTGCCCCATGCTGAGTATAATTCTTACACTTAAAAGTAAGGTTTGTTTGTTTTTTCTCTTTTTTAACACCACATAGCACTTAGATGTAAACTAACTTCCTCATCTGTGGCTGAATTAAAGAACCAGCCACATATTTCACTGTTGAAGTAAAAATAGGCTATGTGGACTTATTGAGATAGTAGGTATGTTCATTGTATTCGAGGCAATATATTTTCAAATACAATTTTTGCTTTACAACTTAACCCTCTACACAAAGCACTACTCCATTTTACTTAAAATTAAGGTAAACAGTAAAACCCAGTTAAATTGAAAAATATATATATCCTCCAAAGCACTCAGATGTCGTGCAAATGAAATGATTTTATGGTCTTGGAGACAAAGTCAGGTGAAGAAAAAATAGCTTATTAAATTTTCATTGTAGTAATTTTTATTTAGTCATAAGCTACCTTATCTGTTGGGAGGTTTATTCATTTCTACAGTTTGTTACATGTGCTAATGATTCTCAACTTCCTCTATGTAGGCCAGACCTTTCACCCAACCTTTAGACTCATATATCCATCTGAATTCTGTACATCTTTCCACATGTGGATGTCTCAACAGGCAGGCAATTCAAATTGAATTTAATGCGCAAAATTAAAATGTCTCACCTCTCTGTACCTCCTACCCTCTCCTTCCTGGGCTCCCTGCCTCCCCCACCCCCAGGACTTACAACCTTACCTTCCTTACTTTCTGTTTCAGCACGTGGCATCACCACCATTCACCAAGTTGTCCAAGTGAAAAACACGGGTATAATATTTACTTTTCCATATCCCTCATATGCAACAATCACTTTGCTCTTCAGCTGTCCCTTAAATTTTTTATCTTTCTTCCTTCCCATAGTTAACACCATCATCTACCAATCAGATTATGGCAATGGCGATGGTTTTCACGCTGATTAATATGAGGGCTATCCTTTTGGAAGAATAATGTGGTAGCAGGATTAAGAATGTTTGGCTGGGGAAGACTCAGAGAGGCAACGACCAAGATTTCAGAAGTAATCAAGGGGCTGAATGTAAAGAGGTAACAGACTTAAATTGACTCTGGAAAAGATGACTTGAAAAGGTCGAGCTGCTGAGTATGGCTACATGATAATTAGGGACAAATTCCTCCCACTGTTGAGTGCTTCCTACTCCAGAGTGTTTGAGCTGGGCTATCCGAGGTCAAAAGTCCATCCAGAAACAAATCCTTGGGTCAACAAGCATTGAAATGCTAGTTCTCTCCACCTTAGGATATCTATTTAACTATGAAGTTAGTATCTATTGCTTTTCTCCCTAAAAACCTAGAAATGGTTCCTGTGTTTGGCAAAAGAGCAAAAAACCTTCACACGAACTTTAGGTTCTTAGCTTTCTCTAGAGTTTTATGTTTTCTACTATTAGTGACCACCTGTTAAAGGGCAAAGGGTTCATTTAAAGATTTTTATTTATTCATTTGAGAGAGCGAGAGAGAGAATAAGCTGGGAGAGGGGCAGGGGGAGAGTAAAGGGCAAAGAGTTCAAAACTCATAAACTGAGCGAGGACTCGACTTGTGTGTGGACAGCAGCATAGTAGCAACCACTCCATACAGATGTCTGAGTTGACGTCCGGCAATGAGTTCAATCACAACAGTCTTATGTAAATGGATGCCAGCAAGGTGTTATGTAAAATGGAAAAAAAATTTGTCCATTTCTTACCTCCACTGGGTTTTAGAAATTAATGTTTTAATGCAGAACCTAGTTTAGTGTGAGCAAAAATGGAAAGTAGTTGTTGAACTATTACACTTACCTTGGGGATGTACAGCTAATTTTTAATAGCATACTTGGGGCCAATTTTTCAAACCTACTTTTACAATTTTTGGTCCCAATCTTCTCTCTTATATGTCTTCTATCTAGGATAATGGTACACAAAGTGCTTTTCATACCTCCCTCTCATACTTTTATCTTTGTCCCAGAGTTGAGGGAGGCTAAGTTACAATTTGTAACTGCTGTTGAAAAAATGAAAAAATATATTCCAATTCCTTTTCTGGCCAAAATATGCTCCCCACCTCTCTCTTTGCTTATAATACATTAAATAATAAGAATAATGAGGACATTTGTTTATTTTCTGTATTATAAACTCTAAAGGGACTAGCTTTTATTCTTACACAGTATAATGTCAACAGAAACATCAACATCAAATATCCTCAGATATAAAAAGAAAGCAAGTTTTAAAAATATATTGTAAGTTGCTGTTTAAAGGGGTAATTCATAGACGGACACTTTAAATAAAAATTATAAATCACAAGGCCTTACATACAAAAAATTTTAAATTAGGTGCAGTTGAAATGATAGACAATTAGAAGATCTGTCTTATTCTTGCTTACAGGGGGGAACTCAGTGAGCTTTTAATTTAAAAATACCGAGCACTGTCTCAGTACAATAGAACTGGAAGAAACTAAAGTTGGGGATTTCCCAATGATTTTATTGAGGTAACTTTTCCCAATTTTATACATATATGCATTTATATATACTTAAGAAAGCTAAACAATGTTCTAAGGCACTTGGAATTGTGCACAGCAAAGTATCCTATAATATCATACAACTAAATAGAGCATAATTTTGCTTTTTAAATAACACAAACACCGGTAAGGAATAAAAAAGATAATACACAGTCTGTCTTTCAGGTTACAACAGTGGAATACATATACATATCTGTGTATACTTGTAGGTATTTATACCCACATACTATCATACAGTACAGATCAAGAACAACAACAAAAGAGAAACTGTCATGTTAATCAGTGTACAGTTCCAGTTATTTACACTCACAGATATTGTACCTGTGTAACATGTAGAATTAGATCACTTACTGGAAATCAGGAATCATTCAGTCAGTCTGATAATGATCACAGCTTACCATTCTTAATCACTTTAACCAAAGACTAAAATAACAAACGAATGCGTATAGTTCTTTATTTAAAAATCACTATTACATAGAAAAAAAAATGACAAGTTTGAGTTTTTGCTAGCTGCTAAATCTGGTGAAACTGGTGCAGAATGTTTTGAACACATTGGCACATTTCTAAGCCACAGAAGAAATGTTTAAAAAAATAAAAATAAAAATTAGTGCCTATATTTTAAGTAATGAAAGTGGTTTGACCCTAGATTTATTCAGATTGTTTTCAAATGCTAGTTAGCACTGCAAAGGTGATCTTTTTGTGAAGGCTCTCTAGGCAATGTAATGATACAGTCAAACTATAACAAAAGCATCCAGTAAGGGAAGAGTCCCCCAAATTGGCAAGTGGCACAAATATTATTGGCATTTTAACATACCATGAAATTGACCTGAGGGTGGAGTGGCATTCTGCCTCGTTTACTCCCTTTAATTTATTCTTAAAAAGAAAAAAAATACTGGTATTTAACAAAATAAGAATTCTTAAGCACCATCTAAAAATTCACAATATAACCTCCTTTATCAACTCTGAGTTGCTCTGTTTCGAAAAAGATATTTAGAAAACTTATAGTGGCTAAATTCTTCCATTCTATTAGCTACAATTCATCCAAATCATTTCAAGACATATTTACCATTCAGTTTTGGTGAGAAAAAGCAACAGAGAACATGTTTATGTATCATTAGCTTAGTTCAATAATGTTTCAACGAGGTAAAATCATCTCGTTTTGTGTATGACCATCACTGAAGTATGAACAGTATGCATGCAATCCAGTTAATCCACGCTTCCTTCATAATTCAGTACTGACAAATTTTAGAAAAGTTGAACTGCATGACTATCATTATACAGGGAGAATTCAAGCATTCGCATGTTTAAATTGCATGATTAAATGCTTCTTTAACAGGGCAAATAGGTGACTGCTTTGTAACTCAAGGGATGTATCTTACTGGTGAAACCTAACGGGGATTCTCATGGACCACCAGTATTGTTCATGTGGATTGTTAGCTATATTTGTGATTCAGTCATGTTAATAATCCTCAAGACACTGACAAAGATGGTGACCAACAATGTAGCTCTTAGGTAAAACTGTGAGGTCAAAACAGAAAAAAAAAGTTTGCTTCACTTGAAATCTCTCCTGTAAGTACATACAGGAGGGACTAGCCCAGTGACTATGCCCATTGGAACTGCCAAGGCCGCCCAGCAACCTCCTCCCTGAAGAACTGGCAAATTAAAGCTTCACTGGAGCAGAAGGCTTGAAAAATGAAGGGGGAAGAAACTATTCAGGGCCCAAAGTAATGCAAGGCAGTCCAGACGATGTTTTGAAATAGGTACTTTTCCCTGTGTGTCCTCAAATTGCCGTAGGCAGTGGTACTGAAGGGAGGTGGACTGCCCGAGAGGGCCTTTGAACATGGGGGAGCGTTTCTGACTTCCGGTTTTTACAGTGACTGGGCATGTTACTGGGCATTTAGTCAGCAGGGGCTTAAGATATAAAACATCTTACAATGGAAAAAAAAAACCTTGCAATGTAGGGAATATTTCTGTAAACAAAGAATTGCCCAGCTCTAAAGGCCAACAGCACCCCCACTGAGAAACACTGATCAACAGCGCTGTGCTCATAGGTGCGGTTTGTGGCAGCAATGCGACAAGCTAAATGACATTTTTCGTGCAGTAAATCCTAGCATGGCTAAAAATGACCCCTGCCTCTAAGGTTGGCCTTTGGTGAGAATAGCTGCCACAGGATTCTTATTTATTTTATTTTATTTTTTGTTTTATTTTAATTTTACTTTTGCCAAAAATCTTATAGAATATGTAGTGGGATTTCTTAATTTGAAATGACCTTGTGAACTCTGCTTCCATTGTTTTCCAGATATGCTAATGGCGATTCTCATTTTCATATAGAACTTAAGTTTAATTATTACCAAAAATAAAGGGAAAGTGAAAATGACAACTGGTTGGGGAATATTCTACCTTTGTCCCCCCCACACTTTGGTCTCTGCCAAATTATAGTCGTTCCTCATGCTGCTCTTTGAAACTTGGATTTGAGCTACCTAAAGATGAGCTTTCGCTCAGAAACATGGTTCTATTAATTTGATGGTGACTTTTGCCATTGCATTCTAGGACCTATTTCAGAATGCATGCCATTGCATTCTAGGACCTATTTCAGTTCCAGAAGTTCATTCTGCTTTGTCAAGCAAAATAATGTGATACAGCTTGCCAGTAAGAAGACAGCAAATACTCAATAGTGGAACATAAACTATTTCAAGAAGCCAAAGGACAACTCTGTAAATAAATTACATCTTAGCGGTTCCTTACTGCTCACATCATACTCTGATGATGTGAAGACATTAGTTCTTGTCTCAAATTATGTACTTTCACTAGTAAGGTTAGGGTTAATAATAGGACTGGAATTTAGGAATAACAGGACTGGAATTTAGGAATGCTAAATAATAAGAAACCTTTTATTTAGGAATAATAGGACTGTACTGACGAAATGACATAAACGTACATATCTTCCATCTCACCTATTTTGAGGAAGACTTCTCACTGTGTTTAATGTGTTGCTGGGACCACTTAAAAATAATAAACCGAAGGAATTTTTGAGCCAAAAGGAGAAAAGACAGCTTTCACTCTTTAAATGTGTACATGCTACAATGTGGTAAGCGAGACTGTCTTTCTCTATTGTGAATACAGTATCGTTTTTGAAAGTTGTGTCTGTCTGACTATTGAATATAAATACAATGCCTGTTACATTTTAAAATGTGGTACATTTCAGGATATGCAATATTAATGCAGAGTTTTTTCTCTTTTAATTGTAAGCTACTGGATTTTTTCAAAGTACCAATGTAGCACAGAATTGCTGTAGGACGTGAAACCCAAATTATGGGTTTTAAGAAATTATCTCTCATTTTCAATATCTGATGATTTTTGAAGGGTGTATTTGATTTCTTTACTGGCCAAAATAGATTTTCACTTACATTTCAAAACTTTCTAACAGAACATATTTACTAACATTAGAGAAAGATATGTGACTACAATCATTATGCTAATAAAGGACATGAAAATGAAACCAGAAAGTCTGTTTTTCTAGGTAAATCAGAGAGATAGATGAGTTTGCTTTTTCCTCCATTTAAAAGAGCTACTCAAATACCCCAAATGGTTCTCTATTAGAGATTTAGTTGAAATAATTTAAGGAATTAACGTAAAGGTAAATTATATCAAACATAAAAAAATGCAAGACATTTCACATATACAGGGAATTATCAGGCAGGCTTGCCTTAAATTAATGCAGAGGACTAATTTCGTCGGACCACAAAGATGCTGATAAAGCCCAGGGCGTCTTCTTACCAGCTTAATGTTAATGTTCTTTTGCTCCATTTAAAAAAAGAAAGAAATGGCCACTTTGTGTTTTACAGTCTGTCTGGTTCCTTCCTGCCTGAGATCCTCTTGGATATGGGTTTGTTTTCTTCCCTAATCATATCTTGGGGACTCAGGAAAACTCACTCACTTCCTCTATGTCAGCCTAATGTCAATGTCTCACTTTAAACAGGGAAAAGCCTGCTGTTGTGTTAAGACAGCCCAATTCACACACACATTTTTTTTTTTCATAGAACTGCAGCTTATTGGTTGGATAGCGGAAATGCTGGCACTGGGCAGAGGCCTAATTATATGGAGCGTGGTCCACATCTTTAGGGATGCCAGGTAAGAGACCTCTGGACAGGCTGCTGGGTGAATATGCAGTGTTTCTACCTTTTAAAATTAGCTATGAACACAGAGCCTTGTTCTGAAAAACACAGGTTAGCTCACAATCCTTCGATTCTTTCCACAGCTTTTTATTTAAAGAATCATTCTAATGATATAACTGGTGGTTCCAATTCCTAAATATCAGACTAGCAGTGGTAATATCTGTGACTTTTAAATTTCGCTCTAACTTTTAAACTTTTCTCTAAATATGTCAATCGGTATGAAGTGTGGGTAGTTCATAAATCTGACATATCATACAAGCAAAACACTATAGTGAGAGACCAGAGTCTCATCTTTGTACGGGGTGCATCTTATTGAGGTGATAAAAAAACTGCATCACATGCACCATGAGTGGCAAAAAACTGCTCCTTTTATCATCCAAGTAGAGACTTTCTATGACCTGTACCATCAGTGCTAAAACAGTGATAATGTCTTATATTTACCATTTTATAGAGGCCTCGTGATTAAAAATTAGGACATTTAAAGACTTTAAGTATAGAAAATTAAAGTAACAACATTCCTTGCAATTTTTCCCAAGACACAACAGTGATAATATAATAATATTATAAGGAAAAGGATGGCTTTGGCCAAAAAATTAGAACAAAGTTAACGTCAGTGATTGGATTTAAATACTATGAAACGGACAAAACCTTTGAGCCAGAGAAAGACACTTGGGCATGCAGAACATTTTTTTCATCTTATACTAGTAATGAAATGACAACAGAGCAAAATCTGGGTTTATTACGCACAGAGCTGAGTACAGCAAAAGGTGCAACAATGCTGCTTACTTTTCTTAGATATAAAATGGTCCTGGCTTTTTCTAAAATCTTTTATTTTTAAGCAAAATCACCCAATTTTAGTGGTTCTATAAAATATAAATGAATGACAGGGTCCAAACTTATCCACCAGAGTAAATGTTTGCTTTTTTGGTTGAAATAGCAAATTACAGTCTTCCATATCATGAACCAGAAGCATTTCAGAAAATTCGAGCCCAAGCTCTGAGAATAAAATAAAGTCTACTCGTCTTGTCTTGTTATTATATGTCTCGTGTGTTTTTAATAAAAGGAGCACAAAACAATCATAAAAGAACAATTAAATGCAAGGTAGTATTTACATCTGATCATATGTATTTGGGAGCAGAAGCCAGGCTGTGCCTGCGACTCCAGGGAAAATAGCAAGATGGCAATTGAGGGTTTCTTAATGTAAACAGTACTGACTGTAGGCTCACAGAGAAACCTTCCATGATTTTAATCTCACTCATTCTTTTGCATTGCAAGTCAATGCTGTATTTATGGATGCAATCTGCAGACTCTTAAAATACAAAATGAGGTTCTCCTGACTTGCAAGTTAGCAGGAATTTTCTGTGTTCTTTTAAGCCTTCGGGTATTTTTTTGATCCACATACTTAATTTTTTTTAATAGCAGCAATCCAACTTAATGCAGCCCTGAAAATAAGTAGTCCTTTGCATGCCCACTCAGAACTAACTGCTGGCAGAACACTTGCCTTTGCTTAAGTTTTAACTTTGGACTCAGATTTTTTAAAAACGTGTTGTGATTGTCAATATTATCTTCCTTAGATCAAGTATGGTTGCTTCAACTTTGAAGATAATCAAGCTAGGGAAAGACCAAAAGATTTATTTCTAAAGCTTCCTACAGAGTCATAGGACCACATTCATCTGACTTTATTCCCAGTCCTGTTATCCTTGTAGAAGTTTGGTACATTAGATAAGGAGTATTAAAAAAAAAAGTGTGTATAGCTATGCTACTTAAAACATGCAACAAAATTTGGGCAGGCATGCTTGTTAAGAGTCAATAAAAGTCTCTTGCATTTAAGAAAAAGATGCATGAAAACACTCAGACTTATTTCTGGCAATTGGATTCACTGGCACAACGTAAAATAATGGTACTATACTGCACCAACATAACGGTGAAACGGGAATATTCTTCTAGGATCAGGTCTTTAAGGAATCCACATTAGGTGATTAGATTCCCATATCTTAATAAGTTCTCAGCTACCAAAAGCCTACTTCAAAAATATTTATGCTTCGATTTTCTCTTTTCTTCATTAACATAATGAAATATTTCTCTTTTTTTCTGATTTTCCACCCCCACCCCTTTCCAGTGCCCAGCAGCTCCAGGCCCCGATTTCTCTTTAATCCGCACTCTACAATTTGGCTTTCTGGGAACAGGGAGCCAGCGATTGTCTTCTGCTCATCTTCTTTGATTAAAATTCCTGATGGAGAATAACTGGTGTGACCACGGTGCTGCTTACCATCAATACACACGCTGGACAGCAGAGTCACTGCACCCCTCCCTTTGCTCCTCGGCCCCCCCGGGCCGTGCAGGTGGGGCACACTTTCCATACACTTCCTTCACCAGTTAAACGGAAACACACACATTCAAATCCCAGTGCAATATCAGGTTTTCAGGAAGAGAGGCTTCCCCCAAAGATGATCAGTCTACGTTTCCAAAGAGTCCCCCGCTTCGTTACGGACGGTGAAACCTGACACAAGAAACAGAAACTTTGTGAGTCTGTGGTAGAGAAACACAGTCGGCAATTAGTAAACCAAATAAGGTACAGCAGAGTTTATAAATTAAAGGCAGCTCTAGACATCCCCCGACTGAATTACTGTTATAAATCACGGTCATAACAGAATACAGTTACAAACGGGAGGTTGGAAAGCAGAGACAGCCCCTATACAAAATATTCTGGTTCTATTGTCCAGGATACAGAGCAATCAATACACAAAACATCACTAATCTTGAGGGTCATGTTCTGACCTGTACTGAGCAGAGTGGGATGTTTCATAAAGGATTTGGTTATACCTGGTTTGTAGTTTTAAAAGGAAACCATCGACAAATAGTCCCTATTGGTTTAGCTTCAGCCTCTCATAGCCTCCCACTGAAGACTTCAAATCTACCTTCTCTGCCTGAATTTCCAAATGCCTGCCAGCATTCCCATCCAAATGTTCCACTAAGCATGTCCACAACTAAACAAATGATCTTTTCTTGTAAATCTGCCTTTACACTTTTTAAAAAAAGAGTTTATGTATTTGAGAGAGAGAGTACATGTGTGCATGAGCAGGGGGAGGGGCAGAGAGAGAGGGAGAAGCAGACTTCCCTGCTGAGCAGGGAGCCCAAGGTAGGGCTCAATCCCAGGACTCCAGGATTATGACCTGAGCCAAAGGCAGATGCTTAACAGACGAGCCACTCATGCACCCCTGCACTTTCTATCTTGTTAAACAATCTACCCTTTAAAAGATTTTTACTCTAGGACCCTTGGATTTGCAACTCAGTTCCATGAGTTGGCTCCTTCACCCTCCATAACCCATTAGACACCAAGTCTTGCCTTGTTTGCCTGTCTTTGAATCTATTAAAGCTTTCCCATCTTTTGCTAGTGCGATTTGAACAGCCTGCTAGCTAGCTAGCTGGTTTCACATTCCTCTATGCGAGTTATTGAACATTTCTCATGTTTTTGGAGCCCTGTGCTTTTTGCACATGCTATGTTTCATAATATTGCAATCCCCTCCCTTCATTTCCCATCTATGTTTTCATATTCAAGATCAAGGCCAAAAGTCATCTTTTCCATAAAGCCTTATCTGATCTACTTCTTCAGCCTATTTCTGGAATTCCACACTTATGCAACTCTATTTAGTATTTCATGTCTTGTATAATCTTATGTTCATTTGGCCTAATAAACCAGTCTCCTAATTCATTTCCCTCTTGCAGGCTCAGAGATTTGTAGATCAAGTCTGTGCCCCATATTGTCACTAGCAGCATCATCATAAACACTAATCGAATCATTCCAGTTCTTTGTTAATATCATTGCATTGTTCTCCTTTCCCTATGAAATAAAATTTAAATTTCTTAGAGTACTGACTGAGGCCTTTCAGAATGTGCCCCAAACCATGTTTCTAGCTGTATCTCCATTACTACTCCTAAAATACCCCAAGTTCCAATCATTTGCCCCCAAATGCTCTCCACTTCTGTGCTCTGTGCTTTACCCTATCTTCCTTCCCATCTCCACCTCCTGTGATCTCACTCTGTGAGTTCTCCAAACTCCCCTTCTTCCATTTTTCAGGAAGGCATTAATTGCTTTCTCTTCCGCGTTGCCATAACACTTGGTTTATAATAGTTATTTATCACAGTCCTTATATGATCTTTGTGTAGGTGTGTCTACTCAGATTGTGAGACACTGAAGAAAGATTTGCTTTTAATTACTTTTGTATGCTCACAGAATATAGTATCTGGCACATTGGACAACTTAAAAAAATGTTGCCGTGTGGAATCAAAGCATTAAAAAATGAAAAATTAAAGACCTAAGAATAGTTGAAACAAGCTTAGCTATAATGTGATAATTGGAAAAGCCACATGATGGATGCGTGGGGCTTTTTATATTACTATTGCATTTTTTATTTTGCAAAACTCAAAATAAAAATAAGATATACCAACCTTACACAAACTTGCAAATTTGTTGTGACCAAAGTAGGGATGTATCCACTTCGAATTAAATTTCCAAAGCTAGCCTTGGCCATAACCTTGGGAGCTACCTGAACTTCCACGCTCTATATTTGTTTAATGGTTTGAGTCACCTCGGTATTGTTTTTGCCCTCTGATCTTGCAAAAATCCTTATTCAACTCAGGCCCTTTGCACTAGCTCTTCCCTCTAAATGGGCTGGCCCCCACTTTGGGGGTGGAATGTTTTTCTCTCCCCTGACAGTGTTGATAGCTTCCTCTTGTCATTGAAATCACAGGATAGGTTGTATTTCCCTAAGAGATGTATTTCCCTTGTCCCTTCCATAGCGTCCTGTTACATTTTCTTGATAGTACTTAGCACAATTTGAAATTATCATGTTGATTTATTTCCTTGCTAATGGTTTGTCTCCCTCACTAGAACATAACCATGTGAGAGTGAGGACTTTATCTGACATATTCTAAATTCCCAGGGTCCAGAAAAGAGTCTGACTCACAATACGTGCTCAATCAATACTTGCTGAATGCCTAAACAACTGAATACATATATATTGGGCACTTAGTAAGTAATTCTTGTAAATGAAGAATCTAATCCTGAGATCCCCAATATTAACTACAATCAAATTTATACTAATATATGATACTACATATGATAGGACATTCCATCATGCTTTCCAGGAAGAGTCAACCATTACCTGAAGAAAAATAGAAACTCTATAAAAAGATTTCAAAATAGTCATTGAAAACCTCTTAAATCAAACTTTTTATATAAAATATAAAAAACAGGCAGATAATAATGACAGCTGAAATGACTACTGTTTACCATATGCCCAGCACAACTCCAAGTACTATACATATCTTACCTAGTTCAATCCTCAAAACAATCCTATGACGTATCTACTCCAATATCCCCTCCCCTCTGTACTGATGTGGAAACAGACACAGGGATGCTAAGTCATGTGCCCAAGGCACAGAGAGGGTAAGGAGAGGCACCAGGCTCCAAACTCTATTCCTAACCTAGACCAGACTATGAGAACAAAACATGCCTTCACTCATACTTTCATTCAGAGTTTTCTTGGTGCCTTCTGGGTAGAATGCAAAAGAAAAGGTAATAAGTTAGATTTCTAAATCTGTTAGTTACTTTTGATGAATTTTGACTGGAGAAAAGTCCTGTTTCACATCTGAGGCTACACTTTTTTTTTTCTTTCAAAGATTTTACTTATTTTAGAGAGTGAGCAGGGAGAGCAGGGAGAGGGGCAGACAGAGAGGGAGAGAGAGAATGCCAAGCATACTCTGCAGTGAGTGTGGAGCCTGACGTGGGGCTCCATCCGATGGGGAGTTCACAACCTGAGCTGAAATCCAGAGTAAGATGCTCCTATGACTGAGCCACCAAGGCACCCCCTAGGCTGTATTTTGATAGCTGCAGTTTTCTCAAAAACATCTGCCTTTTGTTACAAAGGGAACTAGATGAAAATTGGGCTCAGCACAAACTTTTTGCAATTACTAGAAAAGCAAGTCCAGTGACGTCCTTGTGGTTAAAATGAGCAGTATCACTTCTCTCCACGCAGGACACACAAGCACTGTCCTTACCACACAAAGGGAGCAGGAGCCCCGGGGGCCCCAACAATACAGACAAATACACTGCACCTGCAGGGTCTTCCCACCCTGAGCTATCAAAGGTCCCTCTTTGTTAGGTTCAGCTTTTCTAGGAATTAAATGCAAATTCATCTAATTTAGCAATTATTTTAGCGCTCTCCTAATTTGCTGGTCTTTGTACAGCCAACATTCCACAATGCCCTAATCTTCATTTGGCTCTGGATTCAAAGGACAAGTATGGGGAAACATGACAGGACAGGTTTGGTCTTCACACCGATAATGTCTGTGAGATGAAGAAGATAAATAAATGAGTAAGGGAGTTGAGCAACAAAGTGAATAGTCAGTGGACCAGAAGAGATTTAAAACTTTCGAAAGCCCAGCATTTTCCTGGAAAGTGTTCTGCTTTTAATTTCCCAAAATTAGCCGGACATTCTAAAGTTTTTTGTTTTTCCTGCAGGCACTATTTGCCCACGGATCCCATTAGAGAACGAATCCCACATCTGGGTGTGTGGAAGGTCACAGGCCATCGGCATAGCTCCTAGGGCTAGCTAAAAGAAGGTGACCAACCACTAGTGTGACTGCAACAACTTGCTGACAAAGCCAGGGGTCAGAAATGTACCCTCTCTTCACATGGACTGCCAGACCTGGTTTAAAAAACAAAAAACCAAAAAAATCCCCCCAAAATAAACAGAAAAGCCAACTCATATATTTTCTTGCACTATCCAATCAGAAAGACATTTATATCCTGTTTAAATGAGGCATCTTTTCTTCAAGTTCAGCTCAGAGGTACTGAAAATGTAAATTGTTCCTACATTTGTTACTACTCAATGGTTTGCATTCATTTTGAAATATGAGAAGTTCAGCTTTACCTCCTGAGAAGCTCGCCTGACAGAATGACAGTTTGGCTTTAGGCTTCCAGGTGACGGAGCAATAAATAGATTTATTGTGCCCCAAGGATACTGAAACTTTTCGTCCACTCTTTTTTCAGAACTCTCCTGAGACTCAAATTTGAAGTTACCTATATTTTCTTCTTCTTATTAAAACTGGAATACATCTTTCTTATTTTCATACTGTTGAGAGGAAGTGAATGGGGGCGGAGCTATTTTTAAGCCTGGAAGTCAGGTAAAGCTCATTCTTTTCCCTAAAGATGATTCCTCCACAAATTACCATATAAAAACTTACTCCCCTTCCTATAAAATCTTTCAGATAACAGAACATAGAAAATTACTCACGAAAGTAAAATGTTACTTTCTTATACTTCCCTGTTTGATAGATACAGAAATCCCGAATAATTCATTTCTCCTTTTTCTGAAAGGGTTTTATAGTCAAGGCATACGCACATTAAAGAAATGAGCAGGTTCTCCTAACCGGGGGCCCCTAGTTCTACCCGAGAAGCCAGACCACACGCTGGAGAGGTTTTTAGGATTCATATACTTTCAATGCTGGTGGTTAAAGCAGCATTATGCAACTTTTTCAAGTTTCTGTCCAGATACACGGAGCACCCATGGAAGAGAGCAGCCTTGCAGAAGAAGCGTTCTCATTTCTCTGTGGAGCACCCCGTATTTTTCATTGAGGTCCCGCGTGTAATTCCTGTCATGTCACAATTTTTTTGAAAGATTTTATTCACTTACCAGAGAGAGAGAGAGAGAGAAAGAGAGAGCAGGAGCCTGGGGTGGGGGAGGGGCAAAGGGAAAGGAAGAAGGCGGCTCCCCGCTGAGCAGAGAGCCTGGGATCCTGACCAGAGCCAAAGGAAGAGGCTTAACCGACGAGCCACCCAGGCGCCCCTCATGTCACATTCTGATAAGCATATCTAGAGCTGAAAAGCAATTTAGCTGTAAATCTACATGGGACAGTAATCACTGAAGATGGTATAGAACGAGATAATTACTTTAAACACATACACCCACACTCACACACATACCTCAATGACATTAAAAAAGCTGGAATAGAGGAAAAAACCCAAAAAACTATAACCCCATCCTATAAGAAACTGTGAAGAGATTTTGGATGTTATTTTCCAATTTTTTTTCTATGCATCTGAATTTTAAATAAAACATAACATTGCTATTTATAGCTTTATCAGTATCCTGATTTCTCCATTTAACAATATGCCAGTGATTCCTTGAGACCCACTTTGATTCTAAGAACATCAATTCAATGATTCTTTGCTTAATATAACAAGTAAATAATTAATAAGCTAATAAAATTATGAACATGAAAGTACTACACTGCACACTCTAAGATTATCCTTATTTACAAATTCACAGTTTACTTTTATAAAAGTAATATTCTCTCTTGATTATAAATCTAACCCACGTGGACACTTAAAAAAATTCTGGAGAACAGAGAATATCCTGAAGATTACAATGACTCATAATCTTACTACTCAGCTATAACCATTTCCAAATTTAGTTTTTAAGTAAAATTTGACCTTTCATACAATTTGTCTTCATAACTTAGAGAATCATTTTATTGTAGAAATGCCATTTACTATGGAAAGGGAAGCGGCTTTATTTTGCCATGGTGGTCTCCTTTTGGAATGCGATAATCCTATTAAATAATACACTGTCCTTCAAATGGTCTTCTGGGTTTTGAACAGTGGGCTGGGTGGGCAGCTGTTGGTGGCAGAAAACACAGGATGTGGCCAGACGAGCACTGAGGGTTCTAACAAGTCGAGGTTAGAGCTTGGTACCTCTCTGGCCACAGGATGAAGTCTCATGGGCACCACTAGTCCTCACCCTTGTCACATGGCCCCAGAATGCACTGCAATGCCAGAGAGCTAGCTAAAAGATGCTGGGAGAAATCAGGGGAATTAGATGAAAGGGTGGATCGCTATAATTCTTTACTGCGGCAGATGGAACGTGTCACAGAATGTATTCCGTGATGGAGATTTCAGAGATGTCTTCTGGGTATACCAATAACAAGAATGTCACAATTAATTTTAGTGCTGGCACATAATTCAAGAAAAGCTACCATGATGGGGTTCACATTTACAGAAAGACAACTTAGGGAATGGATTCTTTATTTTTCTTTTAAATATTTGTGTGTGATAATAAATTCTTGTATTTCAAACATTCAGAGTGGAAAGCCTCCGTCTCATGCGCAGTGCTCCTACCCACCAATTCTCCTCCCCAGAGGCAACCAATGTTACCAGCTTTTCGTGAAATCTCTCCAGAGATACAGACACAAGGGAAGATCTGATGGGAACGGATCCTTCTGGTGTTGACTGATACACCACTGTGTGGAAGATTATCTCTGGATAAAGAGGTGCCTGGGCAGAAGGCGCAGGGTTGCCTCAACCTTTCTATGAACCACTCTAAATCCCGTAGGGAGTTAACAAATTTAGGTTTTGAATGGCAGGCTTACTTGATATAAGGAGATAATGTCTGGCACTAATAAGAAGAGCTAGTAAGTAAGCTGCTCTCTATCTAGATTGCATTTAAAGGGCTAGGTGATGATCCACAGCCTATATATTCCCTCCAAGGGTGGCTGGTGCTAAGAGCAACACTATCATTTCCATAAGCAATTTTCTAAATGTAAAACATTATCATATTTTGGTATTATTTTGATTAGACTCAGCAGAGTTTACCAAACCTTTATCCTCTTAAAAGAAATACTGAAAACAATTTGAAAATCATAAGCATGATTTTTATAAGTCTTAGAGCCAAAAGATTTCTCTATTGGAATGCAACTCTAATGATGTCATACAAATTAATGGAAAAATAGCAGCAGACATTGGCTTTGCTGTCAGGTTTTAAAGAGTACTTAAGCAAGGCATATTTATCTTAGTGATATGAATATTTAATTTTTCCTTATCTGGATAGACATTTTAGAGAGTGTTTAATCAATATATTTTTTGGAAAACTTTTAAAGCTTACCCTTGATATAAAAAAAAAAAAAAGCCTATAATTTTCTCTTGAAATGCAGCTCAACCCTATTTACATCTATTAATAGTTACTTAAACAATAAAGATATCAATAGGCTTTTATAGTATACAACAAGTATATTCTAAATTTCTGTAGATGAGTAAATACAGAAAAATAGCCAATGGAATTTTAAAGGTGAAAAAAAATGCCCTACCAGATATAAAAACACACTACAAATCTATTCTAATTGAACAATGTGATACAGTGCAAAGATAGAAAACAGATCACTAGAGCATAATAAAGAATCCAGGAACTGATCCATGTGTATATGAGAAGAATTTCACATCAAGGGGGAAGTAAATGGGGCAACTGACTGATTTATTTATTTATTTATTTTTGTTTCAAGTTTTTATTTAAATTCTAATTAGTTAACATATAGTGTAATATTGGTTTCAGGAGTAGAATTTAGTGATTCATCCCTTGCTCATCATAACACGTGGCCTCCTTGATGCCCATCACCCATCTAGCCCATCCCTCACCCACCTCCTTCCATCAACTCTCAGTCTGTTCTCTATGGTTAAGAGTCTCTTATGTTTTGCCTCCCTCTCTCTTTTTCCCCTTCCCCAATGTTCATGTGTTTTGTTTCTTAAATTCCACATGAGTGAAATCACATGGTATTTGTCTTTCTCTGACTTGTTTTGCTTAGCATAATACTATGCTTTAGCTCCATCCATGTTTCGCTTAGCATAACACACTCTAGCTCCATCCATATGATTGCAAATGGCAAGATTTCATTCTTTTTGATGGCTGAGTAATATTCCATTGTATACATATGCCATGTCTTCTTTATCCATTCATCCTAACTATTACTTTAGAACAAAGTAAAGTTAGTTTATTCTCTTAAATCACCCACACAAATAAAATGCCCAATGGATGAAAGATCTAAGTGCTAAAAAAAAAGCATATATAAAAATTGAAGATAATAGATTTATAATCTTGGTCTTCCTCCACAAGACACAAAACAATGAAGTAAAAGTAACAATACAGACACATTTGAATGTGTAAAAATTTAAACAAAAGACCATAAAAAAAGTTAAAACATTAAGAACAAATTGAGGAAAAGTATGGTGACATATGTAATAAAGACACAATATCCACAATAGCTAATGAGTTTTTACTAGTCCATATTAAAAAGACAACCCAAAAGAAGACTAGTCAAAGTAAATCAAAAATTAAAAATAAATGGTCAATAAAGATATATAAAGATGTTTAACCTTATAGAAATCAATGTTTAGTCTTTAGACCCTTCACCACTACCGCCACCACCATCCTGCCGCACCAGTGCTGATGAGGGTGATACACTAGGCATGCTCATAAACTGCAAGTCACAGAATAGCATCTTTCAAAATGTAAAAAATATATATCCAGTGACCTGGCAAAAAGATATATATCTTTTTAATGACATTAAAAAAAAAGATTTTATTTATTTATTTGACAGAGAGAGAGCGCACAAGCAGAAGGAGTGGAAGGCAGAGGGAGAGGGAGAAACAGGCTCCCCGCCGAGCAGGGAGCTCAATGGGGGGCTCAACCCCAGGGTCCTGGGATCATGACCTGAGCTGAAGGCAGATGCTTAACTGACTGAGCCACCCAGGTGCCCCCACAAAGACATATTTATAAAGAAAGTCAAGTCACTGTTTTAAAAATGAAACGCTGAAAATTCTGTAACATCTATCAATAGAATAATTGTTCAGTAACTTATGATACATTATCTACAAAATGACACAAAGTCATTCAAATGAAAGATATACACTAATATGGAAAGATTTTCTAGATGCTGTTTTGTGTGGGACTCAGAGAGTGTACATAAAGGCATATGTGTACATACATGTAGACCATATATATACACCTACATGTTTGTAAATACACAGAAAAATGTCTAAAAGGATCTAAACCAAACTTTTACCAGTGATTACCTGTGAGAACAGGAATGAAGTTGAGGAAGGAAGGAGAGAAGGGAGTTTTCATTTTTATTTGATGAATTTTTGTACTGTTTGAATGCTTAATTAGAATATATCCCTTGTGTCCATAACAAATATAGATGAAAAAAATAAATGACCTTTACTCTCCTTGCAACCTTTTTTTTACTTGTAACATATGACAGAAGAGAAAGAACCTCTTTCAGTATAAATGTTTATTTTTCATAAACTAGGAACTTCCATAGAAATGCATTTTTAAAAATTTGTTTTTTTCTATTTTAGTTTATTCTTCAAATATTATCAAATGATAATTACGTAATCACATACTATGATTTCTAGGAAAACTATGCAGAAGTCAAATGATCCTGCATGATAAAGGGTATATTGAGTGCAGTCACTGTATCTCAGGGATCAGGACTCAAAGGCACAAACACGTGCATGCTATCTTTCCAGTTACCTGGAGGTCCCGGCCAACTCGATGTCACCATAAATATTCAGCCACCTTATTGTGATCAACTTCACTGGAGATGTATGACCACAGGTGTCAAATATCAGCATGAACTTTCCCTGACCCCACAAGTGGAAAGGAGAAAAGGAGTGGACAATAGGTCTGGCTTGATCAGGCCATGTGACTGGTCCAAGAGTTGATCAGGATTAGATGCAGACCTCAAATAGAGAAAAATCCTATACATCCAGGTGGCTAAAAGCCCTGAATGCATCTACAAATAAACATGATATAGGAGGAACCAAAACAAATACAACTCCCCTGGAAGAAAGGGGAGTTTCTTCTGCATACCAAACATTACCATAGGAGCAATAGCTTTGGAGCAAGGAGGTCCCTACCAACTTTAGTGGAGGGATTTGCTATGAAATTATGAAGTTAAAAAAAATTATGAAGTTATACCATTACTTCCTTTATCATAGGACATACTCTGAGCATGAACACCACCGCCAACAGGAACCACTGCAGAGAGAGTAGCACTAGAATGTATGCCTGTCTTACAGAGGCTGTTTCAAGCCTAGGGAATTGGCATTCGCTTTCCAGAAAGACCTACTGTGGTCTTCTTCATGTAATCATCTGTCCTGGTATGTTTGTTAACAATTCAATTTTTCAAGATTTAATTTGCATGCAAATTTTTAGGAACATACATGTTATAAAAAAGCAAAGCACATAAACCCATTAGAGACAAAGAAACGGAACACCTGTGAAGGGGGGTAGTGGTCAGACTACATGATCACGCAGGTCCCTTCTGGTTTCAGCAGAAGAATAAACTGAAACCCAAGGGTACTGGGAGGAAAAAGGGTAGGATTACTGTAACCTTCCACAGCAGCAGTAAAAATTAGATTCCTAGTCTAAGTTAGGTCTTCTGAAAATTGAGTTGCTATCTTCTCTAAGTTATGTCTACTGTGAGCCCAAAGCAGACACACAGGTGCCCCTAGTGGCTCTCACCAGCATCTGCCATGGGCATAAAACTTCCACTGAGTCTCTTCAAGAGCAGAATGAATGATTCTAATGCTTGTCTCCTGGCCCAGAAAATAAGACTAAGAAAGAAACCAGAACATAGCCCTTTGGAATGATTCAGACTTCTGTGAAAGAAAAAAAAAAAAAGATTTAATTTTAGAAATGTTCATTAGATGGTGTTATACTCATCTGTCTAAAAAAATCTTTTAAATTGTGGTAAAATACACATAACATAAAATATGCCAAACTTCATTTTGCCGACCTACCTTGTAAACTGCCGACTCTCTTCATGAACTTCCATTTCTGTGCTTTTAAATTCATTTAGTTCTTTCCTTATTGCTGCCTAAATAGGAAAAAAAAATAAACAATTGTTGCTTAGGTCACATAATTCCTCAGCATTTACAGCATCAAGAAAGCAGACATTCTTTTAAGAAATGTCTTGTAAAAAGAGGGTTCTAATTTCTACCAGGCAAAGGTAGGATAAATGTAGTATCATACTAAAACTTACAGGGCAGACTTCCTTCATGTGTCATTGACAAGGAGGAGAGGAAGAAGGCCTTTGCTAAACCCATCCTGGGGCCTCGTCTGAGTCACTTCCATCCCCCACCCTTGGTGATCACAAGGATAGTCCAGGTCATGAGATTTTCTTTCTTTCTTTCTTTCTTTTTAATCTGACACCACGACGGGTATGTCTGTGCTACGGGACAGCACCTTTATTTTTACTTTTTTAGGATGTTATTTATTTATTTGACAGAGAGAGCGAGAGAGCACAAGCAGGGGGAGGAGTAAGAGAGGGAGAAGCAGGCTCCCTGCGTGGGGCTCCTGGCGGGGCTCGATCCCAGGACGCTGGGATCATGATCTGAACCGAAGGCAGATGCTTAACCATCTGAGCCACCCAGGCGCCCCAAGATTTTCTGAGAAACAGTATCATTTTCCTATGAAAGTTCTGTATTTCATACCACCCACAGCAACATGGCTTTGACTAGCTGCCATAGAACTACTGAGAAGGCAGTTGCTTATTTACTCTGTAATATTGAAAGTTCAGACAATCAGAATGAAAAATTTCAGCACAGCACTTAAAGCCACTCAAAGAAAATGTACTAATCGAATGTGATTACTATTACCACAGAACAAACACATAACCCATGTCACATAGATGTTGGGGTTTGAAGAGACGCTTATGTCCCTCAGGTTGAAAAACTGAGATAATCATCAAAACGTTAACGTCAGTTATCTATTAACAATGGTGACCGGATCATGGATGGTTTCTGGTTTCAACTTTATGCTTATCTTTATTTCCTAATTTCTCTACAAAGAACTTTCCCTCACGTGAAGTAAAATTATTAATAAAAACATCCCCATAACCTAACCACTATGAGAGATGGACTCTTCAGCCCAAACTTAGAATACTGCAAACCACAGAGAATGACTTCACCGAGAGATAAGAAAATCTAGTTTGTGGTTGGAAAATGAATTTTAGAAAAAGGGAAATGACAAAAGAAAGCCTTGAGGCCTCTCTCTGGCCTCCTCCCATCACTGACTGTCACTCTGCAATATACAAGCTTTCCCCCAACAGGCTTGTCCGGGTTATATTTAAATCCTGCAGTCATACATAGCTCACATCTCCCTACTTGTATTCCTCAGCCGCTGTAGTTTCTATGGGGAAACTGCGGCTGGAAACTGTGGCAATAATTCTTGCTACTGGGTTCTGAAAGAGATGAAGCAAGCAGAGAGACACTTTTGGGCCCGAGTGCCTGTGGTAAGACCATCCATCTTGTCTCACAGGGAGAGCACAGCGAGGATACTCTGTCGTACTCACTGTAAATATTGATACCTAACCCAGGAGCCGAAACAGTGAACATGCCCTAAACTAATCGCCAGTTAGCATCTATCGGAAAGACTTCCTTAAAAGGAAGTATTTTAATATGGGTAGTGGCAGAGAATCTTGTCTCCACGTTCATTTTAAATTTCTCCTCTGAATGTAAGATGTCAGTAGACGAAGTAGAAAGTACTACACTCGGTGTCGGAAGTCATAGGTTGTTGTCTCACCTATGCCTTCGATAGCACCGTGACCCTCAGTGAATTATTTTGCTCCAAAACCTGTTTTCCCCTGTGGAAAATGGAGATGAGAATTCCTCACAGTATTCTAAATCTCCATTAAGAGAATATGTGAAAGTGCTTTGTACACTTACTGTGAAACGTAAGACGAAATAAATTTTAGTTTATGATTGTGACTAACAATTCTTTCATTGTTATTTATAGAGTCTACTATGCGCAAGAAGATAGTGTCACTGAAGGAGACTCAGACAAAGAAGGCCAAGTCCTTATTCTCAATAGTAGGTTGGCTACCAATCTAAGAGTCTGGCAAAAGTCAATGAAAGCATTCTTTTAAAACCAGTTGAGATACAGAATCTGCAAAAAAAAAAAAAAAGAGTACGGTATAGTTTATCTTTAATGGTAAACTATGTGCTAAACATCCCTTACATTAGTAACATTGACAATTCATTTATGACCACATACATATGCATTTTTTCTGGGAAAGTCAGTTCAAGATTTTGGGGCCTATCCCACATGTTCATCTGCAACGTGACTCTGTCAGTCCCTCCTCAAGAGGTGGAGTCTATCTCTCCAGCCTTGAATCTGGATGAGTCCTGTCATTGCTTTAAACAACAGATCACGACAAGGGTGAAGTTGTGCCAGTCTGGGATGTAGCCCTTAAGTGGCCAGGCATCTTTTGTTTCCTTCTTCTTGGAAGTCAGCTGCCATGTAAAAAATAGAGGACTACCCTCAGGAAACCACACTGTGAGAAAGCCAAGGTATAGGAAGAGGCCCAGGAGGATGAGAAGCCATGGGGATGGAGAGAGAGGCCAAGGAGCAACAAGGCACAGATGTGGCGGTGCAGGAGCCATCTTGGAAGTGGCGAGCAAAGTAAGATGGTTAAATCACTAAGAAGTTGATAACCTGAACACCGTATCATCTTACAAATGATAAAATGGAGGCCTTGAGAGATCGAGTCATTTGCTAGACATCAAGTGGGTGTTAGGGACAAAGATGGAGCTCATACATAGGCCTTCTTACTTCTAGTCCCACAGTCTTTCCATTGAAATGGGCTTCAGGGCCTAAGTCATCCAGATGATTGCCTCAGATCTCCACGCTGTGTGTGCTGGTTTGTAATTAGGAATAATGAGTCAGTTATAGGCAATAAATGTGATGTGAAATTATAGGGACTGGTTGTTTGAAAATATATATCAGCAAAATGTGACTACAGGCAATTAAAGAAAAGCACTACTCCTTTTAAAAATTCACTGCAGAACTACCACAGTTTTATTCCAAGAGTTGTTTCCTCTTACTATTTAAAGAGAAGGTTTCTTGGGGTGCCTGGGTGGCTCAGTTGGTTAAGCATCTGCCTTCAGCTCAGGTCATGAACCCAGGGTCCTGGGACAGAGCCCCAGGTTGGGCTCCCTGCTCAGGGGAGAGTCTGTTTTCTCCCTCACCCTCAGCCCCCCGCCCCCACGTTCTCTCTAGAAGGCTCTGCTCTCTAATAAATAAATTAAAAAAAACCTTTAAAAAAATAAAGAGGTTTCCTGAGAGGCTTATGAGAAGAAAAGAGTAATTAAGGGTAATTAAAGACCCTTCATGTTCAGAAAATACAGGTACAATAATCTTACTCCCTTCCATGCAAATGAGACCAGAGTTTAGGCCTAAGGACTCTTTCCATAAATGTAAATGGGACTGATTCGTAGAAAGATATGGGATAGAAAGAGCTAGACTGCTGTGGTGAGATTGGTGCTGAGCTGGACCAACACTGGTTAGCCACTGAGCTTTTTTGTTTTTAAGAGTTATTTATTTATTTGAGAGAGACCAAGTGCGCACAAGCATGCATGAGTGGGAAGAGGGGCAGAGCGAGAGGGAGAATCTCAAGCAGACTCTCCACTGAGTGCGGAGCCCAATGCAGGGCTCCATCTAATGACCCTGAGATCAAGACCTGAGCCAAAACCAAGAGTTGGATGCTCAAGCGACTGAGTCCCCCGGGTGCCCCAGAAACCAGGTATTTCTAGGACTGAAACAAGACAAACCCCCTGAGACCAAATACACAGCATTTTTTGGTACTATGAGAATTACAGAGAGGAGAGAGGAAAGAAAAATAACTGAAATGAAGTTTAAAATTGACTAGTAATAATTGGTGTTAGAAAGTCTGCTTAATCTCTTCTAGTCGGCTCAGGGATCACCCTTGCCATAAGAAACTGGTGATTTGTTGAAAATATGGACTCTGCTGCCTTCTCAAAGAACATGAGCTGTGAGGGCAAGATTAACTATAGTTCCCCTCATTTGGTGTTTTTTGCTTACTTCTTTCATAAAAATCTGATACGGAACAAGGAGGGAATTTTTTAAAAGATTTTATTTATTTATTTGAGAGAGACAGCACGAGCAGCAGGGGGTGGGGGAAGGGCAGAGAGAGAGGGAGAAGCAGGCTCCCCACTGAGCAGGGGGCTGGACTTGGGGCTTGATCCCAGGACCCTGAGATCAGGACCTGAGCCTAAGGCAGATGCTTAACTAACTGAGCCACCCAGGTGGCCCTGGAGGGAAGTTCTTGACTACTTATCAAGCTCAATACTGTGCATAGGTAAGTGTACTTTTCTTTGCTGCAGGACAACCAGGAACAGGCCAAGAATACGTCTGCATAGAATTAAAATCTGTCTTTCCTATGACCTGTACAGACAGTACATTCCTGGATGGGTAGTATGTTCACCTTTGTGTCCCCGATATAAGACAGTTCTTAATATATTAATAAATAATTACTGAGTAACTTCTTGGACAAATCCATGCATCATCTGAATTTTCAATTCTCTTTCATTAGATAATTTTAGACTAGATTGTAAACTGAGGCTTCACTGAATAGTGAAAATGTCACCAAGGGGGAACGAAGCTTAGATTACCAAGCTTGCCCATGAATGTAACACTGAAGAGCACTACCGTTTATTGATGAGCTGGAACTTTATGGATACACTACCTAATTCCCAAGATGGATATAATTGGCTCTACTAGTGAGGAAACCAGAGTTAAATGACTTGGCCAAAGTCAAACATCTTCCAAGTGGCCAAGTCAGGAATCAAACCTTTAAGTGCCTAGCTCCAAGGCCTGCTCTCCTCTTTTCACCATGGATGGAGCTTCCATAGCCTACACAGAGAGATGGCAACTGCCAGGTGAGCCTCAGTCTTCGGGCCAAGTTGATGGCCTTCTCTGTCTCTGCCTGTTCTGTCACCTTAGGGCTCATTTATCTACTTCAGCACAGATATAGACAGACGCTATATCTTACTATACGAGCATCTGTTTCTAGTGCTCTACTCAAATACATATATTCTAAGATTAAAAATGGTATCTCAAAGGTGAATTAAGCTCATCAAATTCACAGTTAATGGAGGGTAGACAAAAAAATTCACAATTAATAAGGCATTTCTCCTACTACTTCTCTCTCCTAATTTGAGCAAATTAATAACACTACCAGATTTATGAGATTCTCTACAGTGTTTTCATAGAATGGGCATTGATTGTTTTGTTTATTTATTTGACAGAGAGAGAGAGAGATCACAAGTAGGCAGAGAGGCAGGCAGAGAGAGAGGGGGAAGCAGGCTCCCCGCTGAGCAGAGAGCCCGAAGCGGGGCTCGATGCGGGGCTCGATGCGGGGCTCGATCCCGGGACCCTGGGATCATTACCAGAGCCGAAGGCAGAGGCTTTAACCCACTGAGCCACCCAGGTGCCCCCGGGCATTGACTGGTTATTGACTGCCTCCTGATTTCTTCTCTTTATGGTTGAATTGCAAAGATTTTTTTAAATGCAAAGTATTATCTTAGTGGGGCTAAAACACAGTACTAAAAAAGAGAAAGAAGGGATAGCGCCTTTAGGAGGCAGGAAGTTCAGTGTTTATTTTATGAGCAGAGGTGGAAATACTTAGTTCGAATAGTTTGTTTTTTTTTTTTCTTTAAATGGGATATACAGTTCAAAAGTTATAAAAAGTGAAACTTTTTTTTTTAAGGTTTTATTTATTTACTTGACAGAGAGAGACAGAGAGAGAGCGAGATCACAAGTAGGCAGAAAGGCAAGCGGAGAGAGAGGGGGAAGCAGGCTTCCTGCCGAGCAGAGAGCCTGATGTGGGGCTCTATCCCAGAACCCTGAGATCATGACCTGAGCCCAAGGCAGAGGCTTTAACCCATTGAGCCGCTCAGGCATCCCTGAAACTCTTTTTTAACATGAAAGTTAAATTATAGATTTTTATACTTAACTAGTATAAAATATATTACTTATAGATAGAATAAAATATATACTCATTGAATAAGATACATTCTCTTTAACCTGATCATTAGGCATTATGAAGTGTTTTACAGTAAAAAGTAACAGAAATCCAGATATACTTGTTATAATAATGATGATCAGCATGTATTATTTCATTCTAAAATAAAAAACACACTAAGACCATTAATAGTTTTAGTATCTCTAGGCAGCAAGTAACATTTCATTATACTTCTCTTTTAACTTCTAGAGAAAACAAATAACTTTATTTTTTTCAGTGGTAGGTAGAAAATAATATGCATTGATCTGCATTATAATTATTATTTCTTTTTGTATGTTTGAATATTCTGACTTTTGCCAACAAATATGAGTCATTCGTGTATACATAATGTACTTACATTAACCGCATTTTAAATGGTTGCATTTTTTTCTACTATCTTTAAAAATATACAACATTCTTTTAATCTAAAAGAAATTATTCCTATTTTTCTTCGAGGAAAAAAAATTTACCACATAAATCCAGTTCTAAAAATGCTGCCCTTTAGACTTTCACAAGTGTCAGGAGAACTGGGAGAGAAGATGTCACAAGGTATAAAATGAGCCTCAGCTATGAGGAGGGAGGGGTTCTGGCTGTGCTCTGGGGCTCAAAGTTTGCTCTGCAGGGGAGATGCCAGTCATGTGCCTTTGAAGTACTCCTGAACAGATACTAGGCCAGAAGAAAAACTGACCAAGTAGACCTCCCCTGCAGTTTAGAAGTCCAGCAGAAAAATCTATTTTTGTTTCAATACAAAGTTAAAAAGAAAAATCCTCTCCATTATAACTAGAGATGGAGGAGTTTAACCTTTCAACAACAGACATGAATTAGAAACTATTTCTAGGGTTTGGAAAATTTAATCATTGAAACTCTCACTGCTTGCATACTTTGCACCTGCTGTGATCTTTACTCATTTCCCTGGCCACCCCCTACCTGCCTCTGTGAAGCTCAGCATCTGAATATCAAGCCAGCTGGGAATGGTGGATGTGGCAATTATATTTGTAAAAGACGGCAGCAATCACACATCCTGCCCTCAAGTTCTTCTGCGATATGACCTTGCCGATCCCCCATTGAGAGGCAGAGCTAATGCCCCTCGCCCTGAAGCTGGGCCGATCGTATGACCTACTAGTAACTAACAGAATGTGGTGGAGTAAGGCTGGGTGTCTTCTAAAGTGGGGTCAGATAAGGCCATATAGCTTTCCCCTTGTTCTCTTGGGGCACTTGCTCTGGGGAAAGCCAGCTACCATGTAAGAAGTCTGACCACTCTGAGGCCACCCTGCTGAAGAGGCCATGTGTAGGTGCTTTGGTGGACAGCCCCAACTGAGCCCAGCTTCTGAGCCATCCTCTCAAAGACACCAGACATGTAAAGTAGACATCTAGAACCCTCCAGAGCAACCTCTTTGTCAGCTGAGGGACACTGAGTGACCAGAGTCAACCTCATGAAAAGCAGAAGAATTGCCCAGCTGAGCCCTGACTAAATCCCCAACCCAGAAAAATCTGTAAGACAGAATAAAATAGTTGTCGTTTTCAGCCACTAAGTTTTGGGAAATTCACTACACAAAAATGGTGACTGGAACAGAGTCAACTAGCAGTCACTAAATGACAGGTGAATGACCAAAAGCCCACAACTAGGGGAGGAGAATGGAAGAAAACGTGCAGTATATACTATTTCTTTCTTTCTTTCTTTTTTTTTTAAGTTTATTTTTTTTTGGTATCTCCACATCCAGCATGGGGCTCGAACTCAGGACCCTTAGATCAAGAGTTGCATGCTCTTCCAAATGAGCCAGCCAGGCGTCCCTACACTATTTTTTTTTTTTTTTTTTTTTTTTTTTACAAAACATTCTAGGTGCCTTGACTAGTCCTTCTCTTGAAAAGCAACAAAAATGCTGAATATAACATTTAAAAATTATTTCAAATGTACTGATTGGCCATTAAGAAAGTAAAAAATACTTTGACAAAAAGAATAAATGAAGATGAAACAAACAAACAAAAAGAATAAATGAAGATGAAGCCCAGAGAAATGAAGTAAGCTGAGCACTGAAATGGCCTTTGACCTTGAGGGTATTTGCTTTTTAAAATGTGGTGACTGTGAGCAGTCATTTTTATAGCTTGGTGAAATAGTGAAGACCAGGGACGAAACCTGCCCCAGGTGGAAAGTCTAATGAACGACCCTGCCGCCATAGGGAGGGGTCTGATGGCATATTCTCAGTGAAGGGTGTGCTGGAATGTCTGATCCCCAGAGGACAGCACAGATAATGTCATGCTGGTGCTTAGCAGGTGAGGCAGGATGAAATCTACCCTGAGAATATGAACCGATAAGGAGCCCTCACATGGGTTTACAGCCTGAATTCATAGCACTAAGGTGGTCCAAAATAACTCACTTTTATATTAAAATAATATTAGATAAAACAGTCTTTACAACAGAAAGCATTTCTTGGATAGAGTCTTATAATAAAGGCTTCATCAGGAAAATGTAAGTATCCTAAACTTAGATACATCTATTGACACAATCTCAGAATATAGGAAGCAAAACAGAATTACAAAGAGAAGGAAAGATCCATATATGTAGTAGGAGAGGTAGGAGAGGTAATACATCCCTCTCTTGGTATGGGACCAAGCAGACGAAAAAAAAAAAAAAAAGGAAGGATACAGAAATCTGAATGAGACTCACAAACTTAAGTTTCAGACATATTTAAAACTCCACACCCCAAGACTATAGAACGTACGCTGTTTTTAAGGATATATGGGACATTTATAATTACTGACCACATACTTTTAAAATCCCAATATTTAAAGTCACACTACAGTCCAATTAAATCAGGAGCTTTGGGGGTGGGACTGAGACCCAGGCATCACCATTCTTAAAGCACCCCCACTCCACCCCTTGAGAGCAATGTGCAGCCAAGGTTGGGAACCACTGACATACAACATCATTTATAGCCTTCAGTGGTTAAATCAGAAAATAAGAAAGGAAGAAGGTTAATGATTTATTTTTCTTTTAAAGATTTTATTTATTCATTTGAGAGAGAGAAAGGGGGGGCGTGGTTGAGGGGAGGGCAGAAAGAGAAGGAGAATCTACTCCCTGCTGAGCAGGGAGCCTGATGCTGGGCTCAATCCCAAGATCCCAAGATCAGGACCTGAGCCGCAGTCAGATGCTCCCACCCAGGCACCCCAGAAGGTTAATGATTTAGAGAGTTCACCTTAAGTTAGAAAAGAATGGCCAAATAAAGCCAAGAAAATTAGGAGAAATATCAAAGAGCAAATAGCAACCCAGGAAACATATTAGAGATGATCCACAGAGCTCAAGGTGTATCTTATATCTTCTAAAAACATCAGTTCTAGGTAAATTAACAATTTAAATGTGAAAAGCAAAACTATAAATGTTTTAGAAAACAGTTTAGCAGAATACATTTAAGATTTTGGTATGAGAAGAATTTTTTTAAAAGAAACAGAATCACAAGCCACAAAGAAAAGGTGGATAAATTCATTGCATTAAATTTAAGAAATCTCTTTGTGTCAAAAGATAACCATAAAGAGAATGAAATGTCATAAATTGGGAGATACATATGTATTTGCAATATATATAACTGGAATATATGAAGAACTCCTATGAATCAACAAGAAATTGACAACCCCCCCCAAAAATAGACAAAAGGTACAGAAGTGGAACCTGAATTCCCAATAGGTATGAAAATACGCTCAACTTCATTAATAATTAATGAGAGGCAAAGTATAAGTATAATGAGATGTTATTTCATAACCACTAGGTTGTCAAGTAAAAAAAAAAAAACCAATAAAAACAAAACAAAAAGACTGACTATCACATGTTGGCAAGAATGTTGGACTATGGGTAACCTTTGCTGTGGAAGGGTAAACCAGAGCAATCATTTTGGAAAGCTGTTGACACTGTCTAGTTTCGCTGACTAGCCCTATATTGCAGGACCCAGCAATTTCATCACCAGAAATATATATTAGGAAAAACCTTGGATCAGTGAACTTGAAGATGATACAGGAATCTTCATAGCATATAGCTTGTACACCTAAAATCTGGAAACCAACTAAATAATTAACAATTGAATGGATAATCACTTTGTGACTTATACATACAACGAAATATTGTATTCCAGTGAAAAAGAATAACTATCACCCAGTCCATCAACCCAGATTCTTTTATTAGCTGAATGATGCAATACCCAGAAGTATGCTGTATGATTCCAACCACTTAGACTCCCCAACTGGCAAAACCAAAAAATACATATGTATTGTTCAGGGGTCTATATAAGGTGGTTAAACTCCTAAAAGGAAAAAAAAGGGAATGATTAACACAAAAGTCGTCGTGGTTATTCCTTCCGGAAGGGAGAGAAAAGCAGTTAGGGAGGAGTCCACGGGGCCCTGTTTAGGTACTAGTAATACTCAGGGATTAATAAAACAGATGTCTTCTTTTTATTATTTGAATGGTACAATTGTTTCATATATTCTCTATCATGTGATGTAATTCATAACTAAAAAAACAAAACACCAGAAGAATGTGTAAGATAAGACCTGAGGTAGAGTTAGGGTTGAGAAAGAAATGTTATCCATTGTTAACACTCACTCTAAAGACTGCACCTGACCTAAAGGCTCGTGTTGCTTTGTGAGCATCAGATACCACATCAGATCATAAAGCGAAGTCTATGGCTGCCGAACGGTGAGGATAAAGTGCAGGACGGAAGGCAGATAAAGCAGTGGAAACCACTCAAAATTAAGTGGGAGGCAGAAAAGAGAAGAGCAGAGGGCTGCTGGTTGAGGACTATGATCTGGATAAAACACACTCAATGGTCTTAGCCATGATTCACATCAGCCCAAGAGGGGCTCCCAGAGGCAGACATGTTTTTCACACCCCATGACAACTTGCTGGACACCTGGACGTGAGGGGTGAGCAGCAGGCAAATGGCAGGCTCCCGCTGTCCACACCGTGCTTCAGGAGACACCCTTAAGACTCACCTCAAGGCTGGGAGAGCTTGCCCCCAAATCCTCCCACCTTTCCCCTCTTGCTCCCTCACGCTCCCTCACGCTCCGTCACGCTCCACGCACGGTCACTCACTGCACGTGTGTCCATGGGTATACCCTCTGACCAGAGCACAAGGCTCTCAAGGCCAGCTGCTCTTCCTCATGGTCACCTAGGGAACAGCACGGGTCTGGATGTTACCTAGGGAACTATAGGTGTGAGGGTAAGAAACCACATTAAATATTTTACAGGCAATTCCTGCTACCCTAGAAACTTGACATTTCCTTCAGGAAACGAGGCACTGATTGGTGGTGAGCTTGACACATGACCTGAGTATCCGTCTTTTTCAACCCCTGGAGGCTGCCCTCAACCTGAGCAATTTTACCTACCTTGGGAAAGCCTCCTCCATCAGGCCACATTCCTCAGCATGTGCCCTCCATCCTGGCCTCAGGGGTCTCTTCCTCACCTTTTCTACATACACACATTCTCTTGCTGCTCCATTGATTATGCCCTACTGTATCAGTTACCGACCTTTTCTAATATATATTCAACCTTTCCCTTTCTTTTGGCTCCTTCGTCGTGCTCAGGTGTTTCTTACGTTTGTAGAAGCTCGCAGCCTCCACAGTCATCACCCTTCAGGTGATTTCTTCCTCCTAGCACTTCTCCATCACAGCCAAGACTCTCCAGGTTGTGTTTTATTCTCCTTGTCCCACTAGTCGGGCTTCCACCCACCAGACTACTAAAATGCCTCCTCTTACCATGTTCCTAACCACTTGTGACCTGACCTTCTCCTTCCTAGGCTGTTGGCCTACACTCCTCTTTCCCCACCTCACAAACATTTCTTCTCTGTTTTCTACCACCATTTTGTCAATGTTGGGTCAATTGGGTGGTATTCCCAGCCTCCTTCCCTCTATTCTCATTCCACACATCCTTCCTTTATGATCTTTTGCCTCCCCAGTTTTCATTTCTTCCTCCCTAGATCTCATTTCTTCCTATGAGCAAATGATTTTTTAAAAAATTTATTTACTTATTTGTTTGTTTGAGAGAGAGGGAGAGGGAGAGAAAACCTCAAGCAGACTCCCCACTGAGTGCAGACCCAGACACAGGGCTCAATCTCACGACCCCAAGATCATGACCTGAGCTGAAATCAAGATTTGGACACTTAACCATTGAGCCACCCAAGAGCCCCTGAGCAAATGACTTCTGATCTATATCTCCAACATATGCTTGACATGGAATAGGTGCTTTACAGTGTGAAGCCTCCTACTAAAATGCACAGCATGTAATTAAATACCTAGCTCTAGCAATAAGACTGGATGTGGCCTGAGTTTATTCGATACCAAATTTTGCACAGAGACAAAATTTAGGAATCATTAATTTGGAAAAAAAAGAAAGAAAAAAGAAATCATTATTTGGAATATCAGGAAAATCCTAAAGTGAAGACTTTGGAAACAAAAGGTTGTCAAAATCCTTTGGCTTTCGAACTATAGTATTCATAAAATAGTCTTTCTCCATGATGCGACCCATTATACACTTCAGTTTTTCTGGACTGTGAGCTATGATATAGATTAGGGGTTGGTAAACCATGGCCCGCAGGGCAAATCTGGCCCACCATCTGTTTTTGTAAATGAAGTTTTATTGGAACACATATCCATCCATTCACTTACATACTGCCTATGGCTGTTTTCATACTCTAATGGCAGAGCTGAGCTGTTGCAACAAATGAACCACAAAGCCTAAAATATTTATTCTGGCCATGTATAGAAAAAGTGTGCTGGCCTTGATATAGATCAATACCTTTTTCACTCTTAACATATCCCTTTACTTTATTCATTATTATTTTTTTAATTTTTATTTTAAGTAGGCTTCATGCCCAACATGGGGCTTGAACTCATGATCCTGAGATCGAGAGTTGAATGCTCTACCAACTGAACCAGCCAGGCACCCCTCAACATACCCCTTAAAATGATAACTTGTATAAATTATATTTTCTAAGGGTAAGGATAGATCATGGCTGTGGGACCACCCCACCCTCAAAATCCAGGCATGAATGCAGGCAGGTTACATGGTAATTAGGAACAAATTTTTCTGACACTTAGCTGAAAGAACCTCATTGATATTACTAAATATATCACTTAAGTGGCTTAAATAACCAAAGGCAGAAAATTATCAAGCTATCTGGTACTATCTAGCCTCCGGGGATGACTGTGTGTGTGTTGAGGGAGGGGGGTAAGTGGATACTGAAGCTTCGAGAAAAGCAATAAAATCATAAACTAATAAAATCACAGCTAAAACCACAAGGGCTCTTGCCTTGTCTGCAGGTGTTAACCTGGCCCAGGGCTTGTCTGCCCGGCGATCGTAGTCGGGAGAATCGGTGACTTCTACATACTCGTTAAACCGCAGGATCCTTCGAGCTTGGAGCTCTGCCACTGTGGGTCTCAGGCTAAGCTGCAGGGCGATAGAGGAAAAAAAGGACAAGTTCAGGAAACCATTTACAGCCTCATGGTGGCAAGTTTTCTATAGAGAACTTCAAAGTTATGGTTAAATAAGGTCACTTTCAGATATCCAAAAGAAGAAAAAAAAAAAAAAAAAAGGCAGCGGCATCTTGGGAGTTTCTAATGAGAACCAGAAAGCAGCGTGCCCTAATTCTGAGACTATAAAAATCATCATTGTTAGATAGGTCACAGGCTTTGGCAGCCATCTGTGTTATGCTGTTTTCCCCACCTTGCCTGGCGTTGTCATAAAGACACCTGTCATCTCTGACACAAGGAGCACGAAGCAACACAGACACAATAGCAATCCAGATAGAGGCTGGCTGGTTTGGAGACTGAATCATCCAGACAAAAGCACTCTTAAACTTCTAGAAATGAGATCTCTGCTCCTATTAAACCTCCATATTCAGAAATGCACCAAGTTATGACAAAGAAACGGTCCAGGGAAGGCTGTGCTTACAGCGGTCTTCTGGGCGAGACTAGGGACCCGTGCCCAGATTTGACATTACCTTCGCTTGCTGCAGAAGCTGCTGTGCAGAAATCAGCAGGGGCACGGAGGACATTCAGTGGGCCACAACTGCTTAAAATAGGCTGAGACGATTAAGGTACTTCTAATGACTTGGATTTCCTCCTATAGTCTTTGTCAAATTCAAATTTATAGTTCTATTTAATCCACTCAGCTCCCTGCATTTGCTCTCCTTTCCCAAGCCCAAGAATAAGAGAGATGGTTCTGAGAGACTAAAGAGTCCTGGCCCTGCTGACGGGCACCATCTACTCACTTCTCCTGAGGTCCATGCTTCTGTGGCCTCTCTCGGTCTGGAGATGCCATAGACCCAGGCCTCTGTTGTACCCATGGGGTCCATTTCCGGTACCTTTTCTGGCCATATCTATACTTGCATATAGCCGGCCCATCCACCGTCTAAGGGGTCCTCTTTGGAGGGGTTCCTCATTTGCACAGATTCAATTTTTTAAAAAAAATTAAGTACTATGACACACAAAAATGATGTTTTGTGGTAAAATAAATAAATAAATAAATAAATAAATAAATAAATATCCCCTTTTCTGAGCCTCAGTTTCCTCTTGGGTAAAATCAGAGGCTGACCTAGGTCAACCCTCTAACATTCAAGTCCCTCAAGGACTCTTAGAAGGCCTGGGTCTACACTCTGAATTCACTTGAGCTGGGGTATGGCAACCGCGGCTCCTTCTAGCTTCATAAAGCCCTGGTAGGCAACGGACAGAGGGAGGAATCATCTAAGTGGCTCTCTTCTATTCTCAGTTGTTGTCCAATCTCTATTGCTAGCTTCTTACTGCTTCTCTGGGGCAGGTGGGGCTAAGGAGGTAGAGAAACCACCGCCTCTGGGAAGTACCCAAAGACAAGTGACCAGAGACCACATGGGTCAGAAGTTTTTCCTCCAGTCTTGCCCTTTAGGACCATGCTATTCGTGCTGTAGAATGTCCTGCATCTATGGCAGAGAGTTCTGTAGACTGGAGGCCAGTAGGGGTCAGGGGTCAGGGGTCAGGGGTCAGGGAGGGCTCTGTTGCCTCCAGGAGGGGCTCAACTGGATGGAGAAAAGATTATTCCGTATGGCAGGGGTGAGCCTGGAACCATGAGGAGGGGCTACTGCTTATCCTTAGCTGGTAACTTCGCAGCCACTGAATGTTAGAAGAGACACCTCTAGCAATTCAGTTTACAGAATCTTTTCCAGCTTGATCATTACTTGTCATTTAGGGACTTTGAAAAAAAAAAAAAAAAGAAGAGATGAATTAAGGATCTTTTTCCCTAAACATCAAAAACAAAAACTCTCAAAATACAGTATCCATAGGAACGGAGTTTCTTCTCCCTGCCTTAGAATGCTTTTGCCGTGGACTCCCTAGCCAGCCCACATAAATGTGGGTCAGGTCACGCACCTCCCCACAGATGTCATATTTTATTCATCCTGCCTTATCCAGGGGTGAAAGGTATTTCTGAAGAATTACTGAATACAGATATATAATGAAATATCAACTCCAACAGTGCTTAATTTTTCCAGACTATTATTATTTTAATATTTACAGAAAATAGTGATGGCCCAGGTATCAGATTTATATTTTCTTTTCTTTTTTTTTAAAGATTTTATTTATTTATTCATGAGAGACAGAGAGAGAAGAGAGAGGCAGAGGCAGAGGGAGAAGCAAGCTCCCTGATGAGCAGGGAGCCCCATGCAGGACTCGATCCCAGGACCCCGGGATCATGACCTAAACTGAAGGCAGCCGCTTAACCGACTGAGCCACCCAAGTGCCCTCAGATTTATATTTTCACAAATGGGTGGAAACAACTGAGTCTTGGAGGTAAGCCACTTGTCAACGTGGGTAGCACTGCAGCAGGCAGTTTGGGCGATCAAGTTCACTTAATAAATGACTGAACCAGCTCACATGGAATAAGTGGCAGAGCTCCAATTTCATATTTATTTAATATTTCCAAGACTGCACAGAAAACGTGAGCATTTTTAAAAACAATATATTGAAATGTTAATAATGGTTATCTCTGAATAAAAGCCATTTGTGTGATTTTCTTTTCTTTTTTGTTCCTCTCTGCATTTAAAAAAAATTCACATGGATTACAAGTTATTTTCATAATCAGTAAATGCAATTTAAAACATCTTATTGTTAGCTTTTCAAAATTAGCATAGCATGCAATTATAAATATAAACATAATTCATATCGTATGCATTACATTGATTTTAATGTCTATGATTGGTTATCGGCTAATAGGAATAATTGTTCCTCAAGGTTAGATTTAAAGGCAGAGAGCTGATTTGCATTTAAATAATGAACTAGATTTCAAAAGACACATGCTTATTAACAGTCACAGTTTCATCACCTTTCTGCTGAGTCTGCGCTTAAGTTCCATTTTTGCTTCTTGTTCTTCTTCTTCATTCTTTTCTGTTTATTAATGGGGGTGGGAGAGGAAAGGCATCAAGACTTTGTTACTATAAATGATTTTATAATCAGAAAAATAGATCAGGCCACAATTATTTGACTTAGTGACCAACCACTCCAACATCTTTAAAAAGTTGTCAAAAGATTGTGCAGAAAGATCGCTCGTTAATTTATATATATATATATGCGTGTGTGTGTGTATATATATATAAACATACATATACATATATAACTTTTTCTCCTTATGGGATTGGTTTCCTTCCTAACTGTAAACCTTTTGGCTTCCTGACTTCATATTCTATTCTGAAAAACATTACAGGAGTGCCCACATTCTGGTGAAAACCTTTTATTGCTGAACATCTCTTGGGCTTATAAGCACAATTTATCAGAATCCAGATAAACATTTACTTCTGGATCTGGCCCTCACATGACAATCTGAGACATATCAAAGAGTAAATTAGAACCATCTGATGCATGTCTGAGTTGATTTCCATTCAAATCCAACCAAAATACTTGATTTGTCTGCTTTGGTTTCCACAGAAGCAAAATGCAGTCATTTCTTTGGACTCTGCCTTCAAACCAGAATGTTCTGAATGGGGTTATTATTGTGTACTGTTGGTGGAGATGATTTATTTTCTTGTGACTTTGACTTTCCAAAGTCGTCTGTTTCTCTAGTGCTTCACCAAATGCTACAATTTAATGGCCAATTTAACGAATGCTGTCTAATGGATAGGATGAAGAGAAAAATGACCAGAAATTTTAAAGAAATAAACACCCCCTTTAGGTTTTCATGGTTGCTTATTTGATGAACTTCTCTCTGTTGCTTCCAGTGGCTCATCGTTTGTTCAGTAAGTGAGCACAGATTTTTACTTCTTGGACACCAACGCTTATCAAAGATTATCTTTTAGAAGATGCTGTTATGAATTCTTCTGAAGGAACATCACACGATCTAAAGGCTCAACCAAAAAGTTGAAAAAGAAAAGTTTCCTCTATGAAAAGGTAAATTTATTTTTAAAATTCAAATAGACTTCTTACCACTAAGATTGTTTTTATCATGAATAAAATATCAATACTCAATATTTGTACCAACTATATTTGTTAGCTGAACATGCTAAATTCTCTATTAATTTTCCTTATCTGGACAGGGAAAAGTTTCAACGTTCTTCCAAAATACTAATTTTAACTCATAATAAAGAGGAAGATCTGTCTGGTTATTTAGACAACGAGTAAGCATAAACTGAAAACACACTGCAAAGACAAAAAACAACCGGTTAATATGCTTTCAGTGAAGTGCCTGCGTGTCAAACAAATTTTGTTATAATTCAGGTTTCTTCCTAGGAAAACACTGTAGGTTTTTCTAACTGCTTCACAAAATATATGTCCTTTGGTATTCTTAAAATACATCCTTAGGGTCAAATATTTACTTTACATGAGTTGGATAAGGCGTGTAGGCTATAAATTATACATAACAGACACGAGCCAAACTTGTGGTTCATGTGATTCAACCTAAGGCTTTACAAGGTCTGCTTATGATGAGATTACTAATAAAAGGGAAAATATAATCCTCAAAGCATTTTAGTCAATTCCTCCTATACAGTGACTGTGCTCTATTTTTAAAGGCACTTTTCAAAGACAGAAAAGTGGATACCAAATATGACTCAAAGCCAACAAATGCTTTAATTTTCACCTTATTAAGCACAGTGTCTACCTGGATGACAGCATGTTACCTATTCAAAAAGAGAAGGGCAAACTGCAGTTGAGGGAGTTAAATAAACAGGATTTTACCACTTAGAATTCGTTTTAACATCAGGAGCTGACTTCCTGACGTATTTACATATTTGAAATTATACTTTTAAAGAAGTAAAGAAAGTGAGAGGTAGAGGGAAGTCAACAGAACTGTTGTTCTGCATTTTTTTTAAATACTTGTAAAATCTCTTACAAAGAATCAAATCTTTGTAAAAATTCACTGATTTTTTTAAACGTTTCCTTTGTTTGCTTATTAGAGAGCCAATTACAAAGTAGGATGTAAACCCTTCTAGTCCCTTTAAACAGACTAGAGGGATATTCATGAAGGAAGTGACGTAGCTCATTGACAAATCTTGCCTTGTAACTCCTCAGAGCAGGCCTGGGGGGCGGGGAGGGGTTTTTAGAACAGCCACAGGAAGTGTTTGCCATCACACACAAACAATACATGTGGTTTAACAGCCATGGGTACTGCAGGAAACCTGCCCAGCTAGCAAGTGTTCCCATAGCATTTTATGGATGAGCTAAAAGGAGAAGACAGAAAAGCATCAAAACATCAACACCTGGAATATTACAGTTTTGAGTCATCGATTTGGATACACTAGGTTATTTTTTTGTGGGTTTGTTTCTCTTTTTGCTGATTTATGTATTTTTCTATAAGGGTGCTTTTAACAAATGAAAATGCACTTATAAACCTACTTTGAAATGCATCAAAAAATAACATGGATCAATACCACGTATCACAATGATACGTGATAAAGCAAGATGTGATAAAATGTTAAAAAAAGATGTGATAAGATGTTAACGGCAGAATATAGATAGTACATATATGGGTGTTTACTGTAAAATTCTTTCAACTTTTCTCTATATTTAAAAAATTTTGTAATAAAATGTTGGGAAAAAAATACAAGGAGCACTCAATGCCGTGAGATATTTTTTCTCTATGGAATATATAGCTGGAATTACAGTCACAACCAAATAGATCTGTAACTTCTATCCCTTCCCTATAAAAGGTATTCCATGAACATTTCTTTTCCCGAAAGGCAAATGTTGACCTTTCAAGCACCAAAACTTACTTTCTACTTTTAACAATATCAAGGAATTGGTTCTAAAATGTACAACTAAATATAACTTTATATGTTCTTTTAAAAAGCCTCGATGTGTTAAAATAGGAAAGCGATGAAGTAAGGTGGATACTGGGAATGAAATACTAAGAGATAAAATGTGTCCTGCGGTCTCTAGCGAAAGCGATCAGCACTGACTGCCACCTAACTCATGTTTATGAAACTAATGATGAGCTTGGAGTTGACAACTGCTGAATGAGTTTGTGCTGTGAATGAGTCCCTCGTCTGTCAAGACAAGATGACCTGGTTAAAATAAGTGTCCTTAAAAAAAACCACGCCATGTTGCACACAGACTTTTCTTTAAAGAGTCAGTCATTGCTTCTGAACAAAAGCCGGAGATGAAAGACAGGAACAAAAAAGAGCAATCTATGTGGGAGAACCCGGAGGCAAAGGGGCTGACTCAAGTATTGTAAGCTGTGCCGTTGGGTTCCCTGGGGCTGCTCTGTGGAAAGCCCTGGATGACCTCCACCGGCTCTCCTTTCTGCTTCCCTTGGCCATACAATATTATGTCAGGAGATCATAAGCCAGTTATCAGCTTCTCCAGACTGGAAATGTGTCTTTTGTTTCCAGAATAAGCATGGTTAGATAAACTAAGAAGGAAGTAAGGAAAGGGCTGGAGTCAAATCTGAGGCTGACTTTGGCGCTTCCCTTTTCCCTGAACCTCCAGGAAAATGGGGTGTAGAAGCCAAGACAGCACTTAAGATCAACGTGGGATAAATTTCTACATCTATGAAACAGTTCCTCAAATAACCAAACACCACTGTGGTTTGGCGCTATTTGTCTCACAGAAGCAGGAAAGAAATCCGCTCTTCCTTTTTTTCTGAGGTATTGCATCAGGCATCCAATAACACACAATCTTTGTGTGCTGGGAGCTTATGGCCTGCCCTTGAGCTTACCTAAAATTTAATTCAACAAATATTTTCCAGGAACCTATTATCAAAAGCCATGAGCTTTTTTGGTTTTGTGTTGTTGTCAAAATTAGACGTTGCTTTCATTCTTCCTCAGAACGCTAAAACACAACTTTTTTTCTTTCTCGCTGTGACTTTTCCCATCTCCATACCGGCTGTTCTACACACTGATGACTACTTCAGGCCTTCTTTGGGTTCAACTCCAGCTTTTGGTCACAAAGAGCCAGACCAAAACATTCCAAGGAAAGAATCCCATAGACTGGCAATTCCCCTCACTGTTCAGTCCTCATGGTTGGGTTGTCTTAGGAAGAGCAACTATAGTATAAACATGCCATTAAAATCTTTCGCTCCTTTGGGAAAGAAAACAACTCAAATTGAAGAGTGGGGATCATCCAGACGAGCCAGCTCGACTCTAAGAGCCTGACTGAGAAAGATTTCCCACATGCCAGTAGCTCCTTACTATGGCATCCAGGGTTCTGCCTATCCCTCCCTGTTCTTTGATATTTCACACAATAAAAAGCTCTTTTGAAACTGGGTTAATAATATATAAAACTGCAGCTAGGCTCAATTTAAAAATATCTATTACTTAACTCACTGTGGTTGGTAACCACATTGATACTATGTAACGTCAAACCGCTTCTATTGGTTTTATAGCTTTAACATACCAACTCCAGGGAAGTTCTACTGGACTAGTGAGTAAGAAGGAAAGTCAAAGAAAACAGAGGAGAAAGCAGAATGGGAAAATGAAGTAGGAAAATGAATGGAGAACTCCTTAAGTGCCGAGAAATTATAAATAACTCAAGAGGGAAACACAGTTATCATAACAAAGGAAAATGAAAAGGACTCAAAAATTTCTTTTACCATAATTCTGTTTTAAGTTGAGTCATTTGTTAAACCTGGCAACAAACTGTATTATTAATAATAATATAGGAACGCTTGATTTATTTCCTTGTGGATTCTTTGGCCTTTTCTTTGACATTTATTTGCAAGCAGACTAGAGCTTTTTCTTCTACTTAATATTTGGGTAAAAGAATACATGGAATATATTTCATCTCTCTTAAAAACAACTGTCACAACCATGACTCTGGTCTGGGGGATACCAGGCTCAAAGCCATAAGACAAAATACGAACTTCAAGAAATTGTTTTTTAAATTATATAAAAATGTGATCTAAATGGGCCATTTCAATCATTTGTGGATAATAAATACATTAAGGTTTCCTACTCATAAATGGATTGTCTCTAAAGGGAGCTCATTAATGGTTACATGAGGAATCATTGTAAAATATAAGATACTCACGTTTTAGGATATTTCTTTGCTCTAACTCTTCAGTTGTGGGCCTCTGGCTAAGCCTCCTGTGATGACAAAAAGGATATACCGCAGGTTACAAACAAGGCCCCCTTCCAGGAGGTGCAAAATAAAATAACGAAGACACAGAGCTTTATTTTTTTCCTGTTTTGAGAAACAAAAATCAATTTTAAACCTACACCATAGGCTCCATCCTTTCTGTTAGTTTGGAGACTAAAGATTGTGGCTGAAACTGCTACCTACTTCCCATTATCCGTTCTTCCTGTTTCCTTTGAGATCTAGAACCTCCTGAGATACAGCTGTGGCTCCCAATACAGACTTCTGCCTCCCTGGCAGCAAGGTGTGGCCATGTGACCAAGTCCCTGCAGTGGGATGTGCACAGAGTGGTTATTTGTAACGTTTGCCTTTTACCCTTAAAATGACTGAGTATGTCTTCCCTTTTCTCTTTCCTTCCTCCACACGCTAGAACTTAAACGGTCATGTGAGCCAGCTTGGATCATGCAGATGACAATTTCCACGGAGCAAAAGGACAGAATATGGGTGCCCGGCTGACTGCAAGGAACAGTGCTCCCCACCCACCCTGTACAGCCCGCCCCCCTCTGGACTGTTCTGTGAAAAGGAAATAAACGTGAAAGTGTCTTATTTGGACCACTGCACTTTTTGGTCTCTGTTAGAACAGCTTAGCCTATTCTCTAATTAATACACAGCTCATTAGAATCTAGGAAAGTTTTCTGCTTGAGAGTTCATACTAACTCAAAAGATGCTTGATCTACATGGCACAGAGTTTCAACTGAAATACTGCTTTTGTGACCTCAAATGGATATGTATATATCCATTTGGATATATGATGGATATATATCCATTATTATTATTATATTATTATATTAATATATATTATATATCCAAATATATATATATATGTATATATATATATATATATATATATATATATACATTTTAAAGATTTTATTTATTTGAGAGAGAGAGAATGAGAGAGTGCATGAGAGGGGGAGGGTCAGAGGGAGAAGCAGACTCCCCACTAAGCAAGGAGCCTGATGCGGGACTTGATCCCAGGACTCTAGGATCATGACCTGAGCCGAAGGCAGTTGCTTAATCAACTGAGCCACCCAGGCGCCCCTCAAATGGATTTATAATACACATAGAGTTATCTTGAGATATATGGGCCTTTTCATTTGCCTTCAAGAAAAGCCAGGCTCATTTGTGATTAGTAGCTAACTCTTTGTACACAAAAGCTGAATGACCTAACAAACTTCTATAACTTTGTTCTTGGTTTTGTTTATAGTATTAATTTGTTGCAAATCACAGACCTGTTGTAAAATTCCTTCTGGGTGTAGGATGAATTTGTGCTAAGTAAACATATCTGAAGGTAACCTTAATATAAGATTCTATCAATTCTAATATTATGCCTGTGGCAGAAATGGTGTAAAGAACTGAAATCAATGATATTTTAAATACCTCATTAAAATGTTTGTTAAAGTTTAATCTTCATCAGAGTTACCCCGAAAGTAACCTACATAACTGAGCCCACGGAAGAACCCAGGCAGCTATGAGGCCAGCCAGGTGAGCGGCCACCCATGTTTCCTGTATCTACACTGTATCCCCCACCAAAGACATCTTCCTCCTTTTGTTGATGGAGTTTCCTCCTTCAGGAATGCCCTTCCCTCTTTCTCTGCCTACTGAAATCTTACAAATGACTAAAATAGTAACCTGTAGGTGGGCGTTTGACCTGTCCTTAGAGTGAGTTTTGAACTCCTGGTTCTCTGCCCTATGCAGCGGCCACACACAGGTCACACACCTATCAGAGCACTTATCACAAAAGTAATAATAAAGATAAGGCAATAATCATAGCTCTCATTAGCTCATACTTTTAAAGTCCCAGGCACTGTAAAAGGTGCTTAATTTACATTATTGTGGATCCTCAAAATAATTCAGCAAGGGAGTAGCCAGTTTCCATTTTACAAATGAGGAAATGAGGGATTAATTCACTTGCTTGAGATCAAGTACTAGTGAATGCTGGAGCACAGCCTCATACCTAGTTCTCCTGACCTACATGTTTGTGCTTTTCAGTCAACCTCACCATGCAGTATCTCTTTCTGTCTCTTCCACTACACATAGAGTCCCCCAAGGTAGGGACTATGGTTGATTTATCTTTGAATAACAGTGATTAGATGTATGGTATGTGCAGAAAAACAATTTTGTAAAATTTACATATTTCTGACACTAAAAACTCTACTTAGATAAAATTTTTTATGGATATGGTTTATGTGTATACTTATAGAGGTTCTCAAACTTTTGGGGGTTGGGGTAGAATCCCTATATAAAACAGACAGAAGAGGCTGTTCTGGGTGGATGGTTAAGAGTGGGGAGAAAGAGCCCCTCCCATCCCACCAAACACACCCACACTATCCCGAGTCACCCCCCAGAAGCCCAAATATCGTCTCCAGGAAATCCTTGATGAGGCAGTCATCAAGGCCACTGCCTTATGCTTATTTCGCCATGTCGGCTTCTCCCAACATCCTTCATCGGTCCCCTGTTTTCAAGAGCGTCTGGAACCCCCTGCCCCACGCCTTATGCTTATTTCGCCATGTCGGCTTCTCCCAACATCCTTCATCGGTCCCCTGTTTTCAAGCATTTGGTTTGTTTTAATTTGTCACTGCTATAAATAGCCTTGGAATAAACATCTTTGTAAAGTGTACGGGTTTTGTTTCCCTTCTGGATTATTTTCTTCTTGTATCGTCTCTCAAATGGAATGACCATGTCAAGAAAGAGACTGCTTTACGATTCCTTTTTTTCATATTGTTAAGTTGCTTTTTAGAAATACTGAACAAAAGTGCAATATTGGGTTTAATTTTTAAAAACGTTTTACCTGTTTAAGGGATATATAATGATTTAATTACTAATAAATATATTTAATTTTATTAAATGCTTGCTATGATCCAGGCACTCAAGGCCTTTCAGTGTAGCATCTCATTTCCCCACCACAAGCCACTGCTTGGTCCCATCTGTCAAGCAGAGAAGAGCGTCTGGAACCCCCTGCCCCACGCCGACCCCGCAGGTCCAACACAGTCACGGAAGTCTTCCACTTCCAAGCAAGGAGAGGGATTTCTTCCACTTCCAAATCCTGCCCTGGGGTCCCAGACTGCTCCCTTCTCCCAACTGATGCACTCTGTTGTTTACACAGAGTGAGAGAAGTCAGCAAAATGGAAAATACTATTAAATATGCTTAAACTGATCATCAAACATCGGCACTCACTTCTATTAAAACTGCCAGTTCAATGGACCTCCAAAGTCACTGGTGGCCAAAGCAGAAACCCTACAATGGCTGGAGGCAGAATGTGAAATCAGATAACCACTTGTCTAAAGTTAAAAGGGGGAGGTTATGATGAGGGGGCTACGGTTACCCGACTTGGATGGAGCTGGCCATTGAGGTTAACTACTATTTCTAGAGTCTCTAGGCCCACAGGGGAGAGCCTCATGGCAATCACAGGAATGCCAGACAGCCCATGGATTAGGCCAGGAGTTGGGCAAACTACGACCTATAGGCCAAATCTGGCCTGCTGCCTATTTTGGTGAATAAAGTTTTATTGGAACATGATCACACCCATTTGTCTACGTATCGTTTACGGCTCCTTTCATGCTGTACAGTGGTGCAGCTGCAACCACACCTCCTACCTGGTCCTTCACAGAGAAAGTACTTTTTGATGCTTGGCTCAGACTTCGGCAACGCTAAAGCCACGGACTGGCTGGACCAAAGGGCAAGTTCTTGGAGTGGTTCACCATCCAGGACCAACTTTGGAAAACCACACAGGCCAGGTGTGCCCTTACCCAGGGAATTCACAATGTCTCCACTAGGCAGGACACCATGGGTGGGAGAGAAGTATGACTTGGTGAGTGCTGCATGAAAATTGGAGCCATTACCTGACGAGCTTGGTTCCAATTTGCTGTCGGATCTCCTGCCGCTCCTCTTCAGATGTGCGCTGCAAGATGTTTTTGTCCTCTAGTTCCTTCTTTGATGGTCTGTTGCCAAGTTTGATAGCAAGAGTATCCCTCCGTCGTATTTTACTTGCCAAAGCACCTGAGGATTGGAAGAGGCAGAAACGCAGAGAAAGAGGTTTTAAGCGAGCAGCACTCAGGTTACACGTGGCATGGACTTTAAACAGAGTCCACACGAAATTCTTCATCCATGTGCAAGAGTGGAATTTTAATTAACCTCAGGGAAAAAAAAAAAAGAAAAAGTTTTGAGTTGGATGTAGTTCATTTGGAAAAACTGAGGAACTATTTTTAAAAACGTTCTGAAAAATGTTGGGGCACCATGAAAAAACTTGCAAATATCACCTCATCATTTGGAAAGTGATATTTGAAGTTTATTTTGCTGAGATGGCATATCGCGGAAATTACTGATTGTGTAACGCTTTCTTTTCTTTTTTAAGTCTTAAAAACATAGCTCTTTTATTTATACTGTACAGTTAATTCTTGTCTTCCCCTTTCCTCCACTCAGAAATCAGGCTGGAAAAGTTTACCTGTGGTAGCAATGTTTTAATCCTTAATTACCAGGAATCCTCAACAGAGAATACTTAATACCAGGTGGATGATAATGATTTTGTTGTTGCTGTTCAGTACAAACTAAAAGGAATTTGACAAACCGATGGTTCGTCATTAACAACTTTTCATAATGTATAAATTCAATTCCATAGTGAATTACTCTTAAATCATGATGCTTAGACGTTTTAAAAAAAAAAAGCACTTTCCAGTTCCTTAAGTTACATATAAATAATTGGCTTCACTACTGTATCGTTCCTTCCTAAAAGGCATCCTATCTCACCTATTGTGGAAGAATCACTTTTTTTTTTGATTCTTCAAAGGTATTTGTCATTCGTGACTCATTCTTCCCTCCCCTCTCTTTAAACCCTAGTATAAAAGCAAGTGGAAGTCTCAAACACCTCCAGTAAGTAATCCAGTGAATCCGAGTTTATGCTCTTTATTCAAGAAAGATCTCAGGGGGCACCTGGGTGGCTCAGTCAGTTAAGTGTCTGCCTTCGACTCAGGTCGTGATCCCAGGGTCCTGGGATCGAGTCCTGCACTGGGCTCCCTGCTCATCAGGGAGCTTGCTTCTCCCTCTCCCTCTGCCTCTCTCTCTCTCTTTCTGTCTCTCATGAATAAATAAATAAAATCTTAAAAAAGGAAGAAAGAAAGATCTGAGTGGAAAGACCATCTCCGATCATTCTGAAAACACCTCTCTCATTTGAAAGCTCTGACTCCTCATAGACAAAGGCCTGACCCCCTGGCCGATATGGAACCATCTTCTGGAAAGGCCTGTCATCAGAAGCTTAACTTTAGAACACACACATTTCTAATTCGAGAAAAGAATATGATGAGGGGAAAGGAAACATCAGCTATCTGATCACCGATGGCTTTTGTCATTTACAAAATGCACCTGCTTCTGTCCACCATCCACTTTCCTCCCCACCGCCTGAAAAAAGTCTTACTTTCTCCACTGCCGTCCTCGTCCTCATCCTCTTCATCATCGTCGTCATCAGTGTACAAGACAGGCCCATCAGAGTCCGAGTCATTGGCCTGGTACTCCCTTTGCCCTTCATCCTCAGGGGCACTGAAGGATTCTGAAGATTCTCCCAACAGCCCAGGAGTCAGCAGCTGAGGGGCTACCTTTCCCGGCTCATCTTTGGTTGTAAAACTGTTAAAGGCACAACAACACGGGGGTGGCATGAAGCTCAGAGCAACCCTTGGGGACAACACCATGAGAGGGAGCTCTAGTTTCATGAGCATCTTTCAAGCTGGAGAAAGGAGAAAGCAAACATAGGCAGCTAGGGGCAGTGAAATGGAAGAGGACTACTGTATGACTTCATTTTCAAGGTTTCAGATTCCTCATCTATAAAATGAAAAGGAATGACTAGATAATGTCTGATATACTTAGTACATGAATATGGTAAAACTATATTTTGCAAATTGATTTTTCCATAGCCATGGGGCCTCAGTGGAAAGAATAGTGGACTAGAACTTTCTGAATATTTGACTTTGTCTATTCTTATTCTGTACCTGTAACTCCTACTTATCCTTCTAGCCTCAGCTAAAGCTGTAGCTTCTTCAGGAATCTTTCACCGGCCTCCCATCTAGATCCTTGCCCCACCTCCCGGCCCTTAAGGTGACCTGAAGACAACCCCATTGGAGCACTTAGCACACTGCACCTCGACCACCATTCACTCGTCTGCCATCTCAGCCCTCAAAGCTCTTTGACAAGTGGGATTCATAGTGATTTTCAGCCCAACACCTAGAAGAGTAGTGTCAGAAAAACACACCTTTAATTGATATATGAATTAATCCTATTTTCATCACAGCCAGTGTGTCAAGTCAAAAAATCACATATCGTCTCTGTGTTTTAGTTTCTCCATTTGTAAAACTGCCTCTCACAGGAATATATTAATAACGTGACACGGAAAAGGGAGAAGTTAAACTCACTCTTTACAAGAAAGGTGATGTGCTTGGATGCAATAATTTTCTATCAGTTAGGTTGGTAAGAGTCTCTGGCTTAAAGTTTCTATAAATACACAAAGCCTGCCAGTTTTCACAGACTAGAATAAGAAAAAATGTCATTGAAAACATATCGAAAACCTAGCATATCAAAAACAATGTAATCTTCATTTTAAGATTCAGAAAATCCCCAAATTGCCTTCTGATATAAATAGAAGCACCCAGATTTGGACGTCACACTTCTGAAAGACCGCTTTGTGCAAACCATGTGCTTGCCGTTGCCATGAACTTGAAAAACCAAAAAAACAGTTGAGTAGTAAAAACAGGTAAACATCAGAATCTCAGGTATTGAAAAATCGTACTTTGTGGTTATTGGTCTAAGCACTCTAAAAAATTTGCACTTATTAGAAAAATCCGACAGCCAAAATACTTGTTTTCAAAGGGGGAAAACTATGCGTGGCATACTTTATTTTTTACTGAGTAAAATATGCACAGCATAAAATTTGCCATTTTGACCATTTTATTTATTTATTTATTTTACGTAATTAAATCTTATTTTCTTTTATTTTTTTATTAACATATAATGTATTATTTGCTCATTTTGACCATTTTGAAGTATACAGTCGAGTGGCAGTTAGGACATTTATACTCTATGCCGCATTTTGTTTATCTATTCATCAGTCGGTGAATATTTGGGCTGCTTCTACCTTTTGGTTGTTGTCATACTGCTGCTAAGGGCACTGGTGTACACTTACCTAGTCAAGGACCTGCTTTTAATTTTTATGGCTATATACACAGAAGTAGAATTGCTAGATCACATGGTAATTCCAGGTTTAATTTTTTGAGGAACCACCATCCTGTTTCCCCAGTGTGAAATCTCATTTTAAATACGGGAAAACTTTTCCATGGTCTGGATTTCTAGTTGATTGCCACTGGAGGCCATCCTCGTTTAACCAGCCTGCCATGGTGGGTGACCACAGCGCATTTACTAGATGTGTCAATTAATAACACATTCTGAAGAGCAGAACAAAAGATACTTCAGGGCTGAGCCTTGGTATTTGTTTCTGTCACCGCTCACTAATTTATTATGATATCTATCATTATTTCAACGGCATCATTTGTATTTTATAATGTTTTGTAGTTTTCAAAGACATCTGCCTATATTTACAACTTACCTCTGTTCTACAATATAAGGGGATGGGTAAATTCCAGTTCATGGAACCCGAGAAGACCATGGGTGTGTTGCCCAAAACAAAGTATCAAGTCCAGTCTAGAACCCAGACTTAAGACTCTTATTCTACCTATTAAATGTTATATCGTATTTTATATTTGACATTGTAAGTCATATTCATATCACCTTATGTAGATTATAATTAAATTAACATTAAATTATTATACTCCCAATTTATGTCTATCCACTCATGACTTGCCTCTCATTTGCCCCGTAAATGTCTTGGGCACACTGGACAAAACAGTGAACTCAAGTGTTTGTGGAAATGGACTAAACACAGTCAAGTCCCCTTTGGATACGGGCTCCAGATGGGCTGCTTAGTCTCTGCCTTAAATTATCCCAGACCTGTATGATACTAATAAAGCCGCCAACAAATAGAAATCTACCACATGGTTACTACCCTGCAACGTGTGAATAGAGGAAGATATTTTTACACATAGCCACTTATCTTCTTTAAAGTTTTGATATTTGTATTCCAAACAGAAGCCTCTGCATAAGATGACAGGATTTTCACACATTCGTTCACTAAACATAACTGGGGGAAAGTTCTAAGTAAAGCAAGTGACTAAGAGCTAGAAATTCGTACTGAAATATCTACTTAAAAACGGAAGAAAGAATTTGGAAAAAAAAAATTTGAGAGACTACTTATTCCAGGCTTATTAATTCAAGAGCAAACAAACCACTCCTGTGGAATGAATTGTAATTTAAATTTTAACTTTGAAGAACATACAGAGAAGAAAATCTCATGCCCTCTTCTAGGAAAGGATTATAGTTATCCAGAGTGACAGGGAAATCTATATATAAATACCTTGATATCTAATGATGTCCTAAGCTTGCTCTCTGATCACAGTTCCTGTGGAAATAGGGAACAGACGCTCGCCTCTTTTGTCTGACAATCCTGTGCGTACTTGGGCTGGAGACTGACATTAAGCCCCCCTCCTCATGCAGCACAGTGCTTTGCACAATAGAGTGCCTTCCCTACATGTCTGAGGAAGCGGACTGGACAGAGTCAAGTCACCCTGGGATATGGGCTCTCTCACTGCCTAAGATGATCTAAGGAATCACCCTGTTGCACCTTGTTCTTTAGTATACTGAATAATAAACCCATATATTCAATCTATTCAGACCTGTCTTAAACATTTATACTTCCTGAGCATGTTGGACATTGTTTTGGTAAAAACTAATTTTAACTATAACGTCTTGGTCTTGCTTACTTTTTTTTTTAAAAGATTTTATTTATTTGACAGGGAGAGAGAGAGCCACAAGCAGGGGGAGCAGCAGGCAGAAGGAGAGGGAGAAGCGGGTTCCCCACTGAGCAAGGAGCCTTATTCGGGACTTAATCCCAGGACTCTAGGATCATGACCTGAGCTGAAGGCAGATGCTCACTGACTGAGCCACCCAGGCGCCCCATCTTGCTTACTTTTGTATCTTTGGTGCTAAGTATAGTGCTTAGCACATAGAAGACAAGCAGGAAATATATGCTGAAAGAATGATTTTTGAGTTCTAAAGGTTAGAGTTCATTGCAGTGCTAGAAAACACACACTCTAATTAGATGAAGACATTTGCTATGTGCTGGAAGTGTTAAGGACATCATAGCCATTCCTTTCAACGTCTTCTCCCATATTGCTTATTAATGTGTCAAACAAGTAAAATAATTTGTAATTTAACATTTATCTTTCCTTGCCTTTCCTTCAAACCATGGTGCTCAAAATGATAAAAACAAAAACAAAAAACAGGAAACAAACACAAAAGAAATTGCAGAAGTAGAAGCAAGTGCTTTGGAAATGCTTACAATTTCCTAGAGCATGGAATTTGATGTGCAGCTCTAAGTGTGAATTCTGACTTTGCTACTTACTAAGTGGGGAATCTAGGGCAAACTATTTTCCCTCTCTCAGTGTCAGTTTTCTCATCTATTAAACAGAGATATTTCGGGGAAGACTTATGTGAATTAATGAAAACTGACAGTTCCTGACATTAAATAACTATTCAATAAATGAAGGTGATTATTATCAGCAATTGAATAATTAACGATGATAGTCTCTTGATCCAAGTCAACTTAATTAATGTACTAATTTTTTTTAAGTCTAACATGACAAAGTTTTTTTTAAAAAGAGAAAATATTAAATGATCACAAGAGTGAATTTTGGTTTTATTCTTAGAAACAGGAGAGGAGAGGTTGGGTTTAAGGTTGGATTTAAGAACTCTAAGACTTCCCCAGAAGTCTACTATACTCTGACAGCCCTCCCTTCATACCTGTGAAACAGGAGAGCTAATGTGTCTTTTTTGCCTTTATGGATAGGCCTTTGTGAGGGATTAGATGTAGGGAATGAAGAGGAATGAGAACCCTTAGGATGAATCCCAGGTTTCTGACTTGGGCAACTGGATGATGTCGTGTCCGTGGCATACCAGATTCTGTACTGGTTCCTGGGGATGCAGAGGCAAACAGATATGTTGCTTAGCTCTGTCCCATGGAGAGGAAAAAAGGGTTGCCAGAGTAGAGTAGATGCAACAACCAATTCTGTCTGGATGAGTGCTGAAATGCGTCAGAGAGGAAGTAACATTGGAGTTGGGTGGGGAACTGAGGAAGCAAGAAAGGGGGCCCCTCTGAAGCTGGGGGAAAAAGGGATGGAATCTGAGAGAGTTCTTTCCTAATGGTCTTTATTTTCTTGGAGAAAGAAAAGGCTAAATGACTTGTTGTAACGAAGGTAGGCAGGAATGGGTGAGCCACCTGGACACAAGTAGTAAAGACTTAAAATAACCACTGTAAGGAAAGAAAAGGGAACTGTCCAGGGAAAAGAAAAGGGATTGCTGAACATCGATGAAGCAGGCTCTACATCTACTTGAAAGCCACAGATCTGAAGTGGTACCTGTCAGTAGGACTGATGTCATCTTCTCCGGTAGCCTGTGACATTCCTGCAGCAGGGCTATGAAAAACCAATGGCCGGATGATACGGGTGCTTCCCTAACCATCACTAGGTTAAATTGTAAAACAAAACCAAGTAGGTTCATTTCCAATAGAGTGCTTTAGTGATCTTTAGCTCCCAATTTCACAGGGGATACAGACGGAATATGGGGTTTATGCCCCCGACTCACCATTTTGCATTTTCTCTGCTAACGCTTAAGCCAGGGCCTGAGAAGACAGTGGTTCTGTTGGTGGGCTCTTCGGTCCAGAGAAGCTGACTTGGGTCTAAGACAGGGACGGGCAGGTCAGCTCCATCGCTGACCAGGACAACAGGAGTGTCTGAGGCAACAGCGCCCTGCTCGTCATGAGGAAGAGGAGGGGTGGGGGGAGAAGGTGGTGGAGCCACAGGAGGTGGGGGGACTGCAGACTTAGATTTGCCTGTGGTCTGCTCATCGGTCCCAGGGACAGTCTGCTCAGGTTTGAGACTCTCCGCCCTCGTCTCAGAAGGTTCTCCTTTAAGGTCGGACGTGCCAGCAGTGGTTGCATCCGAGGACGGTCGAGAGGTTGGCTGCTTGCCAGTTTTTTTCTTACCCTTTGTGATTCCCACTGTCCCTGTTTTGCTAGAAAGTGTCTCCTTTGAAGCTTTGGGACGAGACGAGGTGGAGGAAGTAGATGGTGAAGCTGATGCTTTGGACCCCGTTGTTTTTTTTGAATGAGAGGAACCAGCTAAAACAGAGAGATTTTGTGTTAAAACTCAAAGAAGCCTTTTAAATAAACAAATGAGTTGCAACTGTCAATTATGATGCTCCCTTTAAAATGTTAACATTTGCCAAATAAAAGGAAATAGGCTAATAAGGATAATGGTTTTATTTTCTGCCTCCTCCCTACCCGGAATCTAGGAGGGAGCCAGTGATGCTGAAGGCAAAACCATAAGGGACAAGAGTCCTCTCCTACGGAGGCTAAGGAGTCCCTCTAGTTTTTCTGGTTGCACCAGCCAAAGGGAAGACCTCAGCTGCTCGTCTTATAGGTCATGTGAATGAGTCCCTACGTGCCCCAAAGAAGGGACATCACAGTGTATAAAGGACAGACAGCAGCTGTCCGGTTAGAGCGCCAGGTTGGGCTCATCACAAATTCTGCATGTTCAATGATGTCTTTTTGGGAATGGAGTGGCCCATATTCAGCATGGCCAGGGTATATCCCTCTGGCTCCTTTCTGGACCAAAGGCAAATGTACTCAACTCCAAACCAGTTATTCCCATGGCTCCAGAGAAAAACGCCTGCCATCTGCAGTGGCGATGGGGAAGAGAGAAAACACATGGCCACATGGGAAAGACGAGTCCCCTTCAAAATATCAAAAGGCAATTGGGTGATGGATTTATTAAGGAGGGCACTTCAGGCAATGAGAACAGGGTGTGCTATGCAACTGATGAATCACTAAATTACCTCTGAAACGAATAACACACTACATATTTATTAAATGGAATTTAAATTAAAAAAAAAACCCAAACCCACAAAATATCAAAAGGCAGAAAAAAAAAATCATTATTATTTTTTTTTTACAGAAAATGTCTACATGGGTAGCACTGGAATAATTTGAAGGGAAAGAGTGTCATTTTCAGATCTTGTGACAAACACCCTCACGAAGCCTATCTTCCTTACCGCTTATGTTCCCAGAGGGTCTTCATCAGAGAATGGCTGTGGCCACTAGAAGGTATTTGCCTGCTTTTGGGTAGGATTGCCGAAGAGAGGAGTACAGATAGAGAATCATCTATTTGTATTTGGAGGTCTGCTCTACTGTCAAGTAAGCCATTTTCTGAGCAGTATGGGTATAAATGATGGAGGGAAAACCATTTTCAGGGGGAAAAAAAAAAGCTCAACTCTTCTTTTCTTTATATCATTTTGGGAAACACCTTTAAACTCTTATGAGAACAGTCTTTTGTTTCATGATCTGTATGATTTATAAATTTCTCCTAATTACTGTTTCTGTTGTAATGTTGTATGTTCCTTCTTTCTCATGAGGGGTCTTTCTCAGAGCTCTTACAGAACACCTTGTTAGTACCTTGGAGCCAATCCACAACACATGTTACTATAACTTACCTTTACTGAAGTCAGTTGGGGGAGGGTCAAGAGATGAAGAACAAACAAAGGAATAGACAATGAGATGTAAGACTTCATCAACTCTGATATACTAATCTCATTTGGTGACAAAATCCAGACTTAAAAGGTATCTTTATGGCTTGGGGGCTTATTGTTTAAGATACACACAACTAGAATTCGCACTACCCCAAGTCTGGGCCTGCTCATACCACTTCTTTGAAGCTAACAATCTTCACTTGCTACTCAGACAAGGGTATTAAGCATACTTCTACAATCTAAGTCCATTCCAAATTTATTTTTCACAACAAAGATCTAATGATTTGATGTCTCAACATGTTCAATTACTTTTGTAGGTAAAATGAACAGAACTCCTTTCACACACCAATATGTATATTAATGTACATTAAATATTTTTTTTAAGAAAATTCTTTCTTTTCTAACAGCAAAGTTAACTTTAGCTCGACTTAAGAGAAAAAGACAAATTTTTTCAATGCCTGGGGTGCAGCTTCAAGTCACATTTCTCTAGATACTTCCTTAAGTTTCTTCTAAAATGACAAGAGTTTGCTGAAATCAACCATGTTGCTTAAGCTACCTTGAATTAATGCCATGATTAAAAAAGTAAAGCCACCTCTCCTCAGTTAAATACTTCCGTTGTTAACACAGTGTGTAACAATGAGAAAGAAAAAAAAAAACAACACAGGAGATTTGACCTTACTTCCCTCACAAAGCAGTTGAATGTGCTAAGCCAGCATCTGGTTATCTGGGGTCTATAATAACTGAGGAACTGAAGAAGAATCCTAACTGATAGCTTTTATAAGAACTGAAACATCTGACTAAAAATCATGAGTTGTGTTATGAAGTAACTTTTCTCGAAGGACAACATTATTCAAATAAAGTCACCATGTAGAAAGTTCTAAATGGTTACAAATGAAATATCAGTTGGATTCTGAAGGAGTATTATCAATATTTGATAAAAGGATTCTTGCACATCAGGCTTGTTGGTATAGCTCAGTGAAACTCCCACTTCTCTGGGACGGCCTGAGAAGAGCAACACTTATTCACACTATGGGCTGGCGGACCTTATTTAATACAATGGATAATAATGTGACTGTATAATTCTCCTAGGAACAGCCCATAAATAAACCTTCAAGTAAAACATCTGGATATAACTCAAAATCTCTCATGAAAGCTGTCCCCTGCCCTGGCATTAATCACCAGCTTTCTTCTGAGAGGAATGAGAAAGCCCAAGGCAAGTCAATAGTGAGCCACTGTCCTATCGGGCAGGAGGAAGTGAGCAAGTTTGCGTAATTCCCAAGCATGGGGCGATTGTTTGGGGCCCTTCTTTAAGAAGTGGATCACTGCCTGCCTCACTTCAAGCACTGCTCCTCAGGTTTGCGAGGCAGTCTGGGAAACACAGCGATGCCAACCAGAATGGACACAGGGCCACTGGTACCTGAGGAAATGGCCCGTGGGCACCGTGAGCACAGCATTCTGAGACATTTCATTTCAGAACTTATTAGAAGACACCCGGACACTCGAGGTCAAAGGCCGAAGAGAGGAGCACAGGTAGAGAAACATCTATTTGTATTTGGAGGTCTGCTCTACTGTCAAGTAAGCCATCTTCTGAGCAGTATGGGTATAAATGATGGAGGGAAAAAGATCAACATGAAGGCATATCCTGGTAGCCAACTGCAAGAAAGTTACTGATTTTGAGGAAAATACGGTTTGCTACAACACAGGAGAATGTTTATGCATGTGTTAATGGAAAAAGCCATTCGGGATGTATACTTGGATTACTGTCCTTTTTATAGCTAGACGACATGGTAGGGTTCTTTATGCCACTTGACTAGAAGATTGGGAGCTCTGCTTGGCATTAAGCATATGAGTTGAAAGGAAAGCTGGACCTACATTACCTGTTGTATGTAGGTCGCCCAAACACCCCTGGTGATGTGTAATAATGACTTGTAACTTCGCTGTAGGATGCTATTCCTTATAATGCATGGGGGTCTGGGGATGAGGGTGGAAAGTGAACACTGAGCATGGGACTTTTGACTCGGATGAAAAAGCTGTGATTCCAGTAGAGAGTGGTGGGGTGGAGTTGGACTGAGTGATATTAACTCTCTGTCATCTCTCAGTAGAGAAACGACTACGTATGCGGAAGGACTTAAGACACGAAGATCCAGCAAAAATACCGATGATGTGTCAATATTCTTCTATGCCACTTAAGATATTTTAAAGGAAAATCCAAGCCAAAGAGCCACCCATAAACTCAAATAGGCAGAAGGCCAGGCGATGTGTAAATCATGTGATATCAGATCACTGGCATTCATCAGGCACACTACACCCTGAATCCTTCTACTGGTTCTTACACAGATAGTGGATACTTGGGATGAAAGAGATCTATTTACCCAAAAACTAATGAGGTCAACTAATCAACTGGTTGACTTTCCTTCAGTAGAGGCAACAACAAAGGAACCTCCTGGGTATTCTCTATGTCAAAGTGAAATCCACTGGTGTTACATTCTAAGACACCAGACACTTAAAAGGTCACTGTTCCTAGAAAAAGCAATGAGCCCCACCCCAGAGCCAAACACCCTAGACTCCAGGCCCCAAGGGGCATACTCACCAGCCTCTCGGGTCGTGTTTCGGCTTGTTGGCTTGGGTGGAGGGATGGGGGCCTGCTTACCGGGAGCCTTGGTAATTTTTTTAATAGGAGGCACTTCGTCACCCTTGGGGATTGCCCCGGCGGCAGCCCCTTTTGGAGGCACAGGTGTTTTTTTGGGCTTAGGTTTGGGTTTAGGCTTAGGAAGAGCTGGAGGAGATGGAACAGGAGCTGCCGGTGTTTCAGAGTGGTTTTCAGTGTTCTCTACAAATGAGAAAGTGAACAGAAGCAGACTGATACAGACACACACCATATAAATAGAAGGAGCAAGACATATGGCGACAGTGATACAAACACATGGCTGCTTGGCCCTTTGGAACCAGCGTGGTGTGCCATACCAGGGAGAGCACAGTCAGGGGCACAGAGGATCAAAGATGCACAAGCTGAAAGCCAAACTGGGTGCGCTATCTGGGTACATGAATCATTCCTGCGATCAAACAGGGTCGCACAAGTTACTTTGATGAAGTTATGTTGAGGACGAGTGTCAATGTCCACCGTCAGGGGCCGGCACCAGCCATGAATCAGCGGCTGCTGGATAAGGATCTGGGCAGGAGTGCTAAATTTAAATTTAACAACACTGAAGGGCGCTGAGAGTGGCAGGTCAGTGCACTGCGTATAATGCCACGAGGACTGACAGCAAAGCAGTGACTGGACTCCATTACTTCCTACCCTTGGTGCAGGGACTTTCTCTCAGGAGAACTCAAGCCCCACCAACAGGAAAGGGATTTGAGCGCTGTCTCAAATTATGGTCAAAAATCAATCATTTTCTATGCTAAGGGAGACTCTGTAGACTCTTCTCCAGGAAGCACAGTGCACTGACGAATAAACTATTTTCTACTATTAAAATTTTCTCAGGCTCTCACAGTGCTCAAGGGCAGCTTCCTGTTTTCTAGTAACTTCCTCTGACCTTTTCAAACAGTGTCACAACTCCAGGTACAGAGGGTAGAGAATCCCCCAAAATATCACATTGGTTTTGCAATGTAAACACAAGTAACAATTTTGAAAAGACAAGGGCTGAAATTCATTTAAAAAAATTCATACCTAAGAACAGAAGCCTTTCGCAAGATTTTGCCTAACTGGAGAAACAGTCTGTCTCTCGTTATGGAAAGCTGAGATGCTGAATGTTCATTCATGTACTCACATCCGTATTGTTTCTAATGGTGGCTGATTAAAATTAAAATAAATTAAAATACAGTTCTGGTCCAAAGAGCTAAGCAGCATTTCTTTAAAAATGGAGCACAATTAAAAAAACATCAGACAGTGTTAAGACAAGACTAATAAGCATCTACTGGATCTATCCTCCCATTACTGAATGACCAGAAAGGGTTTTGATGTCAGAATGCATCACATTTTTTTATTATTTCTTTTGTTTCAGTTCTCATCTAGTGAGTGCAAATGAGAACTGCCATCGTTTTGACTGTATCCCTTCAATCCACACAGATAACTACCATAGAATGATTCAAGTTACAGTACATAATCAGTAAAGCTTTTCTTTTCTTTTCCCCCAGTCATGAAGCCCACCACAGTCCCCTCCTGCCCCTAAACTTATTGGTATTTATGGTCTGAGTTGCTTGTTCAATATTCACCGGAAGCTACTTTGTATGTGTGCCTTTCTGGTTACATATTGTATCTTTTTAACTAAGTGGTGAGTCTCCTAACCTCCCTGGTCTGAACCAGAAGGCCCCTGAGTCACAGACCTCGGTTAGGTTCGAGAACAATACAAGTTGATGACACACATAAATCATTTCATTTTAACATACAACATATAAACCTATGTTGATTTGTCAGTCTTTTTGACATGGGGCATAGGCCTGCTCTTTAAATACCTCTTTCCGTAACTCTCCATAAGATCAGGCAGATGCATACGCACAGAGATCAAGCCCAACGATACTGTCCGCAGTAAGAACCCATCAGACTCACCTGCAACACTGGGAACCTCAATTCTCTTTCATGCCACAAACCTTCACAGGTCTTAGCCCGTCCTCACAGGCCTATCACTGAGATCTTTCTTCTTTCTGTCTAAGGTTTCAAATTCTAAAGCTGCCTCCCAAAGAATGCAGTTTCTGGGTTTGGGAGGGAGGACATGTTCACTCTGTGACAGTTGGGAGTGACAATCCCAGCTAGGTGAAAAGTGAACAGGCTGTGCGCAAGCTCCTGGCGTTTGCGGACAAAGGCTGCCCATGGCTCCGTTCTCTGCGACCTCTACCAATGCTGCGTGCGTGTTTGCCATAGAGCCAATACTTCTGTCTGCTCTGTGGAGAACCCTAAGGGGGAGGGGGGTCCCTATGTGCCAACAGTACGCTCTTCTGATGAAATTATAAATTCCTTTTGTCTAAAATGTCACAGCCCATTCAACGAATGTGACTGGCTGATGGTTACTAACACCACGTTGGTAGAAAACAAACTCTCTACTTGTATCTGAGAGGTAATGAACGAAGTCTTTATATTTTTCAACACCATATGACCTGAAGACAGCACATAGACCGATGGCGGCTATGAGTATTATCTTCTCAAGAGAAGGTTAAGGAAGGGCTGTCTATTCCTGCTGGGTTGATACAGATACGATGCGTTAAAACAGTACGTCTGGAGGACAGCTGTTTCCTTCACTACGGCTCCTTCCATCAGGTCAACACTTAGAGCAAACTGGAGAGCAGCGCGTGGCCCTCGCTTTGCCAGGAAAGCACCTCTGCCCCAATTCCTCTCCTTCACCTGACCACCTACTTGTCTCCTTCAGATCTCAGTTTGGAAATATCTGCTTCTAAGAATGAAATTTGGCCCCCACTGCAAGGTTCCCTGGGTCCACGTGCTCAGGCCTTCCAGAGTACTTTGTATCTTGCTCGGCGATCGCCTGTTTGCATGCTGGGCTCCCGCAGGCCGCGATCTGTTTGAAGGCAAAGACCATTTCTGACTCACCTCCCTTCTCTTGGCCCCAGCAAATCCTACCCATGGGAGGGCTTCATTATTATTTGTGGAACAAATGCATGTAAGTCACTTGTTACTTCATGGAAAGCTCTCTAGAACACCTCAATAGATAGAATATCAAATACTTTTCAGATTTCTTAAATTTAATACCAATCTATGTATCACAGATTGCAGATCAGTTTTTCTTATATATTTAAAGGCACTTACTGAGAAGGAATAATGGGAGACTGGAAGCCCTGAAGGTTTTAAGGGAGAAGTCTTCAGTGGTAGGCAGAGGAGGTCCCAGACCACTGTCCCAACTCTGGAGTCCAGTGCCGTCGGGAGCCCCAGGAACACCCGAGGGTCCTGGGCGGAACCTACGCGCAGTGCAGTGTGAGGCCATCTGCCATTTGTTCTGTTTTCTTTGACACCGATGTTTCAATTATTAAAGTACTGACATATTATTTTACAAAGAGATACAAGCATTTGAGAGTTTAAGGGTATGTGATACAGTTTTGCAAATATAAGCAATTAACAGATGAAATAACATTCTTGGATAAATTGGCTTAATGTGAAAGGAAAGGGAGCATTTTACCCCCTGAAAGGGAATTAAGAACACCCAAAGGGTGGATTGAGAACATGGGACTGTGGATTTGCTTGCTAGAGAGACCATGAAAGGGGCAGAAGTAAAAGTGAATCTGAGGCTGTTTTCTGGAATTAAACAGTGTCTTCCCAGAGAACTAAGTGGTTATCTTTGTTTATGAGGTAGTTTCTATTTCCCATAATACTGTGTACTGTGTGAGTTCTGAATGACATTCTTCTGACTCTCCGGAAGTGGCTTCCATACCAAATGCTTCCCCTCGCTTTGAGTGTGGTTCCGGCAGGCACCATCCATGCAGCCAGAAGGAGGCTTTGCTGCCATATTTGTGGTGAGGCATCATGTCCAGCATTTCCATCTCTTGACATACACACCAGCCAAGCAAGATGCTATCTTAGATCTCGTTTGACCGAAAAGAACCTAATGTATTAATTCTAAGTGAAGAGTAAGAAAACAAAAACACCTCTCAGATATCTATGGACCTACAACTATGAGGTCTGCCATCTTTTTAGAACATCAAGGCCACTGGTTTCATTAACATAAAACTGTCAGCAACTTTTTATTAAGTTGATAAGGGAAACACTTCCTTTGAAGCTCAGCCATTCCACTGACTGACATCCCACTTGGACCAGGCAAGTATTAATGATGGCACTATTATGTAATGAAGAGTGTGATTCTTGAATGTGAAAAGGCTGAACCAGGGACAAACCACAGATGGGTCTGAAATTTAACAGTTTGGTGAGACAGGACAGTTGGACTTAAACAAAACACAAAAAACAAAAAAAACCCCAAAACCACTACTTGCATGAATACTTTCCAATTAATCCCACTGAAATCTATTTATGTCTAATTTCTTTTTATGTTCCAGGAATATGATTGCTAAAAATATTAGCTAATTTCTTGTAATCAGTATTTGTAAGTTTAACCAGAGTCCTTCAATAGAATAAGACTAAGTAAAGCCCCATGACTACTATCCTTAACATTGAATAAATAAAGCAAAATAATAAATTTCTAACAGATTGTTCATAGAGGCTTCTAAAATTTTTTATAGGCTAATATATATGCAAATAGGGGGTTATGGACTTCCAGAGAAGATGATTTTAAGTTACAGTGTCTGTCAAGTGCTCTTTTGTTTTCTTTGTCTTTAGAGGATTTGAGTCAAGAACAGAGGAAGAGAAGTTTGCTTTCAGCAGTTTCTAAGAATTCTCACAATGCCTAAAGAACCTAAGCTAGGTCTGAAAATTTTTGCCATCCAACTCAGAGGCAGACATTACAGAACAGGAAATAGTCTGTTTCCTGAGGAGTCATTTCTATGCTGCATGGAATCATCTAGGATCTTCCAACAAATCCTTACTTTGTATGGGTTTCAGTTCTGATTTGCATAAGTACAAGGCTTGGAGGTTCCTGCATGTGACAGAAGTCTTAGGGAGAGGTAATCAATCAATCAATCAGTGACCAGGAATTTGTGAAATATTTGGGAGATCCTTGACAGACACAGATTTTGCAGGTACCTTAATCGACCATAGCATATTCATTCTAGAAACCAAGGTCTTTAAAGAAGCCTTCGGGAAATGGCATAATTGCCCCAGGCATATTTTGAAATTTCCAATTGCACAGACAAATCATGAAGCTGAAGCTGTGGTCAATACAGCAACCAAAGTCCCCCCATCTCTGGCAACTGTCCCTGGGTCTCCCTCAGAAATGTCTAGAACCTGGACTAGAACCTATAATATCAGGGTATGGATGCCACTAGTCAAGCTCCCACTATTGGAGAGAAGAGGTTGGGCTGAAAGAGCCATCTTGGTTTTGATATTCCTCCATCCCTCCACACTGACATGCTCAAAAAGGTCACTTCAAACTAGTAGAAGATTTTCAGACTGATGGCATTTTTTTCTAAAAATAAGAGAAAAAACTGAGGGAAAGCTCCTGAGGAAAGGATAATATTCCCAGATATCTCTAACGATTGAAGAGGCTATCTGCTTATTACTATTAATTAATGCTTCTAAGTAAAAAATTAAAGGATGTGCTTACAAAATGGATGTATTTACTTGAGAAAACCATCCGTTGTAATTTCTCTCTTCTTTGTATTTGCAAACCTCCTCCCTAACTGGTCTTAAGAGTCACTATTTGCAGCCTAAGACCTGATTCTCAACGTTGAGCTGTATTGACGTAAAAGAATATGGAGTTTCTCTTGATTTTACCTTTCTTATCTTCTGCCTTTTCCTCCAGAGGCGGTGCCTTTTCAGCTACAGAGCCATTACCTTCTTCAGATTTTACTACATTTTCCTCTCGGGTAGATTCCTCTCCGATGGGTATCATGTGCCCGTTTGAATTCTCAAAGTTAACTGTTACATCTCCATCTAAAATGGGGAAAGAAACACCTAGATGTCTAACTTGATGGCTTTCTTAAAACCCAGTTTTCCAGTTACTAGGACTGTAGGGTTTGGGTTCCTGTTTCAGACCCTGGGAATCAAATACATCCTGCACCACTTCACCATGTTTTACTCAATAATTCATTTCAACGAAAGAGCTGGAAAATCCTTAGTCTTGGGGGAAAGCGGCAATGGAAGGGCCGCGTGCCCTTTCAGGAGAGTAGGGATTATTACCCTAATTATACAATGTCCCCAGGCAACAGAACCCTTCTCTTGTACTTAGGTTTTGTTGGAGTCAGTACTTAGGAGTCTCTTTGTCATTCACAAACTGAACGGTAAAAGGAGAAATCTGAAAAATGGAATAAACATTTTAACAAGCACTGAAAACACAAGGTGAATATAAATACACAAATAACATGAAATGCAATTAGACATATAAATGATTAGAGGGAGGATATGAAAATTTACAACCATCTCGGTCTCTCGTGATTGCATCTATGATATGGTAGCTTTACTCAGGAATATAACTGCCACTCTGTGTTCAGGGAATGATGGTAGCGAGGCTAATTTTATTTTCATTTTCTTATTGAAGGAAATATTAAATGTACTCAGGTAATTGTTACATATAACAGACCAAAAGCCTTTAATGTGGCCTAATAATAATTTGGAAATGTTAGGGGAAAAAATGTGGGAAAAAAGTAACTACAGAGGAACTTAAAAAATCACAAGTGAAAATAAAATTTCTTAAATGTTATCTAAATCAGAAATAACTAAATTTAATCCCCGAACTTTCGTTATTTCTGTAAGTTTCTAAAGTGAATGAGATTTTTCATAAACTCTTAATTCAGTGATGTTTGAAAAGACTAACCCTAGATCATATCTGGAACATTTTAAAAGGCTTTGCTACCTTTGTAAAAAATAAATAAATAAAATAATAATAATAATGAGTTGAAGTTTTAACTTTGCAAAGTTCAAGACATGCATGACTAGAGCTATATTTATGTAGTCTTTGATCTTATTTTGGCAATCATTATAAATAAAACAGAGGTCACCTCTCAAATTTTCATTAAATATGATTGAACTCCTTTGGCTCAGCATGAAATCCATTGGCTTTGTTCATAAAAACAGGCATGACATTTTAATAAGAAAAATACATATCATGGAATTTTGTCATGCTCAAAATGAAAAAGCCATCATTGCTGAGCCATACAACTTCCAAGTACCTATAATTTGATTCCCTTATAAAAATAAAATAGATGATAATTGAGGGCAATGACATTATAAATCTTAACTATTTCAATAAAACTAAGGTAATACTTTTTAAAGAGTATAGGTCAAACCAAAGGGAAACTAAAAGATTCTTAATTCTTATGATTAGATCCCAAGGAATTCGCTATTAAAAACAAGGGAGGGGAGACACAATGTAATGTCCAGATATTAGACACAGGAAAACTAAAAGCTAATGTAAGAATGGAAAATTCCAAATGAAAGAGAAAACCACTTCTTTATATAAAAAAAAAAACAACCTCAATTTTTAGGCAACCCAGATATAAATTTATCTCTGATTACTCGGCCTTTAATTGATAACAAAAATATGCTGAAATCATGTTAACATGAGTTATTACATTATATGAATTATATTTTCACCCTTATTATGCTAAAATTCTTTAGTAGGTTAAATAACTTTTTAAAATCTAGAACAAAAAAGCTAGAGAGAAAATTAAATAGTCATGGTGCAATAAGAAATTGGATTTTCACATAATAGAGTCAATAATGTGGAAAGATACTTACTTTAAGGTCTGAAATAAAGCTAGTCCCTATGAAAATAACTGTAGAAAAAGGAGACTGATATGTGATAAATATAAATTGAAGAATAAAACAGAGAACTGAAGTTATTAATAATTAATTGGTGCGTGTATTGAAAAAGCTTTCTAGTTTTGTGCATAATGGTAGAGTTAAAACAAACTGAGCCCTTGCTATAGTTTATGTATGTAAGTAAAATGCACACACACCTGCCAGCAAAGGAGAGCAGGGGAAGATGCTAAGGTTCTAAGTAATAGGAGTGCTTGCGTGCAAAGGAAAAAGACAGCTCAGGAAAGGTGGTAAGCTTCAAGTGAACAAGAGCTAAAGCATACACAGACACCAGTGGTGAAACAAGGAGCAGGAGAGTGTTTGGGCGCTTCCCCTCTTTCTGGTCAAAAGAGTGTACCTGGGATACAGTTAACAGAGGAACAGAGATGAGGAGAAAGTCATGTGTGACCAAACGGTGAGTGACTCATCAGAAGGTTAAAACAGACACCATGGGAGAGAGAGAAAGGAGGCTCTACGGCAGGCAGGAACATCTCCGTGCCCATCTGCTAAAGCTAAGGGAAAAGATGGAAGGAAAGAATCAGAAAATAAGGAATGAACTTGGACTAGACCTGGGAATTCTCAAGAGAGAAGACCAATTGTTGAATGTTTAGATGGAAGTTAGAGGTTAGTGTAAAAAAGATCATCTAAAAGGAATAGTAATAAAAGCTGGGAGTGAGGGTATGGGGTGGGATGGGATGAGGTCAAACCCAGGATAGCTGGAGGGATCGAAAAAGTCTATCTGGCTCCTGAAAAAAGGACTTAATTGACAATAACTGTCAAGAGCTAAGGCAAGGTCAAGAAGATCAAGGCAAAGAATGCACCTTCACTGGCAGAAGACAGGAGGTTGTCACCAAACACAGTAGCTTCCAGTCTCTGGTTAGAGCTGAAAACAGAATGAAATTGTCAAGATAACTGTTTTTGGAGAAATGACAGAAAACTATTTTCTCCAGCCCCTGGCTGAAAAGGGGAAAGACTCTATTTACAATAGGCATCACCACCAACTTTCAAGGATTAGGTAGGTCATTTCTGTACTTCCATATAGGGACCACAAAAAAGGCAGAAATTAAAATTCAGTAATTTAGGACTTCCCCAAACATGAAATCTATTACATTATGCTTAGGTGAAAAGTTGTTTTGTTCTTTTACGTTTTAAAACTTTTAATGTTCAGCCTGTGGAAATTACCAAAAGGTCAACTAGAGTCAGAATTCTGGGAAGTATCAGAAACTATAACCCATCAAGTAAATGGTTTAACAGATTAGGCAGAACAAAAACCAATCAATACTAAGCATTTCTTTAAGTTGACCACTGCCACTTGTTTTTAGAAAAAAATAAGCTCTTTTCTAGCTATAATTTTTAATTAGGTAAAAAAGGGGTCTTTAAATCTCTTTCATACTCATTAGCAATTTCAATCATAAATTTTCAGTTTTCTTTTCTTTAAATAATTTCCAAATAAATGATATCAAACAATTGCACTGGCCCACCCCAGGAAGATGACTGCTCAGAAAGGTGATTGCTCAGTGGATCTGTAATTTCTCTCCTGCCTCCAGAGAGATTAGCAGGAAGACTAATTTTGATACTGCAAGCCCACCTTTCACGAATAAAAAGTTAGGGCTGTGCATTTTTTTTTATCTTTAAAAGTTCCAGACAGGAAATAAATAGCTTCATGGTAATAGAAAATTAAAGAAGACATAAAGTTCATTCATAAAACAGAATGAGAAAAATATAATAGGTTTGAGATTGAAATAAAATGCCTAAATTGTGAGGGCTCAAGAAAAATGGCATTATTTACTCTAGATTTCCCTATATTCTTTGAAACAGCGGTAAAATAGTAGAGCATTTTCTACCTCCACTCTAGAATTATTCAGATGTTGGAAAAAGTGTGTCATTTGAATTTATAAACAGTGAATTCCAAAAGATGTTCTTTGCAAAGAACATTTATCAGGAAAAGAATTCTGTGATTTTAATTCCAAATGAATAGCACTTCATTTGTTCCCATGAAAGTACAGTAATACTACTTTATCCCAGTAAATGTCCAAGGGGTGGGGCAAGGGAAGGCATGAGGTAAATCAACAATTTTGCAACAAAAATTTCCTTTAGTTTTAAGAGTAGGGGGAGCAATGAAAACTATTTGGTGTTACTTATTTGGAGAAATAACCAATCTTGGTGTCTTCTTCTGAGGGTCTACCTTGATTTCTATCTAAGCCTTGTCTTTTTGAGCAAGATTCCCTCTTGGGAGGAGAGAGGAAAAAGGGGAAGAAGATTAGGGGTAGGGAAAACAAAATGCTTAGAAATAATAATTGTTAGTGAAAAGGTGAAAGACATCACCTTTGAATCTTTGAATCTTTGAAAGATTCAAAGAAACGAAAAGAAAACAATACTAGGAAAATTACTTGAGAGAAAGCAGATTAATTTAATTTGCCCATTCGTGCCTTATTGGTTGTACATTTGATTGTATCATTGAGTATCAAGAACAAAAGATAAATTTACTACTTTTTCCTCCCTCTTCTTTCCCTGGTAGGCTTCAGAAACCAAAAGGCAGGAGCCAAGCAACAACATTAATTTACTCAAACAACTGAGTTAACTTGTACAGAAAGACTGAAGCTTAAGAACAGAAGAGAAGTCATATAAGCATTCGAATCTTATCTGTATCTTCAACCCAGTACCTTTGTAGCGCTTTAGGGTTAGTGACAGTGAAGGACTCGCCAAAAAGGTCACTGAATTCCTTTTCTAGAAAACCTTAGATTCTCCGTAGCCCACAAAGGCATTCTGAATTAAAGCAAGATTTTCAGAGTGCCGTACTCACTGCTTGATCTCCCAAAGACCATGATCACCTTAAATTTCAAAAGGAAATGAAAGAAAGACCAAAGAATAAAGGATCAAGTTACTTTACATGTATGATTAATTTCCTCACCTTGATCAGGCAACTCCTTAAGGACTCCCCTTCTTATCAGCTCCTCTCTACTTTGCCTTGTGGATATCTTCCTTTCTAATACTTTTAAAAAGAATAAGCATAAATAAGAATCAAGTCATTACTTAAAATAATTATGAAAAACATTTCAAGTAGAATTGAGCACATTTATTCTGTTCCCCCGAGGGCTCGGACCCCAGTTTTTTGAGTTGTCTAGCAAAACTCATGGTTGGAGTCAATATAATTAGGACAAGAGCAAAGGACGGCAGCCCGTGCTCTGAAACCCGGCCACTGTGCCTGGTCCTTCCAATACTGACGTTTGACCAAGAAACCAGACACATTATTGCATATCAGCTATAGAGCACAAAGGCTGCTTCTCACTTTGTAATGTTCCTTTTTTTTAGGCATTCTAAAACACAGGCCTCAATGAATATGTGATGTATACAAAGGATGCGTATGCTTATATTAAAACCAAACAGACAAGTGTTCAGTAGATATTCAGGTAACTCATCTGAATCCCAGAGAAAAGGGGAAACACTGGAAAACATTTTTCCAGGGTTTTCTCTCTCACATCATCTATCACAAAAGTCCAACACATCTGCTCTCTGTAACTCTTTTCCTTGCATTACTCAGAAGTTCTAGCATGTTCTGGTACATCCCCTGACAGATCCCAAGTCAGGAGGATGGAGTCAATTCATGCTTTCACAGGCATGTCAAGAGATGGGAATCTCAACAATGCCTCTTACTTCTTCTGGAAGAATTTAAATTTCTGCTACAACTTCAGAATGGAGCTCAGGAGCTTAGGGTGGGACTTTTCACCTAATAGTATTCACCTTATATGTATGCAATATTAGTTTCCTGAACCCTGCTTGTCTAACTCTACTCCCCACTTTGAGGGGCCGAGATGGTGTGTAAAATTAATATCATCTACTAATCCTCTGAGTCAACACTGTCTGAAGGATGTTCTGGAAACTTCTCTTCCCTCTAGATGACCTGTTGGAAAAAGCACCTTGACACAGCAGAAAGGGGCCACAGAAAGGGTCTAGGTCTCTTTAGGGAGAAGGAAAGGCACACTGGTGGAGACTGGGTAGACACAGCAGGACCAGATTCTGATACTCCCCACAATTCCCATTCCCGGCCTCAGAATTTGTAAATTCTAGAGTCACATGTATAATCACTTCAAGATCTAAACTAAACCCCATTACCCCAGGCCCTGCCCTGACACATACAGACAGAACCTAATAAACACTAAGGACATGTTTTTTGGGGGCGCTCCAGGCGGTCTGAAGCAAGGACACTTTGAAGACAAAGAGGGGGGATAAGAGTGTGCCTTGGGCTGAGAGCTTTGTATGAAGCACCTGAAAGTCTTTAGTAAAGGCATAAGCCCCAGAGTCCCAATGCTTAGTCTCTCTTGAAGAAACTGAAATATTTTTTTCCTTTTCTGACAACTAGTAATTGTGTATTCCCCTTTTATCCTAGTTGCCAGAGAGGTCAAACAAAGATTTCATATGACGATTCATGGATGAAATCTGTTTCCTCCTTCCTAGAGACCTGACTTCATTTGTATTTAATTTCTAGCATACGTGCTCTTTGTTCTCGGTTTTGCCCAACACGCTTTGTGGATAGAATCAGAATGGAAACAAACAAGAAAATGAATAAATGAACGCATGGATGAACAAATGGTTGAAAGAATGATAATTAACGCCTTCTTGGTTCAAATGGACACACACACAGGACCTTCCCCTCTGCCTTTAGACTGCCACCCACATCCCTCTCACCCTCCTTCCAGAAGCAAGTAGCCCCAGCTCACTTAAACGCTGGTGATTTTAATGGACAGAGTTAACTGGGTGTGGGGGGCCAGCTGGAGCTGTTGTTTTAGGGAAAAAGAGAGCTGTGATTTCAGGACAGCTTTGATTTGTCCATGCTTTTGTCAAAGAGAATAGAACTGTCAGCACAGGGAGCCAAACAACAACCCCAAACGACACCGTGGGGGGCTGCGAAGGCTGTGCCGGTGCCTCGGAAGGACCCTAACAACTGGATTCAGTGGTTGCCGAAGGACACCTCATCCGGCTCCAATAGTGTGTGATCCTCTCTCATTAAGCAAGGCCATTCCGTGATCTCTGCTTTGGGCGTCTTTAAAAACTTTCGCTTTTTTTGTTTTTTTTTAAGATTTTTAAAATTTATTTTGACAGAGAGAGAGAGAGATCACAAGTAGGCAGAGAGGCAGGCAGAGAGAGAGGGGGAAGCAGGCTCCCTGCTGAGCAGAGAGCCTGATGTGGGGCTCGATCCCAGGACCCTGAGATCATGACCTGAGCCGAAGGCAGAGGCTTTAACCCACTGAGCCACCCAGGCACCCCACAAGCTTTTACACTTGCACCCAAAAAATCGTCTGAGAGCCTAGAACAAATTTTGTTTTCATTTCTGCCTTTCCAATATGGATCCTAGAGAGAGGATGCTTCAGTTTTAGTTTTAAGCTGTTGCTTTAAGTCTAACTTAATCTCAGTTAAAAAATCCCTCCTCTTTCTTCCTTGTAAATTCTGGAGCTCTGAAGCAGCACCTTGGCTTCCTGCCAGGAATCAAAACCCACAGTTCTGTTCTTTGCTCTACCTCCTATGAACGGGCCCTGATAGGAAAAGGCCCTGGCGATTTGTTTGGTCTTTGGCTGAGCAGGTCTTTAACACATAGTGAAGATAACTGCGTCCCGGGCCAATGAGGACAAACTGCAGGCGACTGAGAGTGGAAAGTATGTTGCTGGGGCACCAAGTTCCAACCACCGTTCTCCCAGAAGAACAAGTATCACACTCTTCATCTTTTAAAATATTTGCCTTATGTTTACATAGTGTCTGTATGTTTGTAGAGCACATTCACTGGACACTTTTTCCTAGGCTTGGAAGTGTTCTGCATTGGAATGAATCGGAGCGGTCATTCTCGTCCAACGGGGCCGCACAAAGAAGGAGTCATTTCAGGAACATTCCTGAGATGTGCTCACCTGCTTAAAAACATTCAGAGGCAGGATGGCCTCCTCCAGATATCTGTCACCCTTATTCCCAGGAAGGTATTCCTCATAAGGAGTCAGAACCACACTCCCTCTGGCTTCCGCAGTTAACCAAGCCCACGGTCCCCAGAGCTCTAGAGTAAAGTAAGCCGTTTGTGACGGGGAAACAGCGTGAGTTAGCTCTGTGATCACTGAGAGCAAAGTGGGTCATTAAAGCCTCCTAGAATCTGATGTCGAGTATCCAACCAGCTGCCCTTTGACCCTGAAGTTCACACGAATCAGTGCAACAACAGCAATAATGTTGGGGGGCCCCCCTCACGAATACTGCTGGGGAAGAGACTTAGCGGGGGCACAGATCACTGGACGCAGTCGCCAGGTCTCTCCATGGGCAGGATTGTTCCCAGTTAAGTAAATAGCTCATGGTGGCTCACTTTCATCCCAACCAAAAACAACATGTATGGTTTTTACACAAAGATCAAGCAAACCCATGATTTCTGTTTTGCTCCCTGGACTGGGGGAGTTAAAGTTCCGACAGTTCACTTGTGATTACAACAGCATACATTTTTTTGAGAATTGAAGGCTGCCCTGTGCCCCCATTTTCCTGCCTTCATGCTTATACTCTGGCTTTTCAAATATTTGAAAGGGACCGATCTTTCAAAAGCATCCAATGGCCGTCCATCTCGCTTGGAATACTATCTCTACTCCTTGGTATGGTCTCCACAATGCCCCCCCCAGAGGCTACCCCCCCACACGATGCCCCCCCTCCCCCACACTGTGGATCCTTCCCTAACTGCTCGCTCCTGGCTCTCTCCGCTCCAGCCCCTCCAGCTCTGCTGCGTGTCACCTGATGCAAGCAGCAAGCCCCCGCGTGGTGGCCTCTGTGCTTACCAGGACGGGCTCTCCCCAGACCCCCACGCGGCTCAGTCCACCACTTCCTTCAAGTCTCTGCTCAAAGGTCACCTTATTAGAAATCCCTTCCTCACACACCCAGCGTAGAAAAGCGTGTTCCCCTTCTCGTCTTTATCCATCTTATCCTGCAAAATACGTCGTCCCCTCCTGAAATGGGACCTAGTTCTTAACTATGGCCTTGATGAGGACCAAAATTCTTGTCTTATTTACTGCTGTTTTCCCAACAGTGCCTTGCAGGTTGTTAGAACTCAGAAAACATGTGCGTTTGCTACATAAACGAATAAAAGAAAATAGGCTGATGATGCTAACGGTCTTGTTTTCTGCCCCTTCTTACCTCCGGCCTAGGAGAAAGCAAGCGAGGCCTGCAGCAAAACTCTATGAACAGGAGTCTTCTGTTTTCTGCCTCCTCTACTTCTTGGCCGGGCCTGCCAAAGGGAAAATCCTGAGCTCTCCATCCTATGGCTCATCTGAAAAACTCTCTGTGCTCTGAAGAAGGAAGGCTATAGTGTGTAGAGGACCGACAGCAGCCAACTAACAGGGTGTAGCACACGACTGGGCTCATCATAAATTTTCAGTGATTTATGATGTCCTTCTGGGCGCGGAGCCTGCATTCAGGAGAGGAGGCCGGGGCATATGCCACCAGCTCCTTGCCCTGAATGCCCGGCCAGGATTTTATAGTAGTCTGGAAGTATCGGTAAGAGTAAATCTTGCAGTCAACAAGCCACTTGTGTTTTCTTTTGGCGAGGAAAGAGAGTCCTAATTCTCAATTCTAACACCATTTAATGATGGAACAAAACAGAAGAGCAATTAGACTATGAATAAGCACACCGTGTTATCTTCTTGGTTCCGAGCACTGAATGGCCTGACTGTATAGCTGTGACGGGAACAGCGAATGCCTGTCTGGTGTTGCCAGTGTTCTCTAAGAGCCTGGCTTTGCTTTACCTCTCCTCAGTAGCCGTTACAGAAAACAGAATGGCAAAAAAACCGGGCTCCTTTTTAAAAGACCCTTCACTAAGGCGTAGTGAAGTCTTTTAAAAACCACCGCCAAAATGCCACCCAATGAACAGGACACTTGCAGAAACTTCCCAAACAGCTCAAGAACATAAGGCAGCGAAATAAAGCCAATGTCCCCCACTAAAAATACTCAGGGGTCTGGCCATTTTCGCTTTGATCCATGTCTCTCCCCTGCTTAAAAATCTGACAGACTACGGAGAAAGTCCAATCCCTCAGAGCATGGCCAGGCTTCACAAGGGGTCCCAGGGAACCACTCTCCCCCTCCCTCTTGTTCATCCTTTTCCACAAGCCTAGTGTCAAAGCCCAACCTTACCACTTTTACTACTCACCATTTCCTAAACACTTCCTGTACCTCCTCAGCGCCGTTCCTGCGTTCCTGCAGTGTTTCTTTCTCCTAGAATCACACCTTTGCCCTCTCCCCCTCTGGTGAAATCCTCCTATAATCCCAAGACCGCTTCAGACAGCGCCCCCTGCAGGACGATGTCATCATTCAGGCTGGCTAGATAACTGTTCCTAAAGCACTTTAAAGTAACTTCTCTGTGCCTCAGCTTTTTCATCTACAAAATGGGAGAACTGGGACACCTGAGTGGCTCAGTTGGTTAAGCATCTGCCTTCAGCTCAGGTCATGATCCCAAGGTCCTGGATCGAGTCCTGCATCAGGCTCCTTGCTCAGTGGGGAGCCTGCTTCTCCCTCTGCCTGCCACTCCCCCTGCTTGTGCGGGCGCGCACGCTCTCTCTCTCTCTGACAAATAAATAAAATCTTTAAACTGGGAGAATGACTGACTGCTACTTTTTCTAGTTCTTTTGGAGATCAAATGAGTTACAAAGCTAGAGTGCTTAGACCATTAGCTAGAATCTAGAAAGCCCTGAATAAATGTTAGCTATTACTAGTATTTCTCTTCCAACCATTGTTTTTCATTGTGACATGTGTACATAGTTGCACAGTCACATGACTCGAAGCCCTATGAGAGATGTCTTGTTTATCATTTTATCCCCATGTTGCCCGAAATAATATACTGCATTAAGTTTTTGGTTTTGTTTTTTGAGGGGAGGGAGGGAAGGCATGTCTAGCATCCTTTTCTAATCTTTTCTACGTATTCTAGAAACAGCCCTCCTGATAGTTAGCCTTTGAGGCACACCTTCCTCCTCATTCACAGTCCATGCCATGTGTGTGAAGCTAACCTCAGCCCCAGGCTTGAGGGCCCCCGGACTTATCCAGTCAGAGCCCGATAGCTTCCTGGCCTTGGTGACTGGTTCAGAGAAAGGCTGTGCCCAAGTTGCACCAATGACAACCAGTCCAAGAATTTCTGGAACAACAGAAAAAAAAGGTTTTCTCTTTCTTCTGTATCTGTTAAAACTAGCTGCATATGAGGCTAGATCTGCAAGTAGTCATTTTGCCTCCATAAAAGGAAAGTCTAACTTAAAAAAAAAAGCCAATACTGAGGAACCTAGGCTCAAAGAAGGAGAGATTCTTAAACTTAGCTTTGAAGCACCTGGATCCAACCAAACCGAAAGGCTGTTTGGCCCTGGGCTTTTCACTTGCATGAACGAATAAATTCCCCATTTGCTTTAGTCTATTACTATTCATCAGCAGTAAAGAACTTTTACTTTTGAAGAGTCAAAAAAGGTGTTACACAGATGCTTCTTTAAAGAGAATTTTCTTCCAGAAGAGGCCAAAGATTCTCTAGATTTTCAAGGCAGAAATATGAAAGAACTACACAGGACCTCCTTATCCCCCAAGAGTTTGAAACTTGACCAGACCTTAAAAAAGAGGAAGGTGGTGAGATCTACGTCCCGTCCTCCTCTTGGGAAATCAGTGTCACAACTTCCTTCAGAAACCTGATAGTAATCATCCATTATTTGATGCTTAGGTAGCATTTTTATATTTATTTTCTCATCATGCTTCCCAGTATTCCTGAAAGACAGGCTAAGCAATTCTTTTTAGTTCCCTCAAATAGATAAGGATATCCAGACTCACAGAGGTGAAACACATTTTCAAATTCCATATGCAGAATCTGGTTGAACCCAAATGTGTCTGGTCAAAGCCTGGATTGCTTGCATTCTCCAGACTGAGTTGATAATTACAAAGATTTCAACTTTCCCACAACAGGTATAATGCTTTCCAATTTCCCTTCAAGACATGAGGTAGAAAAACTTTTTTTTTTAAAAGATTTTATTTATTTATTTGACAGAGAGAAACAGTGAGAGAGGCAACAGAAGCAGCGGGAGTAAGACAGGGAGAAGCAGGCTTCCTGCTGAGGAGGGAGCTGAATACGGGGCTTGATGGATCCCAGGACCCTGGGATCGTGATCTGAGCTGAAGGCAGATGCTTAACGACTGAGACACCTAGGCACCCCTAGAAAAACTTTTGAAGTTGATTTTAAATGAGCAATATTTAGATGGTAGTACATCCTCATAGTTCAAACTATAAAAGGATACAGTAAAAACTCTCACTCTCACCCTGTCTCCTACCTATTCAAATTGAACCCCACCTATACTCCATATGCAAATAACCACTTGTATTAATGTCTTCTGTACCCTTCCAAACTTTCTTAGGCAAATCCAAATATTCATTTTAATTACGCTCTTTTTCCACACCCAAGGTACTCTGTTTTACAAACTGTTCAGCACAAAGCACCTGGGTGGCTCAGTCGGTTAAGTGTTTGCCTTCAGCTAAGGTCATGATCCCAAGGTCCTGGGATCGGGTCCCACGTTGGGCTCCCTGCTCAGTGGAGAGCCTGCTTCTCCCTCTCTCCCCCACTCCCTGCTCGTGCTCTTAAGCTCTCTCTCTCTCTCTCTCTCTCTCGCTCTTGCTCCATCTCAAATAACTAAATAAAACCTTTAAAACAAACAAACAAAACAAATTGTTCAGCACTATGCTTTTTTCATTGAACACTGTATGTAGTACATTTAAAATTTCAGGTAAGGGGGTGACAGACAAAGGCCAGGCCGGGGAGAGAAGACATGATGATCTTTGCCTTGTGCAAAGAGCAGCAGCTAAAGTCACTGCTGTTTCCAGAGAGGGCAAGCTGGGAACAGCGATGGCAAATCAACTCAAGGGACTCAGGGATTTTGTTCCCAAGGGATAAGGTTTAGGACTAGAACAATGAGCAAGTCCCTGATCCCAGATGGGCCAGGAAGTGCAAGTAATCTCAGGAGAGTAATCAGAGGCCAGGATCTGTGAGCTACGTGAAACACTGCTTGTCTTTCTTCCGGTGTGACTCTCAAAAACACATGACAAACACAAATGTTTGAGATAGGTGCTTTTGCATGCATCCTGTGTGTTCCATTTCTTGTTTCTTCACATTAAAAGATAGTAAACCCAAAACACGGTGAGACCACCAAAGGGACAGAAGTTTGAAATAAAGATAATGAGAACCATCTTCAGAGCAATTAATTCTAACTTCACACTAAGAACAAGCTAGAGACTTGATACAAAAATGAATCTATGCTCTACATGGTGAAGAGGTTTTGCAGATTAGGAGGTTATAAACAATATCCATTAGAGAAGCTCTTAGAGAACCCGAACTTCTAATTCTGAGGCCTTTCTCCTTGATCTGCTTCGAGACAGTCTTATACATTTCAGGGACTTGGCAGTGTCGATTGAGATGAGATCCTATGTCATTTTATCATTGATCAGACAGCCAAATGGCAGGCAAGAGTTGCTGGGAAAGAGACCTTAGTGATACTAAACTATCCTAAATTAAGACATTCTCACTTATCTTAACATCAAATTCAACTGTGCAGGATTAAAGGCATCTGAAATTATTCATACCTTAGGCCAAAATTTTTTGAAGGCATTAACATGTAATCTTTAAAAGCCTGTTTTTATTTAGTGAATCTAGAAACAATATGTCATAAAACATCGCCAATTCAAACCAATAGGTGTAAGTAACCCATCGGAGTTAGTAAGAAGATTGAGTAGGCATCTCTGCAAATCCATGTTCACTACCTTCATGTACATATCTCATCAGACTAGGTTTTTTTTTTTTTTTTAAAGATTTTATTTATTTATTTGACAGAGAGATAGAGAGCACAAGTAGGAAGAGCGGCAGGCAGAGGGAGAGGGCACCACTGAGCAGAGAGCCCAATCGGGGCTTGATCCCAGGACCCTGAGATCATGACCTGAGCTGAAGGCAGCCACTTAATTGACTGAGCCACCCAGGCACTCCCAGACTAGGTTTTTTTAAGGTAATTAAAAATTTTTTTTCTTTTTTTTCTTTTTTTTCTTTTAAAAGATTTTATTTATTTATTTATTTGTCAGAGAGAGAGAGAGTACAAGCAGACAGAGTGGCAGGCAGAGGCAGAGGGAGAAGCAGGCTCCCTGGCGAGCAAGGAGCCCGATGTGGGACTCGATCCCAGGACGCTGGGATCATGACCTGAGCCGAAGGCAGCCGCTTAACCAACTGAGCCACCCAGGCGTCCCTGTTTTCTTTTTTTTCTTTAAGATTTATTTATCTGAGAGAGAGAAAATGAGTGAGGGGAGGGGCAGAGGAAGAGGAAGAGAGAGAATCCCAAGCTGAACCTGTGCTGGGTGCAAAGTGCAGACCCCAACTCAAGGCTCAATCTTACAACCCAAGATCATGACCTGAGACAAAATCAAGAGTCAGATGCTCAACCAACTGAGCCACCCAGGCACCCCCAAAGATTTGTTTCTTAACCTAAGTGTGCATCGATAGATGAATAAAGGTGGTGTACGTACAGGCACATACATACACATGGAATATTACTCAGCCATAAAAAAGGATTCGATCTTGCCATTTATAACAACATGGACAGACCTGGGGGGGAGTTATTTTGTTAAGTGAAAAAACAAATACCATATGATTTCACTTATATGTGGAGTCTAAATAACAAAACAAACAAAAGAACAAACAAAGCAGAAACAGACCCATAAACACAGAGAACAAATTGGTGGTTACCAGACAGTTAGGGGTAGGAGGATGGGCTAAGAGGTGAAAGGAAGTGGAAGATACAAGCTTCCAGTTATGGAATGAATCAGTCACAGTCCATGGTATTGTAACAGCACTGTACATGACAGAAGGTAGCTACACTTGCAGTTCGCCCAGTGTAACATACAGACTTGTCAAATCACCATGTTGTACACCTGCAACTAATGTAACATTGTGTGTCAATTATACTTCAATTTAAAAAAAACACACAAAAAGAAAACAATTTTTTGGAAAGCTGGTATGAACTTTCTCAGATTAAAAAAATAGTTTTCTTAAACATTTTAAACATTCCTCCTCTACCTACCATCTTGCCTATCTAATAGAATGTATGGTATTTGTAAACAACGGTATTCTTTGGCAAAACTGGTCCAGACCCAGACTAAACCAGGAGGTATAAATGATACCTGATTCCTGTGTGACCCTGCAGTGAGAGGACCAAGGGTGATTCTACTAAAGTTTTTACCTTCTAAGACAAAACACCAAAAAATATTGAGGGGTTAGTGAAATATACCTTTTTATTGTAATTAAAAGTATAATGTTTGAAGTTTCACAGCAATGTTAAGTTTCCACTGGGACACAATGCTACCTTTCAGGAGTCTCCCTGTTTACTTTCCATTTCCAAATGTCTAATTATTAAGGTGGTAACAGGGTCTCATCATTCTTCTTCAAAAGCTAGAAAATAGAAAATGGATCAGGAAGTATATATTCTGGCCCTTTTAAGAAATACATCTTGAAAAAAAAAAATACATCTTGAGCTCAAATCCAGACATTGCAATTTATTTTTTTTTAATTTTTAAAAAAGATTTTATTTATTTGACAGAGAGCACGAGAGAGAGCCAGAGAGCACAAACAGGGAAACAGCAGAGGGAGCAGGGAAACAGGCGCCACACTGAGCCAAGAGCCCAACGCGGGACTCGATCCCAGGACCCTGGGATCATGACCTGAGCCGAAGGCAGACGCTTAACCAACTGAGCCACCCAGGTGCCCCTCCACCACAAGTTGTAAAATAAATTAAATTGTAAGACATGTTTGGACTATATTAATGCTAAGAGCCATTTATAGAAGATGAAAAATAGATGAGAAGGTATTTTCAAAGAATTTTAACCACACTGATATTTATTGTATTTACCAACTCTTCTCCAGGATCTCGTCTTCTCTCCAGCCATGCTTTTTATTCTCTTATATTTCTCCCATAGCCTCTTCTGCCCTGCCTTTTAATAGGTACTAAGTAAACACTGAGACTTTGGACTAAAGAAAACCTCAAGAGCATGTTTCAAAACCTGGAGAGTCTGGGTTTGGAAAAGCGGGAGAAGAAAACTTAGCACAAAAATGTTATAAGCCTTGATGAGCAAACTCTTTTCACTTGACATAAAGAAGTAAGAATTAAGACTGCAATTTATATTCCAAGTGGGAAACAAATCAGGAAAATATAGAAGCCAAGAAACAGCCACTTTCCAGGACTTAGTCCTTAGTGATAAAGACCGGATTCATATCACAGGATGAAAAAAATCAAAACAAAACCACAAAGGGAAATAATATGCAAAGGAAATAAAATAATGGACTTTCCTGACTCGATTCTCTGACCCAGGCCAGAAAGAGTTCTGTAGCACCTTTAAAAAGTATTTCACAAGTGGCGCTACTCCAAAGGAAAATGAAATTAGGAAATTATCCACCCAAGTAAAGTTCATAAACAATCAGATCATCTCTTAAAGCAATACAAGCGATGTCTCTTCCCAGTGGAAGACTTTTTTATCAAGAGGCCAGTGGGAGCATCGTTTCTCTCCTCCACATCTCCCTCAGGAATTAAATGTGGCAAAGAAAAAAAAAAAAGAAATGGAAGCTAACAATTCTATATTCCGTTCTAGTGGGTGTGATTCTTTAAAATAATGTCATTTACAATCAGAAATCAGTAATGTCCATGGTTCACTTGAGAAGGTTTGCATAGAATGCTCAGTGAAAACGCCTTGCTTATCTGAGCTCACTTGGCCTAGCAAAGCCTACCTCCCCCTGGGAGAGGCTGCAGGCCTGAGATCTTAGTCTGCTCTATGGCTCAACAAATTTGACCCTAAAGCTCAGCTTGGATTAAACAAACAATATCGCATTTTCTAAAATGGACAGGAGGCAAAGGAATCTCCTCCACTCCATTTACAAATAAGATTTTTCTGGTTTCTATGTATCTAAAGAAGGTGGATCCTAATGGTTTGGCCATTCATTGCGCAGCTGGCTAATTTAAACCCACGATGGAAGGTTTTCCTATTTATGAAACCACTAATTTCTATTATGAAAAATATACAAAAAGTTAGCACTCACATTACTCTTTCCCATAAATGGTGTTATCCCTAGAATAGATCTATAATAAATAATAAATGCTCCATAAATAAAAAGGTGGGGCCTTAATGATTCCATCCATCTATACGCGGGAAGAGTGAAACAAAAAAATTCATTCTACTGGGAGAAAAAAAAAAAGAGGAATATTTAGTCTCCTTCATTTTTTATGCATAGAGAGGAAATTTGTTTTAATGCCATTACATATCTTTAGGAAAACAGAATAAAAGAATTTCAGAAAAAATATGTACGATAAAATTATTGTATGTTCTCTCTATTATCCACAGAATTTTTAGCACTCATGTGGTCTAATTAGGTTCATTTATAAAACACACAGGTACAAAAATGGCTGAACTCAAACACAACCCACACCTCCTTTTCATGTCAATGATGCCCTCACATCGACCTTTTAAAGGCTGTTGTCATACAGAACAGATAGTAACAGTTACTTAAGTTCATTATCCATTCATGAGGGAATGGGTCCCCAACCTGTCCATTAAATTTGGTGAAATATTAATTTTGTCTATTTTGGCTTCTCAATTCCTTAAGGCTCTTAAGCAGCTCTCAATGATATGAACACTAAGAAAGAATTGAAAACTGGTATAATTGCCCCCTCCCCATTCCAGCACTTTGGACTAGAGTAAGGCATATCAAGAACCCCTCATTAATTAATTCATTCAATAAACATTTACTAAATGCTTTAACATAAGCCAGACACTATTGTAGTTGCTCTGGGATTTTATCAAAGAAGAAGACAAAAATCCCAATGCTTGTGGAATATATAATCCAGTGGGAAGGGGGACCAGTTAATAAACAACACAAATAACTTATAAATATCATAAGATATGACACAGGAGTCCCTGAGTGGCACAGTCAGTTAAGCATCCGACTCTTGGTTTCAGCTCAGCTCATGATCTCAGGGTCTTGAGATGGAGCCCTGCATCAGGCTCTGCACTGAGCTCAGAATCTGCTAAAGTTTCTCTCTCTCCCTCTGCCCCTCCCCACCTCTCTCTCTCAAATAAATAAATAAATCTTAAAAAGAAAAAAAGAAGAAGAAGGTAGGATGTGCTGTGAAAAGAACAAGGCAGGGCAGAAATAGAGAACCAGGGGCGCCTGGGTGGCTCAGTGGGTTAAAGCCTCTGCCTTCGGCTCAGGTCATGATCTCAGGGTCCTGGGATAGAGCCCTGCATTGGGCTCTCTGCTCAGTGGGGAGCCTGCCTCCCCTCTCTCTCTGCCTGCCTCTCTGCCTATGTGTGATCTCTCTCTGTCAAAAAAAAAAAAAAAAGAAAAAAAGAAATAGAGAACCAAGAGTGTCGGGGGACCTACTTTACTACCCCACTAGGATGACAGTAATAAAACAGATAATAATAAATGCTGTCCAGCCTGTGGAGAAATTAGAACCCTCGTACACTGCTGGTGGGAATGTAAAATGGTACAGCTGCTTTGGAAAACAGTCTTGGCAGTTCCTCAAAGTGTTAAACATTGAATTACCATATGACTCAGCAATTCCATTTCTAGATGTATAACCAAGAGAAGTGAAAATATGTCTGCACAAAAACTTGTACACAAATGTTCACAGCAGCATTATTCACAATAGCCAAAACAGAACCAACCAAATACATGTCCATCAACGGATGATGGATGGATAAATAAAATGTGATATATTCATCCAATGGAATATTATTTGACCATAAAAAGAAATTAAATATTGATGCATGTTGCAATATGGATGAACCTTAAAAACATCACACTAAGTGAAAGAAGCCAGTCACAAATGGCCATATATTTCTTGTATGATTCCTTTACAGGAAACATGAAGAACAGGCCCACCTATCAAGACAGAAAACAGAGGTCAGGGGAAGGGGGAGTGACGGGTTGAGGGGGTTTCTTTTTAGGGTGATGAAAATGTTTAAAATTAATTACGGTGCTAGTTGCACAGTTTGTAAATATTACTAAAAACCATTGAATTACACATGCAAAATGGGTGAACTGTATGGCATATGAATTATATATCAAAAAAGCTGTTAAAGAAAGAATGCTGGGGGAGAGGAGAGATTCAGCATAGAGACTGAAGGCAGACCTCAATGAGAAGCTAGCATTTAAACATGGACTTCCTTGAAGGAGATGAAGTTGCTGGTTAACCATAAAGAAATCTGGAGGAAGAGCCCTCTTTCAAAGCACCAGAGGTCCTAACAAAACTCATCCAAGATAGGAGATAGCCTTGATGATCCTGTACCTATTAAAGAAACTGAATTTGCTGTTTAAAATCTTTTTAAAAAAGAATTCTTTAGGCTCAGATTGTTTCACTGGTAAATTCTATCCAAACATTTAAAGAAGAAATAACACAAATTCTACACAATCTTTTCAAAGAATAGAATGAACTCATTTTATGAGGTCAGCACAACATCCTGATACCAAAACCAAAAATAGTACAAGAAAAGAAAACTACAAACGAATACCACAAATTCTCCATAAAATATCATCAAGTAAAATCCAGCAACATAGGAAAAGAATAATATACCACAACTCAATGGGGCTTACCCCAGGGATGCAAAACTGATTCAATATTAAAAAATCTATCAGTGTAATCTATCATAATAAGTGGTCCAAAGAAGAAAAACCTGATGGTCATATCAACTGATAGAGAAAGAGCATTTGAGATTTTCAACATTTGTTCATAATAAATACTCCCAGAAAATCAGGAATAAAAGGGAACCTGCTCAACTTAATAAAATACATCTGCAAAAAACCTTCAGCTAACACCATACTTGATGAAAGCTTCCCCCTAAGAATGGGAAAAAGACAAGGATGTCCCATTTACCACCCCTATTTACTACTATACTGGAAGTCCTAGCCAGGCAAGAAAAGATACAAAAGACATACATATTGAAAGGCAGAAATGAAACCATGCCTAATCACAGATGATATAATCATCTACATAGAAAATCCTAATGAATCTTCACTAGAGCTAATAAGTAGGTTTAGCAAGGTATTGTATTTCTGTAAACTAGCACCGAATAATTGGAAATGGAATTTTTAAAAATATATATATTTATAATAGTTTTTTAAAAAGACAGAAAAGGAAAGAAATACTTAGGTATAAACCTAATACTGCTTTCCAAACACTTCAAAATGCTAATGAAAGAAATAAAAGAGCTAATTAAATGGAGAGACATACCAGTTCACATACTGGGAAAGTCAACATAGTAAAGTTGTCAATTCTACACAAATTGAATATAGATTTAATGTAATTCCAATAAAAATCCCAGCATGAAATTTTTGAGAATATAAACAATCTGATACCAAAATTTGTATGAAAAGGCAAAGAAACTAGTTAAAACAATTTTTAAAATGAAGAATGAAGTTGGAAATACTATAGTATCTAATTTTTAGACTTATAATAATAATCGAGACGGCATGATATTGGTGAAGAAATAGACATACAGATTAGGAGAACAGAATAGTGAGTCCAGAAATAAACCTACACAAATATGAGTCTTAATTTTTGACAAAGATCATGTGGCCAATTAATTTTTGGCAAAGACACAGAGGCAATTCAACGGAGAAAGGATAGTCTTTTCAACAAATGCTCTTGAAAGTTCTTACAAATGACATCAAAAACATGATCCTGAAGGAAAGAAGTAATAAATTGTATTTCATCAAAATTAAGACCTTTGTTCTGTAACAGACACTGTTAAAGAATGAAAAAACAAGCTACAGTCTGGTAAAAAATATCTTTAATAACATATCTGATCTCTCAAACTCAACATTAAGAAGAGAAATAGCTCAATAAAAATTGGTTAGAAGACTTGAACAGATATTTATGAAAGAGAAGTATATGGAAGAAAAATATGGTTATTGATTTTCAAAATGATACAAAGGTGATTGAATGGGGAAAGGATAGTCTTTGCAACAGATGATATTAAAATTACTGGGCATTTATACGCAAAAACAAACCTTGACCTAAACCTTATACCTTACATAAAAATTAACCCATAAATGATTGTAGATCTAAAGGTAAAACATAAAACTATAAAACTTTTAGAAGAAAACACAGAAGAAATTCTTTGTGATCTAAAGTTAGGCAAACAGTCACAACACAAAAAATATGACCTATAAAGAATAACTGATAAGCTGACCTTCATCAAAATTATGAATTTTTGTTCTGCAAAAGAGATTAAGAGAATAAAAAGACAAACTACAGACGGTGAGAAAATATTTGCAATCACATATCCAACAAAGAACTTATATCCAGAATATATAAAGAACTCTCAAAATTCAATAGTAAGAAAACAAATAACCCAATTACAAAACAGGCAAAAGACCTGAAGAGAACCTTTACCAAGAGGATATACAGATGGCAGAAATGTACATGAAAAATAGCTGAACATCATTAGCCATTAGGGAAATGCAAATTAAAACTATGATAAAATACTACTACATACCTACTAGAATGTCTAAAATAATAAAGACAACACAACCGTGTTCACAGCAGCATTAGTCACAACAACCAAGAGGCGGAAGGAACCCAAATGTCCATTGACAGATGAATGGATAAGCAAAATGTTGCATATACATACAATAAAATATTGTACAATCATAAAAAGAAAGGAAATGCTGACCCATGCTTCAACATGAATGAAGCTTGAGGATATTTTATGCTGAGTGAAATAAACCAGTCCTAATAGGATAACTACGGTATGATCCCATTTATATGAAATACACTAGAGTAGTCACCTTCATATACATAGGAAGTAGAATGGTGACTACCAGGAGGTGGGGAGGGGGTGGCAGGGAGGGGGTAGTGGGAAGTTGTTCAATAGGTATAGAGTCTAGGTTCTGTAAGATGAAAAAGTTCTGGAGATCTGTTTTATAACGCTGTAAATAAACTTTACATTTCTGAACTTGACATTTAAAAATGGTTTAGATAGTACATTTTATAATAGGTCTTTTCACCACCATAAAAAATTATGATGACAACACCAAGTGCTGGCAAGGATATGGAGCAATTGGAAACTTCCTACATTGCTGGTAAGGAATGCAAAACTCTGGAAAATAGTCTGTGGCGGTTATTTATAAAGTTAAACATGTATTTAGTGTATGACTCAAAAATCTCACTCCTACATATTTTCCCTAGAGAAATGAAAACTTTTGTTCACACAAAGGCCTTTATGTGAATATTTACAGCAGCTCTATTCATAATCACCCTGAACTGGAAACAATCTCCGTCCTTCAACAGGTGAATGGATGAACGAACAGGCTACATCCACAGCACGGAATACTAGCCAACGACAGAAAGGAGAGACTCGTACACACAACATCCCAGATGACTCTCAAAGGTGAAATGGCGAGTGAAGAAAGCCAGTCTCAAAACGTTTCATACTGAGCAATTTCAATTTTTATGATGTCCTTGAAACAACAAAATGATAGTGAAGAACAGAGTAGTGGTTGCCAGAAGTTAGGAGCTGGGGGAGGCTGTGGAGGGGAGGGAGGGTATGACTGTAAAGGGATGTCGTGGGAGGACTGGGGAAGGATGGATCTGGGCCATATCCTGATAATGGTGGTAGTTACACAAACATACATATATAAAAATTCGCAGAATTATACACACACACACACACACACACACTCCTCAAAGTAAAAGATACCAGAGTGGTGAATGACCAAGATATGACCTGTTTGGGAAAGTCATGATCACAAAGGCAGTAATAATGAACTAGTTAGTAGTTCCTTTGTACATCTGCCTCTAACCTAAGCCAAACACAACTCCTACTTCTAAGAAAATCTCCGGTGTCCAGCGTCGGAGTTGTCAGGAAAGGCAGCTACATTTTTCCATGGACTATATCTCATTGGCCCATGGCCATGGCCAAAAAGAGAGGCAAGGCAGAGAAATGTTTTGGAAAAATCAAAAACCTATGTGTGCTTTCTGAAAGGGCTAAGGTTTGATACAACAAGCACCGACCAGTGCTCAGTGAAAGGCTTCATTCCTAGGGCCCCACTTTGCTGGGGCAAGTTTACAGGAAATGTTTCCAAAGAGGCTACCAAAAACAGCCACAGGTAACCTAGAGGCTATGAGGTCTGGACCGTGCAAAAACCATTCCAGTGATCTCCTGGCTGTGACCTCCGCTTTTCTTCCTCAGAGAGGAGCCACCAGTGGGCGAGCTATAAACAGAAACCAGCTTTCCCCTTCAATGTGAAGGTAAAAGGAGTCGGGGAACATCTCTCTTTGCCCTGATCTGGAGAAGGTACTAGATAACTAAAGGGAATAGAACAAAATGGTAGTTAAGGAAGACACAAAGAGAAATGTTTTGAGAAAGAAAAGCGGAATCAAAACTGTAGTTAAGAGGTTGACAGGAGAAAAACAGGGAACCCAGAGACGGAAAGGCTGATGTGCGGTGTGGATCTAGAGCTGAGTAGCAGCAAAGAGACAGCTGAGAAGAATGGCACACCGGAGACACCACAGGACAAGGTTCACGAGCCTCGAAACTTCCCGCTTTGTTAACTCCTGTATCCTTGCAGCACAGGAGAGTCTAGGCTCATGGTAGGAGGCCAGTGAGTATGTGCTGTGTGAATGAACAACAAGGAAGGCTCAGCAGAGCCGGCAGGAAGAGTCACACGGGGGTCACCCAGGAGCTCTTACTGATGTGCAAGCTCAAGATGACGCCTCACGCAGACGGGGGTGGCTCCTCAGAAGGAACACTGTCCTCTCATAGTGTGTTTCTCAGGACGCGAAGGAGGCCCTGCCGAGACTCCTCAAATCCTACTCTACTGATTTTTAACAACTTGAATAATTGTCTTCCCCAGAAACAATTGGACAGCCCATCCATTCAGAAGTCCTAAGGAGAAAACAGAAAGGTGTGGAAGGCCGGGGGTGGTTTTCTAATCTGGCTGAAATCATGACATACAAAGAGTGGACAACCCAAGTGAGTAACTGTTGGAACTGATAATGTCAAATGAGGGTCTAGTTTTCTAGACCAGAACATTTGTACAGTAATGCCCATTCCACAGAAAAAGGGTGATATGCCGGGTGGACACTGGATTGGCCTAATGAAGAGAACCTTAAAGCTGAACTAGAGAGGGAGGAAGACACGCAGATAATGGTCTAAAATCAGGTCCCATGGAAGATAGCAGCTAGGACAGAAGACACAGCAGCAGAGATTTCTGGTGCTTTTAGAGAAAACAGCATCCCAGAAGTGTGGGCACAATATCAATGGGTGCACAAGCCAACCTCCTCCATAAAGGAGATCTGAGGTCTCAACCCAGGAAAGTAACTCTTTGAGATGTGTTGGGACAGGATTCCTGATAACTTGAAAGAGACAGATCTGGTCCAAGGGGGGAGGTCTAATGTCAGGAGGGAGCTCACCCAGCTAGAGCCTGTCAGGGAAACACACACAGCTGAGGGACACATATGTTGAATGTGCAGACATGGGTACGCAGAAAGGACATACAGCACATTGTCAGAAGGGGTAAGATGGATCACCCAGCTTGGAAGATTCAGCTGTTTTCCTATATATATAACATTAAGTGAGCAAAAGATATTTCATTCCTACTGATAAATTCTTATCATTTTAATAACAAGATGAATTCCTATTGTGGATGCAATTCTAAATATAAAAAATGTGGTTGATGAAGTGCAATCATAAGAATTTGGGGGGAAGTCACAGTGTTACCTTGGCCAAGAAAGGAAACATGAAGTCTGGTACCCTGTGGTCTCTGTGAGAGCAAGGACCTCATCGTTCATCGCTCGTTCATCGCTGTGTCCTCAGAACATAGTGCCTTGGGCCTGGTACTCAACAAAAATGTACTGAATAATCTAGACAATTTAATATGGCCCCATGGTGAGAAACCCTGAACTGAAAACGCATTAAGGGGATGAAAGAACTTTGTGAAAAGATGGAAGGACCATCACATAACACTGTGATTTGGAGATATGTATAAACATATATATTAGTGCCAGGGGATAGATAGAAAAATTGGAGAGAGTTTGTTCTGGGTCAGTGTAAAAGAAAACTTCCCCAATAATTAGAGCGAGACAGGAGCTCAGAAGTTGATGATTACATGTGTCAGGTTTGGTGGAGACAGAGGACATTCCTGCCTTGGGGACAGACCCAGATGAAAGGTAAGGTACTCTCCAGTCCTCAAATTCTCAACTGCAATTGAAAATTCAGAAGATACTTTCCTAGAATTTCAGTAAGTAGTGTTTGGCTATATGTGAACACGTTTTAATAGTGCCCAGCTTCTGGTGTATTGTGGACCAAACCGAATTTTGTAAATTAATTTGGGAACATACTTGTTATTCCAAGTAATCTACCAAATCAGTACTGCAGACACCACAAGCATGTGGGTTAGGGACTCTACCCACAGAGGCGATCGCACATTATTGTTTATTTCTAAAAGCATTCTCTGCAGGACTCGATACTCAGATCCTCCAAAAAACCACCAACATATGAGGGATTCTAAACTCAGACTCCATGAGGCTGGGATTTCTGATGCCCTGTCAAAATCTGGCTCCTAAATTCTAACTTAAGTAAGGAAGCCGTAACAAAACATTTCTATTACAGAGTTAAATTCCTTTCCTGGATTCCTGCTTCTCTCCTAGAATTGTATAGAGTGAAATGACATGATTTGTTAGAAGCCACGGTGCCAGCAACAGATACCAAGGTTAACAACCATGAGATTCATGAAGGGGAGATATTTTAATCGTTAAGAGATTGGATACAAGTTTATAATGAACTATATTCAGTATATTGACACTACTGTTAGATAGAAGGAAGTCCATGCTCTAACACGTGTGATCACCTAAGTTTTCCCTGAGTGCTTTTCTTTCCCTCCCGCCTGTCTTTGCTCAAATGCCGTTTTTCTAGAAAAGTTTCTCTGGCCACTGCATCTTAAACTATAACTTACCTCCTACATTTCCTAGTCCTTGCTTTATGTTTTTCTTCTCATTTTCTAATGTTGGGGATTTACTTTTTGCCTCCTATCCCTACTAGAATATAAGCCCCATAGGGGAAGGCAGTATTGTCTCTTTTGTTCCCTGCTGTGTCACTAGTCTATAATAGTGCCTGACACATAGTAGATGTGGACGCTCAGTAAACATCTGTTGAGAAGACAAATGAGTGTTGTCTAATGTATAAGCAAGGAGCTCTCTGCGGACCTGGTTGTGCTGTGTGGTCTTTGGCTGATTACATAACTTCCTTCTGCTACAGCAAATCGGGAAAGGAAGAGATTCTCTTCCCTTCCTCCAAATGGGTTAGGGTGAATGATACTCGAAAGTACTTCCATCTTCTTAGTGAAACAAGATAGATAAAATCAAAATGCTGTTGTTATTATGCCATCAGACCAGTCCTTAACAAATATCCCCCCTACACAAATCTTCTAACTTTGCCCTACTTTCTAGATATAGAAAATAATCCCAAGCAGCAACATTAGGCCTCTACGGTTACAGAGAAGACAATTTTTAATAGGACCAAACATAATTTTGACCCTTGTCAACTATTTTTCTATGCATACACTGGTGAAATTAGGCAAGTAAGTAGAACCAAAATTATTCTTCAGACCAAATCCTTCTCACAACAAAAACTCTAGCATATGAAGCAAACCCACATAGCAGAATCACCTTTCACTGATCAATCCTTACTGATAGGGGTATGAATTTATCTGCTAGAGATACAACATGGGGTAATGGTCAAAAGTAGTGGCTTGGCACCACACTGCTTGGGTTCAGATACCATCTTTGCCTCCTACGAGGTATGCCTCCTCGGGCAAGTCATTTGAATTTTCCGACCTTAGTGTCCTCATCAGTAAAACTGGGATAACAGTAGCACTGAAACTTCATAAACTTTGATGATTAAATGAGTTAATGTGAATAAAGTTCTTGGAGCAGAACGTGGCATATGATAGCATTCAATAAAAGTTAGACATTATGATGATTAGGGAATGCAGACTACCAGTAAATTAAAGTTTTAACCAGAGGACTCTCTACAGATCACTCTGATCCTTAGAATGCTGATAACTTGCAACAATGTTATCTAAAAATCTAGGCAGGCATTCCTTCGGCATTACTAACAACACAAATAAAAAAGTCATGATTATAATAAAGATAAATGTCTTTATTTAGGAGTATAACTTACTTTTAAAATAAGGGCAAGGGACAGGAAAGAGAAATTTTCCCTAATTTTTTTATTGGCTTCTTGATAGTTGTAAATGGTTGCAATTGTGAGTACATACTTTTCGTTAGTATTTTAAGTTATTGTCTTTCTCTTTCCCATTATGAGTTTTCTATCTTTAATTTCTTTTACAAAGTCCTAAAGCACCCAGTGATGTAGTTTTAGTTATAGTGGGTATTCAATAAATGACCAATTCAAGGCATATTTTAGAGTACATATCGGGCCGGGGGAGGGGACGCCTGGGTAGCTCAGTTGGTTAAGTGTCCGACTCTTGATTTTGGCTCAGGTCATGATCTCACGGTTGTGAGATCGAGCCCATTGTCAGGGTCTGTACTGGCCATGAAGCCTGCTTAAGATTCTGTCTCACTCTCTCCCTCTGCCTCTCTGCGCCTCACCACACCCCCTGCTCATGCTTGCGTGCTCTCTCTCTCTCTAAAAAATAATTTATACCAGGTATAAATTATTATATAAAGCACCTAAAGTTGGGCAAAAGTGAATGAGATAGTCTCTGACCTTCAATATTTTACATAGCAAATTAGAAGCAGACACATAAACTAGAAAAGTCAAAGCATACCTATCTTAACAGAATTATAAGCAAAGGAGGGGAAGTTCCTACTCAGTTGATACAGAATCAAGGGTAAGAATATCTTCAGGAAGGTCTCAGTCAGTTAAGCATCTGCTTTTGCCTCAGGTCATGATCTCAGGGTCCTGAGATTGAGCCTGCATCAGGTGCCCTGCTCAGCAGAGTCTGCTTCTTCCTCTCCCTCTGCCCCCTCCCACCCCTGCTCGTGCTCTCTCTCTTCCAAATAAATAAATAAAATCCAAAAAAAAAAAAAAAAAAAGATTATCTTCAGGAAAGGGGTGACTGTGTGGCTCAGTCAGTTGGGCATCCACTTCTTGATTTCAGCTCAAGTCTTCATCTCAAGGTCATGAATTCAAGACCCATGTTGGGCTCCATACTGGGCATGGAGCCTACTTAAAAAAAAGAATATCTTTGGGAATTAAGAGATATGTCATGACCTTTCATAACATGGTATCTCCAGGTGTAGCTGTGAGAAGAAGGTACTTAGAGCAAGAAGAAAGATGAAAGGAAGAAAGGCTTGGGGACAAGAAAGCTTAGGGGCATGCTCAGTAAGCGGTGACCCTGTGTGACTGAAATCCAATGTAAGCGCCTGAGAAAAATGACAGGAAAGGTCAGTTTGAATCATACTGAGGAGAGCTGAAGAGTCTGGAATTCACTCAGGAAACAATGTGGGGTCAGCCACACTTTAAGCAAGAACCGACAGGACCAAAGTTCCACTGAAGAGATTCCCTCACGGTGGTATCCAAGACGTGCTAGAGAAGAGAGGGTAGAGACAGGTAGTTTGCCTACATATTTCTCCAAATCTACAATAATCCTTCTTCTTTCTGGTCACCCAGCTCTTGGCCTGTGCCATTCCAGCAATAGGAGCTCCAGCACTTGAGGTCTGGGGTCTGAGGGGACCACTCCCTCAAAACCATCCCCTGTGTTTCACTTTATACAGCACGTTTCTGTCCTGAATCCTTTGGTAATTTCCTGTCCTAATTACCAGCTCTATTCCTGGTTCCATAAAAAAAAAAAAAAAAAGTATGGGGGCTCTGTTTGAGTCCTTCCGATTCCTATACCAGGTACCATCTGCCCATGAGTACTACCACCTGAGTAATTTAGAACAGCCTGGCTACTAAAAGCCTATCTGGATTTCCCACTCTCACTTACCTGGATGTTCTCCATTCTAACCTATGGGTAGAACACAAGTCATTTTGGTGTGAAATACCCATTGTTCTATTTGCCTGGCCTGAGACCTGGAAAGTTGTCATCTTGGTTACTATGGGGTTCCTGACAGCCTCTGGCATCCTGAACCATCACTGTCATCTCACCAGCTAGATCAGGTTCCCCTGTGGGCAGATTTACTGCCAGAACCGCTCCTCTTCCGTCCTTCTCTAGTGCTCTATAGCTTTCTATAGCTGGTCCAGCTAACACCTAAATATAACCAAGAGGCTACCTGCAATAATAGACTGATAAAGACCAGATAAGAGGGATTGAGAGGAAAGGCTAATGTTAGAGATCCTGCACCAGGAGAAAACACATGAAAGGTTTTAGTAACTAATGGAATATAGAAGATGGTAAGAGGCAAGGAAGAGTCAAAGGACTCCATGGTTCCAAGTCTAAATGCCAAAGAAAGCCATGTCTCCAACAGCATGGATAGCTGGGGTTGGCAAGGGATCTGTTTTGCTTTGGAATGGATTTTGTACATAGTACTTTTCCACTCCCCCTTTCCTCACTCTGTGCTCATTCATTGCATCTACCTCTCTAGAATGAAAGCTCCAGGAGGGCAGGAACCTTGCTCACTCACTCCCTCCAGAATACTTGACTCCAGAACAATACTTACATGAATACTTATATTCACTTAGGAAAGTCTCTGATGCCATTTTCTATTGAGTTCAGAATTGAACAAAACACTAATATGAATGGAAAAATAGAAAATGGAAAAAACTAATATGAATAGAGTTATGTAGTATGTTACTGATTCATGACATATATTTGGGCATATAGTAATCTCAATGAGTTATTTGTTTCTACAGGAGGAGAAATGAGGTTCTAAATTTCCGATTATTGATCAGTCTCATTTCTTTGTAAAAATACAAGTGATTCATATAGCAATAGAACAAGGGCTAATGAATCAATGGTTTTCAGTGCAGATATATACAGACCTTAGGAATGGATTTTGAGTTAACATGCACGCCTTAGGCATTGCTACCCATCAAGTGCTCGGGTATATGGGCCTAGGTCTTGGGTGGAGACTTGGCCTGAGAGATGTGGGTACTGAGAAGAGATGGCATGATGAGGAAGAACACAGTCAAAGAAAGGGAAGGGCTAAGACACGTAGCAAACTCCTTTAAAGGTTTAGGGGAGAGGAGAAGAGGGCGAGAGGAAGCAAAAGGCAGAAAGAAAACTCAGAGACAACCAAGATAATGACATCTTTTGTCAATCAAGGAAAGACTAACCAGTGATGGCAAATACTGCAGAGGTTGGGACGGATGAAAATGAGAGCATGACACTGAATTTCCTGATTGGGAGGCTTTGAGTGTCATCAGCGGAGTGCTGGACACAGGCGCAGATGGCAGAGGGAAAGGAATGACAGCATGAAGACTATGTGGATGAAGTGGCACAGGAGGGATTTTCAAGACATTTGGTCTTGACAGCAACAAACTCTGCAGAAGTTGGAGGAACCAGTGTGTTCAGACAGGGGATTTGTTTGTATTCTTAGCTTTCGGGAGATGGAAGCATATTTAAAGATCCAGAGGGCGGAACCTCAGTCACTACACACACGACACCCCTTCCCCCAAAAAAAGAAAGGAAAAAAAAAAAAACAGGAGGAATAATTATGTAGGAAAAGCAGTGTAAATGACATTTTGAGTTCTAAATACACAGAAGGGATATAACTGAGAGCAAAGGTGGGACCAGAGAAGGGCCCTCTTGCTCAGGAGATGAAGAGTGAAGAAAAGAGGCACTGGGGGAAAGTAAATGGAAAGAAGACTGCTCTCACGCCCTAGAATCCAACAGCCTGTGGACCAGCCTACACAGAGTTGAAGAGACAGGCAACTTTTTGCTTTAAAACAAAGCCAGAGAACTTGAAATTGGAGCCTAGGCCCTGTCTGCCTTATAGGACAAGATGGCCTTCCAAAATATAGTTGGTTCAAGGATAGGACACTCCTCTCTCAATCTCTCTCTCTCTTTTTTTTTTTTTTAAGATTTTTATCTTTAAGTAACCTCTACACCTAATGTGGACCTCGAATTCACACCCAGAGATCAAGAGTCACATGCTCCACTGATCATGACCCTTCTTAACTACCACCACCATAGTAAACATATGATTACAACGGCATTGATTACAATGGCATTAATAAATCAGGGTTGCATCCTCTCTGTTACCAATTAAAAGAAAGAAAATTCCTTCAACAGAAACCCAGACTAGGAAAAGCAGTATTAATCACTATGCAGCGGAATGTAGTACGATTTCTAGCCATGTGGCTATAATACCAGGAATTTAGGAGAAGGAAAAACAAAGATGGACTTTTCCTTGGAAGAAATGCATCTTCTTTCAGATCTCAACACATTGTGGGACGTGCCTAAGGTGTACTTTATAGTGTGCCAGACAGCACATGACCTTGGTCATATCCAAACAGCCAGAGTTCACTGTTTGAGGCAATTTATTAAAGAAGAAAACACTTTTCTCTTGCTTATTTCCAAATGCATCAGCTTTCCTTTAGATGTGACATCTTTCCTCAATGTGAATAAAACATTTGTTACACATTTTGTGCCTCCCTTTATTTTAGGCTTCACTGATACACTTCACAAAGCTCAGCAGAAATTTAAACCTTAGAATAAGCATGTATATGAAGTAAATACAAAATATTTTATAGTGGGACACTTGGTAACATCTTACAAAATTCAAGTACGACATTAATATGGATTTAGAAAGAAATGACACAAATGCAGCAGATAGATTCACAAAGAATTGTTAACATGTCTACTTGGCTTGTCTTTATTCTGTAATGTCACAATTTTGATGCAAAGAAAAGAGCCATCTAATAACTTTTTCAGATTGTTAATGTAGTTTGGTAGTCTTTAGGAACCAGGGCTACAGTATCCACAAATAACTCTTTGGAGCCAACCTTATATAAAATCCTGTGTGCATCTGAAAAGAAAACAGAATAGAAAGATGGCTAGGCTTTCCTCAACAAGTATGGGCTAACATAAAATAACACTTAAGGTTGTTTAAAATGACTTTTCTAAAATATTCAGGGTTACAGCCTCCCTACTGTCAAAATAATTAAGAAGAGAAGACAAGGAAAAGTGAAGAATTTCTTTGTGGCTATCTTTTCTGCATTAGGGAGAGAGAAGTTAGCAGCCAAGATTCAAGTAAAGGGCAAGCTAGACAAATGAGGAGACTTCCATCCTCCCTTCTCAGTATCTTCTTACTGGCTCTGTCTGGGGCCCTACTCCCATCTTGGGTAGCCACAGTAACTTGAAGGGCCAGATTCTCTCAACGCTCTGGGAAATGTGAGAGGGGGACACTTAAGACCAGTGCAGTTCCATTCACAACTGAAGAATAAGGGAGAACAAGATGTCCAGCCAGGGAGTAGGAGTCAAGGACTGACAACAGAATCTGGAAATGAAAGCACCTTAGAATTCAACTCATTCAACTCTGATCTGACTTGCTCAAGGTCACGTGGTACCCGGATGGCAAAGACACTACCAGAACCCAGATGTCCTCACTCAGCACAGCACTCTGTCCACTCGCCATTGCCTTCTAATCCAAGAAGCCAATTAGAAACTACAGAAAATGTGATAACCAATCTACTGGTATTGCCCCTTACACCAAGTCTCTTTTATTTTCCCTATCTTTTCATTATAGAACTTTTCCAAAACCTCCACATAGAGAGGTGAGAATAATAAACTCCCTGTACCCATCGGCAAACTTAAGCAATTACCAACTTGTGGCCAATCTTCTTTCATCTAAACTCATGTCACCTCCAGAATTTTGAAATGAATCCCAGATATGGTATCATTATTTCTTTTTTAAATATTACATGCTCAAAGAAGTTATATAGCTGCAAATGCATCAGAGGCAATTTCATTAGGAAGCTTTAGTGTCCCTAGTCCATACCTATGTGCTATTTGAGGCATTTTCTATTTTTATTTCACAGCTCTAGAACTAAAGGCCAGCTCCTATATCAGCACAGAACAGTAAGATATGCTCTGTTACCCTGTACATACACTGACAATATTAACCTTGGTGCAATGAGGAATTCTGATAAAGCGATTATATTAGACAATAAGCATGGAGAATGTTGAACTTTTATCAAGAGATAAATGCTTTTCTACCTTAAAGGTAATACCACTGATGCCAGACACTTGTTTAAACTGGGTTTAATTCTGGCCTGAGATTTAAATAAATTTCATCCACGAAATTTGAGTCCATTTGAAAGGTACTAAATAATGTAATTCTTAAAGTTTAACAAATCCAGAAAATACTAATAAAAAATTTTCACACCAATAGTGTTATGACTCCCTTAGGAAATAAACCATTTATTTGTCTTAAAGGTATGATGGAAATTTTAAATTTAACAACAAAATATAGCAACACTTTTCTTTCAAACAGCCATTTACATTTATTTTTCCCACAAAACAAATACATTCAGAAAAGACATTCGAAAAATTTTTTTAATTAACAAATAGGATTGTGTACTGGAACTAAGTAGATAGATAGATAATGTTGTGTGTGTGTGTGTGTGTGTGTGTGTGTGTGAATGGATATTTCAGCTACAATGTTGACAAATAACATTTCCCCTTCTAATTTTCTATTTCACCTTCTTTTACTTCCCCTCCCTCCACATTAGTTTTCTGCATGAAATTACAAGTATATATTTAAAAACAAGAATATATCAGAAAGTCAGTGAGTGGAAAAGGAGGCAAATCAGAACTCTAAGTTAACTCTAATTTCATTTCAAATATGGACTTTTTTCTGGGGCCAAAAAAAAGCCCTACGAGACACAATTTTTTATCTTTTAAAAAATTTAACAACTTATCTTCTAGCAAAGTTATGATGTTCATACCTGCTGAGGTTTCTCTAAATTTGTCACTGGTCTTCTTTTTCCTCCATTTCCAAGGCTTAAAGATTTTACCGATGGTGGAGAGTTTCCCCTTTCTCTTGAAGGGAGGTGTTTGGGAGCCTGCTGTTGGGCCATCCGAATTTGCTAGAGAAGCTTTGTCCAGTCCATCAACTGTATAAAGAAAAATAAAGTCAGAGAAAAGCTGTAATAAAAAGTTTGAAACAACATCATCTGTTTCTTCCCGCACTTTAATAGCAAGCATGACCACTTTAATTGGAATCTCATGTAAAGTTTATTTTGTCCCACTTCCCAGCTGGTAGAACTCCCCTAATATTAATCAGTAAATCAATCAATCAGAAATTACAGTCCCCTTAGATAATCATTTTGGGGAAAATAGAAAAGAAGCAACAGACCTACATTATAGGTAGGGCCAGACAAAGAGGGGTCTGTGAAACCCCGCTGAATCCATTTGCAGCAACTACATCACTATTTTGTGAAGAAAAAGAGCATTCTAAGTATTCCTGAAATAGGATGTTCCTCCAAAGGCTAGCATGGCATTCTCACTAATGAATATTACAGTTACGGATAGTTAAAACCATAGTTTCTCCTTTGCAAAATAAAATTTAGTGCCAAGAAGCTAAATTTTAATTCTTACAATGCTAAAACTATCTTTTGCTTCTATTGCAAAATAAAGTTTTCAGCTTCCAATAAACTGATAATTTTTGCTAACAATAAGAAATGTGTGGAAAATGTAGGTATTGTGTGTGATAGAACATATCTTTAGTGCCTCAATCACCTTATTAATCACAGAAAGGCCCAAAACCTTAAGTTGCCTTGCACTATGTTCAAAACGGAAAGTAGACAATGATGACTTATGTTATTCCTACTATTAAATGTAATGGCAAAAAACTGGAAGCAGCCCAGAATGGATAAAACTGTGGTACTGTTCATGCAACGAAATAACACTCAGCAATAAAAATAATGATAACCCCCCCAATACATATGACAACATGAATGCCTCTCAAAAACACTGTGCTTAAAAAAAAGCCAAACACAACAAAATACAAATACATACCATGTGGTTCTATTTATATGAAGTTCTAAAGGAGCCAAAATGAATTTATGAAAATAACAAAAAAAGAAAGAAAATTAGAACAGTAGTTCTTCTTGAAATGTGATGGAAGTTAAAATTAATTGAGAAGGGGCTTCAAGGGAACTTACTGGGGTGACTGAAATTATCTCAATAATGGATAGATCATACAAAACTCATCAAATGGTATTTATATCATGAATTTTACTTTATATAAAATTCACCTTTAAAAAAACCATAAATAGTGAAATCTAATTAATGATATGCATGCTGATGTGTTTAGGGGTGAAGTGTACTGATGTCCATCAAAAATAATTAATGGACAGACAGATGGGATGGGCAGATGGATAAATACAATAAAATAAATAAAAATTATACTCAAAAAATATAGCAAAACGTTAAATGTTGACTCTGGGGGTGGATACCTGGTGATTAAGTGTATAATTCTTTCATCTTGAAAACTTTCATAAGAAAATATTGGGAAAAACAAAACAAAAGAGAAATCGAACGGCAAGGACTTTTGCTTGCAGGAAGATGGAGTAGACTTATATTTTCCTATTCCTCCTGTTACATGGAACTTTAAAACCCCAGATATTATATATAAACAAAGCACAAGAAGACTCTGCAAAGTGAACAGAAAGTAGACCACCCTGAGAATTTAGGACCCAAGAAACAACATGAAGGTGAGATCCCCGGGTTTTGTTTTTGTCTCACTTATCCCAGACTTGTAGCTGAAGCAGTCACCAACCTAGAGACATCATGAGGCATAGACCAAAAAAGCCTCAACAAAAGCTGCTCTCCAGTCAAAAGAGCAAGAAAGGGACAGCCTAGCAAGATGGAAACCTTTTAGCCAGTAACTGCTCTATTCCAGCTAAACACCACAAAAGAAACTATTACCATGAAAGCCAGCAAAGCCTGAGTGGGGAGACTAGATGTCTACCCTCATGAAGCTGTAACCAACTCCCCTGTCAGAGATGTCAGGGAAGACCAGGTAGGGAGTTGGGACCTTCATGCCTACCATCTGGTAGTGAATCATCCTGTACAGTGTCAGTAGAGACCACATGGGAGCCTGGCCTTCCACCCTTACACAGCAGTAATGAGGTGTCTCTCCTCCTCCATCCCCATAAATATTGGGGTGGTATCAAACCAGTGTCCAGTGGGAACAAGAGCACTCCTATCCACCGTCGTATCAGTTCAGACCATGCAGGGATCTAGAAATACCACCATGCCCAAGAGTAATGAGGAGCATCCCCTGCCCCTATATCCGTCGCAAGGTATCAAAAGAGGATGATTGGAGAATGTGGATTTTTACCTCTACCTGGCAGTAAGTACTCCTCCTTCCAATGCTGGAGATGTGGCAGACAAAGCCAGTTAAAAAAAAAGGATGCAATAAGATTTTGAGTCCCGCAGCATAATATAAAAATGTCTACATCTCAATCAAAAATCACTTGATGTACCAGAACTAGAGAAATCTTAAACTGAATGAAAAAAGACAATCCATACACTCTAATATCCCTAAATCCTTATGAGCTCCTTCCAAACGCGAAGGATAAATTCCGTTTTTTTCTCTAGCGATGTGTACTCTAGTTTCAGATAGAAATGCAAATTCTGCAGTGACTGTTTCTTCCATACATGCTTCCTGACCCTACTTTACCCTGCCCATATGGACCAAAGTACAATATAGAGAAATATAGGACAGACTTATTTTGAAGCTAAGCCACAGTGAAAATGTAAAATCCTGATTTATTTCACTTCCACTCTTGTCCAACTACCTTCCTCAAATAAGGGGCAAACCTAGGGAGGAACCGAGTGTCTGGTGTTTCTTCTTTTTTGAGATATTACGCTGAAGGGCTTAATTTTGAATAATTTCAATGTTGTGAAAGATATAAGGGCTGACTATTACACACATAGGAATGAGGGTTTCTATCTCAAATTCATCTCTGTGGCTATAGACATCCATCTACTTTTCCTTTTCTCTCAAGCCACATATCCAGTTCCTTGACACTCCATAAAAATTCTGCTTTTAACCCAAACCACTGAAGAATAATCTACTTTTTCCCCCAGAAACAAAAATAAACAAAACAAAAAGTAAGTAATTCTCTAGGTGACAAATGGGGAGACTGAGTGAGTGAAGAATTAAAACCTTAATGTTAAATTCATAGGTGCATAAGAAATTAACTGCCATTATTTTTATTATGCATCTACAGTTACTGTTTTAAAGGTTAATTTTGATTGACTTTCATGTTTTGAAAAGTAACCTGTCCTCCATCAGAAGTTTCTTTTTCACACTTGAGATCAACATTTTAAAATATTTAAAATATTTATTTATTTTATAGTTTTTATGTTTTCCAGTATAAGTCTGCCACTTTCCCCTTTAGAGACCAAAGAACTTTACAGCAGAGTTTAGGGAAGATTTGACTTTAATTCCTATACTTACATGAGGCCTCTCTCAACTGAATGCCTTCATATATGTACTACCATATACAGGGGCATACATAATTTCTGGACACATAACCAAGTAGACAACAAAATTAGGATAAATTCATGCTCTGAGCCATCGCAGATGAGACTGGATAATGGTTTCCAAAGAAACCAAGTGGCTATCCTTGTCTTGAGTTCACTAATGGAGATCCTTACTCTCTTGCTGATCAGAATTTACTTTGGGTTGTACCAAAATCTTCCTTTTGGGAGGTAAGATGAATGATCACCATCAGACGGAAAGAGAAAAAGAACAGAAAAACCAAGGTGTGTGGCATTACATAAGAGTATGAGTTAACAATTCTAAAACTGCTATCCATGCACACTGGGATAGAATAAATAAGTAAACAGATCATTGATGTTGGGAGCCGCTGCTGGAAAGGGAGCTTATTGATAAGCAAGGGGGGGTAGCTAGAATGATCCATACGGCACTGTAGTAGAGTTGGAAATGTCATAATGAACTCATGTTTGGCCAGATAGAAAGACAGTTAGACAGACAGATAGATAGATAATAGATATGTGTGTATATACAGCTTAGTATACACAGATGCATTTCCTACTTCTATTCATTCAGAAAGCCTAGAAGCAATAATACCCCAAGTGTGCACACTGGCACTCAGCTCTTGGTTTCTAACAGTGCTCTCCAAAGACAAGAAATACTAGATGAGCCTGGAGCATGTTACAGTGACAGAAAGTAAGCAAGTGTTCAAAAAAGATACTGATGGGAGTATGTCAAATTCACATAGGAGCCAGTGAAAGAGTCCCAAAGGCCAAAGCTGGAACAATTTGAGCAACAAAATATATAATGTAGTATTAGATGATAATCTAAAGTATAAAATAAATATATATAATATTGATAGAGATAAATATTGAATACTGATATAGAAAATATCACGCTGATATAAATATTGAATGATTAAATAATATCATACTAATATAAATATTGAATAATTAAATGTGGGGTGGAAAACAAATTTGTACAGAATTACAAATAATGTCTATAAACACTCCATCTCAAGGGAGCAGAGCTGAACTCCCCATTCCTTAAATGTGGGCTATGCATTGGGACTTTCTTCCAAGAACTGCAACATAAAACGGAGGGGGAGGAGTGACTTTACAGAGGAGAAAATTGACAAACACTACCTCAGCTAAGTGATCTTGATTAATTTCATCAGTAGTAAGTCATGTTGATAACATGTAACCTTGATATGACGGATGAAAATCATACTTCAAAACCTATAACCCCACTGTAACCATGAGAAAAACATCAGGCAAAACTAAAATGAGGGACACTTACAAATTACCTGACTAATACACCTCAAAACTGTCAAGGTCATTAAAAACAAGAAAAGTCTAAGAAACTATCAGAGACCAGAAGAGGCTAAGGAGGCAAGATAAATAAATGCAATGTGATATCCTGGGTGGAATCCTGAAACAACAAAAAAAAGGGCATTTGGGGAAAATGAGGGAAATCCCAATAAATGATGGAAATTAGTTAACAGAAATGCACCAATGCTCTGGTCGTTGGTTGTAACAAATGTATCATACTCATACATGAGATGAATAACCAGAGAAACTAAGTAGGGGGTCAATGAGAACTCTCTGTACTACCTTTGTAACTTTTCTACAAATCTAAAACTATCTTAAAATAAAGAGTTCATTTGTATAAATGTGGCATTAGCTAGCATGGAGGTGCATGAGGAGGAGGATTTAAGAGATTCCTAGGGGTGAGGATATCAGCTATAGGGAGACCTCAGGGAGTCCTGCTTTTACCAACAGTAAACACTTCTGCTCAAAGAGGTTTTGGGAAGTTACTGTGCTTTAGAATTACCCAACCTTCTCTCTAAAATCTCTTATTATCAATATTTTCACTTTCTAGTATTTTATCACCAAGAGATATTTATAGGTCATCGAATTGCTATTTCAGTACTTTCTAGCACATGATAGACCCAAATAAGGTAAGTGACATTCAAAATCTTTCAAAAGGATAGATAATGGGCCTTGAAAAATGGTGTCAGACTCTATCCACTCAGTTAATGTGAGGCCAAACAGAGAGAGCTGATCCAAACATACCCCCAATACTCTCTCTCTCTCTCTCTCATCATGCCAGGATTAGTATCATGTACTGATGACATCGGATGACAAATCTGGGAATAAAAAAGGTCCCTCGTTCTTTATTTTTAAATCACTGAAGCTGAACTGTTTTTAATAATAGAATTTTATTTGGGAATCAAAGTAAATTTAAAGGACTGAAACTTATTTTATGACAATTGAGAACTCATTTCCTATCTCATCCCCTGCACTCATGGGGATGGAACAGTGAATGGCACAATTCAGGAACAGAAATCCCATAGCTCAAGCTGGTGTGAAAGGTCTGATGAATAGTACCCAGCAATGGACCAGCCACTGACCCACCTTGCGTTTCATTCTCTTCTGAAAGTGGAAATTAGTGAGCACTTTATTAACAGAATTGATAACCACCGATATTTATTGAGTGTGTATGTGTGTCAGGCTCTGTGCTAGGTACCTTACCTGCTTGGCTCATGCTAATTCTCATGACAGCTCTGACATAGATTCTATTATCAGGCCCATTTTGGAGATGAAAAAAGACTCACAGAGACTAAATATCTAGCTCGGTATTCGGCAATGTGTGTGGAGGTGTGTTCATACAGAGAAAGATTAAATAAAGATTTACTGACTAAATTATACGACTTAAAATGAATAAATATCTTCCTCTAGTGACACACTGTGTAGGTGGCAGAGCTTGGATTCCAAGTCAGAGATGGCCCTCTTTACCACTGACCAGCAAGGCCTGCTTTAACTCAGTGCTATGAACCCACCATCTAAGATCCTGGGGGATCACAGACAGTAGGACGGGATTCTCACCCTTACGGAGCTCGCAGGATGGTTGGGGAAGCAGATAGGATCAGTGCTCAGTGATGCCAGCCAGGTGGGGAGGCACTGGAACGAAAGTGGGAGAAGAACCCAAAGGTGGAAGCCCAGGGAGGGGAGCAATAAATGTTGACTGAGGTGACTGGGGAATGTTTCACAGGGAGTGAGAGACTTGACTGGGAACCGAAACAATGAGTAGACTTTTCGGTGGAAATCAAGGAAGGAATGGCCTGAAAGTGATCCAATCAAGGATGGCTGACCTTTTAAAGTAAAGCCAGAAAAAACGTTCTCATTGCCATGCTGCTGTGCTCAAAATAGACACATGATACATATTTATGGGAAAATAAATGAAAACAAATTTATAAGGTCAGGTCTTTGAACATATGAAATGGTTAAATGTGAAAAATTTAAAAAGGAACTGGAGAATGAGTGAACTTTCTACATATCAATGTATATACCATTACTTAAAAATCTGAGAATACAATTTTAGAGTTAGAAAAGATCTTGTTTGGTGCAGGGAAAAAAACTGCTTTTCATCAGCTGACTGCTTAAAGAATAATCAACATTAAGGTGATAATCAAGGCTACAAATATTTTTTAATTATGTAGCCATCATATTTTAAAATCCAGTAAGAGTAAAAAGAATAGAATGTAAACAAGGAATTAAATTTGAAGAAAAAGAATAGAATATGAAAAACGTTGATATCATAGAGTCAAATGAAGTTATATTAGTCCCCCCGGAGGAAGACTGCCCTCATAACTCGACTCCGTATTTGCCAATTTCTAGTCCTCTATGACTGAAAGAAGCTATAGAGTTATCTAAAGGGACCTGGGATAAGAGCAGTCATTCAAATTAAACTATGGAGCTTTTTCAAAATAATTTTTAGGTATACTTACAGACGGTAAATGATTTTGTACATGCCATCACCATCCAGATCAAAGTCTAGAATCATTTCTAGACGCAGAAAGCTTCCTTGTGCTTCTTCCCTGTCATGTCCCCCATTAGCACTAATTTGTGTCACCTATTCTTGAACTTCAACTTAGTGGAATTCTACAGCACACTCCTTTATGTCTGTTCTTTTTCACTGAACTTTATGTCTGTGAGAATCATCTAAACACATGAGCATTCCAAAGCAAAGTTACCTAGCTACAAAATGGAAACCTGCAGTCTTAGCAAGACCTCAAATGATAGAGCACTTGACAATGATAAGCTCTGGGGCACCTGGGTGGCTCAGTGGGTTAAAGCCTCTGCCTTCGGCTCAGGTCATGATCTCAGGGTCCTCGGATGGAGCCCTGCATTGGGCTCTCTGCTCAGCAGGAAGCCTGCTTCCCCCTCTCTCTCTGCCTGCCTCTATGCCTATTTGTGATCTCTCTCTCTCTGTCAAATAAATAAAATCTTTAAAAAAAAAAAAGAAAATGATAAGCTTTATGCAAGCTCTTCTATTTATAAAGGATATCATTATTAATTTCTTTATCTGAAACATGCAAATAACATCTCTCTTTCCTTGCCAGATTTCTGGGAAAGCTAATCTATCTTTCTATTATCTTTTGAGACTGCCCTAAAACTGTGTTAAATTGGAAGCTCACCTATGCAAGATGAAAGGTGAAGAAGCAGTTTATTGTCCACATATAATGGCAGCTTTAAGTTTATTCCCACTCTGCATATGAAATCACGCAGCAGTTCCGAGACATGCAATTCTCAGAAATACTGAGTACTATGTTATCCATTATGGGAACAACAGCTGTGTTTAATATAGAGGTTCCACATTATCCTATATATATTAAAAATCTACCTGTGGAGAAACTGAGACTCAAGGAGAGTATGTGGCTTCCCAAGTCACTAACTAATGGCAAAGACATCATCTAGATCATGTGATTCCTGTTTAAGGCTTTTTTCCCACTCCCTGAGTCTGTCCTCCTTGGAATACAACAGCTAAATTGGTGAACCAGTAGCACCTCTTGGTAGCTCTAGAAAGGCACTACGATTCTTTGCAGAGCGAAAAGCAAAGAAGATGTTGCACAATCAAGACAGGCAATAAATCTAGATTACTGTTCTGGGTCTTAACCATGCAATGGCTGACTGTAAGCCAAGAAGAGAGCTGAATCCCACACCCAACTCTGCTTCTTAATAGCCCTGTGATCTTCGGCAAGGACCCCAATATGTCATTGCTGAAATGAGGAGACTAGGTTACGTGATCTCTAGGCTCCTTTCCAATTTTAAAAAATTCTGATTCTCATACTGATTTGTGCTGAATACATAGATCTTACAGGCCACATGAAGACCTGTTCTAAGTCCTTTATGAATGGTGCCTTCTTAACTGTCAACATGGGCCTGTGAAGTAGATGCTTGTTAGCATTTCCACTTTATAATGAGGAGGGTGAAGTCCAGAGAGAGCCAAGTAATTGGCCCAAGGTCACAAAGTTGGTAAGTGGGATTTAAAGTCAGTAGTTGGCCTCCAGGGTCTCCTTTGTACAAAATGGGTCAGAGGGATATGGGTGGGAATAGAGCTCTATTTTAAGAGAAGGCAAGATATAAACCCTAATGAATAATAACTCCGTTCTACCTCCAACCTCTTCTGTGGACTAACCCAAACAATTATAGCAGGTACTGTTTTGCTCTGTAAACCAACGCCCAGTGTCTTCACAGTTTGGTTCATGCTAGTTGCAGGCAGAGTGTGTCCTTTGCTTATATTAACTACGGTCCTTTGATTGCACATAATCCTTATTTACCATAGTATTAATTTTAGGAATTTGATATCTCCAGTTTTTTAACTTGTTTTTCTAATGGAGGCAGCCATTATTTTTAAACCCCCAAAGGGAAAAGCTACTAAAGATTTCCATCTGTCTGCAAGCACTGACAAAGAATTTCAGAGTTTAAACTCGCGGCCGATAGGCCTGCAGAATGAGCATGTTTGTGCAGCTGTAGGACATCCTGATGCTCAGACATGCACAACAGCCCCTAGACTTGCTGCGGGATATTTAACAGATTAACTAGTATCACTTATATTTGGGGTTTAAAGAAACTCTGATCGAGTAGAAAATGGGATCACTTTGCAAATGGAAAATGAATTTTATTGTTAAATAAAAGCATTTTAAGTTTTGAATACCACTGTGATCACAATCAGCAAAGGGTTCTGTGAACAGCGTTGATGGCTCTATGTGGAAATACCAAGAACTTTGCTACCAAAGTGAAAAATAAGAAAGGAAGAAATCAACCGTCTACCTTCCTTCCCTTACTAACCATCTCCTACAACTCCCCAAGTCTGGGGTGGGGAGCAGGCCATGGTATGTGGAGATTGTACTGTGTTCGTAAAAAAAGAAGAAAAGGTCGACACATCTCCAGTGGGCAAGACATCAACTGAGCAAATTTTACCTCCTGTATGTTAGGATAACAACCACTCAGTTTGCTGAACACAGGCACAGGGATGAAACTTTAGGGGAGAAACTGGCAGATCTTATTCGTAATGAAATTTCATAATTTTTAAGTAAGTGGCTAAATTTGCCAGAGATACAATTATGAAAAATTTCCCATTGTGGATGAATGTAACAGAAGTAGTAATAAAATAACATATTAAATCTGGACCAACATCTTTAGGTCAAAAAGCTGGTAGATAAATAAGAGCCCTGAGAATCTACCTATAATGTGATAACTGTGTTTATAGTCCATCAGTCCACCAAGGCGGTTCCTGTGAAGAGAATGGTGGCCACATGCAGAATTCCAGACTATCTACCCAAGGCAGAAATGAAACCTACAGGCTAATACAGTGTTAGGCAGGATGCTGAGAGGAGAATTTATGTCATGAGGAATCCCCAGGGCCCCCAGATTTATATCCTTGTAGTTCGGTAAAGAGATGACTGCAACAACCAGGCATCTGAACTTGGAGAGCAGTGAAAATGAATTAGAAATGATAAATGGAGCCAAGGGACATTGAGGAAGAAGTGAGGAGATGGGGGGAACTGTCTAGAGAAACCGCGGAGGATTCTATGGCCTGAAGCTCTTGGAGGTGTGGTGGAATGTCAAGAGAGGACTTGGAGAAAGACCTATGGCTTGTGTTCAGGCCCCATGAACTTCAGGTATTGGCAGGACATTCAGGGGAAGATGTCCAGCAGACAGAAATACATTATTGGCACACTAGCAGGAAGTCAATGTTGAAGTTACTTGGAGGAGTCTTCCAAACAAAAGCGGCAGTTGAGGGCCAGGGGTAAACTCTTACAAAATGATTACATTTAGAAGGCAGTAGGCTGTACGGAGTAAAGAACCTTGGACTTCTATACTGAGAATCATTGCCTACAAGAAAAAGGTTAGTTTATTTGTTACAAAGTCACAAGTGTGGGGATTCTAGGGCATGTTGATGGACTGAGGGAAGGAGCCTGAAGAGCGAGATAATTGACCAACCACGTGGGGATGGGCTTCTCTCAGGGTAACAGTGAGACTCTGGGTGGAGAAGGAGAGCCTGAAGCTCACTTGATGAATGTGAGGAAGTGAGCAGGAAGTCAGGGGATGACGGCACCGGAGATGTGAAGAGGAACGCAGCAGGGTGGTATGCACTTCGAGTGAGAATCCACACATTACAGGAAGCAAAGCGGGCAGGAATGGTGGCCAGGAGCAGACCACATGTCAATGGTGAAGGAGAGCAGAACCTCCATTACGGAGTTACCAAGGAAGCTCTGCCAAGGAGAGGCAGGTTCCAGACAAAACAAGACAAGGAGGAAGGAGAGTTCCGCAAAAAGATGAAGTTGTGGAAAAATCTGCGTACTGTGGGATGGAGTCATTTATTCATAATTAATGCATCGAGCAACTATTGTAGACAAGGTAATGCGCCGAAGCCGTAACAGTGAGCAAAAATGGATTGGATCTCTGCCCTCAGGAACCTTACTGTCTAGGAGAGGGGCCGACATTATCCAAGTAACCATCATTTCAATACAGAAACCTGGCACGCCGTGAGAGCACAGGGGATGTAAGTGGCTGGAGGGGTTCAGACGCTGGCGGTCGAGCACTCGTTCTTGTGACAGGCATGGCCTGACACACTCTCCAGGTTCTGGGTTAAAAATTCAGGGCAAAGCTGTTTAAGGGTTATCGAGATTTAGTCTAGTTTCATAACAGCACTTAAAAGGTAGAAACACCCCATCCAAATTAGGCAGGAAACCACTTAAAAGTCACTGAAAAGCAAAGGATTAACATTCCTTAGTTTGTACACCTAATTCAGGGGTGGGGGGGGGAGATGGGGGGAGCAGGGAAGGGAGAGAATTCCATTAGTTGTTTTTTAAAAAGATAATTTTATAGTAATGATGGCTTTAGGGTTGAGTTTAATTTTTTTTTTCACCAACATAGTCACTAAGGCGATTCCCACTTACAAGATGTTCTATTTTGGTTTCTTTCTTTTCAAACGACATGTGTGTCAAGCAAGCATTCCAGAGAACGAGTTGTACCAGCAGGACTTGGGTAGAACACCACAAGGAAAGGCTCTGAATCCAATTAGGGCATCATCGAGCCAACCAGCTTATTCCAAAATTCTTTTCTGATACAGTTGTTATTAAGATTTTCAATACTGGCCTAAAGGAATGTTGAATGTGTACTAGAATGATGGGGGGGGAGCCCATAACTGAACTTTAGAAGCAGCTAGCTGTAATTCATCAACTTTTCCAGAAGCCGTAAAAGTAACTTTTAATTGTTGTTGTTATTAAACAAGTAGGGGACAAAAAGAAAAAGATGGCCTCTTCGAGGAACAAGTATATGAAGAAAAAGTCACAGCGCTCCCTACTACATTGGGAGTCTCATGAGGAAAGGCACTGAAAGTGTTTTATTCCAGGCGGTGTCCCCACTCTGTACCCATGCCACAGAAGGTACTTAATAAATATTTACAAAATGAACGACTAAATCATGGACAAATGTTTGGCAATAATGAATGTACAAGGCCTGGCCTAACTAGGCTATGATTTATTTTAGCAGGTCTTTAGATTTTTCACACAGAGGAAATTGTTTCCAACGGTGCCTTCCTGCAGAACTCCAAATATTTTGAATGATAACATAACAAACACTAAAGTTTGAAATTGAGAAAATATCAAAGCCAGCAGGAAGGATGATTAACACTCATCAGAATGGTAGAGACGTTGTTGACAAGTTTTTCAGGTGAACAAAGACTTACTTTGCGGCTTACTGTGTCCTTTTAAAAGGACAATCCACCAAGACAAACAACTGACAAAAGCAGTTGGAATAATATACATGTGAAATGATCTTTTAAGAATTTTGTATTTTTTACATAGCAATGAGTGGTGAAAATTGATGTTTTCAAGAGCCACACCCCACACGGACATTTCCTTCTTCCTTCTCAAAACATATTAGGCAACTCAGACTTTTCTGCAGTCTTCATCTTCTTTCTCCTAAGTGGGGGACTCAAAAGGCAATTTAGTTTCATGGTCAAAAACTGGAAAGGCAAACTATCTGACTGAACTCAAACCAAGTCCAAATTGCCTTTGTTTTTCCATTGCTTTCAGGCATTACGTGTGAGAATTTAAATCTCTCAGAAAATGGGTACCCACATAGAAAACTATAAAACCATATTTTCCACCTGAGATAGATTCTGTCATATTATGACATTACAGATGTTTAGCTCTGTATTGATACTTTAGGCTTTTGATTCACTAAATACATCAGAAAACTGGTAGAACTACAGGGCCCCCTACAGTAGCCCAGTGTTGTGATGGCAGATACCTGACTAGACAATGCGACATGCTCAGTGGAATCATTCTTTAAGACTGACAACCAGCAGCAAGTTTTTCTCCACTCTGAACAGAAAATACCACCTCTCTTATCTCACCTTTCAACTGAAAATCAAACATCTCCTGTTATACCAGTATCTTACGGGAGCAAACACAAATGGAGAAATGATCAACTCTTCCTGTGCTCTATATTAAAGCTTCCAGAGAAGTAAGAAAATGTTTTGTTTTATCCTTCAGCTTATTTAGCACCCTGGTGACACCTAGTATATGCCGAGAGAGAGAGGGGAAGGAAGGAGGGAAGGGAGGGAGGATGAAAGGACAGATGGAAGGAAGGACGGAGAAGAGAGGGAGAATGGGAGAGAGGAAGAAAGGGAGAAAGTCATTTTAAGTAAAAACACAGACCTATAAGTTCCATTGAGAGAAAACATGGGCCTTGGGGCCAGAAAGACTTGAATTTAATCATCTGTTCTTCCACTTCCTAGCTGGTAAGCTTGGACAAGCCATTCAAGTTTTCAGAACCTCTTCCTGATCCATAGAATGGGATAATACAATTTAGCATTTGGGTTGTTGCAAGGGTTAAGAGAAATAACATGTCAAGGGTCATATGGCATCACCGATACTCAAGAAAGGCCAATGCCTTCCACTACTTCCTCTCGTACTCCTACACAAACAGGTGGAGAGGGGACTGTTAAAAGGTTTTGAGGGGAATAAACTCTAGAAAGTGGGTTATTTATGATCTGGAGCAACCAGGACAGTGAAATTTCTTTGAAAGCTATTTCCCCGGTCTTCTAGAGGGCTCTAGAAAAACAAAAACACCCTGTTCCAAATAGACTCCTGCACAGAGTCACCTGTGTTCTCCACTGGTCTCAGGCCAATTACTGAGAGCAGCAGAGACCAACGAGCACTCAAGGGAAATCACCACCATCCTGCAGCAGAAATACTCCGAGGAAAGTCACAAAGCAAGAAAGCTGACATCATCTACAAGAATGGAAGAGAACAGCTAGAACTGGATTTGGCTCTATTTCCCACCAGCTGGGAAGGTGCACAGTTTATTTTTATACTTGTACCTGCAAAAAATAAAAAAGTAAAGCAAAAAAAACCCACAAACCTATTTTACTCAAAAGACTTGTTGCATACTTGGTGAATTCTTACTGAGCCACGTTGAAAATTCAGTTATCAAACTGTCTATATCTCATTGAGCTACAAGTTGTTGCTTCTAAAAGCCTGTGTTAGTCACTATCACAGCCAAACACAGGAAGTTGCATTTTACTGTTTCCAAATCTGTCTAGTGTCAAAATCTGAGGAGGACAAGAAGTTCCATTTCATGTTTCTATTAACTTCAGATTCTTTACAGTTAAGGCCACTTTAAACTCAACATAGATACCTAAGTCCTAAAGGACTCACTTCCTGAGAATCACCATCTATCGGACTGGCTAAGAAATCATTATCAAAGGGACCTGTGTTTATTCTGTACCACTCCTTTTTGAGATCTAACAGGAACCTTGTGCTCTTTCTTTTTGCCCCCAGGACTAGATACCGGGCAATAAAAATAACATTAGACTGGCATAGCAAAAACCGTAAGAACTTATTAATGAAATCCTTATCAGTTATTTCCATTGTATATAATAAGACTTCATCTTTAGGTCTTAGGATATTGAATTCTGAATCTGAAATATGAGGGTCAAATCTACGAGAAATGTTCTCACTTGGAAGAACACCAATGTTCTGTGACCTTTTAACCATCCTTACGTTGAGTGTTTGGCCGATTCTAAACTACTCAATGCCTTAAAAGACTAAAGTGACAGGGTCCCAACTAATGGGTGTGGAGCTTGGCTGAGCATTCCTGCACACCCCCGACACCCACTCCATCACCCTTTGGATTCGGATCAGAATACAAACAGACCCAAAACAATTGAGTCTTGCACGGAGCTTTTCAGGAATGCCTTGTATCTCAGCCATCTCAAGATCTAACTTACTTCTAGGAAACTCCTGGTCCAAAAGATGCCAAAAAATTAAGTCATCTCTTAGGTGTCTGGAGAGTTTTCAACCGTTTTGAGAGACGATCTAGGATTGCTAGATTCTGAGGCACCATTTTACTTATGTGTTTACATGGCTTGAGGGGCCTGTTCCCTTTATATTAAAGAACTGTGAACCTCACTGAGGTGGTTAAGTGTTGGAAGCACGATTTTCATGCCTTGTCACAAGGCGAACAAGTCCACCCAATCTGTCCACCCCAGTGAAGAGTTTAAGGAGACAGAGGAAGCCACTACCAAAAGCCTGCTAGATGTTTTGCAACATGCATGGGACAGAATACAAATGTGTTTAGTCACACGTGAATCGCCTTTGAATTCCCAACCTGACTCAATGGGGCTGCTGCATTTCCTGGTGAGAACATTCTTGTTCTGGCTTTACTCTGACAGGTGTTTTAACATTATCTTTCTTTAGCATTCCTATTCATTCTATTTCTTATTTTAGCAGCTTTTTGTGAAGTAACATGTCACTCTGCTGGATATCAAACACATCTAAGATAACAAAACCATACAGAGTAAGAAAAAATCAAACACAGAAAAGACAAGTATCTATGTAGTGACGTTTGGGAATAAGGCATTTCTCGAAATAGTGTGCCTCACATTCAGGGACCTCGAAGATTATAAAATTAGTCAGGTGGTAGGCACATAGTTGCTGACCACACTGGGATGCGCCTCTTCATAAGCACTGTTTCTCTTAGCATTACACCATCAATGTGGCGCTCTACTCATGAGGTCATTATTTCTAACACAAATATGGCAGAAACAGTGTTCACATAGACTATTTTTAATTCTACCACATATAATCTTTACATCCCACGCTCATCTCTGAAGCGGCACTGCCTGATGACTTAGGTTGGTTCCTATTCCTGAAACACATCTTCAACGCATCCTTCTCCTCAGGTCGTATCTACTGAATGCGTGGCACTGTTGAAGGTGAGAAGGGAAGAAGCTATAATCTGTTAGGAAGTGGAACTGAAGAAACCAGAAAAAAGACCATGGATCTAGGGTGTTTATGGGCCACTGTGAATGGATCTCAGTTTTAAACTTGTTTTAAGGACATTGTTATGGCTGAACTTTGTCCTCCAATAAGCATCTATTGACGTCTTTACCTCACATACTTCAGAATGTGACTGTATTTGTATATAAGGCCTTTAAAGAGGTATTTAAGGTAAGGTGAGGTCATCATGGGTGGGCCCTAATCCAATGACTGGTATCCTGGCAAGACAATAGAGATTGGATAGACTTGTATGTTCATAGACCATAAGAGGATACAGGGAGAAAGTGGCCAGGAGAGAGCCTCAGAAGAAACCCAACCTTGACCTTGGACTTCTAAGTTCTAAGTACTAAGTTCTCAGACTCCAGAACTGTAAGAAAATGAAATTCTATTGTTTAAGCCAACCCAGTCTGTAGGAATTTGTTATAGCAGCTCTGACAAACTAATACAGACTTTTACTACTGTCTGTAAAGCTGTTTATTCATACACTGAAAACAGAATGAAAATGTCACACAGCTTCCAACCTCATCTCTACCCCACCCCACCTAACAGAGGGTTAAAGAAAAGTTCTTTAAAGGCTTCTGCTATGATCACCTTAGAAGGGCTTTATAAATTAAAACCCCATCATTTGAAAAATGAGGTATCCGTGTGTTCTGACAGTCCATGGTCTGATGACTAAAGGGGATTCAGTCTTTCTAAAAGCGTACAGTTCTAGATCGTTTTTAAAACCTCCAGTTTGATTTTACTCTTTTCGTGTTTTCTTTACAAAATTGGCAGCTGAGTACTTTCCAAGCGACAGAACACTAGTTGCGCACATATGTACATAATTCCATTTTAGTAGACTTTAGGAAAATGAAACACTGCTCTGTTAGTTAGGCACACAGGAACATTCAACATGAGCGCAGTTAACTCGTTCTGGCTTATTCCAAGTTTCCATCCTCAGCTGGGTCCTCCACAGACAGCCTGGCAGGCCAGCGCGAGTTAAAGTTACAGATGTAGAAGAAATTTTGAAAAACACAGAATCCCTTTAAATAGATGAAATCGGCAACTGCGATCCTGAATCATCCTGTCAGGTTGCCCTGCTCAGTCCTGTGGGCTACCCGGCTGTGGTCAGAAACATTTTTATTCTGGAAGGAAGATCCAAGGCAATCTCAGCAGGCCCTCATCAGAGCACCTTAGAAAAACAACAGTGGCCTTTCCTCAGGGAGGCTGAGAAACCCTTTAGAAAAAGCTTTTAAGAGACCCCAATTAAGACTGGAATTTACTTCACACCGCGCAATGTACTGCAAAACAGGCACATCATTGAAAGGAAAGACCCCTGAAGTACAAACAGAGGCAAAAATAAAAAGCCAAACGTTTCCAAAAGGAACATATGAAAAGAATTTTTAAATAAATGATTGCTTCCTTTTGAAGTTTTCAGAATTTGCTGCCCACATTTCTAAAAGAGAAAAGGCCTCGGCCCCCTTTTTAGAAAATAGATCTTACATTCCTACAGTCCCTCCCACGCATTATTAAACACCTGTTTTCATCCAACCCCCTGCTCTGTCACTTTGGTTCCTCCTCAAGTAATTAGCTTGCAGCCACCTCAGATGAAGTTCAAGGAGGTCTTCCTAAAAAGGCAACAGAGTCGAAATTCTGTATCCTTTCCTTAAACAGTAATTGTCATTCTGCAGATAACTTCTTTCCCTTCGAGTGTAACTACATTTACCTCAAACCTGACGATTGTGGGAAATGAATTATTTTGCAGTTTATAATATTAGCAAAATGTACGTAAGAATAAAAAAATTTCTGGCAAAGAGATTTTGCCAAAATTGTACTTGACAATGGGAATACTTGCTCAGGAACAGGACATATTAATGACCCCATTTATCAAGACACTGGGTACAGAACATCAGTGTTTTTGAACTGGACACTTTGTAACTTCTACCTCATGTCAAGAGAAGACACATTGTTAATGAAGAGAAATTTTCATCTGAAGCCTCTTTTTAAACACTGCTAATCTCCAGGGGATGTTTTTCATGTTAAGAACCTTCTGGAATCCTTGCTGAAAATTCGGATTCTAAGACCCCTCTCCAAAAGACGGATTTTGCTGTTGCCCAGAAGTGAGTATTTTCCCCCAGGCATACTAGGTGATTCTCACCATCAGGCAAATTGGTCAAATACCATTATTATCACAGTAAACATAATTTTAAATTAGTTCATTCAGCTATAAAACACTAAATGTCCATAAAATATTTTTAGACTATAACAACAAGAGTAGATCAAAGTTGGGGCACCTGGGTGGCTCAGTGGGTTAAAGCCCCTGCCTTTGGCTCAGGTCATGATCTCAGGGTCCTGGGATCGAGCCCCACATCGGGCTCTCTGCTCAGCAGGGAGCCTGCTTCCCCCTCTCTCTCTGCCTGCCTCTCTGCCTACTTGTGATCTCTCTCTCTGTCAAATAAATAAATAAAATCTTTAAAAGAAAAAAAGAGTAGATCAAAGTTGAGTTCTCGGGTGACAATCATTCGAGAAAGTCTTTTGAAATTAGTTAAAAGCTATGTGCTGAAGAGAAAATATTAATCTTTTACATCGATATTAATTGTGGTCAATTATAAGTGACAGTGGATATTTTTACATATTACAGCAAGTTTGCTTTGCTACCTCATGACCCAGTCAAGCTATCAACCAAGTAGAAAGCCAGAATAAAGATGCCTTCTAGGAGTAGGTCTCAAAAAACCCAAGCCCCATTGAGCTTTTCTCAAGAAGCTACCTGTGTGCTCTGTCCAAATTAGGAAATAGACCCAGAAAAGGGAAGACTCTGATCTAGCAACTGGGAGATCCATTACAAGAGGGAATGGAAGGACTCCCCAGGATGATCTGGTGAGAGACGCAGGGCAACAGCCGGGCAGCAAGCTTAGAGGAAATCCAGTCCAATTTGGATTCACTTCTTACAGATGAACTTGACAGAATAACAAAAATGTTTGAACATACTGAGAAGAGATTTACATAACTGGGAAAAGATTTGGGGATGAGTATGCAGGCCCCTTTGCAAGCAAACAAAAACACCAGCAAGGAAAGCAAAAGCCATGCAGGAAAGAAAAAGTAATCATGGTTTACCACAAGGCTTAGCTATCATCAATTTTTACGTAGTTATACAGAATACTGTTCTAATCAAAAGTACAATACAAGAATGCGGGGAAGATGAGAACATGGAATGATGGGAAATGCGTGATGGGCGGGGAGACAGGGTCAGAGAAGATGTGAACAGCAAAGCTATGTCTTCAATTTCCATACTGTGAGGTCAGTAATAATGGGTCAAGCTGTACAATCGCTAATTAGCAATGTAAGCATGCTATTTAGAGACTGAGGGTAAATACGAAAGAATCAGTTTAAACAACTGTAAACTTCTTGGATGCTACTTAACTTTCCATTCAGTTCCTATCACTCTAATAATATCTGACCTGGCCAGACCGAGCCATTCATTTATTCAACAAACGGCTGTGTCAAGCATAGATGCCAGAATAAGAAGGCAGATTGGGGAACAAGATAAGGTCCCTGAGCTCCTGGAGCTTAGGTTCCTAGTGAAGGGAAACAAAGACAAACAGGATAACCTGAGAGACAGGTGCAATGAAAGAGCAGAGTACTGTAGCTTGAGGGGCGGGTGCACAGGCTCCTCGGAAGAGGGCTGGACAAGGAAGGTCTCTACGAAGCAGGTCATGCTAGAGCGAAGACAAGGAGTCAGCTTTGTAAAGAGCTAGTGGAAATGTGTCCCTTACATCCTGGATAGAGAGAGCAGCAACTGCGAAGGTCAAAGGTAAAAATGAGCCAGATCTGTCTGATGACAAGCAGGGAGTAAAGCTGTAGCGAGGGGTGGGAGTGGGGGTGAGGGCTGTGCAGTGAGGAGGGGCAGGGACCAAGGATCACAGAGGATCAGGAGTGGCCTGGAGGGCCAGAATATGAAATCTAGATTTCATTCTAAGTGCACTGGGAAGACGCAGGAAGGTTGTGAGTAAAGAAGTACTGTGATTTATGTTTTAAAACATTACTTTAGCTGTTGTGTGGAACAGGAATTGCAGAAGGCTGGGAACAGAAGCAGGAGATCAGCTCGAGTCCACTACAGTTGTCCATACAATGAGTGGCCAGGGCTTGGACGGTGGCCGTGAAGACAGAAGTGGGGGGCCTGGAGATACATTCTGAAAGGAAAATGTACCCGACGCGATGGTTTGGTGTGAAGGGGAAGGGAAAACTCAAGGAGGACTCCTCGACTTCTGGCTAGAATGAGTGAGTAGCTGGAGGTATCATTTGAGGACATGTAGAAAGTTCGGGGAAGAAGGGTTTTAGAGGGTAAACTCCAGCTTTCTGTTGACATCTTTTACCTGTGAGATGCTCATGAGAGACCCAAGCAGACCTGTCCAATAGATAGTTGCAGATCGGAGCCTGGAAGTGTAAGGCAGGGGTGGAGTTGCAGATACACCCTCACCCCTCCCCTCACCGCCCACCCCCCCACCCCCCACCCCGGGGTCAGGCGTTCACTTCCCCTTGCTGGATTACTGCAGCCAGACCTCTTGGTCCTGCCTTCGGTCTCCCCCAGGAAATCAATACTGCATGTGGCAGGTAGATTCACCCCCCCAGGGCAAAGCTCTAATCATTTCTCATTTGATAAAAAACCTTCAGTGGTTCCCACCACCTGTGTGGGCCAGAATTCTTGTTCCCCCTTCTGTACTTTTGGGCCTCCCTGATGTGCCTTCACAGTCTCCAGGGGTCCCTTTCCTTCCACCTTCCTTTGTGCCCATCTTCACCGAGTGGATGAGGCTTCTAGGCACAGACCCTGGTGGGCATATGATTCCTTTTTGAATCTTCCCCCATGGCCCAGCATAGAACCTTCCATGTAATTACTTCAGTTGGATGAAGGTGTATCCTTTTTCCTTTTAATATCGAATTACAAAGCGATCCCGATTTGCAGGAATATATCTACCCGGCACATACCAGCACAGCTTTCCAGGTTATTTAAGCCAAACACCAGTTCAGTTTCTTCTTTGTCAACCCAAATTCCCTCAGCGTTAATGGCTGGAATGTCAACCTTGCCAGGTTTATATGAATAAAAACACCCAGCCCTTTGAAACCAAAATAAATGGAGGAGTAGTAAGTAAATATAAACGATAACAGACCAAACTTTTAAAAGTAATGTTATTTGCCCATTCCCTTCTGGGGAAGAGAAACTGTTGTTTTTGGTTTGGGTTTCCCTGCTTCAGATGTCAGTGGAATAGAGAGGGTGGACCAGAAGTGTTTATTTTCTTAAGACTATTTCTACCTCAAAAACACTTTTACATAAGTTGAGTCCTCACTAAATATGTATTTCTACTCCCAAGAACAGAGACCCAAGAATAGGCAGTTAGCCTATTAAACTGAAGTCCCTCAAGACAAGAAAATGTGTTGGAACTTTTCCTTTATTCAAGTTAAAGAGACTTAATTAGAGGACCAACGACTCAGAGTCCTCATCTCCTTCCCTACTGCATTAAGTAGGCAAAAGGTGAAGTCTGACTCCCCCACCGATTGTAATCCTCTCCGACTTCTGAAGATAAAATACACTGAAGCTAAAAATATCTGGGGTATTACTCGTCCGATCAGACCTGATGAGCTGTGGACCAAAGAGAAATAAATGAAGTTCAAATGTTTGCTCATTTTCTTTCTCTCCAAGTGAGTGATTGCATTTGTGTTACGATCAAACAGGCTAAGAAGAAAATTCAACCCAAAAAGAAGATGGCTATGGTAGGACCGATATTTTTGTTCTCATCATAGAATTCACAAGAAATAAAAGAAGTGGCTGAAAAACAGCCAATGAACTTAAAACTGAGTCTGAGGACAGTCAGAGAAAAGGTAATATACTTATAGGTCAGCTGGTGGCTTTAATTCCAATGAAGGTCCAGGTGGACACGGGATGTGGAAGTCCCGGTTATGTTCGTGTTCAAAGCAGAGGAAAGCTGGGACTGTCACGCTACCTCCTCAGCAATGAAATTCCTCTCTCTCTCTTTCTCCCCACCCCCATCTAGATTTCTCTTCATGCACATATTTTAAAAATAGAATTTTTATCTTAAACCTGCCTTTTAATATTTTTATTTATTATAAAAATCACTTCTCAAAATTATGTTTTACACCAGTTTCCTAAAAGATTTGTTTATTTATTTGTGAGAGAGACAGAGCACACGCGAGCAGGCAGAGAGGCAGAGGGAGAGAGAGAATCCTCAAGCCGACTCCCCACAGAGCAGAGCCCACGCAGGGCTCGATCCCAGGACCTGAGATGAAATCAAGAGTCGGACACTTAGAGGTGCCTGTGTGGCACAGTTGATTGAATGTCAGACTCTTGGTTTCAGCCGGGGTCATGATCTCAGGGTCCTAGGATACAGCCCTGCAACGGGCTCATGCCCAATAAGGAGTTGGCTTGAGACTCTCCTTTGGCTTGAGACTCTCCTTTCTTCTGCTCCCCTGCCCACGTGTGTGCACCTGCACATACATGCTCTCTCTTGCAAATAAATAAATCTTTTTAAAAAAAACAAGAGTTGGCCGCTTAACCAACTGAGCCACCCAGGCGCCCCATACTTTACACCATTTTTAAATGGCTTATTCCATTATGTGACTGTATCCCAATTAAATGAAAAAAATTCTTGGTGTTCGACTGCTACTTCCAATTTTTGGCTTTTAATAAACATTGTCCCAGTGAGCGAGTAATTATTTCCTTTTCAATATGCTTCTGAAAGTGGAACTGCTGGGTCTGAGTGTATACACATTTTAAGGGGTTTAATACATATCACCAAGCTGCTCTTCTGATAGGTCGTGCCAATTTAAACTACACAAGACAATTGTTTGAGAATCATTCTTTTATTTTTTTTAAAGATTTTATTTATTTATTTGACAGAGAGAGAGAGATCACAAGTAGGCAGGCAGAGAGAGAGGGCGAAGCAGGCTCCCTGCTGAGCAGAGAGAAGATGTGGGGCTCGATCCCAGGACCCTGAGATCATGACCTGAGCCAAAGGCAGAGGCTTTAACCCACTGAGCCACCCAAGAGCCCCAGAATCATTCTTTTAAATCCTTGCTCAATTCATAGGTGATCAACGGCATCTTTGTTTTTTTCATTAAACTGCTGAAACTATTTCATATACCAATTGGTAAATTCTGTCTCTTCTTTGATTAAGTAATGTAAAGCACTCTTAAGTAATGTAAAACATTTTAATTAAGTAATGTAAAACACTCTTGTGTTTTAGTTTTCCCCATGTGTAAAATGGGGATATTCATAGTAGTTACCCTTCAGCGCTATTGTGAGGATTAAAAAGTTAATTCAAGGGGCGCCTGGGTGGCTCAGTCTGTTAAGCGACTGCTTATGGCTCAGGTCATAATCCCAAGGTGCTGGGATCAAGCCCCATGTGGGGCTCCCTGCTCAGCGGAGAGCCTGCGTCTCCCTCTCCCTCTGCCATGCTGCTCTGTCTACTTGTGCTCTCTCTGTCAAATAAATAAAATCTTTAAAAAAAGTTAATTCAAGCGAGGTACTTAGAATAGTTCCTCACCTACAGTGAGTTCACAATTATAGCCATCAGATATTTTGAAAAATGCCTGTTCATGTTCTTTTCTTGTTTTTCTATTTGAGCCTTTACTCTTTTCTTGTTGATATTTTTTCTTACTGATTTTTAAGAGTCTTGGCATATTAAGATATTTAACATTGTTTTCCATATACAATGCAAATACTTTGTCAACTTTATGATTTCCTTTTTCAATTTGCTGATGATGGGTTTTTTGCTATACTTAAGTTTAAAAACTTAATATCATTAAATCATTCACTTTAAATCAGAACAAGTTACAGAGATCCAATATTCAAATATGAGAAAAACAGCGAAGGAGAACACGATTCTTAACTCTAGTTTGTAAGAAAGAAAAGAATTGATCTATTTGACTACATGAAAACAGTTTTTATGAAAAAGAAACAAATTTAAGAAGAAAAACAAAGAAAAATGTTTACAATACATGAAAGGACAAGGCTAATCTCCTTAACACAAAAAATCTCTAAGATTTGCTATAAGCAATTCAGAGAAAAAGAAATACAAATGCTCCACTTCACTCATAATCAAATTGAGATATCCCTTTTTGCATATAGATTGACTGGATTTTAATTATGCATAATTAATTATGCATAACATTGTGGTCATGTATAGTGCAGAGTGTTCACTGCACAAGGGCATCTAGGCAAGGGAATGGGTTGGCACTGAATTCCTGCTAATGTTCCACTTGTTAAATCTTGTGCCTGCAGGGCTGCCTCACCCAGAGGGAGTGACTTCAGTTTCTCCCAAAGCACTATATGGTCTAAGAGAGATCCTGATACACATGCAATATTGGTGAGAGTTCAGAAAAAGGAATTTTCATATACTGAGCAGATATACTGATATACAGGCTCTTGAGAGTAATTTGGCAAAGACTATCAAAATAAAATACACAAATCTTTTGACTTGACAATTCCACTGCTAGGATTTGACTGGTCCATGTAGTTCAAGATGTTTAGATAAAGATGTTCATTACAGCATATTTTTTCATTTCATTTTTCATTTCATTCATATTTTTCATTTCGGTTCATTTTTTCATAACAGCATGCACACAAAAGAACCCCCAAACAATAAAAATACAAACATAAAATATAAAAACATACCAGAGTTCTTTTTAAAAATTATGATATATCTACATATTATAAAATTGCTTGTTTATAGGATTAAAAACATCAATATGGAAATATTTTGAATAGTTTACATGAAATATTTTACATGAAAAACTCAAACTCTAGAACAGAAAGTATATAACAGGTCTTGCTTGTGTTTTGATAAAGACACATACACTTGAATGAAAACTTTCTGAAATGAAAACAAAACAAAACAAAGTTGTTCATTTCGTGGTATAATTGGGAAGAGACTGCAGGTCTGGGAGGGAGAAAAACTCACTTTTAGCCTGAATCGTCTTATAAATTTTTACTTCTGATCATGTGCATATTATTTTCATTAAGGAAAATAAAGTCTATCCATTTTTGCCTTCATGATTTCTTCCTACACCAGGTTTACACAGAAATGGGTAAGTATTCTGGACAGGACCTGGGCCCTGATCAAAATGTGAAAACCCAGAAACACAGATACAGAGAGGTTCTATCATGGCCTAGGTGTGATGCTGAATACTTTATTCATTTGTTCCCCATCTCCTAAAAATTAAAGAGTGGCTTTCTCTGCCCTTTTAACTGAAGGGCTGAGACCAAGTAGCCAAGAGTTGGTCTGTATGACACAGTGGGGGTGGGGTGGTGCTGAAGACAGAAGAAATGGTTATTAGATTTAGATACCGCCCTCCAGACAAGAGAGCCAGAGTAACACACAATTCTTGAAGTAAAAAACAAACATAACCCTCATTCATATGATCATTGGCTTAAAGTGATCAGGCTGTTCATTGAGAAGATTTGTTGATTCATTCATCTAATCAACAAACATTTATTGTGTCCAATCTACCATGCCTTGTACTTGGTCGGAGGAATACTGAAATCTCAATGCTTCTAGGGCATGAGGCCAGAGGGCACTGAAACTACCCTCCTTGGAGACATATCTGTTTAGCCTTTGCTTAGAAATAATGGATCTAATCCTCAATAAAATACTAGCAAACCAAATTCAGCAATGCTTAAAAAGGATTATACACCATACCCATGTAAGCGTTATTCCAGGAATGCAAACTTGGTTTAACATCTGAAAATCAATTAATGTACTATACCATATTAGTAGAATGAAGAACGAAAAACCATATGAATATCTCAACAAAGAAAAAAATAGCCTCTGACTCTGCATGACAAAGATGCTCACAAACCAGGAACAGAAGAGAACTTTCTGATAAAAGGGCATCTATGAAAAACCCATAGCTAACATGACAGTAAATGGTAAAAATGTTTGCTTCCCCCCTTAGATCAGAAAAAGACAAGAACCTTCACTCTTGGGCTCTGTTACGGTGGCTTTGCTGAAGAAGACCACCAGCCTTGTGGGTCTGGCTGTATGTGAGACACACAAGAGGCTAAGAATATTGTACACAAAGATTCTTGATGTTCTTGAGCAAATTCCTAAAAATGCACCATATAGAAAGTATACAGAACAGATTACAAATGAAAAGCTGAGTATGTTTAAAGCAGAACCAGATGTTAAGAGATTAGAAGACCAACTTCACGGTGGCCAACTAGAAGAGACAATTCTTTAGGCTGAAAATGAACTAAGTCTGGCAAGAAAAATGATACAGTGGAAATCATGGGAGCCCTTAGTGGAAGAGCCTCCTGCTAACCAATAGAAATGACCAGTATAATTATGATTAAATGACTAGTGTGTTGATGGGAAACTGATAGAATTAAATGTTCTATTACATTTAAAAAAAAAGTTCACTCTTGTCACTTCCATTCAACATGATAGTATATAATAAGTGAGGGCAATCA
>CM052886.1:18836769-18873926 GCA_028534135.1 Potos flavus
TGTACAACACTGAATGCGCTAACAAATAACAAATTGTACATTTTCAGTGGGTGAATTTCATGGTATATTACTTATATGTCAATTAAGTTGTTTTTTAAAAATAGAAATAATGGCTCTAACTGCATGTTTTCAGAAATAATGATTAATGGTCTTCCTGAAACCTAGAGAAACAGATGCAGCGCTAAGCTGAAAGTTCAAGAGACTAAAATCAGGAGAGTGAAAAGCAAGCTGACTTGTAGTCTATAACCATTATTTTACAAAAGCCCAAATCAAATCTCTTTTATGGTCAAGCATAACTTTTTGTTTAAATTACTTTTTGTATAAATCAGCTGCACAATTTCTCAACATGATTAGTCATTTTATTGGGACTTACAGCAATCTGGGTATTTTTTGCTATACTGGGTAAGAGCTAGGACAGTCATATTCTAAGATTCTCCTCTGCTTTTTAGTAATCAGTTATGTAATATTCCTTGCTTTTCGCAAAGGCAAAATTCACTTTTCTAATATTAACCCTAACAATATTTTGCAGGAAAAGAACTAAATTCAGGGTAGTACTTTATACCTGCTGTATTCGAGTGCTGATTTAATTCTGTTTTACCAGTGCAGAAATTTAAAATAGTAACTCTTCCTTAAAATGAAAGAAGTCACCCCCGCTTTAAAGTGAGACAAAGGAAACTAAGCCTCCTTTGCACAAGATAGTTTACTAAAGTTAAGATCCTAATCAACATCCTCCCTTGCCCATCCCATCTCCAAAAGCCATCAATATGAAGTCTCTGATGTTCTAGAGCTGTGTACAACCTTGTCCTTAACAGGAAGGGAAGGTGTGATCTTTTTTGGATTTTGATTTCTCTCCTTTGTAGGTTCCTCTGTGGACATTAACATAAGCCCCAGCAAAGCTTATGATTTCTCAGAGTGTGAAGCTCTGCAGTATAAACAAACCCATGCGGAGGGAAGTTGGAATGATAGAATGCTATCTAGTTGGGAGACATCCTGGAGCTGATTAAAAAAACCTTCATCTGTGCCCTGTCACTTCCTTTCAACAAGATCCTGTTAATGTTTACACAATTTTAAAAGTGTATCAGATATCTCAAGGAATAACGTAAATGGCCCCTTTGAGGGTTTCTTTTTTTAATGTTGATGGAAAAATATCAGAATAGGACCTTTTACACTTATTTCATTATCCAATCACAGGTAACGCCACCAAAAAGTTGTTTATCCCTACCCTGCTGGAGAAATGCCAAGCTTACCTTCCTTCCCTTTTTAAGAAAATGGAAAAAACAAACTTTTCAGCAGATCATTGTAACTTAGAAACGTTACACACGATTCCATAAAACGAATTGTAGCCCTCGATAACTGAGTTTGTGAGGTACGTTTCCCCAATTTTATGACTTATGGGACTAACATAAACAAAACAAATCATCTTTGGAAACGATTAAGCTTTTTTAAAGTTAGTTACTAAGTATTCCGAGTTCTGCCAGGATAAGAGAAAGCAATCAGCACTTCTCCTCCGAAAACAAACCATAAATCAGTTGACAAGCTTGAAAGAATTCAGTTCTAGTCTGTTCGGAAGCCAAGCGCAAATACAGAAAAACCTGTTGGCACGTTTATCTTGCTCTCTAAGTTTCTCGTTTTAAAAACAGCGCAGTACGCAAATGGCGTTTCTCATAACTTTCAGGCTCCGAAGAAATTCAGAAAAACACCCAGGCGAGGCTTCTCGTACGGAAAATGGAGCCTGTGCCTTTAAGGTAAAATCGGCTGGATCCCAAAACGCATTCCACTTCGCGACAAAGAGTTTGGGGGAGCGCTACCTCTCGGGTTTCTCCGAGGGACTCGGCGGGTGCGGGCAGAGCCCGACCTGCCGCGGAGCCCTCGGCCGTCCCGAGCAAGCCCGGCGCCCGCGCGGCGGGGGCGCCCCGTGCGCCCCGGACTCACCGCTGCCGGGCTGCGGGGACAGCGTGGAGACCGAGGTCTGGCCCATGGCTGGGGGCGCGGGGCCAGGTCTGGCGATCACGCGGCTCCTTGGGTCCTTCGGTCATGGGTCCGCTCGCAGGCAGGCTTCCGAGCGCTCATTTCCCGGGCGGTGCGGAGCGGCCCGCCGGATTCCCTCACCTTCTCCCCCGCGCGGGTCTCCCAGCCCGGCCGGCCGCAGCCGGCGAGGCGGATCCTGCCCAGCGGATGCCTGTCATTCCTCTATGCAGATTAGCTGGGGTCAGGGGTCACGGGGGAGGAGGGACGGGAGAGGGCGCGGGGGAGGGGAGGAGGGGAATGGGTGCAGGGGGGCTGAGTAGTGGGGAGGCGAGAGGCCCGGCGGGTCCGGCGGCGCCCACGGGGGCTGTGAGACCGGCACCCCCCCACGGTAGTAGAGAGTTCAGGCGACTCCCGCTTCACTTAAAAGGTTCAATGTCAAATGATCCTTTAGGGCTGAAAGAAAAGGGATTAAAGTACTTAGTCAAGGTACTTAATTTAACAAAATTTGTTCTTTAAAGTTGGTTTCTTCCTCACGTTCTGTTGGTACTGCTGCAGGACTGGTAGATGTCTGCTGTGCGGGGCTTTCCTCCTTTTAAAAGTTAGCTTCCTTTTAACAAACAAAAAATAATGAGTGGCCTCAGTTACGTTGAACAATAAATCTGAAAGATGGATCTCTGTGTGAGACCAGCCAAGGACAGACTTTGCTCTCTACCACGAAGCTCACCTCTCCTATATTTAAGAAGAATCACTGTGAAATCTCTGAAACCTTGTGGTAAGGTGTTTAAAATACACAAAAAGTGAAAACAACAAAAACAAATGGTAATTTGTTTTAGAAACTAACATTCCCTAAAAGTTGAATTAAATCCTCCCATAAGAAAATCTCAACCCCAAACTTCTTAAAAATATGAATATAGATACTCTTGGTTTGGTATATACAATTGAGTAATCTATGGAGTTTATATATATATATATATATATATATAATCTCTCTATATATGTAATCTATGGAATATACATACAGTGCATTTTATATATATATAATGTGCAGTATATATATACTCGATCGATTACTTATCAATTGTATATATGTATATATATGTGTGTTTGTGTGTGCTTATATATATACATATATATATATATCAATAGTGCATTAGACTCAGTAGTGGTCACATAAATATGTTCACTTGATGAAATTTCACTGTATACTATGTGCATTTTTCTGAATGGATATATTTCATTAAAAAGTAAAAAATTAACTGCAATATATTTAGTTCATTTGCCACAGCATTCACTTTTTAGATTATCCTAGACATTCCACTCTAAATATGAAAAAACTATATAATACATATAGATTATAAAACAATAATCTAACTTATTTAATACCTTAAGCATGAAAATCTTTTTTTCCTGAAGTTTGTATTATTAAATTTGTATTATTAAGACCACACACAGCCTTACTTTATTTTTTGAAAAACATTTACTTGTCTGTTTCATTATAATTATGTAAGTTGCCCGATTTTGTTCACACCCAAATAGTCCACCCTCTATTGTGGAGAATTTTTCCCCCTGTGATCGATCATCTACTTCCCTTTGCCCAATTCATTCTTAAGACACTTGATTTTTTTTTAAAATGAAATTGAGGATTAACTGAGATGTGAGTTCTAACTAGGGCAATGAAATCAAATCAACTAAATTTCTAAATTTATAAATTTATAAAGTGCAAAACTGTTGTATTTTGGGAATACATCCCACCTGGGGGACTCATCAGTGAGAGAAAACAATTATAATGACCCTTCCATTTCTTTGCTTTAATAAGTTTGCATTAAAACAATAACAACAACAATAAAAATTCAAGTTAAGTGTTTTCTCAACTGAAATTGAGAGGGGGAACTTCACACTCTTCCTTCCATTGATTGAGCCTAATTAATAAGGGAGGTCACTGATCATAAGAAAGATACGTAAATTTTTCACATTAAAAATATGTAAATGGAGGGGCACCAGGGTGGCTCAGGCCTTTAAACATCCACCTCTTAGTTTCTGCTCAGGTCATGATCTCAGGGTGGTGAGATTGAGTCCTGGTTGGGCTCCTCCCTCAGGAGGGAGTCTGCTTCAGATTCTCTCTCCCTCTCCCTCTGCCCCACCCGCTCATGCTCTCTCTCTCTTTCTCAAATAAATAAATAAATCTTTAAAAATTATGTAAATGTAATGATTTTTTTAAATTGACAAAGGCTAAATTTGAGGCATTTTTGCTATCATTGCTTCTTTTCCTTGAGAAACAATAATGTGTTTCTTTTTTATTTCTTCTACAAATTCTTATTTCAAACATCAAAGGGGTACTCTATAGTTCTCTTCTTTCAGGATTTGCTAAATCCATCTATATCTACCTTACTCAAAACCTTTCAGGATTTGCTAGTTAATATAATCTTAGCCTCATGTGAGATTCCTATAATCCCCCTGATCAGGTTACACCCTTTTCTCTGAAACTTTTCCAGTTCCATTACATTATCCTTGAAACATGTCAGCCAAAACTGCAATAAGTGTGCATCAAGGTTTCTTTCTAAGGGTGGGACAGTTATTCTATTTTGTTGCCTTTTTATCAAGGCTAACAAATTATACTAATGAACATAAAAAAAGTCTACAGAAATCCCTAAATTCCATTTATAGGTCATCACGTTAGAATTTATCATCTAACAAAAGTATTTTAAGATAATTTCCAAAATTGCCTTTTTCTTGCCTTATTAGAGAAAATTATTCAGCCAATATACAGTCTTACTAAGAGCTCTGGGTGTTAATCCTACAGTTTATAGTTTAACTATGGGAACATTTAATGTCATTGGAAAAATATGGACATTTTTCTGTGTATTACCTCTTTCCAGGGAGTTTATAAAAATGCTAAATAAGATTAGTGCCAACATCTAACTCTGAGGAAGCCATCTATTTATAATTCTTCAGCATTTATCCTGTTGGTCCTGCTCTTTGGTCTGTATTTCTAAACCAAACTCTTATCCAGCGATATCCTGATAAATACTCAACACTCTGGTTTGTTGGGGGGTGGGGGACAAGACTGATTTGTGACTTGTACGTAGTATTTGCCAATTTCTTTAATGTAAATATTCCTACAATGGCCAATTCAACAAGCAGTCAACTGGCTTACAAAATTTATGTCAATTCGTTTGCAAAATTCCTGGAAATTTAACAACTGGCTTCTATGAGCTTCCTTCAGCATACCACTACTTTCATTCTTTATAATATCCTGTCATCAGGTCATACCATGACTGAAATTGAGGAATAGTCTATGTTAAGCTCTCCTAAAAATATAGAATGATGGCATCTACTGACTTTTTCACCCTACAGTCTAAATATCTTTCAATCCCTGAAAGATATATTCATTTACTTCCAGAAAGAAGTTAGAGTGGATTAGACAGAATTTCCCCTTTCTGAATCTGGTTTGCCTTTTGACAAAAAGGTTGTATGCACACATTGAGGTTTTCAAGCAATTTACTTCATCACACAGATTTCACTGATCTGTCTGATTTGGAGTTATGAAGCTCTCCTACCTGGGGTATCCAAAGTTACGCTTGCACCCCTGCTGGATGGAAATCACTAGATCTACTAGATAAAAGTGAAAAGCATAAATAAACCTAAACTTTAGCCATCTATTTGTGGAAAAGTCCATACCTACTAGGTCCAAGTCCAAATTGCAGACACATAATTTGGTGGCTAGAGAAGATGCTGTATAATTAGAACAGTCATCACTAGCAAATCCTATGCTTTAGGTGACTGCCAGTCTTTTCTAGATGGCCAAATCTAAGCTTGGAGTGGGAGAAAGAGTGAGATCTTTCTCCCTCAGAGCACAAATGCCATGAATACACATCCTGGGGGTCTGTTTTGCCTGGATGCCACAAGACCCATTTTGAGACACCAGCAGTCAGGTGGGAGAGAAGGGTTAGGGAGACTCCCAACAGAGGAGATGGTCAGAACAGTGGTGGTCCGGGAAGCAAAGTGACTGGTGGTGGCCATGTACGATTAGACGAAGATTCTCTTAATTGGCGCTCTTATTCCTGGACTTGGCCATGAAAATTTGGTGAATTACAGATATTTCCCTGAGTCAGGGGAATTACAGTCAAAGAAAAACCCTTTCCTACTGGGAAGGAAATGAAACTTAGTGATTAAAACTGAGTAATTTCCCGAATAGGAATTTTTCCCCCAATGTATTAGTTCATTTTCTAGATACAATGGTCAGAAGAAACAACAGAAATTCACAGGTCATCTAAGACCACTATGTTAGCCAATTATTTTCTTTCTATTTGCCATTGTCAGATTTATTAAAAAGCAGAAAACTGTCTTTTCTTTTTTCCGCTGATGGAGGTGCTAGAGGGTAGTTTTTATTTTCTTAGTATATGTGCTGCCAAAGCAAACACACTAGAGGGCAATTTTTAGAGTTGGAAGGCTATTTTAACACAAGGGTTTCTAATAATCAGGTAAAAGAATACATTAACTCAGAAACAAAAAACAACATGCAAACATTTTTAAGCATTAAGGTACTTTTTTTAGTAGAATGTCTCCTGGGTTTTTAAAACTTTGTATTACTCCAAAACTTGGCTACATTTTGGGAAAGGAAGCTTACCTAGAAAAATATACTTACTAAAATGCAAATTAAAATTTTACTGGATCTTAAAATTTCAGTTATGAATACATAACTAGTGTTTACTTTTTAAAATGTTATTGTATAGCGTTGCAACCAAATGCTTCCTATGCCTTTTATTTGGACAATTCTGAGAGATTTTAGTTTTAACATGATGATATAAACAGAAAAAGGAGAATTCTGGTTAAGAAAAGAATTACGACTTCGGGCATTCTAGTCATATAGTCATATTAAGCATCAATAGAAGAGAAAAACACATTCCACAAGTATTAGAACAGGAAACAAACCTGTAAAACAGGCTTTTCTTTCCTATTGTTCTCATATTTTTATAGGATTTATTTCCTGAGTTCTCCTTCTCCTGCTTGCTCAAGCTAGGATTATCAAAATACCTTGCCCCTGCCTTGCCCCAAGTGAGTCTCTGCAGAGGGCGTGGTGGATCTCACGTGCTCTTACTTAGTGATTGAGTGGGACAGTTAGAAGATTTATCCTGGAAAATAAAGACCTTATGGGTGGTGCTGCAATTTCCTTTCCCCCAAATTTTCTCCACCCCAGGAAAAATAGTGTGTAATTTGCTGCACTTCATTCCACAGGAAAGACAAATTACTCATCCACAGTGTCTAAGACTCTGACAACTGCTGTAAAATTAATAATCTTTAATTACTGATCAAAATCTAAAGAGACCAATCCTTAAAGACATCTTTAATAATTACTGCCCAATTTACAGAAAATAATTGCTTAAAGTAAGGTCAAAATCATTGGTTTTGGTGTGTTTTTTTTTAAGATTTTATTTATTTAGCTGAGAGACAGAGAGAAGGAGAGAGAGAGAGAGCAGGTGTGAGCATAAGTGGAGGGGAGGGGCAGAGGGAGAGGAAGAAGCAGAGTCTCCACTGAGCAGGGAGCCTGATGAAGGGCTTGATCTCAGGACCCTGATATCATGACCTGGGCCAAAGGCAGACGCTTAACCAACTGAGCCACTCAAGCACCCCCAAATCATTGTTCTATTGTTCTATTAACCATCACAACCATCTGTAGGACCTACCAAAATGTCTGGCACAAAGAGGGCATTCAATTCATAAGGGACGAATAAAAGAATAAGCATTTTCATTACCTCCATAATTACAGCAACTTGAAGTATGGATAAAGAAAATCATCTAGGAATATATGTATGATTTTGAGAACAGTATACAGACTCCATAGCAAAATAATATCAAGTCTGTCAATGACTGCAAATTTGCTTTTATATATATGCCATACTATGAATAATCGTCTAGTCGTTCAGTTACACGGACTGAGCACCTCCCATAAGCCCAGGATCCATCGTGCATGGTATATAAGTGAGATGCAGACCCTATCCTGGCTGGAGTTCATGGCGCGGGTATATATACATGGTGAAGGGTGGGCATTGTGGCTTACATGTAAATGATTATAACAGTCAATACTATGATAGAGATTTGTTCCACCAGGAATTAAGGATGAACAACAGGCTGCTACAGAGGAGGCTCTGAACTTTATTAATTGCCAAATCTGTGTCTTTCCAGCACAGCAATTCATTCTGAAGATGCCTCCAGACTGTGACATGCTTCCTAAATCAAAGATTAAATTTTGATAATATGCGGATGGTCTAAACTGCATTTGTTTATTTATTGCTTACAGCTTTTTGAGGAATAATTTACAAATCCTAAAATCTATTCATTTTATGTAAACAGTTCGACCAATTTGGGTAAAAAATGGTGTAACCACCACAATAAAGTTTTAGAAAACTTTGAGAGCCCTCAAAAGTCCTTTCATGTCCTGCAGTTAATGCCTGTCCCACCCCCTGGCACTGGGCAACTACTGATCCGCTTTCCATCCCCGTTGTTTTGACTTTTCTAAAATTTCATATAAACAAGATAACACCATATGCAGTTTTTTTATATCTGGCTTCTTTTGCTTAATGTTTTTGATATTCATCCATATTGTATATATCAGTATTTTGTTCCTTTTTGTTGAGTAGTGTTCCATTGTATGGCTATAGCAAAGTTTGTTGAACCATTTACCAATTACTTGACCTTTGGGTTGTAACTTTGTCTCATTGTATTCCTGTGCTGTGAAAATACATAAGCTATTATATTATATTATATTATATTATATTATATTATATTATATTATATATATGGTAGTTCTGTATAAATAAGAATTACTTATTGGTTCATTATTCACCCAGCAAATATTTATTATGCTTCTTCTTTTATTATGCCCTGTTCTAAGTATTTGGTATATAGAATTAAACACCAAGTAAAAATACCTGCACTCATAAAGCTTATATTTTTGTGGAAGGACAGAAAATAAGCAATGAACCCAATAAGTCAGTAAATTTTATAACAATTTAGAAGATGAAAAGTGCTATGAAACAGAGAAGAGTAGGAGATTGGATTAGCATGGGATGGTCGTGGTAGTTCTCACTGAAAGGGGGCTATTTGAGTATAGACCCAAACGAGGTGATGGAGTTAGCCATGTAGCTATCTGAAGGAAAAGCATTCCAAGCAGAAAGGCCAGTTAATACAAAGATAAGAGTATGCTGTATGTTCAAGCAGTGAGGTTGGAGTACTAAAGGAAGAGCGGATGAGAAAGCGATTATAAGCCTTGTAAGACCTTGTAGTTGACCATGGACTTTGGCTTTTACTACAAATGGGATGGAGATGCAGGGACAGTTTTGACCAAAAAAATGAAAGACATGATCTGACATATTTTAAGATCACTATGGTTTCTGAGTAGATGACAGGAGAGACAAGGTTGGAAGCAGAGAGAACAGGAGAGATACTACAGGAATAATCCAGGCAGGAAATGATCATGACTTAGACCAGTTTGGCAGCAGTGGGAATGGTGAAATGTACCTGGATTCTGGATCCATTTGAAGGTAGAGCCAAACTTCTTCATGGGTTGAATGTGGGGCATGAGAGAAAAGAGATGAAGCAAGGGTGACTTCAAAATTTTGTATGAGCAACTAGAAGGACCAAGTTGTCATGAATCAAAAGGGATAACAGGGAGTAGAGTGGGTTTAGAGTGGAAAATTATAGGTCCAATTTTGAGATATTTAGTAGACATCCAAGGGGAGAATGAAAACAATCCTAGATGTCGCCAAGGAAAAAAAATCTAGACACATCCTAGTAAAATCGAGTATTAAGAATATAGAGAAAATCAAAAAAGTAGTGAGTAGACAAGACAGATGCCACATCAAGAAATCCCAATAAATTGGAGAAGACAACAGAGTTATCTTTTCTTGATGTTACAGAGAAATAACTGTCAACTTAGAATTCCATACCCAGATAAACAATCATTCACTAAGTTAAATAATCACTCACTAAAAGTGGTCAATCGCTAAAGTTACTTCTACAGAATATTCCTCAACAAGAAAGAAAATGAGCCCATTTAAGTGAGATGAAAAAAACAACGGTGGGTACAGAAATTGATAAAATTATGGTAGACTTAATAAGATATTGGGTATGCAAAATGGAAAGGTAGTCAGTAGATTTTTAATATATGTTAAGGTCTTGATTTTGACCAGAAAGAGGACAAATTGAATACTTTTTGATTTCATTAGAAAAATTTATTGTTTCAAGTAATAAGAAAAATACAATAAGAAGCTTCCAAGTCAGTAAATGAAAGAGAAAATAAAAGTTTCACTAACCCAAATAATGAGATAGTAAAATGAAAGAAAAAAATTTAAAAAGAGCATGCTAAAAAAAGATGATGCAAAATAAGATGGTCAATCCAAATGAAGTCCAAATTAAGTCCAAATCAGTAATTGCAATAAATGTGAAAGGAATATCCTTATCTAATGACGCTAAAAGATTGGAGGAAGCAGAAATATTATATATCTTCCTCTCTCTGCCAACTTTAGGATATACCACCCCAAACAGCAAAAGCTGAAAATAAAAGCATGAAAAATACATACCAAGCAAATGTTTACCAAAGGAAAATTGGTATATCAATATTAATAATTGGGGTGCCTGGGTGGTTCAGTCAGTTCAGCATCTAACTCTTGATTTCAGCTCAGGTCATGATCTCAGGGTCCTGGGATTGAGCCCTATGTCAGGCTCTGCACTCTGTGGGGAGACTGCTTGAGGATTCTCTCTCCCTCTCCCTTTGTTCACCCCCCACACTCGCTCTGTCTCTCTCTAAAATGAATAAATAAATCTTTAAAAAATATATATGAATTAAAATTGAAGTCAAAATAATAAATAGAATAGAGGGATGTATTACAAAGGATAAAAAAGAGTAACAAGAAGATACACATACAAATTATTAAGGGGTATAACCTACCATCAGAACTTTGAAATATGAAAAGCAAAAACTAACAGAATTGCAAGGACAAACTGACAAACCCACAATAAAATGGAGAAATTTTAGTATATCATCAAAAAGTAATAAGATCAAGCAGGCAAAATACTTATAAGGTTAGAGATCTGAATAATCCAAATGACAAGCTTGACAGTAGATGTATGTAGAGACCTGTACTCAAGAAATGTCAACTATACACTGAGTTAATACTGGATCATATGCAAAATCCCAATAAATTTTAAAGACTTCATATTAAACAATCCATAATTTCTGACCATAACTAAATGTATTAATTTCCAAATCAATAAGAAAAATACTTAAAAACAGAAATAAAAATGTCTCCCATATATTTTTGGAAATTTTAAAAAAAGTACTCCTAAGAAACACAAGGAAATCAAATTGTAACTCATAAAATGTTTAGAACAAAACAACAATGAAAGTATCACAGAACATGTGGGTTTATGTTAATGGGGGTAATTAGGGATATATTTAAAACCCTAACTGCCTTTATTTTAAAGGAAGGAAGGAACGAAGGGAGGGAGGGAGGCAGGCAGGCAGGCAGGAAGGTTGCTTTAGGGATAAACTCACACATTAAATTAGTTAAGTATGAAACTGATGAGGGTGAAAAAGAAAAGAAAAAAGAAGGAAAGAACAGAGAAGAAGAGGAATGAAAAAGGGGGGCACAAACGAAAGAACTAATAATCAAGAGAGATGATTCATTGCTTTGGTATATTCACTACCGTCCTTCACGTGAAAAGCAGGGGTTGATGCAATGAGAGAATGCTCTACACTTTTGAATGGAAAAAGTAATTGGAATGTAGGTGAAGATAATTCAAGATAAAAAACAGAACTACCTGGAAGTTAGAAGAGCTGAAACATCACTAGTAGAAAGGTGAATTTACTTTTTTTTGAGAGAGAGAGTGCACGTGTACATGCAAGTGGGGCGGGGAGGGGGGGCACAGAGAGAAGAGAGAGAATCCCAAGCAGACTCCAGGGAGGAGGAGGGGGAGGAGGGGGAAGGGAAGAGGGAGGAAGAAGGGGAGGGGTGTGGAGGGGAGGGCGAGGAGGATGAGCTGTTCCCTCCCAGGACCCTGAGATCATGACCTGAGCAGAAATCGAGAGTCAGATGCTTAACCAGCTGAGTCACCCAGATGCCCCATAGGGAAGTGAATTTAAAACTTACTGTTTTGCATTCAGAGAGAAAAATACAGATTCATTATTATTTACACCACTTCCATTATTAAAGAGCTCAGTATCCTAGAACTAAAAACTGATGAAGAACTCCTATCAACTGCTTATTTTTGTTTCCTTTAAAGTAAATATCTCTCCATAATATTTTTTATTTGTAGTACAATGGTATCTTTAAAACTCCAAATAGCATCTTAAGGGAATCACAAACAAAATAAATAGCTTCTCATATTTAACAGGCTTAACTTCAACTGTTCTTTACTTTCATGCTTCTAGTATTTCATTATTTTAAAAGATTTATTTATTTATTTATTTTAGAGAGAGAGAGAGAGAGTGTACGAGCAGGGGGAAGGGCAGAAAGAGGGGGAGAGGGGAAGCAGACTTCCCCACTGAGCAGGGAGCCCCACGCAAGCTAGATCCCATGACCCTGAGATCAAGACCTGAGCCAAAACCAAGAGTCAGATGCTTAACCAACTGAGCCATGCAGGCATTCCACTTCTGGTATTTTAAAACAGAAAAAAGAACCCTACAAGGTTGGTTCCTAAAAACATACTTAAATTTATTAGAACTTAAATCTAAGTCTAAGAAATGCCTCCAAGTAACGTAACCCACTAGGGAAAAGTTGTACATATTGAAGAGGCTTTATAAAATGGATTTCAGTAACTGCAAATTACTTCTCAATTAAGGAAAGTTGACACATTCTCCAAACAGGTGACAAAGATGGAAGCTGAGAAGTGGGTGGGGTGGGCGAGGCACCCGGCAGGTGTTCAGACTTTAATCTTTCATCGAAACAAGATTTATTCAGGGAGAAATCACATAATCACACAATTAATAAGTCACCATACAAAATAAGCTGGAATATTGCCATTTTAAATTTATACACCCCTCTCCCAAGCAATGAGGTTTTTTCACTGAAGGATTTTCATTCCTCAACTTCTTATGAGAATGCACAAGGGAAATTTCTACAGGAGAGAGGAGAGCCCAATATACAAGATAGAAGCAAATTTTACCTGAAAGTTTTATTATTATACTTTAAGACATGTAGCAGGAGAAAATGTGAATTTTGCTTTGCTGTAAAGTATTCCAAAACCCACATGAAGCATCCAAGATTTCACTATTTCTTCGGATTATTCTATTTCTTCTTCATAGGTGTGTTTATACAGTATTATTTTGTGAACCAATGAGACATACGGTGATATAATTCTTTGAACCAATGATGAATACAATATTCAGCTACATTTATTAATAAAACAGTTAACACTAACTATACATTTTCCATTTTCATCTGCAACTTTAGGGTGATAATTCTTGCTTTGTTTCCAAGTTAAATATTACCCTATTTCATCTAGACTTTTTCATTTTTATGCAAAAGCACCATGAACATTGAGTTGTATTCCATTATTTATGGCAATATAGAAATATCTGGTACCATACTCTGAAAACTGATATTACTATCGGCAGAATGAGACTTTTCTTTCATGGCCTCACAACACTGCTGTTATTCTAAAAATTCATAGCTTATTTTCATCTCATACTCTATCTAGGTTTATCGAAAGCCTTGATGCTCAAATCTCTGTGTGTCTCCTTCTTTTATTACTATCTAGAGGACTCATCCTCCCTTGGGTTCTAATTTCTATGTCTACATGGGTTGATTGATTCTTGAAATCTGGCCTCCAGTTTGCCTATATTTTATGTTCTAAGAAGTATGTTGGCTTAGATGCTAAATCCTCTGGGACCTTAATCTATATATTTCTATAGCAACTTCCCCATGGAATTTGTCTCAAGGCTCTCTCCTCTGTCTCCTGCACTGAACTGAATGTCATTTGGAGGCCATGTCTTATTTACCATTATAACACCAGCACAAAGGCAGCATATGGGTAAGTGCTCAGGAACTATGTATTTTATATAGGAAGGAAGGAAGGGAGGAAGGAAGGGAGATGATTTGTACCAATCCTTTAATCCTGTGGATACCCAGGGAAATAGGAAAAGGAAATTGATGCAGTAAAAGTAATGTGGGCTTTACTATCAGGCCTAGTGATAAGCAATAGTGTCACTAGAATACCATTTACAGGTAAGTCCTTATGTTTTTTGATTCACTAATTGAGAAAACATAGAATCTGAATATTTTAATAATTACATTGATATGCATCTACTAAATACATATATTTATGTCTTCAATGTTGCCAGTCAAAACTTTGTTCCATTTCTCCTTTGAGATTACTGGCCTATATCTATTTGTTAAAAATTGATTTGGTTGAGAAACAGCAGTGTTAAAGCTAAACAGCAATGCCCATTAACTCACAAATCGCTGCACGCAAATTAACAAACTGGAGGGAGGATTCTAATTTACTCTGCTTTTGCAGGAAGGAAACATTTGACTAACTGAGGTAATGCAAGAAATATTTCTCTTCTTTTTTAAAGATTTTATTTACTTAGTTGACAGAGAAAGAGAGTACAAGCAGGGGGAAGGGCAGGCCCCCCAACTGCGCAGGGAGCCTGATGTGGGATCCTGGGATCATGACCTGAGCCGAACGCAGATGCTTAACTGAATGAGCCTCCCAGGTGCCCCACAAGAAATATTTCTTAATATTTCTTAAATATTTCAGCATATCTGAACTGTAGAAGCAATTCTTAGGAAGTCTCTTAAATCAGTGACAGCCCAAAGTGTGAGTCTAAGCCCTAAGGACTGTGACTTGTGATCCATTCTTGACCCTCAAAGAAGTAGCTGGATCTATGATCTGCAACTCTTAGACATCCAGCTGTGGGTGCCTATTGTGTTGTATAATATAGAGTAGTATAATAATATAGACTACTGTAGGTTGTGTACATTATATCATTCTATCTTTCTAATTACTATCCCAAATAAAAAATACAGACTAAATACACAAGAGTGAAATTGCTCATATTATCTCTCTCTCTCTCTCCCTCCTACTATGGAATATAAACTCCATGAAGAAAAAGATCTTTTTGTATAGTTTTCTCCCCTTGCATACCGGTGACAATCAATAAATATTTGTTGAACCAATGAAGCAGCTCCATATTTCCCTATCATTTCCTCATTTGTAAATGGGAGTGATAATAATAGGATCTACTTGAATCAATTGTAAGGACTAACTGATGTAATACATGTGAATTGATTAGAACATCGCCTTGCATATAGTAACTGAACAGTAAAAATTAGCTACTATTAAAGCATGTTATTTAAATATATTTATTGAAGGAATCTCTTAGGAAAAAGAACCTGAGCACCGTAATTCATTTTCAAATACAGGAGAACCTCACCATTAAGGAGGTTCAACTTCATGTTAGGTTTTTAAGTTCAACTTGATATTTAAGAATTTAAAGTAATTTTGAAATAAATTTGGATATAGAAATACACCTCCAAAATAACAAGAGGACTTGAAGTCAACAGCTTAAATGTGATTTTTGCTATGGAAGTGTATATGAACTTGTGATTTTTGTATATCATAAATTCAGAATATTTCTAGTCCAAACTCTAACCCAAGCAGAAATCCCTTCTGACATTCCCATCCAAGTGGTCAGGAAACTTCTCAAGTCTTCCTTAAAATTACAAAGACTGGCCATACCAGTTGGGGAGAATATATAGCAATTAGACTTTCATTCATTGTTGGCAGGAGTATAAAATGATAATTTGGAATTTGGAAATTTGGTCTGGCAGTTTCTACAAAGTTAAACATACACCTATTCTATGACTCAGAAATTCTCCTTGCAGGCATTTATCCAGGAGAAGTGAAAACACATATCCATTAAAAGAACTGTTCAAGAATGTTCATAGAAGCTTTATTCATGATAGCCAAAAACTGGATCAAATGTTCATCAACAGGAGAAGGGAGAAATATATCTGGTATATCCATCAATGGAATACTACTCAGCAAGAAAACATTATGATGTGCAGCCCAGAAACCCCTCAGGAATAAAGGACTTATTTCCCCATCTGCTGGGAGCACTGCTGGAAGACAGCCCTCAGCAGTCAGCCCTTTTTTTTGGCGGGGGTAGGGGGAGTGGGGGTGGAACTTTCTTGGCTGAAACACAGCCTTGCCCAAAGCACCATCTTCTTCCTGGAGAGGCAGCCCTCATCCAATGCCTGATCAGCATGGAGTTGGGCAAAGTGTGACCCAACTTGAGATCATGCTGAGAGGCCATCCAGCTCCAGAGCTCCCCTTGGCAGGCAGGAACCACCCATGCATCCATGGTGGCCATTCCTGGGAGCTCCCCTTGGGATCCACTGAAGCTAGTGTGGGGACTGTTTCACAGATTCAGCTCTCCCTCTGCTCAATTCTGCTGCTCTCCCCTCCCTTCCAAAGCTAGAGGTCCCAAGAGGCCTCCTTAATCAATGCCCTGCATGCTAATCTTTGTCTCTTTCTGGGGAATCCAACCTGTGAGAAACTACTGATAAACCCAACAAAATGGATGATCCTCAACACCATTTTACGAAGTGAAAGAAACCAGGTACAAGAGAGCATATATTATATGATTGCATTGATAGAGTTCAAAGACCAAAAAAACTAGTGGATAGTGAAAGAAATCAGACCCCTGTTTGCTTCTGAGAGTGGACTGAAAGGAAGTAGGCATGAAGCACCTTATTGTGGGGATGGGAATAATCTATATCTTGATAGGGGTCTGGGTTGCATGGATGTACGCATCTGTCAAAACTCATTGAATTATTCTCTTAAAATCTGTGCAATTCACTATATGTAAATTATATCCTAATCCCCCAAAAAATGTCAAAAAGAAAAGTAACCACATCAAATTTGATTTAAGTTAAACTATGGTCATCTAACATTCAAAATATTCAAAGTTTCACTATGGTCAATCAAACCTCTGTTCATTTGGAGTCTGGCAGTTAATTTTTTGAACCAAAGTTTGGGAATTAGCATGTCTGTTGTGTTCAACTTTTTGTGGATTGCGAAATTAACAGATATGATCTTTCTGTTTGAATCATTAATTTAAAATGCTGCACTAATCAGTTGTAGCCTGTTGAAAGCCATGAAATTGCTTCTTCCATGATGACATTTATTCACGAATCAAAACACTGGATATAATATTCAATTACAGATTCATCTACCTGAATGTTCACTTATCATTGATCTCTCAAAGAATTCCAGATCAGCTTATGTGATCATAAAATCAAAGACCTTTTGGGTTGGGAAAGACTTCAGATCCCTCAGTTTGCAGACAAGGAAGCTTTGACTCAAGGGAGATAACCAAGGGAGTTGCCAAGGTCAGTTGCCCTGGTCTAGCTGGGAGGAGTCTGACATCCCAGGGCACATCCCCCCACGCACGCCTGCCACAGGGTCCCTGTGCCCTTGCTCTTTTCCGCAGCTAACAGCTCAGCTTGGAGAGGAAAATAAAGAATGGATTTTATCCTGTGATTTCCTCTTTGCCCCACTGATGTTTCTTGCTTTAAAACACTTGCCCCTGTAATCAGCTTAGGATAACAAGTGCAATTAGTGGAATAAAGAACTCTTTGATCTTGCTAGAGATCTGATTTTTGCCAGAAAGTAGGGAAAAATAGCACATCTGCTGCCTCCTTGCTTTCTTCTACCTCTTATGTGGCAACTTACTGGAAGCAAACTTGGGGAAAAGTAAACTACATTCTCCAGATTGTCTTTTCACTTTCTCCATGGTAGATAAGTGTGACCAAGAAACTGAGGATGTTTTATTAAAAATTCCAAAGACCTTCTATCTCTAAGGAGAGATGATAGGTAGTACAAGGTAACAGGTGCGCAGTTAAGAACAAAGTCTGAAACGTGAACATGAAGGTAAATCAGGAATGTAAACACTATATTGCAATCATCTCTTGCTCTCTAGCTTTTTTCACAAATTCGATGGCTTTCCGAACAATGAGTTGTAAATCTTTGCTTCAGATATTTTCGAAGAAACACCCAGGAAAGCAAATAAAGGCCAAGGGAAAAGAAAGAAAAATACAAAGAAAGCCTACAATTAATGACATATTCCATCCTCTCTACCCACCTATTTTTTATGGTTGTTTTATTATAACACCTTAATTGAGATCTAATTCCCACAGTATATCATTCACCCATTTGAAGTGAACAATTGAATGGTTTTTAGTATATTCATAGAGTTGTGTGACCATCACTACAATCAGTTTTAGAATATTTTAATCACCAAGAAACTCTGTACCCATTAGCATCCCTCCCCATATTCCCACAATCCCTCCAGCCCTGGGCACCTGCTACTGTACTTTCTGGCTCTAAGAATTTGTCTATTCTGGACATTCTATAGAAATGGAAAAATACAACATGTAGTCAGTCTTCTTTCACTAAGTATAATGGTTTCAAGGGCCATCCGTGTTTCAGCAGGTATCAGTGCTTCATTTTTTTTTTATTGCCAAATATATACACTACATTTTATCAAGCCATTTCTCAGTTTGATGGACACTTGAGTCGTTTGCACTTTGGGGCTATTATGAATAATGCTACTAAGAAATTCATGGACAAGGTTTTGGTGAACATATGTTTTTATTTCTCTTGTGTATAAACCTAGGAGTGGAATTGCTAGTCATATCATAATTCTATGATTAATTGTTTGAGGAACTGCCAGACTGTCTTCCAAAGTGCCCATACCATTTTATACCCCCACCAACAGCGTATGAGGGTTCTCATTTCTCTATAGCCTTGCCAACGCTATTACCTATGCCTTTGGTTATAGTCATTCTACATAAGGTATCTTACTGTGGTTTTGATTTTCATTTTTCTGATGTCTAATGCTGTTGAACATCTTTTCACGTGTTTATTGACAATTTGTATATCTTCTTTGGAGAAATGTCTATTCAGATCCTTTGTTCATTTTTAGTAGAGTTGTCTTTTTCTTTTTTCTTTTTAAAAATTTTTAAAAGATTTATTTGAGAGAGAGCGTGTGTGTGTGTGTGTGTGTGTGTGTGTGTGTGCGTGAGCGGGGAAGGAGCAGCAGGGGAGGGAGAATCCTCAAGCAGACTCTCCGCTGAGCACAGAGCTGGAGGGACATGGGGCTCTGTCCCACGACCCTGAGATCATGACCTGAGCCGAAATAGTCAGATGCTTAACCAACTGAGCCACCCAGGCAGCCCCTGGGTTGTCTTTTTTTTTTTTTTTATATTCTACATACAAGCCCATTATCAGATAAATGATTTACAAAAATTTTCTCCCATTCTCCGGATTGTCTTTTCACTTTCTTCATGGTGTCCTTTGAAACACAAAAGTTTTTAGTTTAAAAAATAATTTTTAGTTTAATAATGTCCAAATTATCTATGTTTTACTTTTGTTTCTTATGCTTTGGGTGTCATGCTTAAGAAACCATTACCTAATCCAAGACCTTGAAAACTTACACCAATGTTTTCTTGTAAGAGTATTATAGTTTTCGCATTTACATTTAGATCTTTGGCCAAGTTTGAGTTAGTTGTTTTGCATATGGTGTGAGTTTGGGTTCCCACTTCATTCTTTTGCATGTAGGTATCCACCGCCCTAGCACCATTTGTTGAAAAGATGGTTCTTTCCCCCACTGAATTGTTGTGGCAATCAATTTATCCTTGGTGATAAACCGGTTTTCTATAAATGTCAGGATTCATTTCCATGCTCTCAATATTCTTCTGTTTATTGCATATATAAACTATTGCCCCTAAATAAACTTGGCATATAGAAAGCTGCATTAATTTTTCCAGGCCATTAGTAAATGATGTCCTCAACATCATAACAAATAGCCTAGAGATTTTACCTTCACCATGTTACCTTTTACTTTCAGAGTCTATTAAGGTAAGGGGTTTAGCAGTAGCAGTGCAGAAACATCCCATTGTCCCAATTCTAGGCAAGAAGGGGGAGTTCGCAGACAGGAGTCAGAGAAGACGTCATGATACGAAGGTGCAAAGACCAACTCACTTTGTAACAGCTTTCCCCAAATCCAGAGTGAAACCTCAGAGCAGCTTTAGTTTCTAAGCAGGAGTCAACTTCCTGGTGTGTCCTGTGACAGGCTTTGTCTCTGAAGGGCCCACGATTCATTATACGGGATGCCCCTGAGACAGCTGGGTCCAGAGGCTTCCAGGACAAATATTTCTGCACTGAGGTAACTGTAACACCAGGCACAACCAAGAGCACTTCTGCTTTGGCAAATCTGCCAGTCTCAACTTTTAGGGGAGAAGAAGACCGCTGCTGAGAACACCTGGTGCTTTTCTATTATTTGCCAGAAGCTTCTGTGGCCGGAAGTCACATGGATGTTCCTGAGACAAGGCTGGGAACTCCGCCTGCCCAGGATTCAAGAATCATCCTACTTACACTGGCTGCTGAAAAGTAACAGAATTTCACAGTGCTGTGAGACTCTTCTCTCTCTCTCTCTCTCTCTCTCTCTCACACACACACACAGCGTCCACGTGTGGCAGCCCAGGTTTGGCTCCAGGTGGGTCCCCTGGCTGTGACTGCTGCTCTTTCTGGTAAAACCGCCCTCAGCTCTGTTTACCTCAGGAATTGTGAGGGCTGCTCACCTTCCACAACAGGAATTAGCAGCACAGTTGGATTCCCCAAATTCTAAGCTTTGTAATGAGAACTGAAAACTGACCCAGCTTAGAGGGAATCTATCTAATGGGAAAACAAAAGCAGGACACACATGTGTGGTCACGGTTTCGGCAGGTAATTCGTACATCCCACAGGGAGGAGCATGGCCTGAGTCGCTCTGAAGAGATTTTCGTCTGAGAAACCTTGGCTCAAATGTCCTTCAGCTAAAATAATCCAGCAGCCACAGGGAAAGAAACAGGTGCTGGAGTATCCTTGTTTAGCTCCAGGCTGCTACCTGATTACCGGATGCACTTAGGTAAAGTTTCTTTTTCTTGGAAGAACTTTTTTTTTAACTGGGGATTTTAAGTTTCATCACAAAGAACCACAACAAACTCATTTGTGCTTAAAAAATACATTTCTGGGGCGTCTGAGTGGCTCAGTCAGTTAAGCGTTGGACTCTGGATTTCGGTTCAGGTCACGGTCTCAGGGGTGTGAGAGCGAGCCTCTCAATTGCCTCTGTGCTCAGTGCAGAATCTGCTTGCGGTTCTCGCTCTCTTCTTCTCCCTTTGCCCCTCCCCCTGTGTGCTCTCTCTCCAAAATAAAGAAATAAATCTTTAAAAAAAATACTTTTCAAGACATGAGCACATCAGATAGCGGCTTTTACTCTTTTTTAGTCAAACATCTGAGGTTCTCTAGTAAATCCTGGAGCCCCCCCCCCCAATGTACACACATATACACACACACACACACACGAATGTGAATCAACAAAATATGCCACCATTTTAAAGCCCAGGCAAAAACCTCATTCTCGTACCTGGGAAATTTTCCTTGATTCAGGCCCATTTTGCACCCTCCTTCCCCCTCCATCCTTACCTGTTAGGTTTGAATGTCACTGTTTACTAATATACACACAAAAAGAAAGGAAAAAAGGAAGGAAAAGCTACTGAGTTTGAATGGTGGTTGGAGGAGCACAGGTGGTTTGGAAGCTGGAGGGGAGGCAAGATCTAGTTGGCTTTATTTAGCTGATCCCCACGCACAGAGGCAAGCATGCACACGCCCGCTCACGTGCACGTATTCTGGGGCAGGGAAGCAGTTGCAGGAATGAAGAGTAGATCCCCAGTCTGCCCGCCTCAGGAAAATGAGGAGCTAGGTTGCGCCTTCTATGATGCTAGCGTGCCACATTCAGAGTATTCATCTTCCCAGTGCTTCAGCAATCCACTGGCTCTGATTCCTTCCTACCTCGGCTACAGCCTCAGTGAGTGTGGTCACGTTTCCTTACCACTCTGCACCTCTTCTCTCCCCTTACCCCTTCCACTGATCACAGCATTCCCTCCAAGTCGGCCCTGCCTGCTTTTTCTGCACCTCCCTTCCAACCTCCTCCCACTCTTCCCAATTTACACACAGATCCATTTACTCTGCTTTTGCCCTTTGGATTTAATTCTTTTTTTAAAAAAGATTTTATATACCTATTTGAGATGGGGGGAGGGACAGAAGGAGAGGGAGAAGCAGACCCCCCACTGAGCGGGGAGCCCAACACGGGGCTCGATCCCAACACCCTGGGATCATGACCTGAGCCCAAGGCAGACACTTAACTGACTGAGCCACCCAGGCACCCTGGATTTAATTCTTTTTTTTTTTTTTAAAGATTTTATTTATTTATTTGACAGAGAGAGAGAGATCACAAGTAGGCAGAGAGGCAGGCAGAGAGAGAGAGGGAAGTAGGTTCCCCGCTGAGTAGAGAGCCCGATGTGGGGCTCGATCCCAGGACCCTGAGATCATGACCTGAGCCAAAGGCAGACGCTTTAACCCACTGAGCCACCCAGGCGCTCCTGGGTTTAATTCTTTTGAGAAACCTATGTAGAATTATGATAAACTCTTACTAGTTAATAAGGCGAAATGATGACTAAACAAGCACTAGGGGAGGGGTGCCTGGGTGGCTCCATTTGTTAACCATCTACCTTTGGCTCAGGTCATGATCCCAGGGTCCTAGGATCAAGCCTGCACTGGGCTCCCTGCTCAGCGGGGAGATTGCTTCTCCCTCTCCTGCTCCCCCTGCTTGTGCTCCCTCTCTCGCTGTGTCTTTCTCTGTCAAATAAATAAATAAATAAATAAATAAATAAATAAATAAATAAATAAATAAAATCTTTAAAAAAAATAAGCTCTAGGGGAAATTCAAGTGAGGGTCTTACAACCTTCCCCCAATCTCCAAATGCCCACCATCGTCACCAGGTCTGCTTGCCCCAAACAGCAGGCAGGAGAAACAGGGAAGAATTTGCAGCTTGCAGTGCACTTTCTAATCAGACACTGTCTTTACTGTTCCACTCTTCTGAGTTTTGCTCTTTTCTCCAGCCAGATGTAAATCCCGCCAGTTCTCGAAGAGACCCCAAATGCGATCGCTCACCTGTCCCCCCACTGCTGCCAGTCTCTCTAAGCCATAACTGCTCTCTGGGGACATGGCAGCATCCTCTTGACTGCACTCTCGATTTTGGCTCTGGCCCCTTGGCTGTTCATCCTCCCTACGGCCAGTGCCAATGAGCCCCGCTTTCTCCCCTAAGGCCAACTTTTCGTTGGTTTCCTATCACACATTAAAAAAAAAATGATAATGGGAAATCCTTACCATGGCCTGCAAAGCCTGCCTCCACCGGCCCTGCTCTCCTTCACCCTCCCCTCTCCAGCCACACCGGCCTCCCTTGGGTCCTCAGACACAAGCTTATTCCCGGCCCACTTGCTCTTCCTTCTGTGTGGAATGCTCTTCCCCTCGAATATCTGTGTGGCTTCCCCCTTTCTCATTTCATCCAAGGTCTCCCTTCAGCTAACAAATTTTCACGGAGGCCTTCCCTGCCCCTACATAAAGTCGTACCTCCCATGACTCTATTTCCCTTTATTTTTCCCCATTATGACTTAACTAATACTAAGTATTTATCTGTTTCATTTGAATGCATGCCCACAAGGGCAGGGTCCTAGACTGTCTTCACCACTATATCCCTAGAGTTTAGACAAGGGCCTGCAGCATAAGGGAGGTGCGAACGAATGAACCCAGGTTAGACTGCTTCCACTTATAGGAATCTGAGAGGATAAAAGGTCAGTGGTTAACAGGAGGGTTTGGAGTCGGATTGTTCTGGGTTTGAATCTTGATGTTACTTATTAGCTCTGTGACCTTGGCAAGTTTTTTAACCTCTCTGAATCTCGGTTTCTCATACGCAAAATGGAGGTAATGTCACCTATGTGACAGGAAAGGATGTAAGGAGCATGTTACAACAGAGATCACTTAGTACTGGTTCATAAGTTATAATATTTCCAATTACCAATATCACTTATCAGCAACCAGTCACCACAGAATGTTCTACATTTTAATGGCAACCAAGAATAATTCTATGTTTTGTGCTTTTTACCCCTTAGAAAAAAATGTAATGGCTGACCAGCATGATAAAAAGTCAATCTTTACAGTCTTGCTAAAATACATGTAAAAATCGTGTAGAAGAACCTTTCAGTACCCCACTGTAGGGACTGAAGAAACATTGACTCTACAGCATAAGAAAAATAATCACAGGACTGTTTTTTTAGCACAAACATTACAAAGAATGGGAAAATGTTGTTCTTTGCTATTGTGAAACTAAGGGGTGGCATTACGGTTAGCACGCTGAGCATAACTTTGTGTCCAGAGAGAATAAGGCTTCTCTTGCATATTTTTTCAGCCTGTTCAGATATGAGTGCTTGGGGGAAATTCCACGAGAAGCATGTTGAACAGCTTCAAATCCTCCCCTATTCTTGGTTAAGTTTAAAGCTGAGGTCAGAGTGCCTCTGCCCTTCTTGACATTTCAAGAAAAGTGGAATTCTAATTATCTTCTCTATTTGCTCCAGAACATAGGAAAGGGAGCTGTAGTTCAAGGCTAAATCGTGCAAAGTGAGACACCTTTTCAGTTGTATTGGAAAGATTAGGTTATGTCTAAGAAGTGATTGTATTATATCAAAATGCTTCTATGTGTGTTTTCATGTGTCTGTAAAATAAAGTTAATTAGATCTTAGAGGTCTGTCACTCATTCATTATACTATGGATATTTGGGAACTAGTTAATTCAGTTCTTTTAAAAAATCAATAAACTTTAGGGGCTATGTTATGATATTAATGTTAGATAATGCTTATTCTATGTAGAGGTTTTAAAGTAGAATATAGCTTTATAATTTAGAAACAACCATTTACAGACCCAGACACTCTAACAAAAAGGAAAGAAAATTCTAGATTTGGGGCTCTTCAAAGGACCCCATCTGAATAGAATCTGCATCTCTCTTGCACTTGGCCTATAACTTCAGACGTATTAGATGTTTACTTAAACACCTGTTAAAGGACTAAAGACTACACATTTTATTATAAAAGGTTTAAAAACATATTTATGCCACTGTTAATGACATGTTTATCTCTACATAAATATTTTTTCCAACTTTTTTAAAACTTACATTTTCTTACAGAGAATCAGCTTGTTTCTAGGTATACAAACCCTTCAATCATTTCTTTTATGGTTTGGTTATAAGTGTTGTCTTAAGGAATGACTTTCACACTCTAATGATATAAAATTACGCTTTTTAGGTGGCTCAGTCAATTGAGCCTCCGACTCTTGGTTTCGGCTCAGGTCATGATCTCATGGGTCATGAGATCGAGCCCTGCATTGGGTTCCACCGTGCTGAGTGGGGAGTCTGCTTGAAATTCTCTCCCTCTGCATACCGCCCTCATGAGCATGCTCATGCACTCTCTCTCTCTTTCTCAAATAAATAAATCAATCTTTTTTTTTTTAAAGGAAATTACACTTTTCAAATATTTTCTTCTGGCAATTTTTATTTTTTAGATGTAAATCTTTAATTCATCTGTATTTTATTTTCATATATTGTGTGAGGCAGAGTATATATAGCCTCTTCCAAATTGTTAATTAATAATGCCAAACACAACTTATTATAATTTATTTGTCCTCCATTGATTTAAAAGACATAATCATAAAACAAAATTATATTATATGACATATATCTATATTCTCAAGAATGAAAAAGATGAATTATCAATGCCAGCAGAATCACTCTTAATATATTCACCAGAAGTGTTTCCCTTCTAAAGAGAAATTCACCCCTCAATAATACAACCTTGTCAAATGCTTTCACTATATTCACACCTTTCCTGTAGCTTGGGGATGCTGGACCTGTAACATGAAATTAGAAACAGCACTTTACATTAAATTTAACTTAAAATAAACAACCCATACTTTCTATTATGAAAAAAGAAGCCTGAAGTATTCAGGAGTCCACATAAACAAATGTCATTCAAAGTCACTTGGGTCAAAACATGATAAAATAAAACAGACTGACAAGTGTAGCATTATGCAAAATTTCAGTGTATTTTCAGCATTCTTCAGCAAATAAGCTGAAAAAGTATGAACGTTTAATAGTTTGAAGTAGCAGCTCTTTAATTTAAGGAACATTAGTTTCTTAAAATTGCATTTTATTTAAATTATGTTGAGTTCTTTAATGAGAAAGAAAATTTGCAATTTGAAAACTCTGGGGTAGGCGGATGTTTATTCTTTGATCTGAAATCATGTTGCCTCTAATCTCTTTTGATATCCAGCAAGCAACATGACATGAGGTGAGAATAGGGGCTTGCACAAAGGAGAAACGTAATAGATAACTTCTTTCCAGTACTTTATTTAATAGCAATGCATCCTGGAAACAGAACACTAAATTGCTGCTTGTAAACTAAATGTGCATTTCAAGTAAAACATTTAACATTCTAAAGAGCTAGATTAAAGATATCTAGTGGTTTGACTTTAAATGGTAAACAAAGGTGGAAATTAAATATCATTATCCAGATCTGAACATTTATGAACCCCATCCCTAGTGAGCGCTATACTTTTACCTCTGTTTATCTCTAGTGATATCACTGCTTTGTGGAACTAAATTTCCAAATTTTTGGAAGGTACATTATCTATGAGTTAGACATAGATGAATATAACAATTTATTATAATCAATTCACAGAAGATTGTTCTAACTGAGAACCTGACTCCACAATGGGATGGTACGAAACATCACTAAATTCCAAACTGAGCTAAACCCAATGTTAGTTATTTTTGGAATATCGATCAACAAGTTTTCACAAGGAATCTGTTCATAGTGCGACACAACTTGTTGATTTTTTAAACTACTTCTGAATTGGGCCACCAGAACACTCTCCAAATAGAAACAATGTTAAATTTGGTTTGAAATTATTTTTATTCCAATACAATTCTGAAGCCAATCAAGGAGTCAGTGGGAAAATGATTTATGAAATAGTGGCCCTAAAAAAAAGACCTGTCTGAGCAGAAATGTTTATAAATAGCTCACCAATGATGTCTGTAAAATGATGATGTATTCAATTCATTATTATATATGCAACATGTAATGTTGTTAGTGTTAATCCTGAAATAATTAGAATGAAATCACCTGAAATATAATATAAATCGAGTCTTGTCTTTTCTATTGTCCTGAGCCATCTTGGTGCCCCTGAAAAATTCTCAAGCAAATTCATAGGGACCAGACAAGCTGTATGAGTTTGCTTGGGCCACTATAACAAAGTGCCACAAACTGGGAACTTTTATCTTCCAGACTCATCTCCCGGCTCGTCTCTCTTCCATTTCTACACTTCAGCTAAACAGCGAGTTGCTCTCTGTGTGTCTCTCATCTGGGCTTTAGCCTGAGGATCTTACTCTGTTAGACTGTGAGTCTCCTGGTTAACTTCACTCATCTGCCCATCCTTTGGGTTTCAGCTCAAGAGCCATGTTTCCAGGAAGTGTTCTGACCCAACACATCTGTATTAGATGCCTTTTCTATGGGAATTCATGGCACCATGTACTAGCATATCCATAAGGGCAAAGATAATATTAGACTCAGTGGAGCAAAATGAGGATATTAATAACAAGTTGTCATCTTGTCTAGGAAGCAGAACATATTATCATTATGATCATCATGTTGACTTCTAAGCTAACCGCCTTGTAGTCAGAAAATGTTCACTGCCTCCAAGCAATCTTCTAAAGTTCTGAACATTTCTTTTGTGATGTAGTAAACTGTCAATGTTTGTATATGTTCCGTGTGTGCTTAAAAGGAATATATATTTATAATATGTATACATATATATTTGACCAGTTAGATGAAGCTTGCCAATCATGTTACTCATCTCTATCCTTACTCATGTAGGAGTATTCTGCAACCATCGTCAGCTGGAGACTTAGTAATGGCTCTCACTAAGCTTCAGGTTTTATCACCCCAAAACTCAGACTTTTCCCCCCAGAATGATCAATTCTTTCAGAAGGGGCCTAATACCATTTAGATATCAAAAGTGAAAATAGGTGATCTACATGGGCATAAAACGAAGTGAGAACTCAAGGTAAGTCTCTTTTCCTTGTATCACTTATAAAGTGACACTGAATACATTTTTACTTAGTAGTTTTTTAGATGTTAATACTAACATTGTTGGTATAAATATAAACTCCCAATGTGATGAAATTGAATATTAAAGCTCTTTTGACTATATAAGGTTCTGTTATGTTTGTTTGACAATGTAACATTACTATAGGTACATCTCATCCATTAATTTGTTTTAGAAAGACAGATGGTACTTCAGAGTACTTTTCAGCAATAGTTGTATGATGAGGCATATCACCGATGGCTCATAAATGTAGAAAGATACAAGGATTCAAAAATTATTTAGTTAAACAATGGACAGTGTTTAAAAAGCCATTCATTATTATGTAGATTCAATAGACTGTATCAAGCCTTGGCTGAGGCTTTTGATACACAGAATAATTTTACTTTTTTACACCTAGGCAATGAGAAAATTATAATGAGAAAGATAATACCATTCATAGTTGTTGGGGAAGCTACAAACTATCTAAGTTACAATTTTGAAACAGAATAAATGATGTAAACTACTGATTATTAAGGACAAATATGAAATCGAACTAGAAAATAGAGTAGAACAAAGAGATTTATCCAAGCTGCTAGAAAGAGCAATGCACAATGATACTTGTATTCCCATATGCAAAAGCGTTGTCTGTGGATTGGGTATTCTTTCTTTTTTTTTTTTTTTTTTAATTTTGGATTAGGTATTCTTTTTTTTTTAAATTTTTTTAAATTTTTTAATTAAAGCATAATGTATTATTTGCCCCAGGGTACATGTCTGTGGATCCTCAGGCTTACACATTTCACAGCACTTACCATAGCACATACCCTCCTCAATGTCCATAACCCAGCCACCCTATCCCTACCCATCCCTACCCCCAGCCACCCTCGGTTTGTTTCATGAGTTTAGGAGTCTCTTATGGTTTGTCTCCTTATGCTTGAAGGAAAAGTGTGGAAATTCTGCCTGCTACGTAAGCATTCATCTTCTAACTTGTCTGTTCTTTTTTTAAAGTTTGTATTTTGTATTTTTGCATAAGCTAATACATATTTGAGAGGACCACTTAATATCATTGACAACTTAACTCAGAATTGGTATAACTATCTTAATCATGGGTTTACGTCTAGCATTTGAGATAGGGACAAGAGTATCCTATGTGTATATACATCTCAGATGCTCTGGTTCATATTCTATTCTCTTAGTTTTATGTAAGAATCTATTATAAATGTACACTACAATCTGGGAGTCCTTTTTAAATTTCTGTCACTTATTATCGTCAGAACTCTTACAGAAGCACCTCATCAAAACCTTGCATTGACATTCTAGGCTACCCAGAGTAAAAGCCAAAGACCTACAAAGCCTTACATGAACCTTCCTCCATCTTTTATTCCCATCCCCAGACCTCTGCTCCAGCCTCAAAGTCCTCTTTGCTGTTCCTCAAAGAACACATTCTTCATCCAGAGACTTTTCACTTGGTTGGATAGAGAGGATCTCTATCCAGAATGCTCTTCAAATTAACAAATCACCATGATTATCATCATTGTCCTTATTGATGGCAATGATCTTTTTACCAATTTTCACCGTGATCAGTATAACTAGATTGAAATATTTGAGCAATTGGTCAGGTTACACATTCAGCAGTTTCCTTAATTTCTGGTTCTACTTGGTTTGCAAATCCAAGCTCACAAATATAAGTCACTGAGAATTACAGCAAGTCTTTCATGGCTCTGCCAGGTGGCAGTAAATATTAAAAACAAGGATAGAGACAAGAATTTTGAGATTTCAACCTCCTTACCAAAGCACTCATCAATCAACAATTTTGATAAAGGATTTTTTTAAATACTGTTTTCTGTTTCTCATATTTTACCACGTAAATGTACATTATTTCTTTAATGGCCCTTTTTATCGCACCAACCTTGTGCAAGTTATTATTTCTAGAATTTTTTCCCTGCTTCTTTGCAAACTGTAACTTTGAAGTTGTGACTGGCTACCAAGTTCTCAGAAATATTATAGCTATGTCGTCTTTGCTATGAGGAGGGCCTCTGTTCTTGTATATTTTTCTCCATCTTTATTGAAACAATTCATCAACTATACACTAAAAATATTATTTTGACCTTGTTCTGGAAACATTTGATTGTTTTCCTAGAAATGTCATTGTCTTTGTTTGAAATTGACATGAAAGCTTTGCTGGCTTTCCACCACTTGTGGCAGATAGGTAGTAAGGGGGTCCTCATGATGGCTGCCTCCTGGTATTCAAGCCTTTGTGTAATCCCCTCCCTTGAGTATGAGTGAAATCAGTGACCTTCTTCTAATGACTAGAACATGGCAAAGATGACTGGGTACCACTCCCATGACTATGTTATCCTTTGTGGCAAAGGAGATGGGGTGTTCCTCCCATGATTATGCTATGTTTTATAGGATTTCTGCCTTGACAGTAGGTCTGCTTTAGTGTCTTGCTTTCCTTGCTGGCTCTGAAGAAGCAAACCGCCACGGGTCCCAGAGCTGCAAAGATCTGAATTCTGCCAACAACCAGGATGAGACTGAAGCAGACCCTTCCCCAGTCAAGCCTCCAGATGCAAACCAGCCCTAGCCAACGACACCTTGATTGTAGCCTTGTAGAGGACCCAACTAAGTTGTGCCTGAACTCCAGATGCATGAAAACTGTGAGATAATTAACATGTGTTGTTTTAAGTTGTTACATTTATGGTCATTTGTTATACAGCATAGAAAATGAATACACTACCATTGTGCAAAAATCTATCACTGAGAACATATTAAAGACTAGAAATAGATGGACTACCAGCCCAAGACAATCTAAACATCATTGTTATGTTCCCTATAATGGTTGCAAACAACAACAAAAAACTAATTAATTGAGAGGATACTGGGCAGCTCATGGATCAAGGTTAGGGCGAGAACAAGGGAACAAGGCACAGTAAAGATCCCTCAGAAGAACCACCTGCTTCAGACATTGCCCCTTGTAATGCCACCACAGGACACTGCACTGGTCTTTCATGCTGCTGAACCCTGCAGCCTCTGGGCCCTCCCTACTCACAGCTGGATGTCCAACTCTCCCAACCACCATGAAAAATCTCTAACGAAACTTTGCCTTATGCCAAGCCTCAGGGTTAAAAACCTGGAGCAAGTGCATCTGATGGTGATAACTAGGCCACATGCCCAACGACTGACTGCCAGAAGATGGGGGTCCCTGACCCACACTCAGCTAGAATTTAGTCCCCCCAAATAAGACAGTCACTAAGGTATAAGGCAGCCCAAAAGAATTTCTACTTTAATGAATTATTCAGGAGATGTTCACCTATTTTTTTGTGAACTGAGTACATATCATGGCCCAAAAGATTTAAGAAGCGAATTTCATAATGAAAATAATAATTCACAAATGACCTGCAAATTCATTGTCTATGACAAAATACAAGCATACCTCATTTTATCGTGCTTTGCTTTACAGCACGTCATGGATAATTGTGTTTTTCACGAATTCAAGGTTTGTGGCAACCCTGCTTTGAGCAAGTCGATCAGCACCATTTTTCCAACAGTATTCGCTCATTTCATGGCTCTGTGTCACATTTTGGTGATTTCTGCAACATTTCACCCTGCTTCCATATTATTATATTTGTTATGGTGATTCGCGATCAGCGATCTTTGATTTTACTATTGTAATTGTTTTGGGTTGCCATGAACTAGGCCCATATAAGACAGTGAACTTAATAAAAGCAGCTCTGGCTACTTCACCAGTTGGCCACTTCCCCATCTCTTTCACTCTTCTTGGGTCTCCCTCACTCCCTGAGACACAGCAATATTGAAATTAGGCCAGTTCATAACCCTCTACAATGGCCTCTAATTGTTTAAGTGAAAGGAAGAGTTGCGTGGCTCTCAGTTTAAACCAAAAGCTAGAAACGATTAAGCTTAGTTGAGAAGGCGTGTTGACAGCTGAGACAGACCAAAAGCTAGGCGTCTTGTGCTAAACAGTTAGCCAAGTTGTGAATGCAAAGGAAATGTTCTTGGAGGAGATTAAAAGTGCTACTCTAGTGAACATACGAATAACAAGAGAGCAAAACTGCCTTATTGCTGACAGAGAGAAAGTTTTAATGGTCTGGGTAGCTGATCGAACCAGCCACAACATTCCCTTAAGCCAAGCCTAATCCACGAAGGCTCTAACTCTTCAATTTTATGAAGGCTGGAAGAAGTAAGGAGGCTATAGAAGGCAGTCTGAAGCTATCAGATGTTGGTTCATGAGGTTTAAGGAAAGAAGTCAGCTCCATAACATAAAAGTGCAAGGTGAAGCAGCAGGTACTGATGTAGAAGGTGCTGCAAGTTCTCCAGAAGATCCAGCTAAGATCATTCATGAAGGTGGTTACACTAAGCAACAGATTTTCAATGTAAACAAAACAGCCTGATATTGGAAGAAGATGCCATCTAGGACTTTCATAGCTAGAGAGGTGAAGTCAATGTCTGGCTTCAAAGCTTCAGAGGACAGGCTAACTTTCTTGCTATGGACTAATGTGGCCGGTGACTTTAAGTGGAAGCCAATGCTCATTTACCATTCTGAAAATCCAGTAGCCCTTAAGAATTATGCTACATCTCATCTGACTGTGCTCTATAAATGGAACAGTAGAGCCTGGATAACAGCACATCTGTTTACAACATGGCTTACTGAATATTTTAAGTCCACTGTTGAGACCTACTGCTCAGAAAAAAAAAATTCCTTTCGAAATATTATTGCTCATTGGCAATGTTCCTGGTGACCCAAGAGCTCTGTTGGAGATGTATAATGAGATTACTGTTGTTTTCATGCCTGCTAACACAACATCCATTCTGCAGCTCATGGAGCAGAGAGTAATTTTGATTTTTAAGTCTTATTATTTAAGAAATATATTTTGTAAGGCTACCGCTGCCATAGATAGTGATTCCTCTGATGGAATCTGGGCAAAGTAAATTGAAAACTTTCTGGAAAGGATTCACCATTCTAGATGCCACTAAGAACATTTGCGATTCATGGAAAGAGGTCAAAATAGCAACATTAGCAGGAGTGTGGAAGAAGTTGATTCCAACCCTCATGGATGGCTTTGATGGAAGTTTAGGACTTCAGTGGAGGAAGTAACCACAGATGGGGTAGAAAAAGCAAGAGAATTAGAATTAGAAGTGGATCTTGAATATGTGACCTAATTGCTCTAATTTCATGATAAAACTTGGAATGGATGAGGAGTTGCTTTTCATGGATGAGCAAAGAAAGTAGTTTTTTGACATGGAATCTACTCCTGGTGAAGATGCCATGAAAACTGTTGAAATGACAACAAGCATCTAGAATACTACATAAACTTAGTTGATAAAGCAGTGGTGAAGTTTGAGAGGGTCGATTCCAATTTCGAAAGAAGTTCTGTGGGTAAAATTCTATTAAATAGCATTGCATGCTAGAGAGAAATCATTTGTGAAAGTAAGAGTCAACTGATGTGGCAAACTTCACTGTTGTCTTATTTTAAGAAATTGCCACAGCCATGCCAACCTTCAGCAACCATGGCCTGACCAGTCAGCAGCCATCAATATCAAGGAAAGAACCACTACCAGCAAAAAGATTATAACTATTTTATTTTATTTCATTTCATTTATTTATTTGAGACAGAGAGAGAGAGCATGTGCACACACAAGCGGGGAGGGGAGTGAGGAGCAAAGGAAGAAGAAGCAGACTCCCTGCTGAGCAGGGAGCCTGATGCGGGACTCGATCCCAGAACCCTGGGATCATGACCTGAGCCAAAGACAGATGCTTAACCAACTGAGCCACCCAGGCGCTGCAGATTATAACTCGCTGAGAGCTCAGATGATGGTTAGCATTTTTTAGCAATAAAGTATTTTTAATTAAAGTACGTATATTCAGTTTTTAGACATAATGCTATTGTGTACTTAATAGATTACAGTATAATTTAAACATAACTTTTATATGCACTGGGGAACCAAAAAACTCAGTTAACTTGCTTTATTGCAATATTCACTTTATTATGGTACTCTGGATCACTATCTTCAGTATCTCTGAGGTATGCCTATACACCATGTTGAACACATGTTAGCCAAGATGAACTAACACATGGGCAATGTTTCAAGATATGACAATTGCGGCACTTGGCTGGCTCAGTCAGTAGAGCACGTGACTCTTGATCTTAGGGTTGTGAGTTCAAGCTTCACATTGTGTGTGGAGCCTACTTAAAAATAATAATAAGTAAAGATATGACAATTAGCAAGAAATAAATAGGATTTCTGTAAAAGTCATAATTAATCTTATATTTTAAATTGGTGAACCAAATGGTATAATCACACTTTTCCTGAAAACCAACCACCTACACACTGTCTGAGGGACCATAGATGACCTTAAGTGATAGGCTGATTGCTCTTTGAGAAACACTGACATAAAGCATTCAGAAATATGTTGCAACATATATGGCAAGTAATATATAGTAAAGATGATAGTTCAAATGAATCATAAAATTAATGAATGGTGTGAAGAAATATATTGGCAAAGAAAATAAATGAGGATCCTTACATCACTCCTTACATAAAGATGTATTTCATATATATAACAAAATACATATAGCATTTCACATATATAGCAAAATATATCTAAGATTTCATATATATAACAAAAGGGAAATCATAAAAGCAATAGAGAAAAGCATGGTTCAATTTTTAAAAAATAAATTAGGAATGGGACAACTTTTCTAAATGAGATACAAAACCCAGAAAACTTTAAAAGCTTTATAAAGGTTATTAGAGAAATAAAAAAGTTCTGCATTTGCACCATTTATGAAAAGGCATAACACCCTTAATATAAAGAGCCATCATAAGAAGAGAACCCTAGAGTAAAATGGGTGAATGTCATGAATAATGAAGAGATTGGTCACAGAAAAGAAGTACGTGTGACCAGGACTAAACAAAAACAAATTAAAACAATAATTAGAAATTATTTTTCACCCTTAGGTTGTCAAATTAAAAATCCAATAATATTAATTGCTGCTGAGGATGGAGGAAAGGACACTCTCATATACTGTTTGTGATAGTATAAATTGATAAAGCTTTAGAAGGACAACTTGGCAGTATCTGTCGAAATTTAAAGAGCATGTACCTTTTGATCTCACAATTCCACTTGGAAGAATTTGTCCTATAGACATATTTAAGTCAACGAAGATTTCTGAATATGTGCGCTTCGTGTGGTGTTTTTGTAATAGAACACAAACATACAAACACAAACATCCTAAATGCCAACCCTCCCCCCCAAAATGAACTGGTTAAATACATTTGGGAATGTCCCAGTAATGGAACCATATTTAAAATATCCATACCCTTCCAGTTATAAAATAAATCAGTCACGGAGATCAAAAGTACAGCATAGGAAATATAGTCAATAAGATTGTAATAACTGTGTATGGTGACAGATGGTAACTATATTTATTATGGTGAGCACTGTATAACGTACAGAATTGTTGAATCACTATTTTGTGTCCCTGAAGCTAATATAACATCATACAGCAGCTATGCTTCAATAACAACAACAAGAAAACTTTACAAGTCCCAAATACCAATACAGATTGATAGCCAACAGATGTTTAAGTTAAAAATTGTTACATAAGGGGCGCCTGGCTGGCTCAGTTGAAAGAGTAGGTAACTCTTGATCTCGGAGTTGTGAGTTTGAGCCCCGTGTTGAGTGTAGAGTTTACTTACGAATAAAATCTTTTTTTAAAAAATTACTGTTACATAACAATAGGTATAATCCAATTTGGGCTAAAAAAAGAAAATATATACTATGTGTAAGTGAATAACATTTGCTATCTGCAAATAACAAGAAAGTAGATAGGATAACTGCCACATATTCGAATATATAAGGACCTGTCCACCATCTTAATGATAACAGTAAACCTAGAAAAGGTTCAACTTCCTTTATAGCAGGTAAATGTTTTATGCATTAAAATTTAACTTCTATGGTTATCTAAATTAGTTTGTTCTTCCTTTTAAAAATGAGAAAAAGACTTAAAATATTGGTGCATTAAATTTATAATGACCCGTTAATTTGTGACTATAAGATCCCAGGGGGACAAGGCCATGTTTTATATCTGCTGCAATATCTGTTTTCTTTGCCAGCCACAACCGATGAGCAAATATTTGTGGCATGCAAATCACCCAGAATTTGCCTGCAGCGATCTGCACATGCCCAGCTGCACACTCATCAGCTTCACACCTTATAACACAGATGCTTGGCCTTTATCATCTTTGGCATGAATCCAAGGCTCATTCTCCAATGGAACAGATAATAGATAAATCATTGAACTAGCTCAGCCTGGCTATCATCAGACTCCTTGTTGTGAACATTTCTCATACAGTGAACACAAACTGATCAGCAGCATGAGTCACAACTGGCCCCAAGACCTCAATTTAAAAACCCACCCAGCTCTTCTTCAATAGCTTCTGAGTGTATAAGTACCATCTTCAAATAATATGCACTATTATATATCGAAATGAAAAAATGCAAGTTTCATTTTCCGCAAAGTGGCTCTCTCATCAAATGAACTGGACTAAGTGTTCTCATTCTAGCAAGATCAGACAGCAGGAGAATATATTTGTTTAATTACAGTCTTTGAGGAGAATAGTACATTCTTAGGTGATGACTTTCTAGAAGAGAACTTAAAACATATTAAGACGTTCCTTGAAAGGGGTTCTAATTCAATAATTATGATGTTATTCCTTATGCTCCACAAGTGAGTGAAACCATATGATAATTGACTTTCTCTGCTTGACTTATTTCACTCAGTATAATCTCCTCCAGTCCCATCCATGTTGATACAAAAGTTGGGTATTCATCCTTTCTGATGGAGGCGTAATATTCCATTGTATATATGGACCATATCTTCTTTATCCATTTGTCTGTTGAAGGGCATCTTGGCTCTTTCCACAGTTTGGCGATTGTGACCTTTGTTGCTATGAACATTGGGGTACATGTGGCCCTTCTTCTCACTGCATCTGTATCTTTGGGGTAAATACCCAGTAGTGCAATTACAGGGTCATAGGGTAGCTCTATTTTTAATTTCTTGAGGAATCTCCACACTGTTTTCCAAAGTGGCTG
>CM052886.1:18874426-18902849 GCA_028534135.1 Potos flavus
ATGCAGCCATCAAGAGAAATGAAATCTTGCCATTTGCAACGACGTGGATGGAACTGGAGGGTATTATGCTAAGTGAAGTAAGTCAATCAGAGAAAGACAATTATCATATGATCTCTTTGATATGAAGAATTCGAGAGGCAGGGTGGGGGGTTGTGGGGGGTGGGAGAGGGAAATGAAACAAGAGTGGATCAGGAAGGAGACAAACCATAAGAGACTCCTAAACTCACGAAACAAACCGAGGGTGGCTGGGGGGTAGGGGTGGGTAGGGATAGGGTGGCTGGGTTATGGACATTGAGGAGGGTATGTGCTATGGTAAGTGCTGTGAAATGTGTAAACCTAAGGATCCACAGACATGTACCCTGGGGCAAATAACACATTATGCGTTAATTAAAAAATTAAAAAATAAATTTAAAAATAAATAAATAAATAATGTGTCGGGAATGGGGATTTACAAATATTAACTCACGTAATCTATATAACCCCATTATGGGTTAATGATAATGATAGCTGTTTATGGAGTCTAAAATAGTTATCACAAGATTTTTACCTTAGTTTTGAGTCATAATCAGGGAATAAATGTGTCAGATTAGTAATAAAATTTGGGTAAAATTAGAATTTGATATACACTATTTACAGAGATCCTTAATTTATATATGTGACCAAATCAAAGATTTGATATATTAATGTATTCCTTCTTAAATTTCCTCTAAAAGTAGACAGAATTAATATGCTTGAGTGCGACTTCCTAGCCATACTTCATTTTCTCACCCATACAAAGTAAGAAACATTTTAAATGATAGTAAAATAAAGACTTTAAATATTTAATGTTAAATAAAGAATATTTGCAAATACTCCTCTTAATACTCTTATCGTGAGAAAGACTCAAATCCCGTTGTTGACGTTATTTTGGTTGTTCCCAAGACTGGCACCTTCCTCTTGCCACAGAGGCTACCTTCGCAGAACATGCAAACCGCAAGAAGGCGGAAATATGCCAGCAGAATTTCTGTCGACTGCTTTTCAGAGGTCAGCTCGTATCACGCCGTCTGCTCGCTCACAAGGCCTCTGACGCCACGTGGGACAGATGGCACGTTTTACAGGTTGTTCTCAGTGAAGAATAACACATTCCAGAGAACACTCTGGATGAATCTGGGCAGCAGCCTGAACACTCCTTTCATTTGAATTTCATTATCTCAGGGCTGTGAATTCTTGTCCTGGAAGAGCGCACTGCTCTGTTTTGGGCTCCCTTTCAGTAAGTGTCTCCTTGGACTTTTTTCTTCCCCTTGGCAGCACACTCGACAAGTAAACCACACCACAGTGCTGTGTGCAGTGACACAACACTTCAAGCTAAAGGCCACCTACACAAGGGAGCCTGCTCACGCCCCATAAAGTGACTAGGAAAATCTTCAGCCTCCCCTTACCCACGGGTCTCACTAATTTGGATCGCCTTCCATGCCAATACTCAAGGACATTCTGTGGAGGCACCATGGTGAGGCCAAACTGTATTTCTCCCTCACAGAGAGGTGTAGGCTACTTTGGAATAAAGCCCAAATTACCTAATTTAATATTTAGCTGATTCCTTGCCCAAAGTGGGGCTTGGTGTAAATTCAAATGCTGAAACTCGACTTGTTTTTAAAAATACCACTGGAAGGAAAATTTAGACTGGGTACCAGAAACATGTTCTGCTCTTTCTGAGATGGTAGAATTCTGTCCCTCTTAGCAGAACTGGATGGCCACCTTCTAACTTTTTTTTTCCCCCCAGAGAGATATCTGGGAAAAGGATGTATGATCATATAATAGGTCAATATTCATACTTGGAATTAGAGAATCTTATTATTTACGGGCTTCCTTAGGAACACTCTACAGTTACACCTCCCTCATTTATAATGTAACTATCGCCACCACCTTTTAAATTGATTGAGCATGTGCTTTGACCTCTATTAAGCACTGGGCATAAAGAGATGAATGAGACCAGCTTTGCCCAAAAGGATTTGCAGTCCAGTAAAACTTTTACCTCCTTTCTCACTGGCCAGGAAGTGGAAGAGAAAAAAATCTGAATAACCCAGATATAGAGCTTCAAGGAGCACAGCTGGGAGGTGTGTGGGGCCGTCATCAACATCCGAACCAAGGGGGACAAGATCGCCCTGTGGACGAGGGAGGCGGAGAACCAGGCGGGCGTGCTGCACATTGGGCAGATCTACCAAGAGCGCCTGGGCCTCTCCTCGAAGATTGTCGTTGGGTACCAGGCCCATGTGGACACAGCCACCAAGGGCAACTCCCCAGCCAAGAATAAGTTCGTGATGTGATGAGACGTTGGCACCACTCTCCCTTCAACTGCCCCTGAGCCTCTCCCTGCTGTGTGTGTGTGTGTGTGTGTGTGTGTGTGTGTGTGTGTGTGTGTATGTGTGTAAGGGGGTGCTGGGCTACAGTGCTGATGCTGGGCAGGACTGGGGGGGTAGAGAACTGGGTTTTCCCATGTCCTGGAGTGAATATGAACATTCTTTGAACTCCTGTGTCCTGGAATGAATATGAACATGTCCCTAGACCTGAGCTGGGGCTCAAGCCTAGGGACAGCTCTGTGGTCAGGGAGCCAGCCTGACGACCCAGGAAAGGTGTAGGAAAGCCCTGAGCTTCTTTGTTTCATCTGAGGGTGGGTTGGGGTAAGTCACTGGGGGAAGCAGAGCTCAAGTGAAGGTGGAAAGATGACAAGAGAATCCTATAGTCCAGCACTTACTTTGTGCACCCCTGGGAAGGGAGCTGGGTGGCCTGAGGGTGACTCTTCTATTCTGGGGGAGAGGGCCCAAGGCCACTGACACTGAGAACTGGGGCTCAAGGACGGGGTGGGGGGTGGGCTCTCCTCTTTGTGATCACTCTACTTCAAGCCTTTATGAGTTGCCTTCTCATCATCTCATCTCGGAGCCTCCCCTGTACCTTCTACCTTCCCTGGACCAGATGTGGGTGGGTCCCCGGAGCAGGGCTGTATGGCACAAGGGTTGGAGGCTTAGAGGCGGAGCCCCACTATCTCACAGAGAGACAAGTGTGTCCTCTTGCCCTTTCCTCAGCTGTGGCCAGGGGTGTCTGGCCTGGCCTGCCCCAGGGTCAGGCCAAAGTGGAGGTGGGTACATTGAGGAGGTCCTGGCCCAGGAGTGGAGGACAGCAGTGGTTAGGTCTCCTCATCGTTCTGCTTGAGGTGGATTACCTGAAAGAGGATGAAGTTCAAGCCCCTTTCTGTTTCTGTTCTAAAGAAACACTTTTGAACAACAACAACAACAAAAACAAAAACAAAAACCCTGGTGGGGGTTGACGTTAGCACTGCTAAAGAAATCAGACTACTCCACAAGAAAGACCACTCTGATAGGCTGCATAAGTGACCCCCTGCACTCCCAGATATACACATCCTAATCCCTAGATGAGGTGAGGATATCCTGGATAACGGTGGGCCCAATCTAATCATAAGAGTCCTTGTAAGGGGGAGGCAAGAGGATTGGAGTTGGAGGAAAAAGATGCAGGGATAGGAGCAGGTGTCGAAGATGACAGCATGTTAGGCTGCTGGCATTGAAGATGGAGAAAGGAGCCACATGCCAAGGACGGCGAGTGGCCTCTACAGGCCAGTTTTAAAGGCTAGGAATGGATTCTCCCCTAGAACTTCCAAAGGAATGCAGCCCTGCCCACACATTTAGACTTCTAGCCTCCAGAACCTTAAGATAATAAATTTATGTTGCCCTAAGCCACTAAGTTCGTTGCAATTTGTTACGGCAACAATAGGAAATGAATATAGACATGCTGCAGACCCAGAAGCTGGATCTGGTTCCCAGCACAAGGGACAGATAAACTTGATCCTTACAATTCTTTTTTTTTTTTTAAGATTTATTTATTTATTGGGGGGAGGGGCAAAGGAGAGGGAGAGGGGAGCAGACTCCCTGCTGAGGGCTGAGCCCCACCCAAAACCAAGAGTGAGACACTTAACCCACTGAGCCACCCTGGCGCCCCAATAAGATTGGTTTTTAAACAATCATGCCAAAATTTACAGAGCCAAATGAATATTGTCTGCCTAAAATCAGTCCTATTGTGAGCTGCTTCACTTATGGTTCAGAACATTTTTCTAACTTGGAATTACCATCGAAGATGAGGGAAAGAAGATGTACAAATGGCCAAGAAGCACAAGAAAGAAAGCTCAACATCATCAGTCATTGGGAAATACAAATCCGAACCGCAATAATACTTCATATCCACTGGGATGGCTATTGCTAAAAACAAACAAACCACAACAACAAAAAAACACAAAAAAAACAAAAAAAAAAAACAAAGTATCAAGTGTTGGTGAGGATGTGCACAAATTGGAACCTTATATATTGCTGGTGGAAATGTAAAATGGTGCAACCACTATGGTAAACAGTTTGGCAGTTCTTTAGAAAGTTAATGATGTGGCCCAGTAATTCTACTTCTAGGTATACACCGCGAAGAAATGTTTCCAGGTCCTCAAACAAATACATGTACGTAAGCGTTCACAGTAGCACTACGCACAGCAGCTAAGGGGTGGAAACAACGCCGATGTCTATCAGTGGATGAATGGCTACACAAAATGTGGTCTGTCCATACCATGGAATATTATTCAGTCATAAAAAGAAACAGAGTACTAAGACACGCTACAATGTGGATGAGCCTCAAAAATGTTATACTAAGTAAAAGAAATAAAAAGTCATATATTGTATGATTCCACTGATATGAAATATCCAGACTAGATGAATCCATAGAGACAGAAAGCAGATTGGTGTTTTTGGGGGTGGGGGTGAGGGGGTAGAGATAAGGAATGATTGCATAATGGGTACAGAGTTTTCTTTTGGGTTATGAAAAGATTTTGGAACTAGACACAAGTGGTAGTTGTACAACACTGTGAATGTGCTAAATACCACTGAATTGTACACTTTTTTTTTTTTAATGTAGGCTCCACAGCCAGTGTGGAGCCCAACATGGGCCTTGAACTCACAACCCCGAGATCAAGACCTGAGCTGAGATCAAGAGTCAGCTGCCAAACTGACTGAACCACTCAGGTGCCCCCTGACTTGTACACTTTAAAATGGCTAATTTTTTTTTTTTGCAAATTTCACCTCAATTAAAAAACAGGTTTGTTTTTTTTTTTAAGATGAAAAAAGCTTGTGTTGAATTCTTCAAGGCATCTAACCTAGTGGCACAGCATGCTGCCTTTGGCGAGGTGCTCAATAAATATTTATGAAATTGAATGGTAGAAAATATTCATGCTCCTCAAGTAAATTTATTTTTTGGAATTAGTCAAGATCATTCCAGGCCCAGTCCAGTGAGTAAGATGGGTTATCAAATGAACTCATACCACCTTAGTTTTGAAAAGAATAAAGTCTCACTACGAAGTAAAAGACTGCTGTCAGAAACACATTTCCCCCCACCTGGCAAGCGTGCACTTGGTTTTCAAACACTCCAGCCTGAATGTCACCTCCCCTTGGAGCTTCCCCCACCCTGCCAAGAGGAGCTTACCTCCTGGGCCTCCCATCTTAAACAGTCCATAGCTACCCAAGCACTTCCAGTTCTGTAACTTCTCTGTCTTCCCCAAACGGTGTCAGCTCGAAGGAAAGCAATGGCTCTAATTTATTGACATACACTTAACAAGAAGCCCCATGTTGGCAGAGAGAAAGCTTTGCAAATGTTTATCCAACGACAGAATGAATGAACTTATGAAAAACCGAATGAATAAAGTTTTGTTCTGGCTTGTGAACGGGCTCCAAAGACAATTCTAAAATTAGAATTCCAAATTTGTTTGGAGTAATATCAACATTCTGCAACGAATGTAATTCTTGAAAGAAACGCTCTTCGGCTGTTTAAATTCTCATGTCTTTGCTAACATCCATCCCCTCCTTCTTTAATTGACACGCCTTATACAGTCTGCCTGGGGTGATGGGAGTGCATGGTATAGTCAGGCAGATGCTCTTAAGACCAAAGTTTTTTGGAATAAACATGTGCTAACTTGCTCTCTATAAGGGTACACAACGGGTCTTTGTCACTAAGGAAGAAATGTTTTAATATTTTTGTAATCAAGCTGCCACCACGATTCTGCCAGCCTTCCTTTATCTCATGGGAACATCCTCTGATAACAATGCAGTTTTGTGCTAAATTTCAAACAAATCTGGGCCACTCAGGTTTGTCAGGGGTGGGTAGAGTCATGTAATTATGTGCCTTCGTTCTGTTGTCACACAACAAGATGAAATTCCTAGCATTTTTCTTCGAACTTGGACACTTCTTGAAACTTGAAACAGCATGAAACTTAAAGGATTCAAGCAGATTGAAATAAGAAAAAATAGTGTTCACCCGAAACTACACCAAACTAAGACAAGATTTTAAGAAGCTATGCTTACAAATCTCCCAGGCTTTGTAACTCGGTCCTGTGCAGAAGGCCACCTGGCGGGATGAAATTCACATTACTCACAACAGCACACTCTGCTTTACTTTTCCTCACAGCCCTTCTCTCTGTCCGGCCTTATGTCAGATATTTGTTTACATGTTTATTTTCTGTTTACCCCAATAGAACGGGAACCCCATGGTAACACGGACTTGCTATGTCCTACCGGCGCTGTGGTCTCTGCAGCTAGAAGAATACCTAACAGAGAAGGTACTCAGTGCACATTTGTTGGCTATATCTTTCATCTAAGCTATATTTTAAAATTGTGATCATTAAAGGAAAGAAGAAAGAGGTATTTCAAAGTGATTCAAAACCATAACCTTCACCCAGTTATTATTAACAATTGCAAAACTCTCACACTCATGAAAGGAACTAAATCTATTGGAGGCACATTGGTACAATACACGGGAAGATATAAAACAGTAGCTCCTTGCACAAGATGAAATGCAAATCAACATATAGCAGAAACTGATTTGATAAGGTATCGCATCGGCAGAAACTGATTTGAATGAACTGCCCGGTGGCAGTGTAGTTTAAATTCTGAGTCACCAAGTAAAACTTTGCTATCTCTCAAAGGAAACACAATTCTGGCACAGAAATGATCCCATCCTATTCTATATATGTGACCATGCTTTTACCATGAGACAAATAATGCGCTCAGCCAATATTCGTAACAGGAGATTGGAGCATTAGTCCTAGATCTGCTCTACCCTGATCCTTGACTCCTGGTTCATTATGATCTTTTTTCAGCTCCTAACTGTGTTCACCACCTCTCATTTCCAGTCTTAAACGTGATGATAAACTCAGCTTTGCCCCGCCCACCTCCCACCACCAGCTGCACCTGTAAACGCCCTTCGCTCGGCTTCCCTTAGGAAGCACCTCTCCTGATCCAGTTCACCGATGGGGTCCTTCCTTCTGGCCTGGAGCCCCTCAAGGGCAGTCTGAACACAATACCCCCACCCAGCAGACACAGGGTATTTACCCATCTGAACACAACCACAGATCCTGAATATAAGCTGCTTCCTCCAACATTAAAAATGACTGGAAATGTATTCCCAAATTGTTTATTTTACCCATAAACCTCAAGTCTACTCTCGACATAGGAAGATAGAAGAAAATCCAATTAAGATGTTCTCATTGCGATAATATTGTACGGAAGTTAATCACCATGAGTCTTGGTCCTAAGAACGAACAAGATTTTGCTGATTAATAAAAGAACAAGTTCAATAACAGCAGGGGTTGCAGCAAGGTGGGGAATGGGTGGGGAATGGGTAGGGAGGCTGGGCCTTCCATCCATTCATCCCAGGTTACCGTGGGGTTGGGACCTACATCAGTAGCATCAGGGGTGCATGCAGGATAACAACGTGTCCCCCACGCACATGCGAAGATGTGCTGCCCTCCAGTTAACCGAGTAAAACAGAATTATTGCCTTTGAAATAAAAGCAGTACATGCTTATTGTAAAAGCAAAACCAAAACAACCCCTCAAACAAAATAGAAAAATATGAAGTAAAATATAAAACTTCCTCTTTCATTTCCCGGGGATTAAGAACTGCTAATAGCTGGGGCTATATTCTGTTCATGTACGCACAAACTGATTTTATAACTTTCAAAAGCTTTGCACGCCCTCATCACATTCACTTATTTTCAACGACAGTTCAGAACTATTTCCCTCTCGTCTGGATGTTATTACTAAGTTTTACCCCTCCTCCACATATTGATTACGAGGGATAATTTGAGGATGCTGATATATTGGGGCACCGGGGTGGCTCAGTTGGTTAAGCATCCGACTCTTGACTTTGGCTCAGGTCATGATCTCAGGGTCGTGGGATCGAGCCCCACACAGGGTTCCACACTCAGCAGGGAGTCTGCTTAGGATTCTCTCTCACCCCCTCCCTCTGCCCACCCCCCACTGCCCCGCATTCTCTCTCTCAAATAAAAATACATAAATCCTTTTTTAAAAAGGATACTGGTATATTTTAGGTAATTTGGAAAAGAATCTCTCTTTCTGGAGAAGGTAATTAGACATGTTCAAGGAAAATGGATAAAAAGTATTGCTAGGCTGAGCTTTTTTCAGATTGAAGGCTGCCTTCTTTTTACTGCCCCCCTCCCCCCCCCATGATCAACTTTCAAATACCTCATTCCTTCAGAAAAGTCAAATCCTCCTTGGGCAAAACAATTTTCTTCTAGGTACATGGTACTTCCTTCTTCATGTGATATCAAATTCAATACCCTTGTTACTGTAATTCTTACACGTTCTATCTTCCCCTTCAAGGAATCCCTACGAAAGTATACGGTTTAAAATTCTAAATTTGGTATAATGGCAGTCAAACAGAAAAAAAAAAAATCAAGGTTCCCAAGAACTATTCCTGGATGTATCAGGACTTTACCAACATCATCGAGCAGGCAGCTGTGTTTTACATTTTTGCATTCAAGTGCTTTCCCTTCAGACGCTCCTTTTCTCCTTAAACTTTTAAAAATGTATATAATGAGAATGTACACACACGCCAGTGTGTTATGTAGGACATCGTGCAGCTTGGTGACAACGGTCCGAGCAGGGAGTCAGCCAGCAAGTATTTGTATAGCGTGTGAGGCCTTAAGGAAATGGAGAAGGCTACGCTGTCACGAGCAGGGCCCTGGTTGGTGGGGAGAGCTCAGGGAGTGGCCGACCCTGCACTGGGGTGCAGAAGGACTTCCACCCAGGGCGGATGGAGGAACCATAAGTCCTGAAAGACAAACAGAAATTCCTCACGTGAAGAATAGGGAAGGAACGGAGCACGCGGCAAAGCAGAGACGTGAGAACACACAGCATTGGGGATGAGATGAAGAGTCTGAGGCGCGGGGACCCAGCCATGTGACCAGAGGCAGGTGGGGATGTTGGTGACCCAGGCAGGCGGCCATGTGGACAAGCGCTTTGTGTGAGATCTTGACCTTTCATTTTATCCCAAGGGCACGGGCAGGATTGTTGAAGATTTTGTCCAGGACTAGGAAATACACTGAGCAGACACTTAGTCCAAGTAAATGCAAAAAAAAATTCACGACCTCCAGCCTCTACAATATGAATCACAGGAAAACAACTCTGGCCCCATTGAGGGGGGAGGTGTCTATGCATTATTATCGTGGACAGAAGAGAACAATCTTGATTATCTGGTTTCCCAGGCTGCAAAAGATAAGAAACAGCACCCGTCAACGTCTTCGTGTCTATAGGAAGGGATGGATGGGAACTAATCTGACGGGGGTCATCATTCCATGATGTATGTGAGTCAAGTCATTGTGCTGCACGCTTGAAACTCTGCCAGTGCCGGGTGTCAGTTCTACGGAAAGGAAAAGAAAAGAAACAGCACGGGAAAGGGAAGGGCAGTGGGAGCTGCCAGAAGCGAGGGCCCGGACCACAGCAGAAAGGGAGAGCTGAGGGTCAGAAGACGCAGACGGGAACGCGGGGGAGCCAGCCAGGGCAGGGGGGCGGTGGGGGCCTCGCGACCACCTGAGGATTCCACTAGTTAACGTTGGCAACAACTTAAAGTGCATGTTTAAGTGTGAAACCAGTTTGTTGCGATGTTATTCTACCGGCCGGGTATAAATCTACTTGGATGAGGAAAGTGGGGCCTGTGAGTCAGCCCAAGGCCCCATGCCAACATGTGGAAGGGGCTCAGCCAGGAACGGATCCTCCTTTTCCGATGCGGAGACTAGTTTCCTTGTGCTACTCCAAATGTTAGAGTATGTTCAATTTGAGAAGGCAGGGAACTGTGACAAAATATAAGCAAGAGCTGCAATTTAAGAGTGATTCTCACTCAAATTATAAAGTCACATGAAGGGGTGAGCTTTCTCACAGCGGCTGGCTGCTTGGGCTGGTCCAGAGAGAGGGGCTGGAACTGCATCACCAGCTGCCCTTCTGGGCTGAGGGGCCCTGAGCGGGCTCGTGGTGCCTGGGAGCTCATTCCTAGTCTCCTGAGTTTTCTTCGTTGCCAACTCACAACAAATCGAATAAATCAGAATAAAACACCTGCAGTCCTTCCAACATCTTCTGTCAACCCCTTTCATAAACTAGCATCTACCTCGGTCTGTCTGTCTAATTTGTCCAAATCCCCGATGCGATACTCCAGTTCCTGCTGTGGAACTGGACCTCCACACTCAATCTCTGTGGGAAAATGCCAGGGCTTCCCTAATCCTCCTACTCTCCTCCCTTCTCCCGCGTTTGTACTGTCTCTCCATCTGCTCCCCACCTGCCGTATCAACATATGTCCTTTGTAAGCTTGGTCCCTAACTAATGAGCCTCTCCTGGAATTTCCAGCTGATTTCCAGTCCCTGATCACCTGATGGCATATCCCAGCACAGACAGCTTCAGGATAATGGATTGGGACAGTTGTGTTACACGGACACTGTGACCAAAGCCATTTGGCTGTCCTCCCCAGAGACGGCCTTTGTGGCCGGAACAAATATAACGCATTCCCCTGAAAAACAATATTGCATGCAACCCAAAGGATAAATTGTGTTTGGCTTTTCCTTCTGTGTAAAAGTCAATGGGAATCAGATTTGGCATGGCCCATGCCTCATGAGTTGGCAAATGGCCAACCATACACTCAACCCGATTTTGTATGTCAATGCAACGTTTTCCATGTGCAGTTACACTGTGCATGGTGCTACTCGCTGATAATAAATAAATAAATAAATCTTTTTTTTTTTTAACCTTAGTTTCCTATCTGTAAAAGCAGAGCCCATCATTTGAAATGTTTACATAATTCCCTGGCACATGGTGAGAAATGAACAATATCGGTAGGCATTTTTCAAGATGAAAGGGATATGATCGAGGTATGTACAGCATTCTAAAAAAATAAATCACTTACCTCGAGTCCTGCATTTATAACATAGTTTTGTGGAACTTGATTCTGTGTTAAAATAACCCAGGCACCCAAAAGTACTTTAGAAGTTTTTTGGAGTTTTGAGGCTTCGTGAAAAGCTTCGTTGGAACCGCTGGGGACAAAGCCTATGTGTGTTAGTATAAGAGACACCTTTGTTTATAGAACCTTAAGGTTGTGACAAAAACTGACACAAGCCAGGAAATGTAAAAGTTAACGGTGGTACTTTGTGCTAAATGTATGCGATGGGGCTGCTGGTTTTCCACAAAGTCTGGATTTTAAGGACAAGGTTGGCTTTAATTTCCAACTCTCTGGCTTTTTTCAATGAGAGTCATAGTCACACAGTTATTTAAACAAATGTCTTTGAACTTCCTTCATTTAAAGAAGCGACCCTGAGGTTAATGAATGTAAAATGCTTATTGTCTGAGCAAATGAGTTGGCTCCACCTACTGACGTCTCCTCGGTAAGTGCCACAGACCGAGCAGGAGGGCTCCTGTGAAGACCAAAGTCTCACACAGGAAACCCAAAATATTTTCACTCTTCCACCACACTGTTCTCTAAGGTCGCGATTGGTCATCTTTCCTTTTATCCCTTTATTAAAAATGCCCTAAATGGAGCTGCTTATAAAAAAAAAAATGGTTGCCAAATTTCCAGTACTGAGCAAATAACACCCAAGTAATACGAAATGCAAAGAGAGGCATCCAGCAGGTGGTAAATTAAAGGCACGTTGAGTGGATAAGGTTGTAAGCAGGTCCCTGTTGGTTAACACCAGGGAACTTAGCTGGGGGCCTCTCCCCAGTCAGTGGATACAGAATTCACCTCCACTCCCAGGCAACAATCTCACTGAGAGATGCTTTGTTTCCAGGTCAACGAAGGCCTCCAGTAGGCCAGACAGAGCATTTTTGTAAATGACACACAAGATCTTTATGGTTCTAATAATTATGTACTTTTATATATCACAACAATCAATTCTCTCAATAAGACACAAAGCAGAGGAAACCTGCTTTGTCTGAACGGCTTCTTCATTCTCTCCCTTAGACTGACAGTGGGTCTTAACAGGGGTGTGCAGTGGAATCCTCTGTGAAATCTTGCTGTTGTCGCTGTTTTGATTCAGCCACCCTTTTTCCCATGGGCGATTCTGAATTAGTAGGTGTGACGTGGGGCTGGGATGGTGATTGATTGAGAGATGGATAAATATATAGGAGGAAAGATAGATGATAGGTAGGTAGGTAAATAGGCAGACAGACAGAGAGATATACATAAACAGGTAGGTAGGTAGATAGATAGACAAATTTTAATTCCACAAGTGATTTTGATGGGCTCTCCATTGCTCCTCTCTTAGGTGGTATATGGCCACGTCATTCAACTGCCAATAAAAATTAATTCATACTTTTTCCATAAGTACTAGCACACAATAAAAGATGTACCTTGGGCTTTATTTCAGCCGGTTTTTGAAAATGTATCTTCTGCCAGGTGCTGTGTGAGGTGAGGAGTTCACAAAGAAGACGTGCCCTTGTCCTTGAGGAGCACGTGGCCTCGTCAAAGAGGCAGACACACAAAGTAACGCTACAGTTTACCTGCCAATGTGCTATAATTGGGTAGGAGAGTGTTCTGTCGGGGTAGAGGAAAGAGAACACTATTTCTACCCAGAAGAATTACAGAAGGTTCCACAGAGGAAGGGACACTTGAGCTGGATCTTACTCAAGGAGAAGGCTCTTCAAGGTGGCAGGAGGGGATGCAGGGACGCCAGAGGTTTCCACAGAGAAGGATCAGCATGTTTAAATTACGTGTGTTTCTAAGGTGGATCGAGATGTGCAGAATGGCCAGTCCACAGGAGGTGTGGGTGAGGGATGGGGAGAAGGGCACTTAGGGTGGGGATATGAGGTGCCCTCGTAGGGCAGGGGGTGATGCTACCGGCAGACCAAGATGAGGGCTGGTGCCGTGGAAGGCTCCTTTGTCATTCTGGGAGGGGGGAGTGGAAGGAAGTGCTCCAACCAATACCTGATGCTTCATTTGTAGAAACATTTAGAGTTAAAAGCCCTCTGTCACTTTTTCAAGTGATCCTCACAACTACATGAAATAGTTACGTAAACTATTATAAAAAATGGTTTTACAGAATGTTATTGTTCTCATTAAAAGGTGTTCATTAAGTCTAGTGTAAAAAGCACCAGTTATTAACCAAAATACTCAGAAAACAAGCTATCAAAGTAACCCTTCGCTTTAATATTGAAGATCAGTTCAAAATGATCTTAAACCCATTCTGAGGTGTGTCCGTGCGTGTGTGTGTGTGTGTGTTGTGTGTGTGTGTGTGTGTGTGTGTTTGGAGGGGAGAAGTATAAGATGGAACAGGACCTATTTCTCTATCACTAAAAAGCAGGACGCCTGTGGTGAGTCACATGATATAACAAATATAGCATCGGTGTCTAATAGTGGCTCTGACCCAGCCAGCCGGTACAGATACACAGTTAGTGACGATTAAATCGTAGCAGCGCTATTTGGGGTCTAATAATGTACCTCTTCTACTATGTAAAACTTGACAAGGGATGTTTAACATCTCTTATTAGTTAAAACTCAACATGTAAAATCTCACTAGATAATAGTTTTTGCCACTGTGGTGAATCTTAACTCAATATTTAATTTGCCTGGGAGACACCGGAGGAGAAAACGTGCTTCCTGATTAGGAAGTAGGTGATTAAGTCTCTCCAGAGCTGCCTTCTTTGATCAGGTCCACATACTCCAAAAGGATGGATTACAGAAAGCTTGGATTCCGTTTACTTTATTCCTATCCTGATTATGTCGTCCAGAAGCATGCTCTTGCCTCTGCTTTTTTTCTTTCAGCTGTATCCTTGGAGATTTCACTCACTCTCATAGCCTCCTGTCCCACCTGCCATCAGAGAAGTCCCCGGCACAAATCCTCAGCTAGATTGGCCTGAGACTCAGGGAGAGGGGGAGGGGGCCGAGAAGTCGGCTTCTTACTCCTACAAGGTAGGTATTTCTGAGGGCCCGTCTCGGTGGTTCTCACCCTGGTTGTCCATTTGAATATTCTGGGGAACTTTTAAACAAAGACCAATGTCCTGACTCCTCTCCAGGGACTCTGATCTAATCTGTCCAGGGTGAGGTCCAGAGATTGGTATATGTTAAATGCTCTCTAGGTGATTCTAATGGGTGGCCAGATTTGAGAACAACCACTCTAATTCGTCGGAGGACACAACAGATGGCTCTGAGGTGCCAACTGGCCTCAAGATGCCTACAATCTGGTTGGGAAAAAAAAGATGCAAATAGAAAGTAATCTCAGAGTACCGGGAAGTACAAAAGTGTGTGATGAGTTCTTTTAGTGCCCTGAGAAAAGACAGGGCTCCAAGGCCAGTTGGGAAGATGGGGTGTGTGCTGGGCCTTGAAATGGGGCTGCGGTTTTGTTAAGTTCCCTCTTCCCTTCCCTACTGCCACCACCCCAACCAAACACCTTCTAAGAGGATTTCATTCTTGGGAGCTTTCATCTTGCCTCTCTCCTCTCTGTTCTTCCCATGTTTATACCTTGAAATCATCGGTCCTACTGGGTCATGCCTCTGCCTCAACCCCCTCAAAGGCCCTCGAGAGCTCGTTTAACGATGTCCAATCTCAGACCCTCCATGATTGGCCTGGTGGTCTTTCTCATTACCACTCCCTAGCAAGATGGCCTTGCTTTTGTTCCTCAGATGTCCCAATCCCTTTCCTGCCTTGGGGCTTCTGTATCTGCTGGTCACTCTGCTGGGGACAGTTTTTCCCTAGCTCTCAAGAGACTGATTCCTTTTTATTCCTCGGGTCTCAGGCTGCATGTCACCTTCTCAGGGAGGCTGTCCTTGACCAGCCAGTCTAGAATAGCCCTCCACCCCAACCTCATTCTCTACCCACATGCCAGTTTATGAACTTAACAATACTAATCACAACCCAAGTATTTTATCTATTCATTGTTAAGTTTTGCTTTCCTGCTAGAAGGAAACTTCTATGATGACAAGCTCTGACTCATTCCTTGGTGTCCATGCTATCAGCACAGCGCCTGGCACAGGGCTAGCGATAGAGAAACAGCCTGGATATATGGATGAAAGAATGAATGGCGAGGAGGGGACGGCATTCTAGGTGGGAAGAATAGTAGGAACAAAGAGAAGGAAGGGGAATGTGTACATGTATTTGTGTATAGAACACACAGAAGACCAGACCCGTGGACGTAGAAGATATGTGGGATATAACTGAAATAAGGGTGAGCGAGTCATGTACAGTTACTAATAGCTGTTCCTAATGAAAGTCAGAATTGAAACTTCACATCTGTTAAGGTGTAAGAAAACGGCACCAGGACCGAATGACTCAGGTCTAAGAAAGGAAATCATGTTTCTAAAACCCAGAAGGTAATGGAGCATAATTTTAGTCACTCTATATAATTAGAAGATTAAACATTTCAAAAAAATTGGTTCATGTGAGGAAATTCAAAGTGTAATTTGGGGGGAGAGATAGCTGGATGTTGGGGGTCCATCTTCTATAAAAGAATTACTCAGAGCTACTTATGGAAAGTCTGTACATACTTTCTGTAAAACAGTAGGAAAACCTGTTAACCTATCTTTGAAACCACGACTTCTCTTGAGTTATCTATCGAAATTTGAATAAATGAGAGCATTATTTCACAGTATGTCTTCCAATCTTGTAGTTGTTCAGAGTCATGGAGAGTCTGAAAAGACGTAATGTACAATGTAACATGTTAACATTCTTGGGGAAGGATAGCCATGCACAGATGTGGTGAAAACAAAAGCCCCATTACTCTGTGATCTTCCTCTAACTATGATCTTTCTGAAAGAAAATGGAAGAGTAAAATTCTTCCACATTTCTGAAAAATTTGTCTAAATATTTAACTATCACTTAAAAATGCTTCTATACCTCTTTTCATAATTTCTATTAGTAATCCTAACATTATAATATCCTTCAAATGAAGTTTTTAAAGATTTATTTATTTTTATTTTAGAGAGAGAGAGCGGGATGGGGGGGTAGAGGGCAGGGGAGAGGGGAGAGGGAGAGAGAAACTCAAGAAGACTCCGCTCTGGGACACCTGGGTGGCTCAGTTGGTTAAGCGTCTGCCTTTGGCTCGGGACTTGATCCCAGGGTCCTGGGATCGAGTCCCACATCAGGCTCCCTGCTCAGCGGGGGGCCTGCTTCTCCCTCTGCTTGTGCTCTCTCTCTGACAAATAAATAAATAAAATCTTAAAAAAAAAAAAAAAAGAAGAAGACTCCGCTCTGAACATGGAGCCTGACACAGGGCTCGATCCTAGGACCCTGAAATCAGACCTGAGCTGAAACTAAGAGTTGGATGCTTAATCGACTGCACCACCTAGGTGCCCCCCCAATGAAATTTTTGAATATTTTTTATAGCACTAATAAATCTCACAGGTGGACTCTATCAAAAAGTACTCTATTTTATAAAATGTATGAATGGTTGTGAAAGAACACTTCACAACTACATTTTTTCCTTACACATGTACTGATCTCTAATAAACTATTCAGATATGTGATACCATGTCTGACACTGAAATTTAAAAGTGAATTTCCTTTCGAAAAAATTGCCCTGAATTAATGAAATGACATATTTTATTTAATTTTGAAACATTTCTTATATGCTTACTATATCCCAGGCTGGACTTGATGCCATGGAAGATACAAAGATGAAGAATCTCTACCCTCAAAGAAATATGAGAATACAAAAAATGCTGGGTTGAATTTTGCTATTATCAAAAGATCTGGATTCGAGTTTATAAATCACCCATGTATTTATTGAGTGAGATCGTACTTAGCCTCAGTTTCCCCATGTTTGACTTGGGGAAAATAATCTTTACTTACTGAAAGATTGCAGGTATTAAAAAAAAAAGAGAATGGTTGTGAGTATTAATGATGTAACAGGTGTAAAATACTTACGCTGATGCCTGGAACATAATAGGCATTCAAAAAAAGGTAAGCATTCTTCCCTTCAGGATGTTTAATATTCAGTTAAATATGACTTGCCTTTGTTATATATGTTCTTGATGCCTGACTTACAAACCAGAACTTCAAAATTAACTTTTTTACATATAAAATCTCCTAACATCCATTATTAACAATGCATATGAAAAGTTAGTTCGGATGAATAAAACCTGCACATTACTCCTAATTTCAAAGATGCAATTGCATTCCATTCATTTCCAAAGCCGACTAAGTCTAGCTGCCTCTCCTTCTTCACTGCATCTGATGGTGATTGATGTTAATGAGCAATGAAATGCCCCAAAGCCTAGATACAAGGAAGGAGGAATCCTGGACATAGATGACACAGATATTTAATTTCAAAACAAGCAAGCTCTGATATTTGTCCAAGTGAATAGTTTGCTAGTTCTCCCAAAATGGCTTCTATATGAGGAAACAGGAAATGGAGAATTCAGGAGAGGAAGAATAGGGTGAAAATGAAAAGCAAAAATGAAAACAAAGGGATTTTAACAGTGATTCCCAAATCTGAGTTCTACACTCTGTTACTAGGCATCCCCCGGAGAACCTGTGGTTAATATGACTGGGAAATGCCACATTCTAGATTCCATCTTGGGACTTCTCAACAAATATTAGCACAGGCAAGGAATTCTGTGCTAATTCTATTAGCATGTTAAGAAAAAACCTGTTTAACAATCAAACTCAGCAATTCCCAAAATTGCCTGAACACGGAATTCTCTGTGCGTATGTGTGAAAAGGGAATGAGATTTAACTAATATCCTATGGCATTCATGTGCGATGACATATTGTTTAGAAAATGTTGGGTTACGGATTTCCCTTCTCTGCCACCAAAATGCTTCCTTGTTGACTCTCCATATCTCTTCCACTGTTTCTTCTTGACCCAAGCAAGCTATCTGACAAGAATTCCTATTTTGGGGCGCCTGGGTGGCTCAGTAGGTTAAAGCCTCTGCCTTCAGCTCAGGTCATGATCTCAGGGTCCTGAGATCGAGCCCCTTATCGGGCTCTCTGCTCAGTGGGGAGCCTGCTTCCCCCTCTCTCTCTGCCTGCCTCTCTGCCTTCCTGTGATCTCTCTCTCCCCGTCAAATAAATAAATAAAATCTTTAACAAAAAAAAAAAAGAATTCCTATTTTATCTTATGGATATAGGAAAATTCCTTTTGCTTTTGGAAAGATGAGTGGTTGCAAAGAAAAAAATCACTCAGAACTAATTCTAACAATTGGGGGGAAAATGCCAAAATCCAAAATTTTGTTTTAGAAACAATGACTTTGTCCTCCTTTTCTACACTCTTAAGCCAAGACTGTTGGTTTATTCTCAGGAGGTTAATGTCTCCCTAGAATTAGAGTACAGACTCAGAATCAGACCTATAAATACAAACTGATGGTTGCTAGAGGGGAGGGGATGGAGGAATGGTCAAATGGGTGAGGGGAAGCAGGAGACACAGACTTCCAGTCATGGAATGAAGAAATCACAGGAATAAAAGGTACAGCATAGGGGATATAGCGATGATATTACAATGTCGTTGTATGGAAACAGATGGTAACTACACTATGGTGAATACAGAATAATGTATAAACTTGGGGAATTACTATGTTGTACACCTGAAACTAATGTGTCATTATTTGTCAATTGCACTCCAAAAAAAAAAAAAAAAACTAAGAAAATTTAGTACCACTTTTCAAGTACTTTTACGTACATGAACCTATATTTCCTTTGACTTTTCGTTTTGTTTTGTTTTTAAAGATTGTATTTATTTGACAGAGAGAGAGAGAGTGAGAACATGAGCAGGGGCAGAGGGAGAGGGAGAAGCAGGCTCCCCGCTGAGCAAGGAGCCCGATGTGGGATTCGATCCCATGACCCTGAGATCATGCCCTGAGCCGAAGGCAGCTGCTTAACCAACTGGGCCGCCCAGGCTTCCCGACTTTTTTGTTTTAAAGGACAGCAATTTCTATAATAATAATGGCACTTTGAAAATAGACATTCCAAAAGGCAGATTATTAAATTTTAATCTCTCCCTGAGGAAAATATCTTTACATGAAACTGGGGTGCTCTTAGAAATACTTATTTGGGGGCACCTGGGTGGCTTAGTCGGTTAAATGTCTGCTTTCAGCTTAGGTCATGATGGAGTCATCTCACGGTCCTGGGATGGAGCCCCTACATCAGGCTCCCTCAGCAGGGAGTCTGCTTCTCCCTCTCCCTCTGCCCCTCCTCCCCCTCTCATTCTCTCTCTCTTTCAAATAAATAAATACAATCTTAAAAAAAAGGAAATACTTATTTGATGAACTATAAAATGCTACAACAGCACAATGGGCTTTACAATAAAAGCAAAGGAAAATACTGTAATTACTTGTTTTATGGCAAATAAAATATTCAATAACAAGCATTTTTATGATGTAAGAGGCATTTCAGAAAGTAAGAATCAATTCCTTTTTTTAATTGAAAAGAAAATTTGTTCGAGATTTTTGTTAAGTTTATTAAAAAAACTAGCAACACTATGTTCCACCACATTGAAGCTTTTAACCCCAAACCAAAAAATGCACACCCAAGTACATTTATCAGATGCATTATATGCATGCAAATGTATGTATACGTATGTATGTGTGTATATAACATTATTATATTCCTAAAATGTGTCATGGTTAACAAAATGATAGCTACTAAAACCAAGATATCATGCAAGTAGGGGATGAGAGGGAAAAAATTTAAATTGCACCAAATATAGTTTTTAAACATAGTCAAGTGTCCTAGAAAGCATTCATTTCCAAAACAAATTAATTCACATAGGAAAGTCTGCTCCATTAGGTAACCCTTCTCCCGAATCACCATCCGTAGCTGTTCAGGAACTTGACGAGGGCAGCCGGAGCTGCTAAGGTAGATTCTCCTAGGAAAGGTTTTTGAACCAGTTTGAAATAAAATGTTTGTGCTTACATTTTCTTATATAACAGCCTAGCCTCTACCAAAGTTTTTTCAGTGCTGAGGGGCATGTGTTCTCTGGACCTGGTCTTATCTCCATCTGCGTTGTAAAGATTGTCAAGAAGCATCTGAAAGTCTCTTTTCTCTACCTCACCTATAGGATCCTCCACAGGCTGGGGGGGCCAGGGGTAAGGAAGCAGTAACTGCTGTTGGGTTTCCTGGGATGAACTAAACAAATTGGATAAAAACAGAAAAGATTTTAAATTGAAGGTAACAAACAAACAACCCTGCATTATCCCAAATCCATGCTTAGTAAGGAATTTCGTGTGTGCACGTGTGCCTCTGTGTGTATGTGTGTGCGTGTGCGTGTGTGTGTGTAAGTCATCAGTGAACAGCTATTAAAGCTAGTGGGTAACACAGAGGTATTTCAAACTCAACAAGCCCAAAATAGAACTCATTGTTTTCCCCTTAAAACTCCCCTGTATTCCATAGTGTAGGATTATTATGATCTTGGATTCTCACTAGAAACCCCAAGAGTCTGCTTTGATTGATCTCCTTCCCCCTGCCTCCTCATCTATGCATCAGGCTCTCCTAATGCAATGCGCCCCTCAATCCTATCCCCGTTTCACCGCTGAACTCAATTTCCAATTATGCTCTTGGTACAGCCACCTGACTGGAGTGTGCCTCTAAGTGCTTACCTTTCCACACCATCATCACACTGCGAGAGCCATCCTGCTATATTTATTCATAAAGCAACCCTGCTTCAATTTTTGGATGGTTCTCTAAAGAGCCAACATGCATTGAGAAGGACCATATGCCAGCCATTGCACCCAATTTTATATGCAGCATCTTATTTTCTCTTCACGACAACCCTATGAGATGGATATAATTACTGTTGGCACTCACAAGGGAGAAAATAAAGGAAAAGGTTTTAGATAGCTTGTTCATGGTCACTGGGATGGCTGGTGGCAGCGCCAGTGTTCATCTCAGATTATCAGATACTCTTGATCATTCCCTTATGAACCTTCTCTCAATCTGGTTCCCAAATAACCCCTCAGACTTTTTTTTTACAAGGAACTAGCAGACCGTTAATCTCTCAAGTTCATTTACTGTGCCTCAAGGGTCAAAAGCCTGGAAGTCACTAGACGAGGATATAAGGGAAGGGCATGGTGATTCTCCCAGCCACCAGCTCCCTTCCGAACGAGGGTGCCTCTTATGACCCACGCTCGGTAGTGGAAACATCCTGATCTCAAGCAATGAAAAATTTGCCCCACGAAGGCTGCAGAACCTATGATAATACTCTGCCCCTGTAGAATACGGAACAACATTTCAAAAGCATGGTTTTTCAGACATCAGTCGCACACTGCTAATCAACTTTGCTCCAACGTCGCTTCCGAGACTCTTTCATGAGAACCACTTAAGGAAGAGGAGGGAGAGGAGCAGTGAGGGGACACGAAAGCAGGGACCGAAGAACTTGGACTGCAGCTGTAGTCACAGACTTGTTATTGGTAAAGGACCACCGTTTGAGTTGTTACAGAATTTATAAGAAGGAACAGTCATATAAAAAAGAAGAAGAAAAGGTTAGATATTGCTAAAACTGCCCTGACATATTCCACACGCACTGTTTGATAAATATTTTATTGTTATTCCAGGAAAAGCTTTTAAAGGAATACATAAGCCAGCAATTATGGGGAAGGGATGTCTCCTTCTTAGAGATAGTAGGAATGCCAAAGACAGCTCTCCGCTGCTAAGGAAAGGATGGACAGACTCACATGCTTGCTGAACTGTGCACAGAGTGGAGTAAAGAGCCAGAGTCCCAGGCAGCACACTCACTCATCCTTACGTGTTAACAACAGAAACCGGGCAAATCTCTCCAGTGCAATGTTCTGTGTGATGTCAATACATGAGATGGGCTGGGCTTGTGTGTGTGTGTGTGTGTGTGTGTGTGTGTGTGTGTGTGTGTGTACTCATAGTTGCGTCTCTGCCTCACAATCATCCAAACCCCAACACAGAAAGCCCTGCCGGAGGAAGGTCTTGAAGCTGCTGGTTTAATGGTGAGAACTGTGCCTGGCTCTGACCTGCCTGCCTCGGCCATCCGGGGCCTGAACCCATCGCTGACTGGACACATTTAGGCAGATTGTTTAAATCAAATGGGAGAAACTGCAGTGCTCCAAGTTAATGGGGGTTCTTGGTCTAATGCTGATGGTATTTCCAGGGTTTTTTTGTTTGGTTGGTTGTTTTTTGTTTTGTTTTGTTTTTTGGCCACTTAACCAGTACTATCTTAAATGCCTTCCCATAGTCAATACAATTTATTGAAGTGTATGTGTGATGGATGTCTACATTTCCCTGCTGTAAGAGATGCTGTTTACGTCATCAAAAAATTACCATGGAAAGTGATCACTGACAGTCACTTGGCCATTATAAGACAGATGTTATTTCTGAAATAGTCAAACAATGCAATTTAAAAGTCTGTTATTCCACTCAAAGGTATACATACCTACATTGGAGGTTTCACCAAAAATTTGAAATGATCTAGAAATTACTGCTTTAAAAGCCACTTGACAAAGTGCGTAAAGTGTGTCAGAGGCAGAGGTATTTTATTAGTGGCATTTAAGAGCATAAATAAATAACAGTACAAATTGAGAAAACATTTATCCCCCTAAGCTATAGTTAGACAAAGAGTAAATCACAACTCTCAGCATTTTTTATACCTATAAAAAGGCTGTTACAGTAGTTTCTTTCCTTTTCTTAAATGGCCTTTAAATAAATACATGAGTCAGTTAAGAAAGGCATTTACTTGAATTAAAGTGATAATTCTGCCAGGACATCAGTATAATTAATTGTGGGTGGCAGAAGTTTTAAATGAGGCTAAGTTAGGGATTCTAGTTTATTTATTTTTTACTCACTCTACCTCTATAATTAGAGAAGTTTTTGGTGGATCTTGAAATTGTGCCTTGTCATGGAATATCATACCTACATGCATTTATGACAAGCCTCATGGCATATTTTTTTAATGACCAAAATGGGGGGTATAATGTATACACACACAAATATCATATGCATTTAGATCAATCCAGCGTCCTTCCTACTACTACTATTGCTACTATATACACACACACTCACACACACACACACACACATACACACTCATGCACTCTCTCTCTCTCACACACACTCCCCCAATACTTGTTTTGTTTCTTCCACAACCCTGAAATTCTCCTCCCTAATATTTCATGGTTCCAATTTATTTCAACACCTTCAACATCAAATACAGAATTATTTTAGTCACAGAGTTTTATTCTTGGTAAACTACTTCTTGAAAGAACTCAAAGCACCCTGCCTTCAAAATTTCTGCTTGCCCAGGCTACCTGCACCAAGGACTGAAATAGCCACATGTCAAAAACAAATGTGTTTTACTAAACATGGGTGGTCTTCCCGGGGAGGACGTGTTTTAAATGCCGCATCCTGTCAGCGGGGCTGACCGCCTCTCGAGGCACTGGAGGGCATCACTATGAGAAACTGAACTAATGAGGTTCAGGAGACAGGGAACCCACAACCCAAATGGGAGAATTCTGCAGTTAGTGTCAATAACACTGAAATGAGGAACGGATACCTTCTAAAAGTTCAATACAGCAAAGAAAAAACAAAGTTCTGCATGAGAGATAATTTTATGCTCATCGTGTAACTGGCATTAGAATATTTCAACAGTTGTATTTGTCCAGCCGGTAAGTAAAGATATTAAAAACAATACATTTTAAAAAGGTCCGTACACGATGGGCCATTCATGTCTACACTCCGAAATTAAAACCTCAGAGGATATTGAGACATAGTCTACATTTCATCCTAATGTGAAGATGAAGCTAAGAACTCGTCTGCTATTACACTGGGCATATCGTAACACTGCAAAAAACAAATTGTCTTTAGCTCATTAAGTCCATCTACCTTTTGCCACCCCTTCGTAATAGTTTTTTCATCAACTGTATGCATTTTCCACCCTCTGTTCTGAGCACAAAAGGATCGCACAGCATACTTCGTGCAGCCTAAAGAAAATAATAGTGCAGTCCAGAAAAAGGGGGCTGTGGAATTAGAATCTACATTCCCAATCACTGAACTTCAAAGCAAACACTGATCGCCTGGTGGACAATGCAGCAGGGTTAGCACATTCCATGTCTCCCGGGCTTGAACACTGACGTGCAGAATAAGACCAACAAATCAGCAAACCTTCTGCAGCAAAGGATGCAGCCTGCAAACGAGCGCAGAGGCTGGGAAGAATTCACGCTTGCTTTACCTACCGGCATTGTCCATGTCTCAGGAGTGGCGAGGCGAGTTCTGTAAGCCTGGCAGCCGGGGAGCCCCAGCTCGTCTCCTGGCTAACGAAGCACCCTGCCCTTCTGCTGATTATGAATCCTTGCTAGCAGCACACAGAGCATACTTCATGCACTGTCTGCAGGAGACACCGCCAGGAAATTTATACCTCCAAGGATGACAAACAGCCATTAGCTCCATTACAGGCTGATTAAGAGAGACTGAGCCTATCAAGTGGATACTTGAATCCACTGGGGTTTTCACCTCTGTTCCAAGCAAAGGAGAAGAAAAAAAAAAAAAAATCACTGCAACGTTGAATGTACTGCACATTTCAGAAAAGAAGTACACATGCTATGCAGAACGCGGTGCTTTTCCAAAAGATGCCCAAGCAAACATGAGCAGGAAGAGGCATAGATAATTAAAGGTAAAAAGGAATCTTTAAAATGATAATAAATTATCCTTTCTTTGGGGTTGATCTAAATGTGGGCCAGCCTTTATCACTGACATCACCGAATGACTGGGCAACTTTTCAATTTAGGATTTTAAAGTTTGTGGTCATGGTTTTGTCACTGTCATTGGGGGTGGGCAAGGAAGAACAGAAAAACCATTTTAAAATAAAGGCTCTCTTTCATATTTCTGCACTAATTAAACGCGAAGGAGCTGAGTATTGTCATCCTGTTTTAGTTATGTTTTCATCACGACGAGGTGTCCCCATTCCTGGTCAGAATTTCTGCCCCACCTAACCTCACAGAGAAATTGGAAGGAATTTCACTAACCGTCACCAATAACACTAGAAAGAACTGTCAAAAGATGTCAGGGGACCTTTCCGTATGTTACAGTCTGTAGCCATCTAAGGAACAGAAGGCTGAGGATCAAGAAAAATGAATTTACGAACACAGGAAAGTACATTTCTTTTCTTTAATTTGGCCACGCAAAGACGCAAGGGCACCTAAAACTACTTAGGATATCAAGGCATGAGGATGGGCAGAGTGCCGAAGAAATTGTGTGCCCTAGGCTGTGGCTGTCGGGACACTAGGCTCTGGGGACAGCACAACTCTGCTGTCTGCATGTTCTCAGATACAGTAAAAACATTTACGGTGCCCTTGTGTGACCTATGATACAATGACTCCACAGCACAGTAAGGGTCTACAGCTTTTGTATTTGACAAGATTTAAAAAATCAGTGGTGGTGTTATCAGACCCTCAGGGTTGTTCCATTGGAAAAGCAATTCATTTATTTCGCATTCCCGTATACCACTGGAATTCCCGGTGACACACCACTTGCAAATTATTTATAATCTTGTCTTCCACTTCGACACCTTCCAAGTATTTGTTTTTACCATCACTTCCGGTTTCCCTCTAGATTTGAGGTTCCTTCATTGTTTAACCAAAATACTCCATTTATGATATCCGTAGTAGTACAAAAATATTTTCTTCCAAGAAAAGTTGAATTTTTGCCCTGAGACTTTATCCCCCTTATTTCAATTCTGTCACGGTTCTGAAGACATAGCACTCTATTAATTTCAAAAAAACATTCTTCGCATCGTTTTTTTTTAAATGCCCGAATCCCGTAAGACTGAAATCACTGTGGCTTCCATACCTCATCTGCTTGCCCTGATTAAGACCGCCAAGCACCCAGACTGAGTGTCATAGGTAGAAATCTAGGGCAAGGGAGCTAGGAGTTAACAGGGAAATATGAATGACAAAAGGAAGAGAAACTATTTCATCAAGTTTGATTTTGGTAAGCAGAAGCTAAGAAGTATTATGTCTTGACATAATAGTGCATATTGACTAACATGAATATATTTGTATTAGCTCTCTACACCGTCCAAAATGAGACTCTTGATTATTTTCATTAATACAATTCAGTCACCAAATTATAAATGGATTGCATGCCAAATGTTTGTTTTGTCGGTCATTTGAAAAAACACTTGTTCTCATAAACACTGATTAGGTTCCAAGGACAGACCACTAAACGCTGCTTAACTCATGATGTGATTTATATAATAACCATAATCTCATATACACAATTCCTAAATCCAGTTCTGAAAACCTTGAGGTTCTTTGTTTTTTTTTTAAAGTAGGGCTCCAAAATACATTTGTGCCACAACATGACTTGAAGAGATAGGAGGCTACTTAAGATCTTTGCTTATCTCACTTTGAATAAATACCATGTTTTATGACAGGAATTTTAATGTTACTGTTATGAGAATCTGTTGGGACCCTGCTGGGGATGATACGCCATATTTTGTACATGCATTATGTCGCCTTCCTAAAATGCAAAAATTCTGAATTCTCAAACACACCTGACCCCAAGGGCTTCAGATGAGGGACCTTGGTCCTTCAGTACCTTTTTGCAATTTAAAGGGTGGAAAATCACCCTTTATACTGTTTTGCCACAGGCTCTCCTTCCTTATTAGGAACGCTCTAGCTCCCTCCCTCACCTGATGGGGACCCTAGCCAGACCTCTCCAGCTGCTTTGGAAGACGTAGGGGATGAACAAGGGACGAGCAACAAAGAAAGATGTCTGGCTATAATGAAACTAACGCCGAGCGGCTATTGGGAATGAGGCTCTTTACAAACAGCGTAAGTTGCCGCGGACACATCTGCTCCGTGTCCTCGAGCATTTGCCACCAGCCCCCACTGCCCCTCTTCTGCTCCTACCTGCCATCAGAAGATGGCACTGTAACAATGAGAAAGCACAATGAGTGGAACATTTTCCTCAAGCTCGGGAGAATCCACTCCCTCCCTTGATTTCATTCAGACCCATAGTTAACGTGCTCTATCTGGGGAAGGCCTGCATATGAAATGTTTACCAGGCCCTTTCTAATCGTCCCAGAGATGCTGTGTGGCCCAGTAGGAGCATCAATAAGTCGAAAGTTCTATAGCATGTATTAAACATAAGCTTAGTTCCTGTTCCCATTAACCTTCCCAAATGTATATTCCTTAGCTCTCTTTGAATCAGACTAGTATGTTTGAGGCCAGTGGTAAATTTGGAGCACCTGCGTCCCAAATACCTTCAGTGCCATCCGACCTACAGAAAGAAGGCTACAACCTGTCACAGGGTGGGGGGAGGGAAGGGGGGTGTTTAAAGGGTCGTTGGTCTGAGGTTGGTCGAAAGATGTTTGCGATTCCAGACCTGATCAGCTAAGGTAGCAACAACAAGGCTACTAGTGGGCATCTAGAGCTTTCAAATGCGCACCTGCTGATAACCTGGCCATTATCATGTCTTTCTTCACAAAACTCTATTAGCAACCCTCTCTTTCTCAATTTCAAAGAAGACAATGTCGTGGCTTCCTAGAAAAGTTCTAGGTATTTCATATTATTTCTTAACCTTCCTACAAGATGCTTTCACATGTTGGGGACACAGAAGGGAGCTGGTGGAATCTGCTCTCCCTTTTCTGACTGTGATCCGACCGTAAGCCAAGCTCAGGTAGCCCAAGAGCAGTCCGAATGGATACTGTGGGGATCAAGAAGCAGACACATTTTTCCAAGAGGTGCAGCAACTCCAGAATTATAGGCTAAAAATATCATGCTTTGGCTTTCAGGGGACCAAGTGGGATACTTCTCTGCAAGGTTAGACTTTGTCCCGTACAATGGAAAAATTAAGAGAATGAATCCTTCACATAATATATTGCTTGGCCCAGCAGATCCCTCAGGCACCCAGATCAGACTATCATCCCTTCTCGATTTTCTCACTTTCTCATTCACCCAAAGAAATAAAGAAGTGCTAGGATACTGCCTACCAGTTAGGAAGTAGTCAAGCTTGCTCCCAGTTCCTTGGGGAATACATTCTACTGGAAATCTGTTCTGAAAAGATTTCAGATACTGCTTTTACAAGAACAGCTGTTGTATATTGACAGTGACAATGAGCAAAGTGGATTTATAACTCTCCTAAGTACTAAACCAAATCCCTGAACTATTCAAAAAAAAAAAA
>CM052886.1:18903349-18975576 GCA_028534135.1 Potos flavus
AATAATCAATAAAACATGATTTCAATCTTGATGATTTCAAGGTTATGGAAGAGTCTCATAAAGATTTTTTTATAACTGTGTTTATCAAAGAGATAAGTGAAAGCAAGACATCAAAAGCAAATAGAAAAAAACAAAATCTTGATCTTGAGATCTTGAGACAAAAGGACAAGAATATGGGAGATAACTCACAGGAAATCTTGGAAATGAAAGAGAGAGTCATGACATTGAGACCAACACAGACTTCTCCTTAGCAATCACTGATGCCAGCAGGCAAGACACTGAAAGAAAGTAACTGTCAACCTTGAATTTCACGTTAGGCTATACTCCCATTCACAAGCAGAACATTGGCACTTTCGTAGACAAAGATATAGAGACTAAAAATTACTAAAGGATGCACGTTAGCAAGATGAGAAGTAAACCTAGAGAGAAGGCACAAGATGAAAAACAATGAGTTAGAAGCTGATAACATGTATTAGTATATTTAAAGAACTATTGATTGTGAAACAATCATTTCAAAATTAACAAAAACACTGACAAACAGAGGTCAAACTGGAAAACGATGACAAAATATGAGGGGGATGTTCAATGAGAATTCTGAGCTTGAAAGGAAAAGAGAAACATTGAAAAGAGAAACACTGAATAGTTTTAGATTTAGATTCAGACATAATGAGTAATTTTAGATTTTAAATTGGGACATATAGGGATGCCTGGGTGGCTCAGTCAGTTGAGCGTCTGCCTTTGTCTTGGGTCATGATCTCAGGGTCCTGGGATCAAGTCCTGCATCGGGCTGCTTGCTCAGCGAGGAGCCTGCTTCTCCCTCTGTCTGCCCTTCTCTCTCTCTCTCTGACAAATAAATAAATAAAATCTAAAAATAAAACAAAGTGGGATATATATATATATATATATATATATAATTTTTTTTTTTTTAAGAATAACCACTGGAAGAATAGAAGTAGTTTGGTTACCTACACTAATAGTCTCTATAATGGACTGAATATATACACCAAGGAGGATGCAAAGTGATCCACCTTTGTGAGGAAAGAAATAATTAGAACTTCTATTAACAATTACATTTATATAAAAGATAAATTATTAAGCTGTAATAATATTTAATACACAGAGTTTCATGGCATCTTCACTTCTCTAAATGTCAGACTTGAAACATTAAATAAATAGTTCCACAGTGTGGAATTAATATAGATTAGGAAGCTGAACTTTTATCTGGTTTGAAAAGCTTCAAAATGAAGAATTTCAGTGAATTCTCTTTTGCTTTTCCTGTGTGTGTGTGTGTGTGTGTGTGTGTGTGTGTGTGAGTTTTCAACTCATTTGCTAAAATCCAAAGATGCAGCACATATTGATTAGTTTTCAAGAAGAACCAATGACAATAGGCGAGAAAGCCATTTACTAGCTGAATTGCAACCAAGAGTTTGGATGAAAGGTTGCTGGCAATGAATTACGATTTTGCAAGCTCAAAGGTACACTCCTTCAAAAAGATCTCTTTCCAACTCTGATTGACATTAAAGCCACGTATCAAGATAAACTGCTAGAGAACCAAACCATGGGGTTGCTGTTTCTTACAACATTAAACCAAGGTTTGAAAATTAACAATGCATACTCTATCTTGCCTCATTAAAAAAATTAGTAATTTTTGCCCATAGGACTTTAGTCTTATTAAAACAAACTTCTGTTATTTTTGAAATATTGTTTATTTAACGTTGATCTTGACCTTAAAAGTGTTTTGTTTTTGTACTATGAAATATACATGATATAATATTACAGTGGTCCATGTATATAATCTCTAAATTAATAAATATACATGTATTGAGAGAACATGCTAATTTTTTCTGATTTAGACACTGCAGTGTTCTGCTTGCCAGCCATCTGTAGCACAAACTCCTTCCATCAAAATTCCGTGTGTTCCCCTGATTCTGATTCTACTCTTTGTTATCTCTCTTTTTTCTTTTTTTAGGGCCTGCTGCTATTACCACAGAGGGGGTCTGCATATCCACCTTCTCTCTGCTGGTCACTGAATTCTCAGGCACATTCTCACTCCCCTTGAATCTCAGCAGATCCCATGTCCTGTGTCTTGGAAGAAAGATCAGAGGGGTGAACACTTCTTTCATGAACCCTTACCTCTTAATATGCTTTACCAAGGTTTCCCAAACTTATTTCACCTCCTCATGGTATCACTCTTAAAACTCCAATAGAACTCATGTTTATCTGACTACAGTTTGGGAAAATCTAGTTAAAAAAAAAAAAAGGCACTTAGCCCATAATTTTGGTCTTAAACCTTTCTGGCACTTCATGTCGATTGCGGTTACTGCCCCTAGAGTGTGAAAAAAAGACAGGCTTCCAACCACGTGCTCAGGGAGGCGGCCCCTGAACACAGAGGACCTTCGTTAGTCACAAAAATGGAAGTCCGGGAATGCATTTCTCCTACGGTAATGATACAAAAGGATGAGCGGGAATAAAAGATCCTCTGGACCAAGGAGTGCACACTGGAAGATCTTACTCAACAGTGACTCTCAAAATAAATGCACTGGTGGCTAGAAAGCCAATAAGAGCCACCGGCCCATCTCAGTGAAAGAAATCAAGTGAAACATGACAAAGTCACAGAGAGATGGTTTCCCGATCTATAAGATATATTTCGTTTTTCTCATACAACCAATAAGTCCAGGCTGCCCCAAGAAGTAAATCCTGGCATCCAGATGGGATTTCTGGGTGTAAGGCCAGTGGGCCTCAGTGGGCCTCATCCCCAGAGTCGTAGCCCGACTCAGAATTGAAGGCAGACCTGTGCACTGGCCTGGCCCTGCACAAACATTCAGGGGAAGCTTTGCGGGGTTACAGTGAAAACCAACTCATCAAGCGTTGCCTAGCCACTTGCGCCCAGAAGGGCCTTTCCAGATGATTCTGACTGTGGGAGACCACTGGCGAGCTTCTTCCTTCTCTTCCAGATCTGGAACCCAGAACTGATGCCTGTGTCTGAGTTACAGGCTACCCCCCCTGAGTGCAGCTCAGAGCACTGACTACTGGCCAGGCACTGTGCCGAAGTCTTCCCCTGCGCATTATCTCACTTAAGCCTAACGATGAGATCGAGTTCAGTACTATTACCGTTATTCCCATTTTGTAAATGAAACAAGACTTGGAGAGGCTAAGACAAACTTGACTCAGGTTGCACAAATTAGAGATCTGGACTTACACTTTGGTCTTTTTCACTGTAGCGTCTCCATGTGCAATCTCTATACACTATAGTATTTACCAGGAACGGGGAGGCTCTCTGAGGAAACCCAACTGCTTTTTATAAAATCTGATTTTGTTGAATTCCCAATTTTAACAGCAAAGAATAATTTCTTTTAAGGCTTCAAGTTTCTGTCTCAATTTGACTAATAAAATGTGTAAAGCTAATCTTATGTGCCTTCAAAAAAAAAATCTCGTGGTCTTCAGAAGTACTTGGTAGCGTTGGTATGAAAGGAAACATGGTAGAATTTCTGCCTGGAAAGAGGTACATGCCTCTTTCTAAATTCCAGGAGATAACGGACTTAAAAATTATTTCCGAAGGGAGACTAAATTATAAATCTATAAATCAAAGCAGAATGATAGATGCTTACCATTATCCAGATCAGTTTATTTATCACTTCAAGGATTTTTAAAAATAGTTTTCAGGAACTTTATATACACTTTATTATGGCCAATGCTCAAAAAATTATTGAGTTGACAGCAATACAGTCGGGTCCCCGGAATGCAGAGGAAGGCATCTGTCTAATTCGGTGCTGAGTAATTGGCAAAAGAGAGCTCCTGACTCCATCCATCAGCCAAAAGGGTGGCCTGTTGCTTAAAAGACAGTTACAGCTGCTTCGTGCATGAGTCTACTGTTAAAAACCAGCAGCCAGAGGGAAAAGTGGGTTCACGGAATATACAGTCTGAACAAGTTGTCTCCACAAGCCATCACTTAGTGAAAACATCACAATGCTCATCCCAACCAGATAGCAAGGACCCTGCAATGAACGAATGGCTGGCACGAGCACGCTGGGCTGACTGAGGGCAGCCCATCACCCGAACACTCAAAGACGACTGTCTATTACAGGCTTTCAGAAAGGGTCAGCCTACTGTTCTCCGAGATGAGCAATCAAGAGCTACCAATTGGCCGTCTAACCAAACCTGGCCTGCTAATATGAACATCTGGTAAGGCCAGACCTTGAGAGCTTTCAGCAAGGCGTATGTTCTCAATTTGCCGAAATACCCACTACTCCCTATTGTCTTCCACTGAGCCGCACACACCTATATGACCTGCCTGGCTCCTGAAAGCATTTGTGCCTATGTCAGCAGAATGGACGGAGGACCTCTCACACCCCTTCCCGACTCATGGTTCTATAAAGAAATTGTGGGATATTTTAATTAGCTGTATAGTATGGAAAAGGAAAAAGGTTTAGGCTGGAACTTTTCTTTTTTTTTTAAGATTTTATTTATTTATTTATTTGAGAGAGAGAGCACAAGCAGGGGGAGCGGCAGGCAGAGTGGGAGGGAGAAGCAGGCTCCCTGCTGAGCAGGGAGCCCCACGTGGGGCTCGATCCCAGGATTCTGAGCCAAAGGCAGACGCTTAACCAACTGAGCTACCCAGGCAGGCGCCCCAGGCTGGATCTGAAAGAGCTTTTCCTGCAGGCTGGTAAGGGCAAAAACACTCTGCAACCAAGAAAACTTCCTTCATGGGATACTTCTCTGGGATTCATCAAACAAGGTATCCTGGGTTCTGAGGGACTTAGACTTAAGCAGCTGAACATTTTTTTAGTAACAAGATGTTTCTTACCTTGGATAATTCCTGATCAAATATGTATTGATTAGCTCTGCTATAATGTAGTCCCTGAAGGGAGGGATCTAATCACCGCTCCGAGAATATTATTAAGTGCTCAGCAATTGTTTTTAGAATGAGTACCTGATCAGGTAAGGGACCCACAGAGAAATACACAAACACTGTGGTCCCGGCAGGGCCCATTCTTACCTTCGGCCGCTTTACATTTCACCAACAGAATTCCATCATGCCTAAAAAGTACTGGTCACTTTTTTTTTCACTCATTCATCAATTTCTGCCTGATCTCCTTAAATAGCCCAATGAAAATTTAGTTTCCTCTTACAAAAGTACATTTTGCCATCCATTAGTAAAAAAATGGTAAGTACTATTACTTACTTAGGCTTCAGATTAATTGAGGAAATGATTCTTTTCCATCATGTGGCTTTTGGCTCTATGCAGGCGCTTGATGAAGGAAGAAGTCGACTACCCAAATTTCTTGTATCAACGCAGGACACCGAGAGCTAAGTGCTGAGTACATAGAAGGTAGTCAGTGAGCTTGCCTGGCTGATTTAACTGAAGACTGAAGTTTCAGAATTTTCCCACTAAGACCATTGTTCTAAGGAAATGAGGGATAAGATCCCAAGTTTAATGACTAGGGTCTCATCTCATGCTTACTATTCCCACCACTAAATTTGGCACAGATAACAGTGAGCATCCACACTAGCTGTCTAAATGGTTCTAGAAGTACTGGTGAGCAAACCACAGCAAACATCTAGCTACCATCTTTGAGGGAGATGCCTCAAAGATGGTTGTAGAAAAGTTCCTGACAGCCATGGAGTGAAAGGAGATGAACCTTTGTCTCTGATACGAGGGGCAAGAGAAGGAAAGGCACTGGATAGCAATCAGGGTTTAATCAGGCTCTAACTTACCAGGGGGGCCATAGGCCAAGATAGGGAGCCGGTGTGGTTGCTCTTAAAGAAGCAATTAGCCGTCCTGTGGTGCTTTCTCTCCTTGATTTACAGTTCTGCTTTCAATTTGTTTTCCACATTGTCTTTTCATCTTTTTAAAAATTTTTAAATTTTTAAAATATTTTTAAAAATTATTTTATTTAAATTCAATTAGTTAACGTATAGTTCATTACTAGTTTCAGATGTTGAGCTCATTTATCCGTTGCATGTAATGCCCAGCGCTTATAACACGGCGTGCCCTTCTTAATGCCCATCACCCAATTACCCCAGCCCCCCGCCCACCTTCCCCTCAGCAATCCCCACTTTATTTCCTATACTTAAGAGTCTCTTGGGGCCCCGGTGGTTCAGTTGGTTAAGCGTCTGCCTTCGACTTAGGACATGATCTCCGGGTCCTGGGACCAAGCCCTGCGTCGGGCTCTCTGCTCAGCGGGGAGTTGGCTTCTCCTCTCACTCTCCCTCTGTGCTCTCTTTCAAATAAATAAATAAAACCTTAAAAAAAAAGTCTCTTATGGTTTGCTTTTGTCTTTTCATCTTTATTAGTTTCCTGTTGCCACTGTAATAAATCACCACGAATTTAGTGGCTTATAGGTTGTACCTAGATTAATTCCTATAGTTCTGGAGGTCAGACATCTGAAATAAGTCTTATAGGGTTAAAATCAAGGTATGAGCAGAGCTGAATTCCTTCTGGAGGCTTCAAAAGAGAATCCATTCCTTGTCTCTTCCAGCTTCTAGAAGCTGCCAGCCTTGGCTTATGGCCATATCACTCTAGTCTCTATTTCTGCTGTCACATTGCCTTTTCCTCTCTGACCTCCTTGCCTTTCTTTTATAAGGGCTCTTGGGATTATATTGAGCTCAATGAAATAATCCAGGATAATTTCCCCAACGCAAGGGTCCTTAACTTAATCACATCTGCAAAGTCCCCTTGTCAGGTAAAGTAACACATTAACAGGTTCTGGAGACTAGGAGGCAGACCTCCTGGGGGGCAGGAGTGGGGAGACATTATTCAGCCTACTACATCACCATTATTTTAACAAACTACATGTCATCCAGCAAGTCATTTTAAAAGTTCCTTCTCTCTGGGAACGTGCTGAAAGACAGCCCAGATGCCCCCCGCTGCTCCTCTAGGTGTCCCTGAGGTCTTAAATGGGGGTTAGTAGGTGGAAAGCATGGTAGGTGGTGGGACGGTTCCACAAAAGGCGCCGGTATTGGGATCTGAGCAGGGAGTGAAAAGGTATTTAGCAGGAGAAGAGAGTAGAGGGATTATAAAGAAGAGTTTCAACACCATGGACTTGGGGGACTGCCCAGAATCTCACTCCACATGGCATTCGAACAACTGGGTCCAGGCTGCCCCTGAGGCTAACACCAAAAGTGCTTAGGCCAATGTTGGGTTAAAAATTCAAAAATCTTTTAGCAAGCGCACAGCTGAAACTACGTGTTACGTACTTGAGGCAATTCCCCTCGACCCTCCCGGCGCTCCTTAAAGGAGTGGAGAGCACCCAGCTCTTAAGCAGCATTTCCCCCATTTCTCGGAGATTAGGCTGAGTAACCGTCTTCCTGGAATTCATTGGGGTTTTCCTAAAGACTACAGTGGGTTTTCCCAAGGTAAAAATGAATGGGCTCTTCGACAGTATGGAGCATGAGAACATGGGAGGGGAAAAGATACTCCAGGCGTAGAAAGGAAGATCCAGAGTATAGAGCAGGATGATGTGGCCTGGATATGGGAAGAAAAACAAAGGCAAGAGGGAGGTAGCAGTGAGGGCAGGATGCCGGGCAGACCCGAAGGAGTGGGGACCAGCTGAGTGAGTTCACAGGACTTGCCTCAAGTGCTGCAAAGCTCTAGAAACAGCCTCATAGTTGGATGCTGTGATTCTCACAGAGAGATTTGGCATTTCTATACCTAAAAACCATCACTTGCTGAAAACCCGTTATAGTATCCATTCAGAAAGGTTTGCTGTCAACATTTATTACTGGTACTCGGATGCCGACATAAATAAGATGCTGTGTTTGCTAGTGAAGCTCAGGTAGATGAGAACCTCTGCTACAAGCATAACCACCAAGCGGGAAATCTGAGGAAGGATGACCAGCCTAGTTAGTCACCGTCAACTTGGAAAATGGAACATACGCTAAAAAGACACAGTATCAAGACAGGAGACAAGGAATAGGGTGATAGGTAGATCTGGCTTGCTGGGGACAGGGCAAGTATTTTCCACGGCCAATTTTGCAAGACTGACTCTCAAGGTTCAGTTACCATCGGCATAGTGCTATAAAATATCCACAATTCATTTGAGAACAATTACTTACTAAGTTTGATGATTAGTAAATCTTCTTTATAGAATCTCTAGAAACTGAATAAGTCTCCAATATGCTCTTATTCTTTAAAGTACTATTTTAAGACCCCCCCTCCCCCAGCCCCGTAGAGATTGCTTATATCAGAAATAGTTTGAGCCACTGGAAAACTTAAAAAGGAGTTAGACAGGAACAAACGCTCCCCTAAGTAAGTCTACCTATAGCCCACCTACTCAGTAGGCAGGAAGCAGTAGGAAAAGGTTACAGAATTAACATTAAAATAGTAACATCAGCAAGCAATGATTCACCAGTGTGTTTATCTTTAGAAGGCTAAATTAAGTAGAACATTCTGGCAACATTCTTTTTCTTTATTCTAACAGCATTCTTTTTTCTCCTTAAAAACAACAACAAAACAAACTCTAGCTCTCTTCATGAAAGCCTTTGCTCAGGACAAGACTGATGTCAAGCTCTGTTCCCTTGAAATTTGGGTAACATTTTAAATTTGTAATTTCAAATGTGAACACCTAACTCAAATCCATGGCTTGGAATTCTCAGTTTGTAGCTGTTTAGCAAGGCATTCTACAGCGTTTGCTTTGGGCACATCTTACAGCTTGCTCTGCGAAAGCCTGAATTAAAAATATGTTAGCTCATCAGTCATTTGAGTCTGGAAACATTTAAATAATTAAGCTCCAAACCCAGTCAGCACCAGAGAATGCTCATGACCCTGGAGATGTCCCGGGCTCTGTCCGCTCTGCTTCAATAGATCAAAAGACTCCCCCAGAGCTCAGTAAATGTGGCACAACCCCCTCTCCCCAACTAGTGGGACGACACCCTCCATTTTAGCTTTATGCTGAATAAAACTAGGATAGCTACCTCCTTCCTTCACCTCATTATCCTTTAGTGTGTCATTTGACATACATCCCTCAGCTCATATATATTTTAGTGGCCATCATATCATTGCACTTATTACGAAGCAACATCGTTCCTTGGCCATCTATATTTTGCATCAAATGCGTCACACCTGATGAAGGTTCCTAGATTTGTTCTTACTACAAGAGTCTAAAATTGGCTTGCTTCTAAAACCTGATCTGAGAATGTAATAGAAGAAGACCTGTTTTAGGAAGCTATGTGTTATTCATAAAATCATTATGTAATCGTCTTCATTTCAGAACCTCTTCCCTCAGCTGAGGCGTCTGAAGAGGAGCTCTGCTGAAACGGCTGGCTGGAAGAAGCGGGTCAGACATCACCACCGACCCGGTTCGCCCCACCAATAGCCTGGTTAATTAGAGCAAAGCGGGGCCAAGAACTCTGTACGGTGCCAGCATGGTCTCCCAGCCCCAGGCAGGAGCCAAGCTCTGCTTGCCCAGAAGCGCGGGCTGTTGGCTCCACACCCATGGATGGCAAGCTCTGGGGGAAGCCCACGTGCCACCAACTGGGTCTAGCCAAGGCCGGCGCTGAGGCAGAAGCCGGGCTTGCTTCCTGGACCATAGTCAAGTCAAGGGCTTGTCCTGCTCCACTTCCTCGGAGGCAGCGGTGACACCCCGTCTCCATTTAGAAGAGGATTAGCGGTGGTTCGACCCATGCCAAATGTATTGTTTCCAAATTCTGTGTATTGTTTCCAAATTCTGCCAGAATATTTCCATGGGTTCTAAATGCCAGTAGTTAACTTTTCACGGGTTTCCAGGTGAACCGCTGTCAAAAACACATTTATTCTCCACATTCATTCAGTCAACACTCCCTGAGCACCACCCTAGGCCGGCCATGGAGCCGAGCGAAAGGCTGACGCTGAGAAGTCACGGCGGGGCCGGGAGATGAGATGGCCACAAAGGTACCAGGGGAAACCCACATTCCATGTGTCTAAACATTGAGGTTATAAATCAAGTGAAGAAACTGTTCATTAAAAGTTGTTCTAGCCTCACCTTAACAAATACACCTTCATAATGGCCTGAGAAGTGGCCACACTGAGAGCTGGCTTCCGGCCTGAGGCCCACCGTTCTCTGCGTCACCGGGCCTGTCTTGCTCTGCTAGAGCTGTGAGCTCTGCTCATATCCACGTATGTACTTTCTGTCAACACAGCCCGCCAGCGGCCCCCCTTCTGGCCCATGGGTATGAACACCAGCAGTCCACCCTCACCCTCACAAAGATGGGTCAAGGGAAGCAACCCAGAGAGGCCTGGAAGTGGGCTGAGGGCTGTTTGGACCAGGAATTCCAGGCCCCCAGCTACCTGAGGCATGGCCCAGGGAAGGGGGTCCAGGCTCCAGGTGGCACATTCCCAGGCGTGTGAGAGAAGGGTAACTGGAAGAGGCCAAGCCCACAGCAAAGGTAACCTTGTGCCTGAGTCAAGGGGCAACACTAGGGTCATCACCTGTGTATACTGGCATCCTCTGAGAAGTCCCTAATCCCATGTGGCCTTCACTGGCCTCAGGCCAGGGACCCATAGGGGTCACTGCTATGTCCTGCCTCCTTCTCGACCTTTCCAGCCGCCTCCGGGCTAGGGCCTCTTCCGTGCCACATTCATGCTATTCTTGGGTGCTTGGGAAGGAACATTCTGCTGCTCTCTCATAACTCTGGGCTGGGGAAGGCAACCTCACGGCTCTCCTGGCCCCACAAACTCCATCGCGGCTCACGTGCCACACTGGAGGGCAGAAGGTGATGGCACTCTCAGCACCTGCCTAGACTGCCACACAGATGTTTCTTTTTCTTTGTCCGCAAGGTCACTCCAACAGTATCCTAAATGGATCTGAGTCCATCAGCCTCCTTGAGTATCTATAAGCAATCCTTTCCAGTCTTTGACCCTGTGCCAGGCCTCAGCTTCTAAAACTCCAAAGTCAAGAGCTGGCCACACTGTTCTCTGTCTGCGGCTTGGTCACCCTGTCCTGAAGAAGTGAGTGCAGACGGCCCAGTTGCCTGGGCAAGAGGAAATGTCACAAGACACAAAGAATTACAGAAAAAATTTTTTTCTATAATTTTTTCAAAATATTGTCTCAGAAACCCTGATAAAATACAATTATGCTGACCCACTATGTGCAGGATATAAATGGGGAGTTTTCCTGGTAGTGGGTATGGATTTGTTCTACTTCGTCCATGGTTTCAGCCAATGCCGCTCGTGCCCAGCATGTGCATGGAAAGATGGCCACCTGGAATCAGGGGAGAGGACGAAGCCACACATCAGGGCACATCAGTCCCTCCTCATGAGGACAAAACAGACTGTTCTTGTGGCCTGAATTTGTTTTAATGCAGTGACCTCAGCTAATAAGACACAAGGCCTTCTCTTGTTTAGATCCTCAGATACGACATATAAGACAGTTTGTTCCTGTTACTAAAGAAATACATAAATAAGTAAATAACTAGAAAGTCTTTGAACTGCAGTGATATTTAAACCTATAAAGTTTCCTGAATAGTCTTTGCTTGACAGTTTTTTCTTTATTTTTCTTTTTCAATAGTACCCACTCATGATCGCAAATGCCTATTGACTGCAAAATCCAGAGTACCGTAATTAGCTTTCCAACAGTGATTTTATATTAAGGCACACAAATAATACAAGGGAGGTGAAATGCTATGCCCCTCTTGATTAGTGTCTTAAAATAACAGATGTAAGCAGCCACACGCTGACCGACATTTGCTCCAAGAGTACATTTAAAATCAGAGGCTGGCATTCTCCTCTGAACAATTCAACCAGAAACTCATTAGGACTTGTGTGAAAACTAGCCTCTTTTTATGAATGTGCATCCTTCCCCTTCATGGTCGTGTTCCTAAAAGGCTTCGGCAGCACATAGAAAGTTCTAACGAACGTTTAAGACCAGATACGGGGGGCGCCTGGGTGGCTCAGTGGGTTAAAGCCTCTGCCTTCGGCTCGGGTCATGATCTCGGGGTCCTGGGATCGAGCCCCGCATCGGGCTCTCTGCTCGGCGGGGAGCCTGCTTCCCCCTCTCTCTGCCTGCCTCTCTGCCTACTTGTGATCTCTCTCTCTCTGTCAAATAAATAAATTTAAAAAAAAATCTAAAAAAAAAAAAAAAAAAGACCAGATACGGGGAAGATATCACAGTAAAAATCAGTTTTATAAAAGACTTGTAGATTTAAAGAATGTAAGACCACCCAAAATTCCACATCTTATGTAAATCAAATTCACCTTCAAATAAGTACATTTTCTTCAATCACTAAGTACAGGTAAACTAATCAATTTTAAACTCTTGTTACCATGAATTGTAATTGCTAAGCACAGAATTGTAGTTACTATAATATTCTGTAATAAACACAACCTGCGATTATTGTATTTTTCAATACGTTGTTGGGTTAGGTTATAAGTATTTTGTTTAGGAATTTTCCATCTGTTCTTATAAGTGAAATTAGCTTGTCATTTCCCCTTCTGGCCTTAGAATGAGCTGGGAAAGGGACGCCTGGGTGGCTTAGTCGGTTGGGCATCTGCCTTCGGCTCAGGTCATGATTTCAGGGTCCTGGGATTGAGCCCCACATCTGGCTCCCTGCTCAGTGGAGAGTCTGCTTCTCCCTCTCCCTCTGCTGTTCCCCCTACTTGTGCTCTCTCTCTCTGTCAAATAAATAAATAAAACTAAAAAAAAAGAAAATGAGCTGTGATGTGTTTCATCATTTTCTGTAATATGAAGCAGTTCGTGTAAGATTAGTGTTGTGGGCTAAATCGTATCCCCCAAATTCATATTCAAACTCCCAGCACCTCGGAATATGACTGTATTTGGAGATAGGACTTTTAGAGAGATGGTTAGGTTAAAATGAGGCCCTTGGGATAAGCTTTAATCCAATTTGACTGGTGCTCTTATAAGACGAGGGAATTTGGACCCACAGAGAGACTCCAGAGATGTTCATGCATAAGGGAAAGACCGCATAGGGACAAAGCAGGACAGTAGCCTTCTGCAAGCTGAGGAGAAGCCTTGGAAGAAACCAAACCTGCCAACACCTTGATCTGGGACTTCTCCAGAACTGTGAGAAAATACATTTCTGTTGGTTAAGCCACCCAATCTGTGGCATTCTGTTTTGGTAGCCCCAAATGTAAATGAATACAATTAAAATGACTTGTTCCTTGAATGCTGAGTTGAACTCACTAGTACAATCTTCAGGGTTTGGTGAAACATTTTGATCACCGATTCAATTAGTTAATAATTATAAATCTTTCCAATTTTCTATTTCTTTTTGAGCCAGTTTTAGTAAGTTAAATTTTTGAGGAACATGTACATTTACTCTGTTTCAAGGTTATAAATATCAGCTTGCCTATAACATCTTCCGACTATCTTTTAAGCTCTGCAGTCCCTACAGGTGTGTTCCTTTCCCATTTCTAATACTGTTTACTTGTGCTTTTCTTCTCTCTCTCGTGGATATTTCCAGGTATGTCATTTCCATTAGGCTTTTCATAGAACCAACTTTTGACTTGTTATTATTTTCTGTTTCATTAATTCTTACATTTATCTTTATTATTTCCTTCTTTCTGCTTTCTCTGGTTTGACTCCAAGAAAGCTTTACTCTGAGGATTGACATTTGGAACATCTAGTGTCAACTACTGGTTTTCAAATTCTGCTCAGCAAGACCCTGGGATATTCTTTGGTGGTGTCTCAGAGATTTCCTGACTCCCACTGAGAAAGCTTAGCTGTTTTAATCAAAGCAAGTCAACTTTTGTCAGTTTTACGGGTGAGACTTCCATAAACTTTAGGAAGAGAAATGGTTGCATTCTCTAAAAATGTTTTTAAAAACTTGAAGACTTCAGAGGGACTAGGCTAATGAGATCTGTTTCTCCCATATCATAACTTTCAGTACTTATAGACATACATATTTCTATTGACAATGTAGTGAGTTACGAAGTACCAATTTATAGCTGGGGAAATTTGTCCACATCTGTCAATGCCAGAACCCCTTCTAAACTGGGATTCTGTAATTCTATCTACTTACATAAGATCGATGATCTTAAGTATAAAAGGTTTTAGAAGATCCTTCACTGCCAGTAATATTTAGAATTTGTGCTGAGTATTAGACTAATTTTTTTTTTACTCTAAATAACCCTTCAGGTAGAGTTCCTATAGAAGGATGAAAGAATAGTGTTTCTTAATTTCAAAACAGACAATTTTCTTGCTTTCAAATATCTCATTAATTTGTTGCATATGTCCCTGAAAAAGTGTCCCAGCTTTTTTGTCAACAGACTCCAGACTTAATCTTTTAATTTCATCTTCCATGAGTTGCTAATAGGCTTTTGGTACAATTATTCCATTATAGATCACTGCCATGAACCATATCATATTATTGAGAGATGAGTTAAGAATAATGTCAGACTGGAGAAGAAATAATGTCAGATTGTATTTTTTAATATAAAACTCCGGAGAACATTAATTCATCTGATATAGGCCTTTGATTCCATGGACAGAAATAATTTATAAACTTAGCTATATGATTTGGCATGGATAGTCTAGAAACATTTCTTTAATGTCTTATCATATATCATTGTCAAAAATTAAAGTGTGGTTTTTTAGAAAAATAAAAACTCAAATGCTATAGACCAGGATTGAGTCTTAGCTACAACTCCCCCCACCGTTTATACTTGTAGATAAATAATTTGATTTATAATTTAGAATAATTACAGGACACCTGGCTGACTCAGTTGGAAGAGCATAGGATGCTTGATCTAACGGTCATGAGTTTGAGCCCCATGTTGGGTGAAGAGATTACTTAAATAAATAAATAAATAAATAAATAAATAAATACTTTTAAAAAATTAGAATAATTATCATGTTTATCTTTCATGGCAAACAGATGTTTATCTGTCTTCATGCAGATGATGTGGGTTTCACAAACCAGGAACAGTAATGAGCTTAACCCACTAGTTAATTACTATCGGAAAAAAAAAAGGCTCAATAATAGCAAAAATCTCAGTTGCTGAGTTAAACAATCTTCAATATTGTAACACATGCAGTTAACATCATTGACTATGGGAATACTTTCAGAACTTTTCAGAAAGACACATTTCAACTAATGCAGCATGATGGACCCATGTCAGGTCTAACCACAATTAGATCCACCATGCTTCCTTTGAGCTGTGTGGCCAGTTGGCACCATTTACCCTTAAAATTACCCCAGATAGAAACATCTCTTCATTTATATGTTACAGAAGGCTGAGGTCTCATCCAAGCACATGATAAGGTGTTTCTGAGGTTTATGTTTCGTTTTAAAGAAAAAGGAATCTGTTCCTTCCATGAATCTCTAGCAGTCCCAGCTTAAAATCCCCACTTGCTGGGCTCACCTGCTCCTATTAAACCTTCAGTACGACATTAATTTGCTAGCCAGATCTAACTGCAAAACAAATCCCTTTCGAAGTCCCATTATCCACATCATTCTGAGAACGGAGTCACTCATGTAGTTCATTCACCCACAAACACTGTGAACACTTATCAAGTGCCAAGCCCAGAGACAGCCAGGAAGATCCCTCCCTTTGAGAAGCTGGCTCTCTAGTTGGCTTAGTCTTTTCAAAACCCTGTGTTCCCAAGATGACACTATCAGCCTCCTATATTGGTCCCTGAGCTACGGAGCCTCCCCTGTGGTTTCCCTCTTGCTAGGATCTCCAGTAACTCTGGTTCTGAATCCAATTTCCCACTCCTTCAGCTCTAGGTTAAAGGGGAGCCTCAGGGCGCCTGGGTGGCTCAGTCGGTTGGGCGTTTGGCTTCAGCTCGGGTTGTGGTCCCAGGGTCCTGGGATCAAGCCCCGCATCGGGCTCCCTGCTCAGCAGAGAGCCTGCTTCTCCCTCTCCCTCTGCCTGCTGCTCTGCCTACTTGTGCGCTCTCTTTGCCGAATAAATAAATACAATCCTAAAAAAAACAAAAACAAAATCAGTGAACCTGCTTCCCTGAGCACTGATGTGTTGTTCTTGCCCTGTCTGGTTTCTCAGTTTCCACTCTGAATGGAAAGTTTACCTTGGTTAAGTCAATCTTACTCCAAGACTGAAAGTTGGCTTCCGCCCCCTTCCTAGCAGCCAGAATCCTGCTGCCATGGACAGACCTGCTTCCTAACAGTGACTCCTGAGCTGCACCTCCAACGTCCTCCCTCCATGACATTCCCTCTCGTGTTGGTGCAGGTGCGGTTCCCGCCCCACTGCATCCCACTGTCCATCCTGGCAGATCACTAAGACTCTGTCACTGGTTCCCCTCCCTGTGCAGGTCCAGAGCTGTGCCCGGTCCTGCCCATCAACCGTGCCATAATTGCTGATTAAATATCATGCGTTTGCCCTAGACTAGGACTTCAGTTTAATCCACATAATCCATGACACTGAGGTCAGGAACTAGGTCTTGTAAAAATCTGTATCCATAGCACTTGGGAGTATTTGAAACGTAGGAAGTTTCAGATCCAAGAAACACTTGTTGAATGAAAGAATGAAGTTGTCCAGGCAGAAAGGAAACACTTTAGCCCTTGGTCTCACCATTATCACACACCTTCCAATTAAGACACAAGTGCTGTATGGCTCTGTCATTGCTCGATTTGATGCTATTCATATTCTATAGACCTCTTTTCCTAAGTACTTGCCAGATTCCCTGCCTCTGTGCCGGAGCAAAGTGAAACATATCATCGTGTCACTTAGCAACTTCAGCATAAACCTCCAGAGTGTAAACCAATGTTCTACCAACCCTGGAAGCGAGACAGGGATTGTGTTTTCTTTGTAGATGGTTCTGTACAGATGACAACCTGAGATAGCAGTTAGCATGCACCTCTGTAATCCAACCCAGCGCGGTATGACAAGTGCTTTCGTTAACCAAATCACTGTTTAGTAAAAAATATTCCATCTTCTCAATTCAAGGAGATGGAAGGATTGTAGATGCATGTTCTCATTGCTACTGTGAAATGAGAAATTCTGGTGAAATCACTGGTATCTAAGTGGCCCATATCCTGGCTCTAATGGCGTAAATAGTTGATACATAATTACATCCAAAGACAGGAACAGAAATTTACTAACTCTGAAATTCCCTGAGAACTTCTTATACCCAAAATAGAAAGATTCAGTATGGTGTTTCTAATTCAAGTAGGTGAATGTTCACTGCATTTTCAAGTGCATCAGAATTTGAAATTAAAGTCTGTCTGTGCAAACTATTATTTATATATTTTTATACTTAAATTCTTTGTAGTCTTTTCTCTTTCAATACAGCTGAATCCTCCGACAAAATCTTGGCAAGACTTTGCCAAGTCTTGATGTATTCCAGAATACACCAAGTACCTATTTGAACAGAATGAAATATTTTTGCATAGCTAAATAATTTGGAGAGCTGAATGCTGCCATTTTAACAAACAGGTTTTGATCTTGCTCTTATCCCTTAATATTATATTGGAAGCACATCCTCCTGCTCATAACAGCACAAAACTGTTCATAAATGTAAATAATACTGTATAATTTCTATCATTTACTTATTCACTGCCCTATTCTTGGAAGATTGTTTTTACTATTTTAACAACACTATGACGAATAACATTGTATGTCCATATCTGATCATTCTTTAATAAAAAATTATAGGAATCGCATTGCTAAATAAAAGAGAATGAAAGGTTTTAAGGCTTTTCAGTAAACAGCCAAGTTGTTTTCCTGGTCCCTGCCATGGAATCAAATTACCTGCCTCCTCTTCTGCTGGTATCCACTGTCTGTGCCGATAATTTGGAATCTGATTTTTTGTTACCTTATTATCCTCCTGATTCCCTCTCCTTGTGACTAGTTTCCTAGTGTATTTTGTAATTTTGATTTGTAAGCTCCTATTCAGTTGAGCATTTGTGGGAATGGCATGAAGCTTGGGCTGAGGTTCCATTTCTAGAAAGGACTGACTCCAGATTGTACGTACCAGGAGCTCATGGTGTTCTGGTCCAGAACTACTATATTTGTTTGGCTTGACATTTACAGGCCCAAACAAGTAACTGCATGGGGGTGGGGCTACGGTTATACACTTTTATGGGAAGTTTTTTTCCATTCATAGCCGAGGAGGAAATAGGTAAGTTTCCTGGCTTCTCTTTAATGAGTTTTTTTTTTTTTCCCTAGCTTTCCCTTTTATTAAGGGTGCAGCCCTTTATCCAGGGTTGTTGTGATGCACCTAGTATTAAACCCCAAGGCCGTGGTGTCTGCCTTGCCATCTCCATGTCTGATTGCAGGGACACCTGCATTCATTGGAGGGGACTCAGCGGTCAGGCAGATGAGGAATAAATGGCTTGTTATACTCATCTTCATACCTCCCACCCCTCTGTTCTAAGTTAATTAGAGATATCCACAGGGTTTATGCCATCATCAATAGAGGGAAACCAGATGACCTTGTCCTCTGTCCACCTACAGACTGGAGAACTTCACCCAAGGCCCTAGACTGTTGATAAAAGTTGTCAGTGGCTTCTGTGCCTGTGTATCTCCAAGTGTCCAACCCCATCTGGTTTTGGCCCTGAAGGTTTTCTCACATTTTTAAAAAAAGATGTTTCAGCTAGACATTTAAAGGGCTGTATCTATTTTTGACTCCCCAATTTGTGGGTATTGTGTGTGGGAGCATTTTTCAGACTATCTAGTGGTCATATTGCCAGAAGAGGTCCCATTTGCAATCTCTAGACCTCCTGTCACTTCCCCGGAAGTGTTAGCACCCAGTTTTACCTCAGCCATTGCCTCTTAACACTCTGGGTGACTTCAACATTTATGCGTGGGACCCACCCAACATCTTAGCCTCTCGATTATATGCCCTTCTCATCTTTAGTGACCTTCATCTTCCTGGTCCCCAGCTACCAACACAATGGGCCTCTTCTACCACATCAATGGCACCCCCTTCGGAATCTTTAATTCCATCGTCTTAATTTTGGACCACAGTCTCTTATATTTCCAATTCTCTTATTCAGTTACCTCTTCGATATTTCCAGACCCTTGATTCCTCCTTTCTTCTTATCTGTCCCCTGAAGACTTCCCTTTCCTTCCCATCCAGTTTATATCCTAGAGGAAGCTCTCAACCCACGCACATTCTCCCACTGCCCTTCAGTTGTACTCGCCTAAAAAGAAAATCGAAACTCTTTGGATCCAGCAGGCTGCCTTTTCCACACCTTTCCCCATGCTGCTGGGAAAATCCACACAATACATACAGATTGTGCCCTTAGAGTCAAGTTCTATATCTGGGTTGCTTTAAATAGCTTCGTGATTCTGGGCACTCAGCTTGCTCAGTTGGTAGTGCATGTGACTCTTGATCTTGGGGTCATGAGTTCAAGCCCCAGACTGGGTGTGGAGCCTACTTCAAATACATGCTTAGCGATTCTTGTAAATATCCATGGTGAATTCTCTCTTCTGTGATACACAAAAGCCCGCTCAAACTTTCTCCAGCAAACTGTGATTCTCCATAGCTCTGAACGAAAGAACTGTCCCACCTCAGAGAAGATATGGAAGCCATTAGAAGAGAATGTCACTTTTCCTGCCGCCACATTTCAACCTAACTACACTGTGGTAGGCAGCTGGTCCCTGAGGATGCCTACTTCCTGGTATTCGCACTCCTGTGTGATCCCCTCCTCTTTGAAGGTGGGCTGGACGGACTCCCTCCTAATGAAGAGTCCAGCAAAAGTGACAGCCTATCGCTTCTGAGATTAGGTTACACAAAGACTTCTTGCTTCCCTCTCTTGCTTCCTCTCCAGCTCACTCTGCCATGTTGTGAGCTCCCCTATGGAGAGGCACATGTGGCAAGAACCTGAGGGTGGCCTGTTGGACAACGGCCAGTGAGATCTCAGGTCACTGTGAAAGCTCACAGAAACTGGAATCCTGCCAACAACCTTATGAGTGAGCTCGGAAGTGGATCCTTCCTGAAGGTGAGCGTGGAAATAACTACAACCTAGGCACATTTCTTGATCATATAATCTGTGACAGATTCTGAGTCAGAATTCCCAGTGAAGATATGGTTGGAGGACTCCTGACCCACAGAATAAATTCACAATAAATGCATTGTGTTAAACAGTCACGTTGTGGGGTGATTTGTTACATAACGGTAATGAATATACACACCCACTTATCCTTCCTGACATTCCTCTTGCTGCAATGGAAAAGGAACCTCTTCTCTAGTTTAAAGTAGACTCCACCACCTATGGAAGAGGTCCCTTCCCTTCTTATCCTCCCAGATCTTCTTGTGTCCCCCACAAATAAGCGCCTCCTCCAAGATTTTGCCTGACTATCGGCGTCTTATCACACTTGTCCACTCTCAGCTTACCTCATCTCTGTTTGCCCCAAGGGTGTAAGCTGTGTGAAGACAGAAGCCATGCTAATCTGGTTCGTTGTTTTATCCTCAATTCCTACCATCATCCTTTGAACACAGAAGGCCCTTCATAACAATATAGCGAATGAATATATCATGAGTGGATATTAAAAAAGTTCTTGGAGACAGTCTATAAGATTTCTTTGGTGTTGATTAGCATTACCATATCACCTGTTTTATTTTTATTTTATTTTTTAAGTAGCAGTATAAACCTTTATTTATTTTAATTTAAATTCAATTAACATATAATATATTATTAGTTTCAGAGGTAGAGTTCAGTAATTTGTCGGTCTTATATAATACCCAGTATTCATTATATCACATGCCCTCTTTAATGTCCATTACCCAGTTACCCCAATCCCGCACACTAACCCCTCTGGCAGTTTGTTTCCTGTGATTAAGAATCTCTTATGGTGGGGCGCCTGGGTGGCTCAGTGGGTTAAAGCCTCTGCCTTCGGCTCAGGTCATGATCTCAGAGTCCTGGGATCAAGCCCCGCATCAGGCTCTCTGCTCAGCAGGGAGCCTGCTTCCGCACCCCCCTCCCCACCCCACCCCCGCCTGCCTCTCTGCCTACATGTGATCTCTGTCAAATAAATAAAAAAATCTTAAAAAAAAAAAAAAGAATCTCTTATGGTTTGCCTCCCTCTCTGATTTCATCTTGTTTTATTTTTCCCTCTCTTCCCCTATGATTCTCTGTTTTGTTTCTTAAATTCCACATGAGTGAGATCATATGATAATTGTCTTTCTCTGATTGACTTATTTTGCTTAGCATGATACCCTCTAGTTCCATCCATGTCGTTGCAAATGTCAAGATTTCATTTTTTTGATGGTTGAGTAGTATTCCATCATATATATATACCACATCTTCTTTATCCATTCATCTGTTGCTGGACATCTGGGCTCTTTCCACAGGTTGGCTATTGTGGACATTGCTGCTATAAACATTGGGGTACAGGTGCCCTTTTGGATCACTACATTTGTATCTTTAGGGTAAATACAGTAGTGTGATTGCTGGGTCATAGGGTAGCTCTATTTTCAAATTTTTGAGAAACCTCCATATTGTTTTCCAGAGTGGCTGCACCAGCTTGCATTCCCACCAACAGTGTAAAGAGGGTTCCCCTTTCTCCACATTCTCGCCAATATCTGTCATTTCCTGACCTGTTAATTTTAGCTATTCTGACTGGTGTGAGGTGGTATCTCATTGTGGTTTTGATTTGTATTTCCCTGATGCCAAGCATGTCAACTGTTTTAAACCCTAAACATGAAAATCTAGTTAAAAACTATACACATAACAGAGTAATTCGCTGAAATTGGTGTTTTTGCTGGATTTTTTTTTAAGATTATTTATTTATTTATTTAACAGAGAAAGAGAGAGATCACAAGTAGGCAGATGGGCAGGCAGAGAGTGAGGGGGAGGCAGGCTCCCCGCTGAGCAGAGAGCCTGACGCGGGGTTTGATCCCAGGACCCTGAGATCATGACCTGAGCCGAAGGCAGAGGCTTTAACCCACTGAGCCACCCAGGTGCCCCGTTTTTGCTGGATTTTTGTTGTTATTTTCAACTAATGCCTCACCCTCCTCCCAAATGAAAATATTTTCCTTCCTTCAACCAGGACCTCCCCTAGCCAATAAGGCTCTTTTATGCAAAAATTTTTAAAGAGTGCCTTTTCCTCTTGGCAGCTTGCCCAGCTTGGCAAACCGTTACAGGCAGGATTTCCAGCCACATTCTCTCCCATGGCCAATGCTCTTGTACAATGAACAACCTACACATCCTTACATTGCTACCCTGCTCAATGCTTCTACCAGGGAAAGCCTAGAGCTGGGTATTGCTCTCTTGAGTTCTGTGCCACCTTGCCTCCCTGAGAAAAGTCAAGAACCAGCAAAGGTTGAATTAAACTAGATTATCCGAGAAGTGGGGAGATGGAGGATGATGCTTTGCATTGGAAAATGAGGAATGGGTAAATCTGGCTATGGTGAAAATGGCAGGTTTGGGGGGCCCATCTCCAGAAGCCACACAAGACTACACTGTGCAGTGAAGGAGCAAGTGTAATGGTGACGACAAAGGGCTGAGAATGAGGCTCCTTCTGTCGTTGTGCCTGTATAGCTACTGATATAACCTGCAAGAGGGGAAGATGGCCCAGCAAGTAGATGGGATTCTGGAAGTCTCATCAGTGCTGGCAAATGAACAAGGATGGTGTGCCTTGGAGCAGACTCCAATTAATTTAGAATGATAAATAATTAGACCTCACCCGCACAGTATATCATTACCTCCATACCCATAGCTCCCTCACCGGACGTCATATATACCCCTTGCTTCTAGCTGCATCCCCTTAACTATTGCTGAGGCTCTTCCGATTCGTATTTAAGCTATTTAAATAGGTGCTCTATGGCTCTTCCTCCCTCTCCCCCCCTCAATTCTCTTTCCCCACCTATTACAAGATTATCTGATGAACCCCTTTCAAACATGACTTTCAGGGTATCACTTTGGCACACAAACATTTTCACCTGCTCCCCACTAAGTAGAGGCTGGAGTTCAAAGTCAGCCTGTGGTTCAAGGCCCCACACAATACTGTCTCAACACACCCATCTGGCTTCATGCCTGAGCCTGTGATTCCCGACAAACTGAAAATTCTCATGCCTGTGCCTCTGCCCATTCCGATTCTTCTGGTTGGGGTTTTTTCCACACCTTCTTCTTCTTCTTCTTCTTCTTTTTTCAAATCAAAATCTTACACAACCTTTAACACACTAGTGGTTAACACATTAACATTAAAAATTTCCTTTCCTGGAAGCCTTTCCTAAGTCTTTAATGCCTACAGCCCTTTTCTTGTCTTTTATATTGTTTGTGGTCATAATTTAATTTCCCTATGTTATGTAATATTTGATTTTAAATATTGACTTAACTGTGAGATCCTCGGGGCAGGAACCAGAGCAAGTTGTCTACCTTCGTGTGCCTACCACATTGCCTAGTACAGGGTTCTACACAAAAATGAACAAAACGATTGATTGATTTTTCCCTTTACCTGAAGATCCACCATAACAAAATTTTTGGTGAATTAAAATATGACTTTTAGGGGCGCCTGGGTGGCTCAGTGGGTTAAAGCCTCTGCCTTCGGCTCAGGTCATGATCTCAGGGTCCTGGGATCGAGCCCCGCATCGGGCTCTCTGCTCAGCAGGGAACCTGCTTCCTCCTTCCTCTCTGCCTGCCTCTCTGCCTACTTGTGATCTCTCTGTCAAATAAATAAATAAAATCTTAAAAAAAATAAAAATAAAAAAATACGACTTTTAAAATTAAATATATATATATATTTTTTTTTGCATTCCATTCAACTTTTAAAAAAAATTTCACCTAACTAGAGTTTAATCACAAACCTGAAAGGTACATCTTAGCAAAATTAAAGAACATAAAAATATATAGTTAGATATAGAAGTTTTTTGTTTTGGGGAGTACAGTTTTACATAGACTATACCTACAATATAAGCTACGCCATAGAAAACCTGGTCCTCTTCAAGGAATATTAGGTTATTAACTTTAAAAAGAACAAATATCACCTCTTTCGGCTTATGTTTTAAAACTGGAAAGGTAAATATTAGAAATAAACCTTCCACTTGAAGCCATTTAGGTAGTAATGAACTCTATTTCTAAAAATTAATAAATGTAAAGTCTGTTAAATGTTTTACTTTCCTGTATTTTTAAGCATGGCTCCTTCTTGAATGAACAAAATTCCACGAAATTTCTTTTCCAGGAATAGAAATGACCTATAACTTGTAAAATATGTAACCGAGAAAATACAGGAGAAGAGAGACCTGCCAAAGCCAGGTGGTGAGAGCCGAGGGTCACACAGCAGCCTCTCCTCCTAGCCAGGCCCTGGGTGTGACGGGACTTAAAGGTGTCTATGAGAATCAGGCTTGGACCTCCAATCCTATCATACACAGAGTAATTTAATGTGAAGACACCAAATTTGGAGAGCCTCCAAATTTCTGGCCAACATAAGCAAAAACCCTACGGATATAAAGACGGTAACATCTACGTTAGCTCTGTTGGAGATCAGTGCAAAACAGATCAATTTAGCCAAGGGCATTCGCTTTCTCTAACATATCTCATTCCAGAAATGTGATTATGCCCTATTAGCTGAAAACAGCAACTCTTAAAAACTTGCTAAAAATTTTTTTAAACAGTTGTCCACAGACTGGACACAGACTATTTTTTTCTAAAGCGAAAACAAATGTTCACTTAGGAAGACTTAATGTACTTAAGAATCAATTGTATTCTGAAAACAATTTACCCTAAGAGGGACTGGATTTTTATTTAACAAAACGGTCCAATAATGGTTTTAATAGATTGGAAGATAAATAAACATTAAGTAGTTAAAAACAAAAAGTAATTCATCTAATATTGCTTCTCAGGGACTACCGTACATTACAAAAGAAAAAAATTCAAATAACGCATTTATAGGTACATCTGTCTTTTTAACAGAAGCGATTAAGTGCAAATAGCAAGTCGCAGTACATTCGCTGATCAGTATGACCACTCCTCCATCTAGTGTCCAAACTGCAAACAGCAGCTAAGGAGAGATTTTTTTTTTTTTTTTTTTCTGCAAGCCCATCTCTCTGAATGCTATTTTACATACTAGTGTTTGGAAAACAGTTTGTTACAAAGAATATAAAGGACAGATTGTTTATATATAAACTGTTCAGCACTATAACATTTTACAGTGTGTTGAGGAAATTAAGATCTATAAAATATAGATATAGATACTGAAAATATGTCTATAAAATATCATACAAACTACATAAAACAATTTTTTGAACACAGGTAAAGACGGGAATGTTATTTTTTAAAGACTTTTTAAGTCTTTTAAAGACCTGTTAAAGAGAAAGTGCATTGAACAGTAGCTAGAAATCATGACATTCATAGACTATACAAATAGAATGGGGGGAAATAATTGGCAGATGTAAAGACAAAAATAAAACTATGAAAATACATGCAAGAGAATAATTTGCTATTGGTTGGAAATGCTTTCAGATTACTTGTTTATTTGCCTAATTATAGCTCTTATTTCAAGAGGATATTTTGTTTTAATTAACTAGCCAAGTAAATATTTATAAATCTAATGTGACAGTCACATCTAGCTATTCAGGAAGATAAAGAAGAACCTGGACAAATTCTACAGATCCCCATTAAAAGTATTAATTTTTACATTTGGAAAAGTTTTTTTTTTTTTTTTAAATATCATTCTATTATTTAAAAAAACAGGTGCGCCTGGGTGGCTCAGATGGTTAAGCGTCTGACTTCAGCTCAGGTCATGACCTCCAGGTCCAAGAATCGAGTCCCACATCAGGCTCCCAGCTCAGCGGGGAATCTGCTTCTCCCTCTCCTGCTCGTGCTCTCTCCATCCCTCTCTCTCAAATAAATAAATAAAACCTTTTAAAAAATGGCAGAAGGCCAGCTTTTAGATTTAGAACTGAAATGCTATCAGAAAGAGTGCATCATTTTGGGAGGGTTCTTTTCCATATTGCTATTGAGGAGGTCCTGGTTTGTTTGGAAAATATTTACATCAAATTTCCGATGCAATCAACTCTAGGAGCTGCTGCTTTTTAAACATCATTAAAAGAACAGAAAATATTTTGAAATTTTAAACATGAATCACTTTATAAGTGTTTGTAAAATGATTCAACCTAAACAAAATGCAGGTGATCATAAAAAGAAATGTCAGGTAAATGCAACATCTCTCCAGAGATGAAAATGCAGCTGTAATTTTAAAAACCTAACTGAATTCTATAGATGCTAGTAGAGAGGTATAAAACTCACTTGTGGAGCCAAAAGAAAACAATTTACACACGAGCATTTAAGGGAGCATAGGAAACAGATCCTAAGGTGACCTACATAATTTGCTACCTCTTGATGTCCATGCCTTTGTGTGGTCCCCTACCCTTGAATGCAAATGGGACTTGTGAATGGTTTTTGGCCAGCAGAAAATGGCAAAGTGGATGGATGTCACTTTGTGATATGTCATACCATATAAGACTCTGTTTTAGCAGACTGAAGCAAGAGATTCTCCTTCTTGGCTTAGGAGTGAGCAGCCATGTTGAAGATGCCTAGTGGGAGCAGCCTTCAATCAACGGCCAACAAAAAGCTGGGGCCCTCAGTCATCCAGCCCTAGGAAATGAATTCTGCCAACAAGCCCAATGAGCGTGGAAGCCAACTCTGCCCCACTCGAGCCTCCAGATGAGAACACAGTCCAGCCACCACCTTGACTGGAGCCTGGTGAGACCCTGAGCAGAAAACCCAGTTGAGTTGTGCCCAGGCTTCTGACCCATGGAAATTGTGACTTGTTTTACCTGCTAATGTTGTGATAATTTGCTATGCAACAATAGAAAATGAATGCAGGTAGTATGTTAAATAAAATTCACAATTCTATGGTAATTGAAAACTAGACCCAAGTCTGAGTCTGGTATAGAGTAGGTCCTCAGAACATAGCTAAATGGATGCACTATACCCTATTCAAAGATCAGAAAGGCAGGTAAGAGTTTAATGCACAGTTCCAAGGACATCATAATCTACTTGAGGAAAAATGGACATGTAATTAACTATGATAACAAAATACTAAACTAAAGTAACTAAAATAATTAAAGTAGCTAAAATAAATGATAACATAGGTATAAGTAACAGGACTGGAGGCACAGAAAAGAGTTTCTATCAATAGAAATCTTTCAAGCTACAGAAAACCCAAATGAAAACTACTTAGGAAAAAAAAAAAAAAGATGGCAATTGAAATTTCCCAAAGTCTGGAAGTAGGGCCAGCCTCATGCTTAAATGCATCCATCCTCAAGGCTCCAAACTTCTCCACGCTCTTCCCTCCTAAGCATGTCATTTTCAAACTTGGGCAAGCTGCCCCCACGTTGACAAATAGGAACACATGGGTTTAGAATACTGTACTTCTCTTCCATAAGCCCCAGTAAAAGTCCCTATGCTTCTCATTGACCTGAATTGGATCATGTACAAACCCTTCAACCAAGCTCCATAGCCAAAACTGACTATCTAAACCCAGTTAGAGCCCAGACCTGGAGCAAACAATGGATCATTCCCTCTAAGCCACATGCTCGATAATGCCATGTAGAGATGGTTTCCCTAAAGGAAAATCTGAGGGTAATTGGTAGGAGTCAGAGGAAATCAGTACTAAGGTGGAGACCAGCGCATGTTGACCATAGGGCCCTCCTAATTCTGAGTGGGAAGATCACAGAGGTAATAAATATTGAAATACAATATATAAAGAAATTATACATATACCCAAGTGAAGGATATATGAGAACACCCTGTACTAATTTCACCACAGTTTTGTAAAGATGACAATATTTCAAATTAGAAAGTTAAAAAATTTCATCATTTATTCTAGATTAGATATGCTGGAGGCCAAACTTCCACAGATTAAAGAAATTAGGTTTTTAAAATAGGATAATTTAAAAAGATCTGTAGTGGTAAAATTTGTGAATTTCAAAAGAAAATAAACTATTGTTTTGTTAGTTTTTGAGCCTGAAATCAACCTATATCACACACACACACACACACACACACACACACACACACACATCCTAGTTAGAAAAATATATATTTGGGATACATTTGATGGAAGCATTTAGACCCTCTAGTTTCAGCCAAGAAACTTGTTAGTCCACTTCAAAGTTGAGTTGGATATATTGATTGCATTGGCTGGAAAGTTGGCACAAGGGTCGGAGAAAGAGATGCTATACGAGGAGTTCAGCAAAAAGCTAAGGTGTCAGGATAAAACATGAGAGGAGACAGGAATTTAGGCCAGTTAGGAGCTAAAAGGCAAAAGAGGAATGGCAGAGAAAATCTATGAGGGAGAAAATAATTTTTAGCAATAACAAAATCTAAAAGCAAGGAAAAGCCTAAAAGATATTGACTCTGTGGTTTGGTGCAGAAAGAAATAGAGAACCAAGAGAAAGCATAGCAGATCTTTTGGTGAAGACCCTAATTGTGTGGCATTCCCCTACCCCCCTTATTTTTTTTTAACATATATAACAACATAGAATATTCTTTTTATAATCTGACATGTTGATGGACCAATGTTTCACAATTCATCAAGTGCTGTAGATGGTAAGAAATCATCTTATATGTCCTACATAAATATCTCCCACAAGGCAAAATTAATTTTCAAAGAATACGAATAGAATGTTGCAAACAGAACATTGAAACAATACTGAAATGAGCACTCCTAGGAGAATTGCCTGATTCTAGGAGAGGGGCAGGGAACACATGAGCCTGGAACATCCTCCGAGGCCACAAAATAAGGAAGTGATTTAAAAAAGTGATGGGGTTGGGGCGCCTGGGTGGCTCAGTCATTAAGCATTTGCCTTCAGCTCAGGTCATGATCTCCAGGTCCTGGGACTGTGCCCCCTGCTCAGCAGGGAGTCTGCTTCCTTCTCTTTCTCCCTACGTCCCTCCTCCCTGCTCATTCTCTGACTCTCTAAAATAAATAAATAAATAAATAAATAAATAAATAAATAAATAAATCTTTTAAAAAATTAAAAAATGATGGGGCAAGTCAAAAGGATCCAGGAGCCAAGGCGAATGAGTTCTCAATAGTGAAATACACACCAATTTGGGCAACAAAATGAGCAATGATAGTAACGGATTAAAGCATATAGATTAAATAAATATCCATGGTCCCTACTGATACAAATAAATAATTGAATGAATAATAAATAACTCAGAAGAAACTTCTCTTCCTTACAGTGTAATTCCAATTAAGAAATGGAGGAGGAATGCCAGAAATAGAAAATCACCACAAGGCAAGCAGCACAGTGATAATTGCTGCAGGCAAACATGACTGATGGTCATCGTGGAATAACTGGCTAAATTTGAGGAAGGTCTGTAGGTTAGTTAGTAGTGTCTGATCAGTGCTCATTTCCTGGTTTCAATAATTGTACTAGGGTTTTACAAGCAGTTATCATTTGGGGAGGCCAGGCGAGGGGCATATGGGAACTCTACGTAAAAGTATTGCAACAGTTTAATGTGGCTAACATTGTTTTAATTAATTTAATTTGGCTTTCTGTTTTTTTCTTAATTTTATGAAAATAATATGAACAGAATTTGCCTCTTTAGGCCTCGGCTCATTATGGTAAATATTAATCACCACTTTCAGAGCCGTTCATCACTTAGGTTAAGAAAATCAGAGCATCAAATAAAGAAATAAAATCTCAAAAAAAAAAAAGAAAAAGAAAAGATAATCAGGGCAATTGTCCTCGACCTGCATTTTAGAGTAAGAGGTGGAGTACGGGATGGGGGAGGGGCGGAGTACAGGGGAGAGGGGAGGGCTTTGTGGTCTAGAAGCCTCAGAAAGACACCAGCATAGCAATAAAGCTGACTCCAGTAGTCACAAGGATACCCACTCCGTTAGCATGAACACATGGATGGATCAGAACACGTGGATGGATCTACCAACAGCTCTAATTGCAAATATACCTCTCCCTGGCCACCATTTTGTGGACTATTTCCCACTGCGGTTCTCTCTAAAGCTGCTGCTCAAGGAGTTAATCTCCATAACAGTGTGTGGGTCTTAGGGAGGAGGAGGAGCAAAATGGGGAGAGGGAGAGACACAGGAGAGTGAGGAGGGGGCTGACACACCTGCTCAGGGATGCCACCACCGCCTCAGGAACAGCTCTGGGAGCTGTGCTGAAAAAGCATAAAAATGCCAATCCGTTGAAAGCTATCCATAGAACATCTTGGCTACATTCAAAAGACAATATAGGATGTTACCACACAAGAATAATGTTCACTGTCCATGTTGCTGATAAATACGTGACTTTTCATCTCATAGTTGAATATCCAGCATACTGAGAGAAGTCAAAGTATCCCACTAGACGGTATGACCATAAACACAAAGCCATTGGTCATTAGGGCCCAACAGATGGCAAAAAATCAGAGCCAATGGGGATCCACTTGTGACTAGACCAATGGCAATATCCCTTCTGAATATGAGCTCAATAAATCTTCATTTTAAAAATGTCAACTATGCTCACAGTATTTTATTCATTTTTTTTAAGATTTTATTTTTAAGTAATCTCTATATCCAATGTAGGGTGTGAACCCACAATCCTGAGATCAAGAGTTGCATGCTTTACTAACTGAGGCAGTCAGGCAACCCTGCCCACAATACTTTAAGTTCTTAAATGTCATGATACCACAAATGCTAATCTTAGGTCAAATCTGATGTGAGCCTAATACACTTAATGCAAACAGAACCTCTTAAAGAACAGAGAAGGATGAGAAAAACATTCCAACTGACCTCAAAGGATTGGATTGGGGCTTTTATTGTTTCAGTTCTGGATTAAAAAAAATGGATATATAATAATATCCACTCCTTCAAAATCATTTACTAAATTTAATGCTAAGCACTGAGGGTCAAAAATAAAAGTCTCCCTGTCTGGTGAAGATCTTCTTTAATAGACATTCCATCAAATAATCTAGCAGATAGAGTGTCTCCCAAACCCTCAGTCATTTGAATACCACCTCTCTGATTTTTGCCATATCCACATGCCAATTATACTTTTATCTCTTTCATATTTCTCTTTAAATCACTTCATTTTCACCAAAGCTATTTTAGAAGAAATATTTCTGTAACCACTATAAATGGAAAAGGGGAATCACTTGTCATAAATAGAAACAAACCACAAATGTAAATAAATACCTAAAATACAAACAAGTCTACCTATATCCCACATAAAATTATCTCACATACCACTAGTGGTATGCATACTACAGTTTGGAAAATACTTCCATATAATCGAAAACAAATATAGCCACATCAAATTCTTAAGGATTTACTCTCCACATACAGGAAAGACTTAATAATCAAAGAACAGGTTGAGGCCATTTAGAGATGGAACGTGCAGTAGTGAGGAGAGACTAGATTGTGCCAATAGCAAAAAATTCCCAGATCTCATTGGTGTGACACCTGCAAAATTCATTTCTCAATCACACAAAGTCCACTGTGAGGCCAGGTAACTCTCCAAGGAGACTGTCCTCACGTGGTAACTCAAGGTTGAGGTCAATGGAGACTTCATCATCATGAATTTGCGGCCTCCCTGTTGATAAGGTGAGGAAAGAAAGTCTAGAGAATTATTCACAAGCTTCTTACGGCCTTGGTCCATTCGTGACACACATCTTTCCCTCACAGCCCACAGGCTGGAATTAATCACACAGCCCTCCCCAACTGCAGGGGAGGCACAAAAGTGCAATTGCTTCTCATGGACATGAGTAAGCACTAGAAGTCCCCACCAAATATGGGTTGGGAAGATTAAGAGACCAGTCCAGAAGAAACAATCTCTAGGGAGAAATGTATCTGTGAATAGAAATAGAGGAAAGAGCCAAGGGCACAGAACTGAATGGATAAGAGGTATTTTCAGACCACATCTGCAGCTCTGATTAATAAAACCCAAAATGCACATATTGACTTATTAGACTGCAGAAATGCTGTCATCACCTCTTCAACAGGAAGAGAAGTATACATAATTACCATATTTGCATGCATAATTATCTTCTGCTTATACTGTAATTCAGGTCAACATGCATCTCCTGGATTCCTACAATGTGCAAGAAACACACTAAGTTCTAAGCACATACAATCTAAAATATAAAAATAAATGACATGTGAAGGAGATTTTACAAATTATCATGAAAATATCAGAAACATTTGAGATTCTCAGCTCCACTTGTTTTTCTCAAAGATAGATTTACTTATTTATTTATTTATTTATTTATTTATTTATTTTGAGGTTGAGGGGAGCAGAGGGAAAGGAAGAGAGAAAATCTGGAGCAGACTCCCCACTGAGCCCAGAGCCCTAAGCAGGCCCATCTCACAATGATATCAAGAGTCTGGCGCTTAACCGACTGAGCCACCCAGGCGCCCCTGAGCTCCATTTATAAAGAAATCAGAGGAACAATTCTTCCAGTATTTACGGCATTCTGGATTTAACACTTCAGCTATGCTTTAGCGATTCCCCAGGGCTTATATATGGGGAAGGAGGGGATGTGGAAAAGAGCACTTTTTCCAGAAAAAGTGCTCTTGCTGAGCCCCTTGCCGAGGGCTACTCTGCCCTTGCTGAGCCCCTACTCTGACCTAATAACAGGGGCACAGTCGGAAGTGGGGGCACTCCTGTCTCCCTAACCTTCAGGCTCTGCTTTCAAGGTCCAGCCTACGATCAACAGGGAGAATGAGTTTCTACAACCTCACTCACTGCATCTGAACAGAGGTATGAACACATTATTTCTGAACATTTATTTAGAGTTTACAAAGGCCCTATAACTTCATTATTTCATTTCATCTCTGTAACAACCCTGTGAAGCAAGAAATATTTAATGAATGGAAGAGAAAACCTGGAGAAATTAGGGAATAGGCCTTCGAACATATTTCTAGTTCAGTGGCAAAGCCGGGCCTGGGACACAGTTCTCTTGACTCAAGGGTTCCTTTTTACTACCCCGTAGATTCATCATCCTCCCCAGGAAGAATTCCTTGGATATTATGAATGTTTAAGAAATTGAGGTAAAGAAAAATATGTAAGAACAGAAAAGAAGTGTTTATGATACTGTAGTGAATGAAAAAAGAATAAAATTTTATATGATCACAATTACTTGAAAAGATGCCCAGCAGACTCTAGCAAAATTCTCCAGATGGCATTGAGAGAGCACTATGGACTGCTGACACCTTTTTTTAAAAAAAGATTTATTTATTTGAGAGAGAGAGCAGGGGGGAGGGGCAGAGGGAGAGGGAGAGACAGTCTTAGGCAGACTCCGCACTGACTGAGGAGCCTGACGTGGGGCTCCATCTCATGACCCTGAGATCAGGCCTGACCCAGACCCTTAACGGACTGCACCACCCGGCATCCCTGCTAACAGCTTTCTAAAGGTAAGATTTGACACTTAGTGCTTCTTTGTTCATTTTTTGAGCCCCCTTCCTTCTCTCCACCCCCTTCATCCCAGAGCCTACCTTAAACCTCAATTCAAATTTATTTGCAAAAGCCAGACTCATGTAAGCCACACCTATTGCTTTCAAAATGACTCCAGAATACTTTCTATACTAAAGCCCTTTGGGTACGTGGAGGCCATGAATTAAATCCGTGAAAGTGTCATAGTGACAAGACAAAGGCAGCTGATCTGGTAGAGACAGAATAATGAGCATAACCTAGGGATTAGGAGGAACACAGAACCAAGTGTTTGTTTGCTAATAGCTTTAGATAAATAATCTTCAGATACATTTCAGAAGGAAATTCTGAACCAAATAGATGGATCAACCTTATTTAGATCCTGACTCAAGCCATCACTTAGGAGACAATTGGGGAAATTTGAACACTGACTGAATAGTTAATGATATTAATGTTAAAATTTTTTTTTAGTGTGATAATGGTACTGTGGTTTTGTTTTTTAAGAGTTGTCATTTCTGGGGGGTGGGGGGATGGGCAAGCCTGGTGGTGGATATTGAGGAGGGCACGTATTGCATGGAGCACTGGGTGTGGTACATGAACAATGAATCTTGTAACATTGAAAAAATAAAATAAAAGTATTTGGAAAAAAATAGAATAAAAGAGTTGTCATTGCTTAGTGTTACTACTGAAATATTTAAGGGAAAAATTATATGATGCCTGGAATTTAAAATATTCTGAGTTGGGGGAGGGGAAGGGAAGAGGCGCACAGAAGAACAAACTAGACGAAGAGTAACTGTTGAAGGGCAGGTGATCGGTCCAAGAGGACAGTTCTATCTACTTTTGAGTATGTTTAAATTTTTCTAAAAAATAGGCTTAGGGGCACCTGGGTGGCTCCGTCAGTGGAGCATCTGATCTCAGGTCTTGATTTCAGGGTTGTGAGTTCAAGCCCCATGTTGGACATAGAGCCTACTAAAAAAATATAATAATAAAATAAATAAGTAAGAAAATGAAAAATAAGTTTAAAAAGAGAAGTCTGCAACCTCTTTAGTGGCTATAGTTTTTGTCTCAACAGCATCCCTTTCTCCTTTCTAGACATAACCCCTGCCCCCTTTACTCAGGAAACTGTCCCTCCTCCCATTCCATTTGGTTGTGTTGGGACCAAGAGCCACCATCCACAGGGGTGCCACCAGGGGATTTAATCAGGCCTCAGCAGAGCCCTTGGGATTTTATGTGTAGATTCCACGAGAGAGAAGCTCTGCTTTTTCTCCGAGATTTCTCACTGAGATGATTGAGGCATGGAGTTTACTGGGGGCCATCCTTGATCCCACAGTAGGAGAAAATGAACCCACCCGAGACATTCAGAACCAAGAGAGTGGGGCTGGGGCAGAGTGGGAGAGGGGACGAAGGGGAGAGAAAGAGAAAGAGAATAAAAGGAGAGGATGGCACGTTTTTAATCTCTGGATCCAGTGTCCACTTCCATCCAAAGCTCCCTGTTAAATAGGGAGCCGCTGCAAGGGTTTTAAATGCCAGAAGTTTACCGCAGCCTACATCTCTTACTGGAACTCCAGACTCAAATAACTTTGCAGATGCAACTGACTCAAGGATCTGGAGATGGGAAGATTCCCTCGGAAAGCCAGGCGGGCCCAATAGAATCACAAGTGTCCCGATGAGAGGAAGGCGAGAGGGTCAGAGCAAGGACCGTGAGGAGGAAGCGGAGGTGGGCGTGGTGCACTCTGAAGATGGGGGAGGATGGCGGCGGGACGAGGGATGGGACTCAAGGGCCAGGTGGCCTCTGAAAGCTGGAAAAGGCAAGGCAGCAGATTCCCCTAGAGCCTCCAGAGGGAGCACAGCCCTGCCAACACCTCGATGTTTAGGACTTCTGACCTCCAAAATTGTAAGCTAACAAATCTGTGTTGTTTTAGGTGACTTGATCTGCAGTCATTTCTTACAGCAGGTACAGGAAATGAATACACCCACCGTCTACTCAACATCGGTCCCTGTGTGTCTCACAGACATCTCCTTCTCAACGGGTCCAGAGTGAACTCCCCGTCTTCTCCCCATACCTGCCACACGCCCAGCCCTCCCTCTTTCGACCTATGGCAACCACATCCTTCCATCGCTTTGGGCAAACACCTCCGAGTCGTCCTAGACTCCTCGCACATACCAGATCACCTCCTTCAAAAATCACGCTAATTTCACCTTTGAAATGTATCCCGGTCAGGCCTTTGTGGCAGCACACGAACTGTCTTGCCACCAGCCTGTGCCATAGGTTGCCATAGGACAGAGCTACCCCTCTGTCTCCCCTGGAGCATTGGAATTACCTCCACACAAGTCCTGCTTCACCCTCGTGCCCCTCCAGTCTACTGTCCACATAGCAGCAGAGTGAAGCCTTTTAAAATCTTAATCAAGTTAGGTCACTCCTCTGCTCAGACCCTTGCATGGACTCCCCTTTTCATCCAAAGTGAAAGCCCATTGGCTCTCTCTTGTCATTTTCCCCCACTCACCTTGCAACCACCATCATGCTCTAGCCCTGAGGTCTTCAAACCACCCTCGCCCGGAGTGCTGGTCTCCCAATTATCCGCTAACTCCCCGCTCTAAGCCTTTGCCCATGCATCACCGTGGCCATAAATCTGACCTTGACCACCCTAATGTAGCCACCTTCCCCCAAGCACACATCCATTGGCATGCCTCTGTTTCCTTTTCTTGCTCTGCTTTCTCCTTTTTCTGTAACAGTTAACCATTTTCTAACGTACAATATAATGCACATATACATCATGTGTATTCCTTATTTTCTGTCTTTCCCTGCTAGAACCTAAGCTTCATGCGGGCAGAGAATTTGGTCTTGATTTGGCTCACTGATGTCTTCCAAGTACCTAGAATATAGTAGTTGCTCAGTAAATACAAGTAGAACGAAAGAAGGAACACACGAAAGCTAGTTTTAGCTCCAGTCCAGCCACTTGCAACCAGAAAACCCCTCATACGCCGCTATTGACCTGAGTTGTCAATCTTGGTAGAAGACTCTGCTGATGGTGATTAATTTTTTATACCACCCTCCTTTGGAGAAAAGGTGAGCATCTCTACTTGTGATCACTATTCATGCATCTGGTCAAATATTCCAATCGATACATTTCCCATTAAACTTCCCACATATCATTTTGCTGGGGTTGCATTTGTTATTTTTAGGGCTTGTTACGGTTTGTGACTTGGCCATTTAGGTTCTGCCAAAGCCTCCGTTTCCCGATCAGCAGCCCTTCTGAGAATTGCCTTCCATGGCACTCACCAGCCACCTTCTCCCAGCACTGTGCCTCTACAAGATCCAAAACACAGCCGTGGGCCTCGTCATCAGTTCTGATGGGCTACCCCGTGTCCCAGAAAACTTACCAAAGATTTATCTGAGAAGCCAAAGATTTATCTGACATAACAGAAGGCTCCAATCCCAGGAAAATGAAAATATATAAAACCACTAATAATGTTATAACTGTTTATTTAATTTTCACTCTTGAGTATTACTTGCATCTATATAATGTTAAAACATAGATTAAAAACTAAAATTAACCAAGGAAATTAACTTTCTAAGGCATTTCAAAAAATTTTTTTCTGAGGCATTTCAACACTCCAAGTTTCAGTTATCTCAGCTTCTTGCAATCAAGTTTTATAGACAGAAGTTTATTTTTTAATTTTTTAAAGATTTTAATTATTTGTTAGAGAGAGAGAGAGTGCACAAGCAGGGGGAGGGGCAGAGGGAGAAGCAAGCTCCCCGCTGAGCAAGGAGCCCTATGAGGGACTCAATCCCAGGACTCTGGAATCATGACCTGAGCTGAAGGAAGACACTTAACTTACTGAGCCACCCAGGCGCTCCTAGAGACAGAAGTTTAATTCAAGGTTGGGAAAAACTACTTGCTGCCAGTGATATATGTTGCAGAAGATTAAATGCATATGATAGAATCTTCCTGACTTTCCTGAAAAGTGTCAAGAAAAAGAACACAGTTTTTCGTCTTTTGCTAGAATCCATAGTGAGTTGGATCCCATGTGACTGGTCTACATACTTTTAAACTACGCTGCCTTTGTGTTTTTACTGTGTTTAAATTTTACTGAAAATTCTTTCATTTATTTCTTCTCTACTCACTGCCTTTTTTTTTAAGATTTTATTTATTTATTTGACCAAGAGAGAGAGATCACAAGTAGGCAGAGAGGCAGGCAGAGAGAGAGAGGGGGAAGCAGGCTCCCTGCTGAGCAGAGAGCTGGATCTGGGGCTCGATTCCAGGACCCTGAGATCATGACCTGAGCCGAAGGCAGAGGCTTTAACCCACTGAGCCACCCAGGCACCCCAAAACTTACTATTTCAACCATTTTTATATATGCAAATACCATAGCATTCAGTGCATGCACCAGTATTTCCAGAACTTCTCATCTCAAGCAGAAACTCTGTATTTGTTCAATAACTCATTTCTCCCCAGTCCTCCTAGCCCCTGGCAGACTCTAATCTCCTTTCTGTCTTCATGAATGTGCCTAGCTAGATATCTCATTTAAGTGGAATCATATGGTATTTGTCTTTATCGTGTCTGGCTTATTTCATTTAGTATAATGTTTTCAAGGTTCATCCCTATTGTAGCATATGTCAGAATTTTATTCCTTTTAATAGATGAATAACATTCCATTACATGCATATACCCTATTTTGTTTATCCAGCTACTCATCACCTTTTGAAAAAAAAATGGGGTTGATTTTTTTTTTTGTAGTTGATATGCTTTGAATGCTTTGGACATGTTTCTTAATTTTGCTTTTATCTTACATAACGAGATATTGCGAAATGAAGAAGGGATATACAAATTTTAACACAACATTATCATCCTTGAAAACTAACAGTCCCATTAGAGAGACAGTCGAGTAAACAGATTATTCCAGAGCCACTGTGATAGGCTATGAGACCACAATGAAGAGAGCAAGTAAGTCTGGCCAGAGGAGCCAGTTAGGTTTTCAGTGAGGCAGTAGCATCTGACCAGGGTTTTGAAGGATGCCTGAACGCTCTCCACGAGAGAAAGAAGAGACAGGAGCCTTTCAAAGCACAGGGAATCACACATGTCAAGACATGGAGAGAAAAGAGAGACCGTGTTTGGAGAACAGGACACATTTGAGAGACCACGATCAGAAAAGAGTCTCCTGCACATCCATGACAGTTTTTGTCATGACATGACATGACATGTCATGTCATGACATGACAAAACATGACAGTGTTTGCTTGTTTGAAGGTTTTGCTTATTTATTTGAGAGAGAGAGAGCGCGCGCACAAGCAGGGGGAGAAGTAGAGGGAGAAGGAGAAGCAGGTCTCCCGCTAACTAGGGAGCCCAATGCGGGACTCGATCCCAGCACTCGGGGATAACGACCTGGGCCAAAGGCAGATGTAGACGCTTAACCGACTGAGCCACCCGGGGGCCCCTCCACAATAGTTTTGATGGAGGTAAATATCCAAAGCGATCCAAATTTCCTCAGACTTCACGAGCCAGTGGTTCAGGGCGAGATTCCCTGAGTGGTAATAACCCAGCTCTCCCTGCCTCGCTGCCCCGCTCCGGCCCCACTCCTGAGGCAGGGCTCCGAGTCCCCAGCAAAGCGGTCCCATGAACCTGGGAGTCTCCATTCCCAATCTTCCACTCCCTCAGGTGGCCTGCCTTCAAGGTGCCCTGGTGAGGCGTCTCACCACTACAGCTGTGGGCATGCTGAGGCTGTGTCAGAGGCCCTGGGAGGCTGCGCTCCCCAAACCCCTGACTGTGCCGGGTGCGCCCGAACCGATCAGACCAGGACTCTGCGTGTCTCTCCTGCACTCCGGGCTGGTGCAGGAGTGTAGCCTTACAGCTCCTTCCTCCAAAGGGCTAAGACCTAAACCAGGGGGCCTGATGGGTGCCCACCACAAAATTTCTTCCCGAAAGGTCTTCTCCAACAACCTCTCCCATTCAGTTATTCCTTCAACAAATGTTAACTATTGAATATTCTATTATTCCAATAAAAGACAGAGTTCCAAAGAAGATGGCATGTTCCTGTTCTCGTGAAGGCTATCTTATTTTCTAGCCCGCGTCTGTGTGGAGGGGAATGCGAACAAAACACAGCAAGATCATTTGAGCGGGTGATAAACTGGATTATGAAGGGAGGGGAACAATACAGGAGCGGGGAGGACGACTGATGTGTGTTGAATGACTGGCCGGGGAGATGGGGTTTGGAGCTGACCTCCGGTGCTCAGCCGAGATAGAACCAGGCACTCCTGCAAGGGGCTCTGAGAACAGAAACCCTGTGTTCTTACCAGCCACCCTACCGAACTTGCAACACATGGCCTTGTTTCGTGTGCATAATTTTGTCTTTTGACCAGAACCTCTACAAAAACCATGAGAGGACAGACAGCAACTCAACATTTTATCCGTACGGATGGTCTATAAATGTTACTTTCTCAGAATGACAGAATTAAACTCAGAACAGAGTTATGAAACTCCTTCTGAATAGTAACTAGTATTTTTTTTAAAAGACATGCTACAGGGACACCTGGATGACTCAGTCGGTTAAGCGGCTGTCTTTGGCTCAGTTCATGATCCCAGAGTCCTGGGATCGAGTCCCGCATCGGGCTCCTTGCTCAGCAGGTAGCCTGCTTCTCTCTCTGCCTCCACCTGCCACTCTGCCTGCCTGTGCACGCTCTCTCTCTCTCTTTCTCTGACAAATAAATAAATAAAATCTTAAAAAAAAAAAAAGACATGCTATGCACTAATAATATTTCAGGTTCAAATTAAATTTTAAAAAATTTTCCACATTCATTTTTATTTCCATATATAATAAAAGCAGTAATAGGCCAATAATTGAAGGAAATACTTGGGGTTAGTCATTTTTCAAGGACAACTCCTTCCTTCCTACCTGGTCTATGTCTGATGTGAGGTCACCCAGTCTTTCTGGGCGAGGCCCCATTGTGGAGTAATCAGCCTGAAGAAGAAGGGAGCACAGCCCTCGTAGTCTCCTGGATACGCAAGAACCGTCTGCCAGTGTCGGAGGGCCTGAGGGTCTTCACATCCACCACACTCAGAGAGATTGTAGGCACTATATGAATGCTTGACTGAACAGTACTGGAATGGGACCCCCAATCACTGACAAGCCACAGCCTCCCTAAGGGAAACCATGCTCAGGGCTCCAGAACCTCCTGAGAGGGGCAGAATAGCTCACCAGCAGCATGTGCGTCATGCCAAGGTCAGAAGGAGGTCAGTCTTATTGCATCTCCTCCAATCCTTGCCTATGTTGGAGATGTGCTGGGCCTGTGCCAGGCTGGCTACCCACTAAGCCGAACTGGGTCCAAGACTGATTAACCCAGTCTGGCGGCCAGGCTCAGGAGTCTGGCCAGATCATCACTTAAAGTTCCCTAGGGTACTGACTGGTCCTAAGTCTGGAACTCCTGTCAACCCTTGACATCACTCTCCTCCTACACCTCACCCCCAATCTCTCTCTCTCTCTCTCTCTCTCTCTCTCACACACACACACACACCTTGCATTTTACATTGCAACCATTTTCCCATGGTCCCTATATCCCCTCCCATTCATGTACCCACTACTTCCCTTGCCTGAAACAATCTCTTCTCTCTCACCTGGTGAATGCCCACTTAACCCTTCCTGACTCAGCTCAGGCATCCATCACGTTCCCCGAGTGACCTCTCTTGACAATTCCTATCCAGGTCAGGTCTCCCTCCTAGGGTAGCCCATATTACACTATACGGAAAGGTAATGCAAGTGCAATTCGTCAGAGGTCTATTTATGCTGCAGAAAAAAGATCCTAAGTACAGAGGCTAATGATGTCTTATTCACTTTTTCCTGTGGCGCGTTCCATATAGTAGATTCTCTGTCAGGGTTGATCAAATGAACAAATGAGTAAATGGCAGAATCTAAGTAAGACAGCTCAAGATAGTTGCTCAAAACTGAGTCAGATTTCTGGTCATTTTTAATTGATCATTTTAATCTGGTCATTTTTAATCCCAAGGTTCATAGATGAATTAGCCCAGTTTAAGATGTAGAATCAAACACTTGCTCCAGTGCCTAACGAATCAATCAATTGATTAGAAAAATGAGAACTGCAGGGCTCTTTTTATAAAGACAGAAATTGTGTGGGGCACCTGGGTGCCTCAGTTGGTTAAGTGTCCAACTGTTGATTTTGGCTCACGTCATGACCTCAGACCTCAGGGTTGTGAGATCAAGCCCCACGTCTGTTCTTTGTGAAGCCCACTTAGGATTTTCCCTCTTCCTCTCCCTCTGCACACGCCCCCAACCAGCTCACTCTCTCATTCTCTCCCCCTAAACAAAAAAGAAAAGAAAAAGAAATTCTGCAACATACTTTTTTCCAGGATCTCTCTCCATGAGTACATTTAATTACAGGATTGATTTTAATTTTTTTAAACCTAGAGAATTGTACTTTAATAAATAATACTATGCAATATATACTAAAAAGATTTTTAAATATCGGATTATTTATTTTCTTAAAACAATTTCCATATACAAGAACTCTGCATCTTGATAATGTTTTTGTAACAATCCTCATAATTCCTGCTGTCATATATATATATATATATATATTTTTTTTTTTTTTTTTTTTTACTATTGGAAAATAACTGGCAACATTTACTATACGGCAAAGAGAGGAAAGAGAAGGCGTTGTCTTTCATGCTTATGAATGAATTATATTCAATTCCTTCCTCCATCGTCTCTTCCTACTTCAGACCCAGGAAGAGCAAAGGGTGGAGATGAAGGGAGAGATGTCAGGATAGAGTTACCATTGATATACATAGTATCACAAACTAATAAATAACTCATAAGTCTTCCCCTTCTCCCTCGCCTTCCCTTCTGACATTTCCTCTGTAGGATCGGTGACAATTTTGAAACAGGCTGGTCTCACATTAGATCCAGGGGACTCTAGCTAATTCACTCTAGTGAATTCATCATGGCCCTGGAGATGTGATTGGAGCTGACCCGCTTGGTTAGATGCAAATAAAAAGCAGATGCCCGCAATGAGAATGTTTCCGCCAAGATCTAAAGCTACCCCAAAGAAGTAGAGAACAAGGACACTCGCTCAACTGGAACAATCATCTACATATTATAGTAGGGGAAGGGCTTGATCCCATTCCAGAAAATCTTCACAGACCATTAAAGATTAGGTCATTTCTCATGTGGTCCAGCAAGCTTCCACTCACCCCATGTGTGGGAGAAGCCAAAGAGGGTCTGGGAGGGGCTGAAAACTCCTCTGACCTGTTTCTCCTGCCAACAGTCCCCTTTTCTTTCACCTGGCTTTGTAACAGACCTCCCTTCCTCCCAGGGACCGAGGGAGGGAGAAGCCTAAGCCATCCCCACGCATTCCAGCTGCTCAATCATCAGAGAGGACTTTATGGATTACCAAGCTACCTGATCACCGCTCTTGGTCCACAGTTTGCAGCGAGGGCCTGAAATTCTCTTCAAAAGTCGAAAAATCCAAACACACCTGTCTACTCAAATGCCCGTTCATAAACAAACAGCATTACTGATTTTGTAAAAGGACCTCTACCTCTTTCCATCGTAAAAAAATCTACCTCGCCTCTACAGAATTCACTTACATATCCTCTTTTCCTTTTTCTGCCTGAGACATTATTAAGAAAAATTATAAAAGTAAGAATAAGAAAAATAGTGAGCTTCCTGGTCTCTCTACCATGTGTCCTAACAAGTGAAAATGAACATGGAAACATTTAATTTGGTCTTTATAATAGATGTGACACTCGTGACTTATTTTTTTAAAACCTAGCACTATTACTATGTATGTACTTAGTAATGTAAGATTTCTAATGCAGATAGAAGATCATTTATATAGTAAAGGGAAGAAGCTAGGTAAGAGAGATTTGAACATTTTGGAGAAAATGTGAGGTAGGTAACTTCTTTCTCCCCATAATATTGTTAAATGTAAATAGAGGGAGACCATTTTTTTTTTTTAAGATTTTAATTATTTATTTGAGAGAGAGAGAGCATGAGCAGGGGGAGGGACAAAGGGAGAGGGAGAAGCAGACTCCCCGATGAGCAGGTAGCCTGATGTGGGGCTCAATCCCACAACCCCGAGATCATGACCTGAGCTTAACTGACTGAGCCACCCAGGTGCCCCAAGATTATTATTTTTTAAAAAAGCATTACCACATTATCACTTCATACTTAAATTCCTTAATATCAAATATCCACTATTGCTTTTTTGTATAGTTTGTTTGAATAAGAATCCAAATAAAGCCCATACATTTTTGATTGTACAATGTTTCTCTTAATTCTTTCCATCTGTACATTCCTCATCTGGGGCACAAATGAAGACATAGGACAGGAGATAACAAAGTTCGTGCAGTGGATGGACCCAAGGGAGGTCCAAGGGGGAAAGGGCTCATGCTGGTGGGGCTCCTGAAACAGGTGAGGCTGGTCTGGACATGAGGGATTCTATCCATCCTTGAAGTGTATTTCTGAGGAAAGAATGAGGAAAATGAAAGCAGCCTTGGGAAGGGCGGTCTGGCAGCAATGTGCAGTTGGTGCTCAAGGCTGGAAGATGGTTCTAGCTTATTCCATGGACCACAGGCCTGAATTTGCCAGGTTTGAGAACACGGCTTGACTTAAGTTTCCACTCAAGAGGTGTCACCTTTATGCTTCTTTCAAAATCCAGGCAAAAGAAACTACATGTCTGTGTTTCTAAGATCACAGCATGCTAATGAGCATGGAGGGATGGAGGGGGGGTGAGGGGAGAGGCAAAAAGAGGTGGGGTGGGAGTGGAAGCTGCCAGGAATTCGTGTGTCCAGGCCTGAGACGAGACCACCTGGAGGGAGAAGTTGGTCAAAGTAGAACAGCCAGAGTCTAGAGACGCTGGACTAGGCCACATGGCAGGGTCAGTTCATGGGACATCAAGACCCTGTGCAATGACAGCAGTGAGCTCTCTCCCCATCAGGCCACACTTGTCACAGCCCACACAGCCTCTGACTCTTCCATACCCTTCTCTTGCTTCCTCCCCCAACCTCCAACCAAAGCGCTAGTTCCCACAGATTCGAGAATATAACTGATCTGATGGCAGAGGCCCTAAACTTGGAATCAGAAGACCTGGATCTGAGTCTGCTTGGCTTTCACTGGCTGTAGGACCCAAGGCTAGAAACTTCCTCTCACTTCCCTCATCCTTGGAAAGGGTAAGTAAGAGTCAAACTGGATGCAAGCAGTTATGAGGATCAAAAGTGTTAACAGTGAGCTTCTCCATGATACCACAGTGATGATGATGATAAAGTAATTTACACGCATATGAGTGTGAAGGACCATTGAATGGCCTTTATCTCGCAGGTAACGTTTATTCTTTAAAAGGAAAAGTTGGTCAAACCAAATGAATCTCTTATTAGTGAGCTCTGTGGAGAATGTCCAGCCAGTTCCTCTGACCACCCTCCTCCCCCTTTAAGTGAGGCTGGGGCTGGTCAGGCCCTTTTTTTCTGGCCTCATTTTTATTTCAAAGACAAATGTGATTTCTAAGAGGAAAGAAGACAGGTGAGCAGCACATCTGCCCGTGTCTTTGGACATATTTCCATTAACTCTTGGCACCCAGGAACATTAGAGATGGCCCAGAACAGAAGTCCATATTTAATGTCTTGAAATAAATAAATTTAAGGACTAAAGTCCAGAACGACCAAGGGTTAGACCGTATAGAACCTCATGTCATAAAATTCTGTGTTGAAAAATTCTAATCCAAGCTGGAGAATTTGGTAATTAGCTGCAGAGAACAGAAACCTGCCTGAGGTCCCTGAAATATGTTCCTTCAACAATTTCTTAAAGATCTTGAGTTTTCACTGTCCCTTCTACTGCTAACTCCAATGTGACACTACAAATAGATTAATTACTAAAAGTAAGAAAGCTTTGGTTTCTTCTTTCTTCCTTCCCTCCTTTCTTCCTTTTGCTCTTTCTTTTAAGATTTTATTCATTTATTTGAGAGAAAGAGAGAGAGAGCAAGCATGAGTGGTGGGGAGGGGCAGACGGAAAGGGAGAAGCAGGCTCCTGGCTGAGCAGGGAGTCCAACAAGGGGCTGTATCCCAGGACCCAGGGATCATGACCTGAGCCAAAGGCAGGCTCTTATCCGATTGAGCCACCAAGGTGCCTCTAAACATCAGTTTAAATATAAAATAGAGGGTACTTGGGTAGCTCAGTCCATTAAGCATCTGTCTTCTGCTCAAGTCATGATCTCAGGGTCCTGGGATGGCGCCCTGGGTTGGGGGGGGGCGGTCCCTGCTCAGCGAGGAGCCTGCTTCTCCCTCTGCCCCTCGGCCCTGCATGTAGTGCTCGCTCTCTCTCACTCTCCCTTGCTCTCAAATAAATAAAATATTTAAAAAATAGTCTAAAAAAAACAGAAAATGAAAATAAACAAACGTAAATGTGCCCTAAATTCTTCAGTGTTTGTGATTATATTGCATGACAGGAACCCATCCTGAGGCGATAATTAGATTTTATCTACAAATGGAAATGGGGGGATGGGAATAGGTGGTCGAGTCAACACTTCAGGAAAACAACCAGGCAACTCACATGATTAGTCAGGGAAAAAAATTACTCAAACAGGTGGCCAGGGTTACTCTCTGATCAAGTGAATTCTGACACTCCATGAGGTGGTTGTCCCTTTTATTTGCCTCTCCGTGGCCAGAAATTTAGGAACGCAAACTGGAGCAAGAGGAAAAGCAGAAAATGAACCCATAAAGGACACGTAGAACATCTCTGTTGGTGATCATCACGGTAAGAGGATAGAACGCACAGGAAAGCCGCCCGCACCCCCTCGCCGCCCCCCGTCCTTTGTTCCGCACAAGTTCTCACAGATGGTGACAGTCATTGTTCCTGAAGGAATACAGGGATGGGGGCTGGAGGCAGGGAGCTGGAGCAGCAGCGCTGGTGCGAAAGCGGTGAAGGCTTTTGGCCCCAAGGAACACCTTCCAATCTGCGCAACAACAATAGAAACTTGCTTCAGGCAGGGTGGTGTCCCACATTTTAACTGGCACCCGAGAAGTGATCCCCGGATTCACAGACGTTCATGGTAATCTGACCTGAATGTAAATACATTCTCTTTTCAATCGCCGCCCCCATTACGCCCAGTTACACGGCTCCGGGCGCAAAGGCGCAGGCAGGAGCAAAGCAGGAAACCTCCCACGCCAGAAAGGGAAGATAAGCATCGCAGAAGCCCCAGTGGCTTTTATCGAAGGGCATTTCAAAGTAAATACCGACGTACATGGCCTATTTGTAATCCTCTGTGTATAAACACGTACCTTCACACATCAAAACTGGATTGTTCTGAGCAACCGAAGGCACTAAGAGCTATGTGAAAGTGACTAAATAGTAGAAAATGATACTTCCAACCCGTACAACAAAGGCTCGTGACCCTTAATACACCAAGAGTTGAGAAAGCAATGCAACAGAAAAACGAGGAGAACATGTGTGCACAGGGGGGAAACTGCAAATGGCCAGTAATATAAAATACTCTCCAGGTTCACTAGGGATCAGAAAAATGTAAAATTAAAGACATAATGTATACCTGCTAAACCAGCAGAAGCCAAAAACTATTCATTAATTTCCAGTCCTGGCCTGGGTATGGGGAAATCCGCCCTCATACTCTGCTGTGAGTAAGAATTCATGCAGACTTTTGGAGGAAAATGCAGCTGTACCTATTAGATCCTAAAAACTGGTAACCTACCATATGTTGATTATATCTCAATAAAACTGGGAGAGGGGGAATCTAATAACCATTGACTTGGGAATCTTCTGGAAATACTTCCACATATTCAGAGAGACATATATGTCCAAAGTTCCCTGAACATTGGTTGTAATGTTGTTTAGGGTAAAAATAGAATATTTGCAGCAGATGGTGAAAGACACAAGAAGTGAGTATTTCAGTTTGGATCATGCTAAATTCACTCATGTAAACTGTGAGAAACCTGCTCTAAGTGTTTGAATAATAATTAAATGTATTTCACTGTACAAAGTGATTTTTTTTAAAACTTTCATTAACGGTAAGAATTAAAAACAAAAGCCTTATGAATCTGAATAAAGGTGATCTTTTTTAAAGCTGCAAAAAATGGAATGTTTATCAATAGGGAAATATTTACACAAAATATGATACATATACACTGTAACATTTTTTGCAAACTTGAAAATGAATAAATTAGAATCATGTATATTGACATGCACGAACGCTCAAGAAATTTTGAGTAGCAAATGTAATTTGCAATTCCATAGCAATTTTAAAGCTGAGCTCTCTAGTAAATAAACTGGGTAGTCTTGATAGTTGATTATGGAGTATAGGCAAGGGGAAAGGAAATAATGTTTTACTTTATAACCACTGTAATGTAATTGCAATGTCTTAAAACTAACTGTATTTAAAATTGGCACCATAGGGGCGCCTGGGTGGCTCAGTTGGTTAACTGTCTGCCTTCGGCTCAGGTCATGATCCCAGAGTCCTGGGATCGAGTCCCACATGAGGCTCCTTGCTCAGCCAGAAGTCTGCTTCTCCTTCTCCCTCTCTCCTTCCCCCCGACTCATAATCACTCTTTCTCTCTCTCTCAAATAAATAAATAAAATCTTAATAAAATAAAATTGACACCATAAAAAAAATGTAGTTTGCAAAGAGTACACATAGCATAATCCCAAATTTGTGAAGGGAAAAAAAATTATTCCTATGTAGTTGTGTGTGTTTCCAGAGAAGTAGTCTGAAAGAACACAAGCTGAATGTGAGAGGAACTGTGCTTTTGTTATATATATATCTGTCCCAGTTGAACTTTTTTTGTTGTGTATTTATTTAAGTAATCTCTACACCCAGCATGGCTCTTGAACTCAGGACCCCGAGATCAAGAGTCTCATGCTCTACAGACTGAACCAGCCAGGTGCCCCTTGGTTGAACTTTTTATATTACAGATGTATTATTTTAATGATGGGGAACATGTAAACTGAGTTTACTGAGGCTGGAAAAGTGGAGAATTGTTGTGCTTTGGTCTTCCAACATCAAGGCGAATTGTTGGAGGTGAGATGATATTCTGAAGGTTGTCCATTAACTTAGCCACACCACACAGTGTTAACTTGAGAGGATCCACTAATTTGATAATTACTGTCCATAAACTACAGGACATGGGAAAGAAGGGGCAGATACCATTGTGCTGTCATACTTGTGCGCTCACTCTTCCGCTGATAACCTGTGACTGATAACAGTCCTCTCCCCAACTTCGCCTTCCACCTTTTCATCAAACATGACACCCAACAGCCCGAAGTTCACTGACTTCCCATCTCAGAGAAAAAGTCAGCATTGTCACAATGTTCTTCAGAGGCCCACGGCCTCCTGTCACCCGCATGAGTGCACATCCTACCCTCTTCCCCAGCTCACTCCACCCTTCCGGCCTCTCTTCCACAAAGGAAACACCCCTGCCTCCAGCCTTGGCCTTTGCTCTTCTCTCGGCCTGGAGGGCTTTTCCCTCAGCTACCCCAAGGCTCTCACCATCACTTCCCTCAGGGCTTTACACAAATGTTCCCTCTATCCCAACACTCCCTATCCTCCTCCTCAACTTTATTCTCACCATCTAATATTCTTTATGTATTTTGTTTATCGTCTCTCTCAACTGACGAAGATTCTCTCTCTGACTGTTCCTCTTTGAGCCCCCTTCTTGACTAGGCCTCAACCTTGGCCTATAAATATTTGAACAAACACTAACACAGTTTCTAATAGCTCAAGGTCACATCCCTAGGAGGATCCCTGCCACCCTCCCAACCCTTAAAGTGTCTGCCAGAGAACACTCAAGGCTACAGAAAGAATTTACTATTTGTTCCAAGGACACCTGAAGATAGGGCCCCTGTTTCTTAGCCTCGGTGGGACAGTAGGCACCTAACTTCCATGAGAACCAGTTAACAAACCCAGATGGGTTTCTGTGTACCAACCCCCACTTCCCACTTCTTGTGATTTTTCATGTCCCTGACTCCACTGAACCCCTGCTCGCCACACTCCCTTTCTCCCTCTAAACTGCCAGTCACCTCCTTACAAATCGAAAGTCGGGTTCAATTCACGCTGGACTCTTCCCTCTTCTCCCTCTAAGCTTTTGGATGAAATATCATTGCTCACTTCTCCCCCTGAAGACCTGACAAGTGACAGGGGGCTGAATATCACAGATCACACCAGCCTTTCAAAACTGATCTTCGATTTGTTTTTAGTCCTGACGCAGCACCATCTGCTAGGTCCTTAGCATCATCCACGTACATGCACGAATACTACGCAAGTGGAAGATGACTGAAAGTTGCTGTGTGGAAAGTATTGCTTCACAAGAAGACTCTTAAAGTTAATGGTGACTTCCTCCCCTCTGCCCCGCCCCCTTCGTTTCCATCCGTGGTCCTGGTCCTGAAACTTCCCTTCAACTCCAGCTCCCCCAGCATCTCTCTGGGTTTCCTCCCCAGTATCTCCCTGAAAGTGTTTTGGCTGTGAATTCCACGAACTTCCTTCAGACGCAATCCAATGATGTCTTTTCAGTGTTTATTCTTGAGATCCTCTTAGGTGCTCTGAGTGCTGCTAACCTCCCTCACCGCACCCTCTCTCTTACTCTTCTCATTTTTTTCCCAGCTGTGGCTTCTCACCATTTCTGGGTGACTACAGATAGTCCCAAGTATCATCTGTCACTTCCAACTAATGCTCTATAAACAACTACTATGGGTGAGGCACTGTGGAGTTTACAAAAGTCTGATATGCAAAGGCTGTGCTCAAAGAGAGGGGAGACTGTGTATATTCATACAAAAAGTTAGTTTACCACACAGTGGATGCTTTAATAATAATTTGTTGAATGTAGTGGTTATGTAGGAACATTTTTGTAATATCCAAGGCAATAATAAAGTGTCACATGACTGACACAATCAGTCAAAGTGCTCCATTTAGAGCCGCAGCCTTTCTCATTGGTATATTTCTTACATCTACAGGGTATTTTCACGGGTATTCTAACATTAACCACAGTTGACAAAACTAATGTATCTTCTTATCGCATCCTCAAATCTGCCTATTTTCCAGCATTCTCCTAATTATCGGGGGCAGCACCAACACTCTGATGCTCAGGGGTCCCTCAGACGGAGGTGCACACCCCCTCCGTCACGGCAGCAGGTCCTGAGCCGTCCCTTCTGATTTCCATGGTCATAGCCCGGTCTGGGCATCAGTAACCTCAACTCCCTTTTCCATCAGCTTCTGCCCCTTCTGCTCTACAAAAGGCATCACCGACCCTGAGGAATGAAGAATTGAAAATTCTCCACAGACATAAAGCTTTTTGAAAGTGTATATTCATTTGTCATTCTTGCCTTTTCATGTTTTAGGTAGTGCTATCTTAAGAAACAGATTTGAGGGGCGCCTGGGTGGCTCAGTAGGTTAAGTGTCCCACTCTTGGTTTCAACTGAGGTCATAGTCTTGGGGTTGTGAGATCGAGCCCTGTGTCGGGCTCCACATTCAGCAGGGAGTCTGCTCAAGGTTCTCTTCCTCTCTCTCTCCCTCTGCCCCACTCTCTCTCTCTCTAAAATAAAATCAATAAATCTAAAAAAAAAAAAAAAGAAGAGATTTGAGTTTTGAATTTCCACTGAATAAAATGTTTTAATCTTTAAAAAAAAAATCTAGGTGAAGGTAGTCAAACAAACTTTATAAGTCATAAGATAAATAAGTCCTGAGAATGTAATGTCTTATAATTTGGTGACAACAGTTAACAATACTGTATTGTATACTTGAAAGTTGCTAAGAGAGTAGATCTTAAAAGTTCTCATCACAAGAAGACAAATTATAACTATGTGTGGTAGTGGATATTAATTAAATTTATTGTGATGATCATTTTGCAATATATATACATTTATCAAATCATTCATGTTGTACAATTGAAACTAATACAATGTTATGTCAATTATATTCCCCCTAAAAATCTACCTCTATTTTTTTAAGTTTGTTTGTTTGTTTGTTTGTTTATTTATTTATAATCTCTACACCCAACCTGGGGCTCAACTCACAACCCTGAAATCAAGAATCTCATGCTCTTGCAACTGAGCCAGCCAGGCGCCTTCTACTTCTGTTCTTATCCCTACCATCTACTGACCGTCTAGACACAAGACTCTAAAGGGTTTGCAGATAAAAGTCCTAAAAGCCATTCACATGGGCACTCTTGAAGCAAAATATCCTACGTAAGTGTAAGTTCTAAACACTCTCTCTTTCTAAATCTTTCAGCACTTCCAACTACTGTAAATAATATAGAGTAAGGTTTGCCAAAGAGGAAAGCAAGAGTAGGCTTTCAAGCAAGATGCAAGTTTCCACGGATGGAATTTTGAGGCACATCGATGTTATGAGAAGTTCACCCTTAAAACAGTCGACACTATCCTTAGATGATGCTCCTCTCAGTGTGTGCATTGGGCAGCAGCATCAGCAAAACTAAGAAGCCTGTGAGAAAATGCAGAAACTCAATCTCTACTCCAAACCCATTGAATTTCAACAAGATTCCCAGGTGATTCATAGGCATAGTAACATTTGAAAAATGCTACATTCAGTAACATAACTGTCACCTAAATTGGACGTGAACTCAGATGAGAGCTTTGATCGACAGACCATTATGGTTGACTTGAGTCACCCATTGAGGCACTGACACATCACCCAATGCCTGTCTAGAAGCAAATGGGAGACTCGGCGCCTTCTGGTGTAGCTGATTAGGACTTCAATTTTCCATCCTCCGTGGTGTGCCTTTGTTGCCTGTTGACTATTAACAAAGCAGCAAGGCGATAATGGCTGAAAACCACAGCCCGGGATTAAGGGCTTCCTTGATGGGGCACAGGGACCAGATGAATCATATCGAGACAACTCCACCCCCAGTCCTCAGCAATACTTTTGCACAGGTGAGGGCCTGCAAAAATGATCATCGAGGGAAGTCTTAGAGGGAAAGGGCTCAAAGGGCAACAGTTAGGTGTATACAGAAAAAGGAGTGACAGCCAGGTGGTCAAAAGAGGAAGCGAGACAGGAACATTTGCACACATGTTTTGATGGACAAGGTAGATTTTTCAGCACCAGAAGGTTCAGAACACCTCTTTCTCCTTCTGCAGCTGCTTTTCAGCTGCTGGTGCCTCCAGTGTGTTCCTGAGCAAACGTCCCATCTTGCCATTCCCTGAGGCCATGGACTTCTTTCAGATCCCGGCCCTCTGGGAATTTGTCCTTCCCGCAGAAACTATCAATCTTGGTTTGGACAATTGCTTGTGACCTAAGGCCAACTCTAAACCCAAGCTGTGAGATGTTTAATCAGACCAGGCCAGAGGAATGCCATCCCACGTCCAAACAGGCTCCAGAAGCCAGGATTATCATCTGAGAGAATGTAATCCCCAGAGAGCCAGGATCTGAATCGAACTCACTACCACAGGATTGCATTTGAAAAGAGGCACAGGCCTAACCTCTGTGTTAAGACCTACTATTAAGGTTCCTAAAGGAAGGGGAGGTCTGGTGCAAATGACCATAGAGGGCTATATGGAAATAAAAGGGACTCAACTCTGGAAAACAGGATGGCGGTTCCTCAAAAAGTTGAAAATAGAGCTACCTTATGACCCAGCAATTGCACAACTAGGTATTTATCCAAAGGATACAAACATAGTGATTCGAAGGGGCACCTGCACCCCAATGTTGATAGCAGCAGTGTCCACAATAGCCAAACTATGGAAAGAGCCCAGATGTCCATCGACGGATGAATGGATAAAGAAGATGTTGGGGTATTACACAGCCATCAAAAAGAATGAAATCTTGCCACTTGCAGCAATGTGGATGGAACTAGAGGGTATGATGCTAAGTGAAATAAGTCAGTCAGAGAAAGACAAATACCATATGGTTTCACTCACATGTGGAATTTAAGAAACAGAACAGATGAACATAGGGGAAGGGAAAGTAAAATAAAATAAGATGCAAATTGAGAAGGAGGCAAACCATAAGATATGCTGAACTCTAGGAAACAAACCGAGGGTTGCTGGAGGGGAGGTGGGGGGGATGGGGTAACTGGGTGATGGGCACTTGATATAACGAGCATTGGGTGCCATATGCAATGGATGAATCACTAAAGTCCACCTCTGAAGCTAATAAAAAATAAAAAAAACTAAAAACAACAGGGGTCCAGACAGCCCATGGTCAAGTGTACCCTACAGTGGGAGTGGTGGTTTTTGGGGGGGACATCGGGTATCCCATTACAGAGAGAAGAATGTCTTCGTGACCAAGTTTATTCTGCTTGCTTCCTGTGGCCCACCCCCCAACATGCTTCCATCCTACACCCCAGCCAACGACTTCCAGCACCCTTGCTGTTCCCCAGGAAAATCCCTCCACCTTGCTCCCATCCCACAAGTCCAAGACACCCCACTGTGCTACTGAAAGCCCACTTCATTAGAGACAAATGTTTCCTGACCCTATGTGATTTTGTTACTCTACCGCATCTCTTCTTTCTCACCTTAACAAGAATGTGACTTTTCTCCGTGATGCTTTAGCTTCCCCAAAGGTCAGGAATTCCTCACCTTGCTGGTCCTCTGGTCCACTGAGGTAGTGTAACTTTAGATGTGTTTGCCCATCACCCTTCATCTCTTATCTAAGAACTATCTTCACATCTATGGCAATACACGCTAGCAGCCTCACTTGTCTCGCATGATGGATAGAGCCAGTTACAGAAATGGCTACCTGGCCCAGGCCAGGCCTCTAGACTTGGGATCCAAGGGCACTGGGGAGTCCTTTGCTCCCTGGAACCGAAGATGTGTGAATTTGGGAACTCTGTAAACGTGTCGTAACGGCCGAGAAATCTCGTATGTGAGGATGAATGGAAGCGTACGTATATGGAAGGAGATAGATAAATAGATAGATCCCTAGAAAGAAAAAGTACAGGAAGAATGGAGAGAGTACCCTTCTTGGCCACAGGTAACTTATCAGTTCCTGAGTCTGGGCCTCATGAGACACAACTCTACTTCCTGGTTTGGGGCTGCTCTTGAATCCTTATTAAAAAAAAATTTTTTTTAAATAATAATAAGGGGTACCTGGCTGGCTCTTGGTCTCAGGGTCTCAAGGCCCACACTGAGGGCAGAGCTTACTTTTAATTAATTAATTAATCAATAGCAATCTCTCCTGTTCCACTCAGACACAGCAGTCTCCACTACTGCTACAAAAATGTGTTCATTTGATCAAATTCTTGCTATCAATTGGTAATCCTCATACCCATCCCACTAGGTACCTCCCCCCAACCCCGCAAATGTCACAGTTTTCTTTCTTAATCTCAGAGTCACTAGGGTGACAATCCAAACCAGCCTGCCTGCCAGCATACATTTCTTTGCATGGTTATATATTTTAGGGGTATGAAGTATTACTAATAAAGTAATATGAATGACTTAGATGTTGAAACAATTGTTATTCCCACCAAAGTAATCATGGTGGGAGACAAAAACCGTAATCCCATAGTGGGGTCACTATCCCAGCCATTTCCAGAATGCCTTTTCAAATCTGCCCCACTAGCATAAAACTATGTCTCTGAAAGACAGATATGAGTTTTAGAAAGAGCTACAATTGTGATGTTATCCGGGCAAGTGGCTAAACTGAGGGATCAAACATTTCAGGATCAAAACTTTTTTTTTTTTTAAGATTTTATTTATTTATTTGACAGAGAGAGAGAACATAAGCAGGGGGAGTGGGAGAGAGAGAAGCAGGCTCCCCGCCGAGCAGGGAGCCCACTGCAGGGCTTGATCCCAGGACCCTGAGATCATGACCTGAGCCGAAGGCAGCCACTTAAACTTTTGTTAAACACTGTTTAGTGTAGTGCCCTAAAACTTTTGTTAAACACTGTTTTATACAGTAACATCATACTTGAAATAAGCAGGGGTGCCTGGGTGGCTCAGTCAGTTAAGCATCTGCTGTCAGCTCAAGTGGTGATCTCAGGGTCCTGGGATCGAGCCCTGCCTTGGGCTCTCTGGCTCCCTGCTCAGCAGGGTGGCTGGACAGAGTCTGCTTCTTCCTCTCCCTCTGCCCCCCACCCCGCTTGTACACTCTCGCTCTCAAACAAATAAATAAAATCTTAAAAAAAAATTATAATTGCAATAAGCATATACTCTTCCAGTATGCTGTTTTAAAACATGATATTTGTTTGAAGACATAAGTTCTATAACATTTTTTTTGACTATCAGTCACATTGGTCATCATCATCACATGTTTCTATCACTTTCATTCAGGCATCTGGAATAGACCAGAGATTTAGAATGCCCAGTAGGCTGGAAAAGAGGGGTTAATGTATGTTTGTTATCAATGTTTAGGCTATTTAATTATTATTAATAATAGAAATTAGACCTCAAAAGAAGACATGGCAACATTCAGGTAGGCTAAAATATACATGAAGACAAAACGAGATTACTGACCAATACTGATAACATGAACCATGGCTATAAATTGCTACGAATTTAAACTACGCCCGTTGCTGATCTCAAATTGAAACATCACACCTATGATATTCTTGCCCTGGTCATAGTCCTGAGCTCTGGATACAGATAATGTACTTTTCTTTAGGTCACAAGTTTCTTCCTGTTATGAAGGATAAGCAGTAGCTGCTTTTTCTCAAGCCTTCACAGAGACATCAAGAAACTGCAAAGTAAGGCATATAAATGTCAAGTTTGAGCCAATAGGTCACAAAAGGAGCTAGATTTCAGAACCCTTTCTAAGGTAGGCTGGTGCAACCTACTTCTCTGTGCAAATTTCGGCTAGCATGATCAAAGATAATGAGTCACCCAGTATGGTATTTTTGAAACACTAAAGCTGCTTCAGTGTTTTTTTTTTTGTTTTTTTTTTTTTCTGAGCTTCACCGTAACTGAAACTACACTTGTACTTTGAGAAGAGATATGGTTCTTGGGCATGAGTTATACACATGATTCCAAGATTGAGTAGTTTTAGTGGAAAACAATGCATTTAAGTAATGATAATTGATGTGTACTTGCCTGGCCATATGGGATCCCAGAATCCTGTCCCTGTTAATCCGAATTTGCTGTTTATATGAGAAATTGGAAGTGTTGGATAGACTTTAAAATAGACAGATAATTGGCTGCAGCCTTAAAATGAATTTTTGGGAGAAACAGATGTTTATTATGATGATCTCTCATAATGGTATGTGTAGAGTAAAACGTGACACAATTTCCTCCCTGTCAGTGGGGCTACATGTGAGTTGTTTTCTCAGAGAGGTGGTGGACACGCACCAAGGGAAGCGTGCAGTAGAAAAGAGTGTAGCCTTGAGGTTGGAGAGATTCGAGTATTGGTTGGACTACTTCCCTGCTACCGGTGGGACTTGGGTGGGTTACTCTACCCGAGCCGGGTTCCTTATCTAAAAAGTGGAGCTATGTCACAGGGTTGCTATAAAGATGAAATAGGATAGCGTGTGTTAATAATGCAGGACTGGATCTGCAGGAGGATTCACTTCCTTCTCTGCCCACCTGACCGCCCGTGTGCATCCAACCCACTGCGCTGCCTTCCAGCGAGGCTGCGGAATCCTTGTTACATGGATTCAATCATCACAGGCCTCAGCTGGACTGACATTCACAACTTCCCTTTCACAAATTTCTTCTGTGGATGTTACAAGGGGAAGTTTCCACAATATCCCCAAGGAAGAGCTAATTATCTCATGAGCGGTTCCTCAAAAACTCTGGTTAATTTGTTTTTTCATTTTAAAACCTTTGGACATCAGAGCTTCTACCCAATGTTTGATTTTATTTATTTATTTATTTATTTTGCCTAATTTTCGATGTAGAGATACTTGATGTCAAAAGAATGGCCTTTTAGGGAATTCATGCATTAATTCTGTAAATATCTAGTAAGCACCTAGCATATACCTGACCCTGTATTAGGCACCAAGGATGCAAAAATAAATAAAAGATACTTTCTCTTTTCAGTGACTTTACAGTATGAGGAAGGAGACAAATCAATGCATAATTTTAATACACCATAGTAAGTCCCGTAACCGAAGTATGCAGAGTGCCAGCATTTTCGTGGCTCTTTCAAGTTCACGTTTTTCCATGTTTCAGCCTTACAAAAATCCCATAAGCTAGATGTTACTGTCACTGATCGTCTCCAGGTTAGATATTAAGAAACCAAGCAGAAGGAAGGGAAGTAAGTTAACCAAGGTCACACAGATAATAACCATGATTCTGTGTCTCAAGTCTCAGTTGTCTGGGCTCCTTCCCTCATCATCCCTCAATGTCCCTGTCAGAATACACTCAGAATACACCTCTGTCGGGACGCCTGGGTGGCTCAGTTGGTTAAGCGGCTGCCTTCGGCTCAGGTCATGATCCCAGAGTCCTGGGATCGAGTCGCACATCGGGCTCCTTGCTCGGCGGGGAGCCTGCTTCTCCCTCAGCCTCTGCCTGCCACTCTGCCTGCTTGTGCTCTCTCTCTCACTCTCTCTCTAATAAATAAATAAATCTTTAAAAAAAAAAAAAAGAATACACCTCTGTCAAGCTTGCAAATGCCTTACAAATGTCACCTAAATTGTGTCTCCCAGGAAATATTCAGACCCAGGAATGTTCTCATTCTCTGGCCTTGGCCTAGCCGCCAGTCTCCCTTCTCTCCCCTCTCCCACAGCAACCCGACCAAGAGCCAAAGGAACTGCTGAGTGTTCTCTGACCACGCTGGGTTGTTTCAGGCCTTGGTGCTTTGGCTTATACCGTTTCCTCTCCCCAAACACTCCTTTGCCACCTCACCCAACTCCATCTTCCAGTTCCTTCTCTTGCGTGGAGATAGCACAGGTTTCACCTCCTCCAGGAAGTCTTTCCTGATTACCCTGCCCCAAGCCAATTTCATAGAGCTAAGCCTCCGGGGTTCTCCCCTCCCCCTGCGCCCCCCAGCCTGGGATAGGGCCCGAGTCATAGCTCATACTTTATCGCACTGCAGCTGTTGGTTTATTTGCCTGTCCCTCTCCCCCTGGACTGTGAATTCCTTAGGAATATCTTTGCAGCCTGTGTTTGGCCCATTAGCTGTTTACTAAGTGAATGAATAAATAAAAAAATCAAGATAGGTTCCCTCTCCTGGTGCAGCCCCTGCAGTAGCTAGAGCTCAAAATAAAGCCACGGCTTGGCCATCAGTCTCAATGCTACCAGTGAACTACCGATGCAAACTACGGCCTGCCCAGTTTGAGTATAATTAGCTTTTCATGCATCCTCTGGAAACCAGAACGCATCATCATCACGTCATTTTTTTTTTTAGCATAATCATGGCAAATGACAATGGCTTAGATGACCAGACATGCTTCTGTACCGGTGCTGCCACACCCTATCTGAATGGCCTCTGCTCTCAGTGCTACCCCAAACCACAAAACCACATGCCTTGGGCACCTCGGTGGCTCAGTCGGTTAAGCGTCTGCCTTTGGCTCAGGTCATGATCCCAGGGTCCTGGGATCCAGCCCCATGTTGGGCTCCCTGCTCAGTGGGGAGTCTGCTTGTCCCTCTTCCTCTGCCCCTCCTCCCTGCTGTGCTGTCTCAAAGAAATAAATAAAATCTTAAAAAACAACAACAACAACAACAACACATTTGCTTCCCCCTTCATATCCAGTGCCTGGAACAGTATCTGGCACATGGTAGCCCTCAGTAAATACCAGATGAATGAATGAGTGAGTAAATGAGTAAATGAATGGAAACTGCCTAGGCTCAGTTCTAAGTGGCCATATTGGCACCATATGACCCCACCTCCAGGCCACAGCTGGTTTGAGTCTGGGTGGGTATCAAATCAAGGACAGACAATCCATAGGCTTCTCTATGACCTGTGACCTGTGGCCTACTAGGAAAAGGTAGCTGCAAACAATAGATCTCTTCCAGGAAATGTGAGCTAAGAAATAGGAAGAAATGTTTCCAGGTAAACACAAGGGCAAGAGCTAAAAGGAAGCAAAGGTAAGGTTGACGTAAGGTAGGGAGAAGCAATGATGGGGGTTTGTTCTTTTTTTTAAAGATTTCATTTCTAAGTAATCGCTACACCCGAATGGGGCTTGAACTCATGACCCTGAGATCAGGAGCTGTATGCTCTACCACCTGAGCCAGCCAGCCTGGTGTTGGTAAGGAGGTGGATGGAGAAGTACCTGTGAAGGGGAGGAATGTGTTCCGATTCGAGAGGGAGAAAGCTGGTCGGCAGAGAGGCAGAGACGCTCCATGCCAGGTGGGCCCATGCTAGAGAGAGCGCGAGGAAATGCTTCCAGGTGTTGCCTCTGTTCCTGACGAGCTTCCGGTCTCAGCCCCAGGTCAGCTGCAACCTGACTTAACAGGAAGTCCTTACCTAACAGGGGAAAATGATTTTTAAAGTGTTTCAGCCTCTCCTACAGGGTAACAGGTGAAGCTGAATTTTCAAAGGTGCCGACCTCGGGTATGGGACCAGCATCGGCGGATGGGGTGCCTCTGTGCGAATGAGATGAAAAGCACCCCTTCTGCGCTGAAGCCAGACCAAGGGAGGCTGCTGGCCGGATGGGAAGCCCAGGGCCTTTGTGCAATGGCAGGGGAGTGTACCTGGACACCAGGGGGCACAGCTTGATCAGGGCAGGGCACAGGCTGATCTGAGCACCCCCTGTCTGCTCTGCCCAGCACCCACCTGCACTGCCCAGAGCGTCCCCCCTTTCCAGGGCAGCTTTGCTCTCCTGTGAGGAGGCAGAGACAGAGAGTAAACTTAGAGCCAGATGGTCTCTGTTTGGTAAAAAATCACTCTGAGCTACACAAATGGAAGTGAGCAGGCATCCATGGTTCCCGGCCTAGCGCAGCACCAGCCTAGCTGTGAATGGGGCCCAGGAGCCCCTGGGGGCTCAGCCACCCCGGCAGAGCATCAGGCTTTGGAGAGCAATGGCTGAGCAGGCAAACCCTGGCCCAAAGGGTTATTTCCTTGGAGGTCAGTGAAAGGTGCTCGGAGAGCACAGGCAACGTGTAGACAAGCAAGGACTTCCCCCAGTGGGACAGGTGACAATGGCAGAGCCAGTTGTGGGCAGCAGCATCTCGTGCCTGCGGCCAGGCAGCTGTGGGTGTGGACTGTGGACTGAAAGACCATCCAGGTTTGCTACGTTTCTCACTCTCTCTCCACTGAACACACCAGGGACCAAAGACTCCAGACAAAGATACTGGATTTGCCGTTACCTATACGCCTCCATGCAACAGGGCAAGGGATGCTGAAGAGATGAATGAGGGTACTGAAGGAGACGAGACATCTCGGTACATCGTTTCATTAAGTGGCTCATTCACTCATCCCTCCCTTTTTTGAGGTGCCTCACGGGGTTCTCTGCTCTGTGCAGCCCAACGTGCAAGAGGAAGAGTCATTACTCGAAGACAGCAAACACCTCTTGGCCCAACGCATCTGGCACAGCACCTGGCATACAGAACTTGCTGAAAGCTTCCAGAAGGAATATGCCCTGGGTTGTATCCTGTGGTTCTTTAGTTACTAACCATTGAGCTTATCGGAAGAGCACATCACAATGCACTGACAATGTTGAAGTCACTAATGCAGGAAAACATGGGTCTGAAAATTAAGAGAACACCAGTCCATATACCATGAAAAGTTTATTTCAGGGTTTTATTTTTTTTTTAATGAGTAAAATATCACTCCATTTACAAAGAAATGCCAGATTTTAAATATCCAGAGCTTTTGTTGAATTCCAGAACCATGAGTTCAAAAACCACAAAGCAAAATCAATCTAGATTTTTCTAAAGCAAAAGCATCAGTTTTTATAAGCTGAATAAAAGGGCTTAATTATCAATTCTGTTATTTAAGTTATGGTTTTTAAGTACTTATTTGAATATATTTGGGTTTCTTCACATTTTATGTGGATTTTAAAATATAAAACTAGTTTTTGTTGACAAAGCAATGCATTTTTATCACGTGAAGAAAAGTAACTGCACAAATCACAAGTTAAATGGAAGCTCCTGAAGTCTGAGATGTTTTTCTTGACAAAAATCTAGTAATAAAGCACAGACAGGAGCAGTGGAATCTCTCATGATAACCCAGTAGCATCAACACAGTGCTCACATGGAGGTCTTTTCAAAATATGCTTCATATTGGACTGACCCTTATTGAAAACTTCTAGAGGCCGACTTTCAAGCTTTTAGTTATTCTTTCATGGAGAGAAGAATGGAGGGGAAGTAGGATGGGATGACAGAGGCAGGCAGCCTGGGAGCGGATGGTTCTTCTGGACTGAGGCTCTTCTTTGACAACCCATGACGCCTTCCAGTCTCCTCTTCCTTCCCCTCTTCTGCAACTTCCCAGCCATACATCATTGCAAATCATGATGTCCCCTCCCCTCACAACGCTCTCCCAAGGTGAGTTAACTCACTGTTAGAAATTAACCCTTAGGTGGGGGGGCACCTGGCTGGCTCGGTTGGAAGTTTGACTCTTGATCTCAGGGGATTGTTGGAGCCCCATGTTGGGTGCAGAGATTACTTAAATAACCATAAAACTTAAAAAGAAATGAACCCTTAGGAAGGACTTACTGACAAGCGGCTAGAATCAGGAATGGGAGTGAGAGGTGCCCTTTGGGACGCGGTAGCAGCAGCACCAATAGGGGCGTGGAGGGCACTAAAGCAAACCCTTCAACCTGACCCTTGCCCAGGACAACCCCAGCCACAGTATCACAACACACACGGCGGCAAGCTATGCGGACACACTGTTCCTGAGCTCCGCTCCACATTAGAATCACCCAATGCCCAGGCGTATCTGATGCCAATGGAATGAGAATCCCCAGGGGAGGGACCCAGCCATAAACTGTTTTGTTGTTGCTATTGTTTCAACTCCCCAAGGGATTCCCCTGAGCGTGTAACCAACTTTGAAAACCAGTGTCAGAAAATAAGGCTTCTCGAATGTTCTGTGCCTAAAAACAACCTAGGAATCTGGGAAGTGGAGATTGGGATGCAGTTGGTCTGGGGTAGGGTCCGATATTCTGAGGGGAAGCCCATGGTGCTGGTCCTGGCCAGTTCTGGTAGGACCACATATGATCTAGCTTTGGAGAGTGCCCATGTGGGTGCAGAGCTCCTGGGGAGGGCCTGGAAATTGGGCTGCCCTACACCGGGCCACGCAATGTTTTCCCAAGGTGGTGTAATGTTCCCACCGGGCTCTAAGACAATTCTGTTATCCCAGGCCTGTCGTCTCGCTGCTTCTGCAACATGGATGCAGAGGCTGCAGGTTCTGGGGAAATCCTGTGTGTGTGTCAGGGAGGGGTCAGCTCATCCTTTTTCTCACTGACTCTTAAGAAATTCAGGGAGCTCTTGGTCACACTTAGCCAGCTCTTAAAGAAATGCAAGGCTCAGTTCTGCAAATGGAATACAGTAATTTAGAAGAAGGTCACTCTTTTACATGTGGATCAGCATCCTGGGGTGCCGGGGACAACTCAGCTGAAAGCTGTCACTTCCTAACATCCTTTAAGAAGCACACAGATACAGAGTTCTTGGTAGTAACATAACTTTACAAATTGAAGTTCATAGTTCACATTACGTGTACTTTGCACACTCACATTTAAAAGTTCTTTACTGCCCCTTTTCTGCACACAGCCCTTAATTTCTTTCTGTGAAGATGAAAAAATGATGATACAAGCTATGCTTATTTTATCTAGCCACCAAATTGACTAATTTTTAGTTGATTCTTTAGAGTCATCTGAACGTTGATCTTTGTAAAAATCAATCAATATCCATGGGTCAGGCTCCGACTGGTCGAGACAAAATAAGCAGGAGGTAATCTACATTCAACTCAATGTTTTTCACAATAGGAATTTGGCAGAAGGCTCTTTTCTCAACTACCATGACTTATATCCCACTACCTGTATTTAACAATTCTGACCGGCTTTATCCAACACGATCTAAAGTCAGATTAACACCACCTCTGATAGGTACACCTTGTATGGTGAAACATTATTACAAGCACAAGAAAATGGAGGGTTCTGATGGAAAAGAGCTAGTTAGCTGGCATGCAGTCGGAGATACGGACATACGCCTTTTCTGAACAAGAAACTTGGCTTCAGGTAGATGTGAGGTTGAGTCAGAGCTCAAAGGCCTGACCTCAGAGCACAGAGCCTCAAAGGGGTCATGGCGGATGGTGGTGGAGGGCGCATCTCACTGCGAGGGCCTCTGGCTGCTAGGGGTAGTTTCGATGATAGCTTTCATTTCCAACTTCCATGCATCCTCTCTAGATTGCAAATCAGAAAACAATTCTGGGCACTTAACAAATCGGTGGACTTTTAAAAACAGTTCTGCAGTTCCTAGGCTAATGCTTTGTTCAAGAGCATTTCAAAATGATTATTTCATCCCCATAACCTCCCGGTGTGGTAGTTCCACACTCTCATTCCCACTTTAAGTACCGAGGTATGAGAGACAAGGGTAAGTGGTTCGCCCCACGTTACACACAGTACAACGCTAGCAGCGCCCGACCTCGGCCGAGTTCCTGGTTCTGCCGGTCCCGGCACACAGAGCAGCTCCCAGCACCCGCCGTGAGCCCCGCGCAGAGGGGGGACCGCGGCGCTAGGCAAGGGCCAAACGGATCGGTGCAAACGCAGAGGTGCTGGCTCGAGCCTCGGTCAAGTAACAGCGAGAACCCAATGAACACGCAGCTGGGCCAAACTCTTCAGCACCACCTGCGCGGGTTTTTGCAGGGCGGAAAAGCTCAGGACCCCGGGTGCTCTGACCCGCAAACCCCAAACAACTCTTTATTTCAGAGGCACGAGCAGTTAGGAGGGTTTCCAACACCTGCATTGACCTAGCCCCCAGAGTGAGGGGGACCGCACCCTTCCGCGGGACCAAAGTCTCTTCCTGACCGACGAGCCTAAGAACCAGAGCAGCCGGTGCGCCGGGCACCGCACCGCCGCGCGGCCGAGCTCACTAACCCACGGGGCTGCACCCTAGTCCGGAGAGACGCGCGCCCACCCGGCGCACGGACCGCAGCCTGGCTGGAGCATCCCGCGCCAAGGGCCAGAGCCGCGGGCAGCAGAGCCGGAGGACGGCGCGCGGCAGTTCAGCTTCGCCCTCCCCTGCCCTCTCCCCCGCCCCTCCCCTCCTGCCGGCGTCCCGGGCCGGCCGCGTCCCGCCGCCACCTGCCCAGGCCGGCCCTCCCCCGGTCCCCAGCGCCCCGAGCTGCCTTACCTGAGCCGGAGATGTGGACCCGGAGCGGGCGGCCCCTGCTGGAGCATGACGACAGGTCGCTCTGGGAGCGGCCGCGGGGGCTCGGGTCCCCCGGCAGCCTGCGCAGGGCCGTCGCCGGCGGCGGGGCGGGCTCCCGGGGCTCGGGGGCTTCGGCTGCTGCCGGCCCGGCGGGCCCGCCCGGGGGCTCCGCGGAGCGTCTGCCCGCCTCGGCCATCGGCTCCCGGCGGCGGCCGGCCCGGAGCGCGGGGTGGGGCCGGCGCCGAGGGCTGCGCGGCCGGGCGCGGCGACCCCGAGGCAGCGCCAAGGGCGGGGAGGCTGGACGCTCGCTGGGCGCCGAGAAGCTCGTGGGGAGGGCGGGAGGAGGAAGAGGACAGAAAAGTTTGCACAGGAAGGAGCCGCCTACAGCCGGCTCTCGCTCCCGCGGGCGAAAGCCGCAGGGCTCGGAGCTGGGCCGCCCTCGGTGCCCGCGAACCTACCAGGCTGCTCCTCCCCCCAGCCCAAGCACTGCCCTTTGCTAGAAGGCGGCTGTGGGGTCCCCTCTGGCCGCGCGCTGGTCACCCAGCAAGCGGACCTCAGAGAAGTGGCGTTTGGGCTTCAGGAGCTGGGATGCAAGGTCAGGGTTAATGCCGTTTCCCTTTATGGGGGTCGGGGTGAGGGATGCCAGGTACACACACTGGAGTCGCCTTATGATGGCACAGAAATGGCCATACTGAGTTGACAGATAGGAAACTGCGGCGCCGTGGGACGCTGGACTTGCAGGTGGATTAGTGGAAGATTCTGGAGTCCCTCAAGTCAAGTCCAATGCCCTTCTCTTCGCACTTCCAGCCCTCAAAGCCCTTCTCCACCCTGGCCCTTGGCCACACTCCTGGGTTTTCTGTCTGCTGGGTAAACTCAAAGATCATGTTTAAAAGGTCAGTCTTCTGAAAATTGAATAAAGAACAGATTTGATTACTGAGTCTATGCTTCCTAATGGAAAGACAGATCTCCTGGCCGCTGCGGATTGGAAATATCTTAGTTGATACCATGCCTTGTAGGATTTTGCAAACTGGGCAGCAGAGATTTTGCTGACTCAGCTGGGTATTGCGCAAGCTAAGCTTTATCATCACCTTAGGTCCCCAAACTGTGACTTGCCCAGAAGGGAAAGGTTGTAAATCAGGCTCAAGAGTCACCTGAAGAGTCATTCCTGAAAACTTATGGCAAGAGCAGAATGCCTCTGGGTTCACTCACAGGCCAAAGGTAGGCAGCAGGAAGAGGAGACTGTGGGGAGGAGGAATGAGGGTTAGAGGGGAGCATTCATTGACACACATTCCCATATTTCAGGTGCTATATCAGACACTTTGCCCATATTTTATCCTATAATAAAAAAACAACCCAAGCAAGAGAAGGTAAGAGAAAGGAGGGACAGAAATGAGGGGTGCAAACTACGGAGGTACCTTATCACCCAGAAAGGCCTTTGTAAACTAGCCCATGATAATAACTACAGCTCACCTTTAATATTTTAAAATGTCTTTCACCTACAATTTTCACAGCAACTCTGCGGGGAGGGTATGCTTATTCTAGCTTTGCTGTGAAAACGGTCCAAACACAGGCCTATTTCCACCCAGTCAGCCACGCTTGCTGGGCCTGCTCTAAATATTTCCTGCTTTCCCACCTCTTCAAATTTACATGCCTCCAAATGAGACCTGACTTGTTGGGAAGTGGAGGACAGGAAAAAAGACGTCTCCGCTTCTGAGCACTGACTTGCTTTGTTCCAGTAGCTAGGTCATCACTAGGATGCCTGGGCAACTAGATGGGTTTTTCACTCTCCCCAGATACTCAGCGTGAGACGACAGTGGCACTTATCATCATCATCATCTGAGATCCCGTGTATTGTATTGGACTCCCTCCCGCCGCTTTCTCAGCAGTGAGCCCCCCCTTGCAAGCTGTCTGCTCTCTGGGGCACACACACGTCCCGATTCCCTGTGTGTGGGCCTCACCCTGCATGGCTCACAGCATGAAGGCTCCCACCATCGTTCCGGGGACTCCTGCTTCTCCCTTCTCCGCTTTATCCTCTCTGTCATCTCTTGTGAAGAGAAATAAATGAGTAATTAAGTGCTTTGGAGCACAGAAGTCTTCCCTGGTGTCTTATTCAGTTATCCAGCAATTTGTCATTTCAGCTGTTATTCAGTAAATAACATAATTGAGTCTTTGTGGGCCAGGCACTGTGCAAGGCACTCTGCCTTCAAAGAGCCTCTCAGCCCTATGTTCCTCTGTTCATTTTCCCCCCGCAGTCCAGCTTCTAGAGAGAGTAGCTTGTGCTCGCTAGTCCCATGTTCTTCCACATCCACTCCCTTACTCTACTGTGTGGCTTCTGTCCCCACTACCAAATGAGTGGAACCGCTTGGGCCACGATCCCTTTCGAGCACCTAGTTGTCAAATGCACCGGGAACCTCTCAGGTCTGACTTAGTCTGACCCGCGCTGTAGCTTTTGACACTCCTAACCATTGTCCCCTTTCTGGAAGAACTCTGCTTTATTTATTTATTTATTTATTTATTTGAGAAAGAGAGAAGGAGAGTGTCAGGGTGGGGAGCAGAGGGAGAGAAGGAATCCCAAGCAGACTCCGTGCTGAGCATGGAGCCTGACCCAGCTCGACCTCAGTACTCTGAGATCATGACCTGAGCTGAAAGCAAGAGTTGGATGCTCAACCGACTGAGCCACCCAGGCACCCCTCCCTGGAAGACATTTCTCGAAGACATTACCAATCCGCTTGTAACTTGGATTGCTTTTTTTTTTTTTAAGATTTATTTATTTATTCTAAAGATAGAGCAAGCGGAAGAATGAGTGAATGTGAGCAGGGGAGGGGCAGAGGGAGAGGGAAAGGATTTCAAGCAGACTCCTGACCCAGCTCGGAACCCACTCAGGGCTCAACCTTATGACCCGGAGATCACAACCTGAGCCAAAATCAAGAGATGGAAACTCAACCCACTGAGCCACCCAGTGTCCTGGATTACTTTTTTTTTTTTTTTTAAAGATGTTTATTTATTTATTTGACAGAGAAAGAAAGAGAGAGAGCACACAGGCAGGGGGAGTGGGAGAGGGAGAAGCAGACTCCCTGCCTGACCTGGGGCTGGATCCCAGGATTCTGGGCTCATGACCTGAGCCGAAGGCAGATGCTTAACCAACTGACCCACCCAGGCGCCCCTCCCTGGATTACTTTCATAATTGTAATTCTATTGTGCTGTCTTCCCCTACCCCCCACATATATACAAATTTCCACTTATGAGACTTTCTATATAAAGCATGCACATAACAATGTGATATAAAAGTTTCTTAGGAAATAGCCTTCCCAAATACATTGAATCAGAAATGAGTGTCTTTCACAAACAATATTGTTTCCTTAATACAGGTAGATAAAATCAGCATAAGTGAAGGAAGGGGGGATTAAAGTAATATCTGAAAAGAAGTGTCATCGATCGAAATGGATGATACACGATCAAAATGAAATAATGGAAAAGCAAGGAATCTAGGTAATAAACACAGCTTGGTAACAACAACAAAAACAAAATGAAGATAAAGGACCATAATATGTGAACATAGGTCTGCATTTAAGGTCGCACTAAAAAAGAAGAAATAGGAAATTAATTTTGATGACCTTTAGGGTTTCTTCTTGTTTGAGATTTGACAGCTCTAGGAGAATTTTTATTTGTATTTATTTTAAAATTGAAGATGAAATTGTTTTATGAGAGAAGCCAAAGCTGGTATATAGCTTTGAGCCCAAACTACCATTTCTCTGTGTGGTACTAGGCTGCAAAAGTAAGCATCTTCCTTCTTTTTTCCCTCCCCCCTTTTCCTCCTTCCCTTTCTTCCTTTCTTATGTTTGACATTAAATAGCTACTCTGTCCTAGGCTCTGTTCTAGGCTCTGTCCTAGGCTCTGTACTGGGCACTGTACTACGCCCAGAGGTAAAGGAATCTCTCCAATCTCAGACTAACAACCAAGGAGACAAGGGTGTACCAACTACAGTGGTGAGACAAAGGAGGCAATCACTGACCCTCTTATATGGGTCAGGAAAAACTTCAAGTGAGAGAACACAAGACAGAGGTCCTAAAAAACAGAGTGGGGTGAAAAAGAGAAAGGGGCAGGGAAAGCATGGCAGGCAGAGAGAGTACCACGTACAGGGGCAAAGGTTAAGCAACAGTAGAGAGACGTTGGCGGACATGAGTCTGGCTGGGCCTTGGAGGAGAGTGAGGAAATGGTGGGATATTGAACAGAGAGGGTCATCAAAGGATTTAAGCAATGTTGCAACATGATCAGAGTCATTATCTTTTGCTTCAATCTTAATACCTAAATTTGATACCTAAGTGTTACACATACTCAGTTTGTTGAATTGTTTTAAGGATTTGAAATAACGTACATAAAGTGCTGAGTGTAACGACTGGCATAAACAGATACTAGGAACTCAATACAATGCTCTAAGACAAATGGTATATGCATTTGATTTCTTTATTTTTACAAGTCATACCCAGCTCAGTCCCATCTAGGGTGGTCCCAAAGACATTTTCTAGGATTCCTTCCTTCTCTTAGAATCAAACAGGAACTTTAATACTTACGGCTTTAAGAATGTAGGAATTGACAGTCCTGTGGTTGCTAAGGTCAGCTGTAGGGTCCTTCACCTAGACCTCCAGGCATCGGCATGCAGTGCCCATGACACTTAGGCAACCCAGAAGTACCCCTTCCATGTCCTGACTCCCCAGAGACTGTTAGAGGGGGTGCTACGGTGCCCATCACTCCAATAGCAAAAGCCTCGACTCCATTCCCAGTTGTGGCTGGAGGTGTCCCCCACACCTGGGGATTGGGTCCTCCTCAATTCAACTCTCAAAACACTAAAATAAGTTTGTTGGTGGGAATGAAAAATGGCACAGCCACCTTGGAAACTGGTTTGGCAGTTTCTTAGAAGGTAAAATGTACACTTACTTTGTGACTCAACAATCTCATTCGTAAGTTACCCCAGGGAAATGAAAACTTATGTTCATGCAAAAATCTGAAAGCAAATGTTTACAGCAGCTTTATGTATAATCTCCAAAAACTGAAAACAACCCAAATAAGTACATCCATACAATGGAATACTACTCAGCAATATAAAGGTATGAACTACTGATACATTTAACATGCAGGAATCTCAAAAACACTACAGCAAGTAAAAGAAGCCAGACCCCAGTGAATTCATGGAGAATTATTCCACTTCAATGACATTCTGGAAAAGGCAAAACTATAGGGATAGAAAAGAGAGCAGCAGTTGCCAGGTGCTGAGCATAGGGAGAGGGGATGATTTTTTTGGCTAATGGAACTGTTCTATGTCTTGATTATAATAGTGATTGCACAGCTGTATTTGTCAAAAGCCATAGAATAAAGAGGGAAGGGGCGCCTGGGTGGCTCAGTGGGTTAAAGCCTCTGCCTTCAGCTCAGGTCATGATCTCAGGGTCCTGGGATCGAGCCCCGCATCGGGCTCTCTGCTCAGCAGGGAGCCTGCTTCCCCCCTCTCTCTGCCTGCCTCTCTGCCTACTCTCTCTGTCAAATAAATAAATAAAATCTTAAAAAAAAAAGAAAAAAGAATAAAGAGGAAAGTTTACTGTGATTAAATTATACCTCAGGGAAAAGAAGAAAAAGAAAAAAAGTCCCCCCACCATGTTGTCTTCCCTTTGGGGATTTAAGCAAACCAAATGACAGTTTGGCCACTGGATGTGCAGCAAGCCAATAAAAACGGACCTTGGGCTTTTACCTTGGAGAAAGACAGGCTATTCATTGGTGTGATGCCACCTAGGAGAATGGAAGCTAATGCTCAAGTCCCAAATGCCCTAACGGCTTATAAGAAAGGGTTTTTAAAGGGTAAAAAGTCAGGATAAGGGTCTCAGGATCTTGGATCATGCTGATGATTAGGCATAATCAATGGCCAGCTGTAATATTTCCTTTCTTGATCATCTTGTCCCTTCTGGCGACCCTGTCTGATTCCGGTGTGATGGTAGTGAGGAGGTCATTCCGCTTCCGGGGTCTGATCCTTCTGTTTTAGGGGCCTGGGATGACAAGGCATTCTGGGAAGATGGCATGGCGATGTCATCTCTAGAGCACAAAGGCAAAACTTCTCCAACTCGTGATGATTACTGCGCTGCAAATCATTACTATTTTCTTGCAAATACAGCACACTAGGTTTGTGATCTCAGGCAGAAGAGCATCCCACAGACTTTTCAGGAGACAATGTTATGTCCTGAGGCAACTTTCTTTAAAGGGTTTCTTTAGCAGTAACTAAGGGCTGGGGTGGGAGAGAGAAACAAAACAAAACAGTAATTAAGGGCTATGTGACTCTGGTCAGAGGCAGCTAGGAGCCTAAATTGTGGGGTCTGTGGGGGCTTGCGCCCCCACTTTCAGTTCCCCTTTGACCATCCTCAAATCTTCAGGGGTAGGGAGGGGGACCGCTCTAGCTACCCCTGCTGCAGAGAGGCCAAGGTTGGGGTGACAAGAATGAAACAATGTTGCTCCTCTAACTACAAGTGCTCTTTGGTACCTGGCCTTAACCTGGGTGCTCTGGGCAACCGTGAAGTCAGTTTCTGCTTTTGTAGCCTTTGGGTATCATGTCATGCCACATTTCAGAAGTAGAAAAATCACAAAAGAGGAGCCAGGAGAGATAATCCCATTTTGGTTAATTCTCATAGTACTGATCAAATTCCTTGAGGAATCCAAGAAAACAGACTAGAAAACCAATTCCATTTTGTTCCTAGGACTTCCGTGGGAATTTGTAGCAGGCGAGTGACTTATTTGCTAATCTTGCCTAGGTGGGTTTCCATTTCAGCTGATGAATGAAGGCAAATGCAGCCTGAAGAGTTAATTATCTTACAAGTAGAATCCAAGGCCATTCTGTAGACCAGAATCACCTGGGCCAAGGAGTCTAATGATTTTTATTGAGCTGCTATTGCTTGAGCAGTAATTGACCAAAATTACTGAGGTGACATATTTTTTTCCCTCTTCCAGTCGTCTTTTATTTACTTACAAAGAATAGAGATTTACAGCGAGAGCTTTAAGTGGACAATAGATGGGAGGGTGTTGGGGGGTGTCGGGGTGAATGGTGATAAAAACAAACTCATCAGCAACAATGAAAAGCACCCAACCCTCAGATTCAGAGATCTGAAAAATGCAACGATTATCAAGTCAGAGCCTGGAGAGCAGCCGCGAGCAGTTCCCCGTGGGGCCCAGGCTGGGGACCACGAATGCGGGCAGAGACTTGGGGAACCCAGGGTGCCGGCCGGGGTAGGGGGCACCTCCACGGGGGCCTTGGGGCGGCCTCAAGGGCATCCAGGAGCTGGCGTCCGGTCAGGATCAAACCCCAAACCATCCTCCTCGACAAAAGGAGGCAGCCAGCCCAGGGAGGAGTGTTTTGGCCGCTGGTCTTCAATGTCCCCATCCAGATCCGACAAAAGGATTCTTGATCATGTTTTCATGAACCCTCATTTCCCGCCAGGGCAAAAATGTTCTTATAAATGAATATCAAAATTTGTCCTCTTGGGTCACCTGGGTGGCTCAGTTGGTTAAGCAGCCGACTGTATTTCGGTTCAGGTCATAAATGATCTCAGGGTCCCGAGCCTCATGTGCTGAGTGCAGAGTCTGCTTGTCCCTTTCCTTCTGCTCCCCCCCCCGCCAATGAATGAATGAATGAATGGAATGAAAAAATGAATGAGTGAATGAATGAATGATTTAAGAGGGTTAGTCCAATGACTGGTTGCACTGGAACTGTGAACAGAGAAAGGGGTAACCAAATTCCCTCATGAGCAGGCCCCTCCTATTTTCCAACTGTCACAACATAGATAAGGCCAGGGTCGGTTAGAATGATGGGAAATCCTCCTTTTGACCAAGAAAACGTAA
>CM052886.1:18976076-19090521 GCA_028534135.1 Potos flavus
CCGGCCACAGGGAACCACTCAAGCCAGACTTCCGGTTAAGTTCTCAGCTACTTCTGGGTCCTGTTTGTATCACTCAAGTATCAAGGTCACCCAGGAAAGTTAAAAAGCAGCCTCTCCCTCGGCCTAACAACACAGATCCACCTAGTTAAACTTGCTTGTCAGCCTAAGACACCCCCTCTAGAGTCCTAAGTGGGAAGCCGGACAGAAATGCCCCTTTCAGGGCATCTGGGTGGCTCAGTAGGGGGAGCGCCCATCTCTTGATTTCAGCTCAGGTCATGATCTCAGGGCTGTGGGACTGACCCGGGTCGGTCACCGTGCTGAGCACAGAACCTGCTTGGGATTCTCACTCTCTCTCTCCCTCTGCCCATCCCCTCCATTCATGTGCACCTGCTCTCTCTCTCTATCTCTGAAAGACAGAGAGAAGGAAGGAAGGAAGGAAGGAAGGAAGGAAGGAAGGAAGGAAGGAAGAAATGCCCCTTCCCTTAGTTTCCCCCTTATTTATCTAACACATATAATAATACTAATCTAAAAATAGATGAGGCTTAACACATGCTTTGCATGATTTAATTCTTACAACAACCCTAGAAGGAAGATGTATTATTATCATGCCCATCTAAGAGGTGTGAGGCCCAGAGAGGTCGAATGACTCACCCAGGATCACACAGCCCTGTGGTAAAGGGCGGAGCCGGGATGGGCGTCCTGTGGGCCACAGGCTGCAGAATCTAAGCTCTTCACTCCGGCCTGTGCGGCTGTCCTGCCTCTTCCGAACCCCTCAGCCTCCTCCCTTCATTCCTCCTTGTTCTACTCCCTGCCCCCACACCAGAGAAAGGCAAGATCTTATTTCCCCCATGTCTCATGCTCTCTATCATGAAGCTGGTTTATTTACCATATAAAGAATGGAGTGGGTTCAGTTTGTTCGGAAGGCTTTTCTTCTGCATTTCTAGAGAAAGACTGTGTTGATGTTAGCTGTGAGGCAAAAGTTTCACTTCTTCCACTGTCCACTTTGGAAGTGCCTGTGGGGGTAGAAAAAAAAAAGCTAACCTCAAAGTAGGTTCGTAAATGCTTTATTCATTGTCTTACTGAGGACTAAAGCTGGGGAGAGAGCCTTTCGGAGTGCTCTGAAGAACAGCTCAGAAGTCTGTCTGCTTAAGGGGGTTTATATGCAAAAGGGGGAAGGCTCTCCATGCTTGTAAACGGTTCTCTGGCAGTATAATTGCACATCACAAGGTATAATTTGTTGGGCTGTAAAAATAAGGGTTACTGATTTCCACACAGACACGTGAATGACCCCTAGGTCATCTTAATGAATTAGGTTTCTATCATATCTAATTGTTCAAAAATACTGGCCTGCGGGCCTCCACTTAACTGGTTTTCCAGTTCTTGTTTTTGGTTTCTCCTGAAGTCACTTGAGAGGGTCACAGGAGGCTGACCTTGGTCACTTACTGCAATTTTAGGGCAAGAGGACTTCTGGGAACTGGAGACCGGTTGGTGGCTGTCCCCCACTCCCACATGGAGATCCAGACGGTGTCCTGTGAGCCTCACTCAGACGTCAGCTCCGCCCTTGATGACAACTGCTAGCCCTGAGATCAGCAGAAGGACTCCTTCCTCTGGCAGCAACAAAGAAGTGGGCCAGGGTGGGCCTCCTGCCTTCTCCCGCCTGGGAGATCAGGAGCAGTGAGCGCTGGAAGCACCGCGTGCACCCGCCGCTGCCCGCCACGTGGCCGCTGGCAATCGTGACTCCACAGTGCCTGGAGTCACATCTCCGCATTGCCTGCTACAGGGACGAAGACTTTGTCCTTCCACTTGGTGTGGCACCCCAAGGTGACCTCAGACAGACAGGATGTGATCAGGGCTCTTGGACCGTGTTCCCCACTGAGACCCGAGGCCCCCCAAAATGCCTTATAAGTGAGCCACGTGTACCTGGAGAATCTGTTGTCTCAGTTATCGGGATTCTCTATCAAACTCTTTAAATACATAGTTTAAGCCTGTTAAGGAACAAAAATTTGGGGAGGGGGAAAAAAGAGAGGGGATAAACCATAAGAGATTCTGAACTGTAGAGAATAAACCGAGGGTTGATGGAGGGAGGTGAGTGGGGGATGGGCTAAATGGGTGATGGGTACTAGGAGGGCACTAGTTGTGATGAGCACTGGGTGCTGTATGTATGTGATGAATCACTAAATTCTACTCCTGAAACTGATATGACACTACATGTTAACTAACTAGAATTTAAATAAAAACTTGAAACAAGCAAAAAGAACAAAAAGTCATCTGAGTAAATCTGAAGATCTAATTGATTTTATTCAATTATTTATGAATTGGGCAGCATCTCATCTAGCCAGAAGCTTTGAGGGGTTGTATTAAAAGGAAGGTGGCCATAGAAAAGATAGTGGGGGGGCGCCTGGGTGGCTCAGTGGGTTAAAGCCTCTGCCTTCGGCTCAGGTCATGATCTCAGGGTCCTGGGATCGAGCCCCGCATCGGGCTCTCTGCTCAGCAGGGAGCCTGCTTCTCCCTCTCTCTCTGTGCCTGCCTCTGCCTACTTGTGATCTCTCTCTCTGTCAAATAAATAAATAAAATCTTTAAAATTAAAAAAAAAAAAGAAAGAAAAGATAGTGGGGCAAGGGTGTTCTTAGCAAAAGAAAAGAAAGAATGGTTTCAGGCAAGGTCACCTTCTCTTATGGGTAGTGGCAGGGGGTCTCATCATGCAGATGACTTCACTAGGACTGATCAGAAGATTCCAGACTGACTGGTTTAAAATTTCACTCCTGGGAGAGGCAGCAACTGCAGTTAAGTTAGATATTAAGTCTTGGGGGAGCGTAACATAAACGACTCCATTTTGGATCCGTTTCTTTCTAACAAGCCTCGGAGCAGGTAGAGCCTCCCGCTCAGGTAGCAGCAGCTATCAGTGCAAAAGACTGTCGCTTTGTAAAGCATTATCTTATAAAAGGTGAAGTGCAGATCTCTCCTTAAGTGATCATGTTCTAAAATATTTCATAGACTCCACTATTCAGTTATTTAACAAGTATCATTTGAGTAGAATCTCTTCTCCCTCTTAGAAATAAATCTATTTCTTCCATTGTTTTTTAAGATTTTATTTATTTATTTGACAGAGAGAGACAGAGAGAGAGGGAATACAAGCAGGGGGAGTGGGAGAGGGAGAAGCAGGCTTCCTGCCGAGCAGGGAGCCCGATGTGGGGCTTGATCCCAGGACCCTGGGATCATGACCTGAGCCGAAGGCAGACGCTTAACGACTGAGCCACGCAGGCACCCCCAGAAATAAATCTATTTCTTATTTATTCCAAATCCTCAAGCAATGGTTCCCCATCTGGTATCGTAGGATTCTTATGTGTCCTCAAGGGCAATAAGAAAGGCCTTTCATCCACTTTCAGTATTTCGTACAGAAATTGTACTTTTATGATAACATTGTACTTGCCAACTAAAAAAATTTATTTGCCTTTAAGTGAAACAATATATGACCCAAGTGACACTTATGCAGACCAGAAGATCTCATTAGCATTCTTTAACTGAAATAAATGGAAATGTAAATAATTTATTACATGATAGAAGAAATTTGTTTGGAAGATGTAAACTTGCAAATGCGGGGTTCAATGGGCAATGTCTAATGAGAAAACCAACAGAACCCTACTGTTGCATTATCACCACAGCTATGTCTACTGTCCCTTTGTTACTGATCAATCTATCATAGCCACTGACTCAGGATAGGAGAGGGGAAGCCCTGGCTTACTGCCTGGGGAACCCGCTGCTCCACTGGGGAATCGTGAGAGGGCTGGACAAATTGAAAACATAGCTCCCGGCTGGGACTGTCAACACTGTTGCCCAAACAAACTCAGATACACTGAACACGAGAGAAGCCACTCACTCAAAAGATGAGGGTTTGGAAAAGAGAAAGGGAGAAATCTATTTCGAGTACTGGTAGGCTGGCAGGTGCAAGCCTTAACAACTGAACTCTCCACCAAGAGGGACACCTAGAATCTTATAAGAAGAGGTTGGGGGGTATATGCAAGAGAGAAGGCAGAGAGCTCCAGGATCCTGGTGGGGCTTGGTATGTGTTCAGTCCGTGATCACAGGTAGGGAAGGGAAGGTGTGGAGTATAGTCTTCCAGGCATTCCATTGCTACCAGGGCTTTTCTGGTCTGGTGGGTGGAAAATGTCTTCTTCGATGCCTCGAGAAAGTGCAATGAGAAATAAGCACAATGGATTTCAATCAGAGCCAAAGTTAACTTGTCTTGTCTATTTCTGGTTTTAACTGTTGGGGTCTAGAGTTGTGCAAGAGGGCTTGCTGACATCTTTGAGAGTTCAAAACTGTTGGCAAGGAAAAAATTTCCTTTAGCCTTTGAAGCTTCTTCTCGCTGGTTTAAGAAGTAAACTGACAAGAGACACATTAATTGGAGAAAATCTAACTTGATTTTGTATGTATACAGGAACCCTATATAAATGAGAGATTCAAAGACAGAAAGGTAAAATGAGGTATATGCCACCCTAAGCTAAGGAATGGGGTAGGGGGCTAGGGATTCAAAGTCCAGGGCCTCTACAGTTCCCTCCTCTGAAACTTCCCTAAAGTTTCACATGTTAAAATTTGAGCTGGAAGGTTGTTTCATCTTCTTGAACCAGTCTGTTAGTCCTGATAATAGGTTAGTTTAATCAAACTCATTTCAGGTGAATTCTCAAAATTAAGCCTATAGTTCAAATAATCAGATATTAAATAAGAGGCATTTCTTATGGAAACAAAAGGAAAACAATGGCTAATGATTGAGTCAAGTGTTAAGCCGGCTTCTGAGTTCTAAGGGTAGCCAGTTGAGGAGACTTTTAAGTGTCAGCTTCAAGCATCTTCAGATAGAGTGAGGGCAGGTGGTGGCAATCTGACAGACCCTCCCGGTTTACAGTTCAAATGTCTCTGATGTTCTTTGAGTGGCCTGCTGAGTAACAGGAATGAAGATGGTCTATTTGTGAGCTATTGTGGCAATTTCTCTGAAGTTTATATCAAGTCACTTATATTTAGTTTATAGGGCAGTTTTAGTTCTCAAATGATTCCACGTCAGAAAGGAGGGAGAAAAATCAAAATGTTAGTTTGGAGAATTGTAGCTAGGCACTGGAGAAGACTAAAAGAAATCAGGATCTTGTTCATTTTATAATAAACAGTATTAAAATCTAATATCTACAAGCATGTGTTATTGAAGCATATTTTTTCCTTATAATCACTCTCATTTTTATCAAAAATAGCCAAATTAACACTAATTTGTTTGCAAAATAAGTTTAGTTAAAAAAAAGGGGGGAGGGCTGGGTGGCTCAGATGGTTGGGCATCTGCCTTCGGCTCAGGTCATGATCTCCAGGTTCTGGGATCGAGCCCCATGTCAGGCTCCCAGCTCAGCGGGGGTTCTGTGTCTCCCTCTCCCTCTGCTTCTCCTCCTGCCTGTGCTCTCTCTGCCTCTCTCTGTCTCAAATGAATAAATAAAATCTTAAAAAAAAAAAAAGGACTTGGGCTGATAACTTACATAAGAGCAGCGAGAATAATGGTTGACCATATAGGCTCTTTAAAACCTGCTTTGCTGGAACTTTTCATTAGAGCTCTAGATTGAACTGTGAACAGTCTTGAGACCAGAAGCCAAGCCAAACACTTGTTATCAGACTTTGTCTGCAATACCTATGAATTTGGGTGAATTCCTTTCTTCTTAAGTTACCCCTAATATCATGAGATTCTTGCACCTGCCAGGAAGTGATCTTCTTTACTTACCTGGTAAGGCTGCTGGGAACTCTGTAAACAAAGTATCAGGCTGATCTTTCCAAGAGTCCTTATTGGCTTCATAAAGTCAATGTTAGTTACCTAAGGCTGTCTGATCACATCTGAGTCTATGCATGTCTCTCTCAACTATGACATTCTAGCCAAAGCCTTGGTAATATAACCAATGTTTCTAATTGTGTCCTGTCATAAAGAGAACAGATTCTTATTGGACTTATGTAAATAAATATATTGTCACAAAAATATAAGGATATTCACTGAGAGCTTCTGAATTTTGGAGGGTTCAGGTAGGGAGAAAAGATAAATGTTTCAATCTGTCCAGAAAGGTGTATTTTATCAAATTGCTGTAAGTCAGTTAACTTGAGTTTCCTAAGTCTGGAAAAAAAAAAACCACTTTAAAAAATGTCAACAATGTTTCAAATAAGAAGTCATAAAAAGTATAATTATCCTCTTCATGTATTCAGTCCCCTCCATGTTACTAATTCTTGTTCTGATTGAATCCAGTTTTTCTTCTAGTTCCGGAAATTTTTACCTAGTTCAGTTTTATAATCTAAGTTCTAAGGTTACCAGAACTCTGTATTCGATTTTCTTTTTTTTTTTTTTCATGAGTCTCACTGAAGATGAAGAACATTTGCAGGAAACTTTTATAAAGGCATTTTTGAATAAAAGTATAACCATCTGTAAAATGATAAAAGACTTAAAAATGGCCACGGTTAAAGATCTGGTTAGAGTTCATTGCAATGCAGTTCACATGGAAATTTGGTTATTTTTGTGACATACAACACTTCGAGATAAAGACATATCCGGACACCAGATTTCTAAGTGTTTCATATAATTTTTACAAACTTATTTTAATAACATATCTATATAAATATTATGTAAGAGAGTTTAATATCACTTATTTGATATACCAGATAAGCTCATTAGTTGAATTTCTCATAAAAATTTATTTTTGGAATGTTCCAGGGGCTCACTGAAAAGTTTCAGCTACATTATGGTCAACAGACTTCATTTTAGAATTTGATTTTGGGAAGTATGTAAAAGAAATATCAAAAGGGTTGAACATTTGATTAAATAGGATTACAGATCATTATGAAAGAATCATTATCTATTTAACCAAAGTGACAAGGAAAGATTTCAAAGGTAAATGCAGAATGTTACTTAGTTGTGAACAAAATTCAGTTTCTTTAATATAAGGACTCAGTTTTCTTAAGAAATCAAAGAGCTGATAAACAGGAAATTATTTTGGCAAACACAAAATCATTGTTTTTAGGCAGACAACTTAAAAGGTAAAGAAAAGCTTTTGTTTACAATTTCTTATGAAGAGCATGTCAATGGTTCTAGAGAAAATTGTACTTTTAACAAAGAGAAAACAAAAACTATGCACCAGTGTACTTTTGATATTAAAATTCATTTACTTAGTTAAATTATCCTAATCTGAGCAAGTACTGAACACACATAAAATTTCTTTCCAAAGATTTTTTCTCCATAAACCTTCTACAACTTTTTTTTTTTTACACATTTAGATTTTGTCCTAAATTTTCCATCTTTAAATAACCAGTCTTACTTTAGGACAAAACTATTTTTTTTCCCCTCAACAAATATATATTTTTATTCCTTATACTTTCTCTTACCAAAAACATGTATCTTACTTTTCTCACATACAGAGTTGTTTCCTTTATTATTTCTAATAGTCTTAATTATATTTATTAGAATTCTTAATGCTTAGCAACTTACTTGCTAGTGAAAACTAATAAACAATTGTGAACCTTGTTACATCAGAATTCTTTAGATTAGCAAATTTATTAATATATTTCATATTTTTTAGAAATGTGTTGTTTTTATAGTACAATCTTTCTTTCTTCCTTCCTTTTTTTTTTTTTTTTAGGTAGGCTCCACTTCCAGCATGGAGCCCATTGAGGGGCTTGAACTCACTACATTGAGATCAAGACCTGAGCTGAGATCAAGAATTGGATGCTCAACTAACTGAGACACCCAGGCGTCCCAAGGGTACAATCTTTCAATAAAGCATAAAATATGTTTACTAACAAACCTAAATTTGTCTTTAGTTTCTTTATAAGACAAAGTAGGTAAACATATATTCATTATTTTATCTTATTTACATCTATATTAATTAACTTGTTTTAACAATTATGCTCAGATCACTCACAAAATTTCATGAGGCATTAGAAAAGTCAACCATTATTCTGGGTTTTTTTTGACAAATTTCATAACAGAGACACCATGAACTTATGTGACTTTTAGAAAACACAAGCAGACGGATACTCTAAAAAAAAAAAAAAAAAAAAGAAAACACAAGCAGAATAAAAGTTTTATATTCAATGCTGATAACTCTAAAGATGTGTCTGTTTTAATTAAACCAACAACCTTAGATTAGCTTTAATACCAAATATGTTCCCAGATCATGTGAACTTGAAAAACATTTGGGTTTCTATCTGAGTTTTAGAATGCCCACCCCTTAAAGTGTGTGCCTTCAAACCAACTAAATAAAGCTCTTTTACAAATTAATTTTAGCAATACCATCCAGAGGTAGAGAAAATATCTCACATTTATAACATACATGGACACACACATACAATATACACAGACAAGATGTAAACAAAATCTTAATTTTGTTTCTATTAATATTTCTGGAGAGGACATTGCAGGCCCAATTTTTAGATACTTTTCTCTTTTTTTCCTTCAGTCTCAGGAGATTGTGGGCTGTGTTTACATTTCAAAGATGTGATAAGATTTATAATTTCAAGGGACAGAGAAAGAATGGAAAAACTTTTTAAAAGAGTTTCAGGGTAATTGCTATTTAAAATTTACCTTTTTTTTTTAAGTAGAGAACAATTTTGTTCCAACACCCTGATCTTTTACAATAGTGACAAACATTTTGAGAGGAAGAGGCAAGGTAAAGATAGGTGGGCTTTAAGTTGTTTCTGGAGTTGTATTCCTGGTTTTGTATAGATTTGTAAGGTAAAGGCCATTGCTCCTAATTCCCCAAAGACCTGGATTACAGCTCAAATATCAAGGGATTGGCTCATCTTTTTAACTAAATTTGCTTCTTTATATTGGGGAGAATTTTAACTAAAATGGGAACCAAAAGATTTATGCCTTTGTAAAATCTGTTTAAAGCATTTTTAACAAAAGCCTTTTTTCTGGGTACACGATTTAAACTTGGCTTCTATTAGCCCCTGAATATTGGCCTTCTGCACACCATTTCTAGGAGGGCCTAGGAGAAATTCTGGTCATCTATTTCCTCAGTAAAGGGAAGGTTGTGAATATAGTCAAATCATCTTTCTAATTACTCTCTAAATTTGGTAGGATCTTTTGAAAATAGGAGTAAAATGGCGGTATAATTTAAAAGATCTGCTGCTGTCCAGGGGACATAAATTTTTTTGCAGTGGCGGTGGGGTGGGGTGGGGGTCTAGGACAAACCTGCAAGGAACATTGTATAGGAATGTCTAAAGCAGGCAGAACCTGATTATAGAGCCCAAAGGTAGGGGCAAAGCAAGCCTTATTACCAGTCTTGGATGCTTTGGTTAAATTTATTTTTTGGCTTTCAGCATTCACATGAGCAACCTATATACTTAGAACCTAGAGATTAGGCCAGAGTAATCTCAGTAAATCTTGTAGGAAAGGGAAGTTAAAACAGGCAGGTGAATTTGGATTTTTTTTTAAGATTTTCATTTATGTATTTATTTATTTGAGAGAGAGAGAGTGTGTAAGTGGTGGGGGAGCAGAGGGACAAGCAGACTCCCCACTGAGCAGGGAGCCTGATGCAGGGCTTGATCCCAGGACCCTGAGATCATGACCTGAGCCAAAGTCAGACACTCAACCTACCTGAGCCACCCAGATGCCCCAGGCTGGATTTTAAGAAGAGGAATTAAAAATAAAAAAAATTAAAAATAAATTTATTTTTGAGTCTTAAGTCTAATGTTTATGCTTTTATCTTGTCCCTAAGGCCAGCTGTTACACTAATAAGATAATTGAGAGTTCTTTATAAAAAATATATATGTGGGGGCACCTGGATGGCTCAATGGATTACATATCTGACTCTTGATTTTGGCTCAGGTCATGATCTCAGGGCCTGTGTTGATCTCCACGTTTGGCATGGAGCCTGCTTAAGATTCTCTCTCTCTCCCTCTACCCGTCCCCCTGCCCCCATCCAGCTCACAAGACCCCCCAAATATATATCTATCTATATATATAGATATTTAAATACAGCCAATTTAAATGATCCATCATCCGGCCACTGACAGATAGAATCTATTAATAGTGATTCAAACCAATAAGCCTTCTAATGGCTTAACCAAAGACACAAGAAGTGTCCAGAAGGGCACAGATGAGGTAGACCTCATAATCCAAAAGTTTACTCCTGAGATTAGTCTAAGAAAGCAAAGGTCTTTGTTGCACAGGCAGTCAGGATGGTGTAGTGAAAATGGTGTCTCTGGTCTCCCATGAAAATATGAGCTGCCCCCAGTCACAGACCCACTAATCCATGACACTGTGCAAATGCTTCCAGAATCAGACTTTCCAGCACTACCAAGCAACACAGGCTGAGACAACAAAGGTTCCCGTGGGCTAGAACCTCTCACGACACACATTCCTGAGAACTGGCACAGCCAGACAGATACTTGGATCCCCAAGTCTATTTGACTGGCCACCAATGAGCACCCCAGTAAGTGCACTGGGGTAAAGGCATCTCCACCCAGGTGGTGGAGACCAAAAGAAATTTCTTGCTCCAGAGCCAAGCTCTCAGGACACAGAACAAGACTAACAGAAAAATCTAACAGCTGTATCCAAGCCTTGAGTCTCTTGGAACCAAGCTAACACCCAGGAGTGACCGGCCATGTGGTTGGGGAATACGTGTTGCTTTACAACGTACCTCATTGTGGGGAAGTTTTCTTGAAGTTGGCGGGTGACCTAGTGTCAATCTAACCCATTCTGTGACCAACTTATCCGACCACAGGAGTCTTCTTGAGGCGGAGGGCACTCTAACAGCTTTTAAGTGTTTAGCCTGTGCCCACCAATTTTGGAGCTTTAACTTCCAAGATGTCCCTTAGCAACAGATGCCAAGCAACATAAAAGACATAGACAAAAGAAGACAAAGACCATCTCTGGGAGGAAGTGGACCAGTAACCAGAGAGTACTCTAACACATTTAACCAGAGAGTTGTCAGGCCCAAGGAACTAGTGCCACAAATATTTTATCCTGCTGATCTAAATTTACAAAGAGAAAAAAGACTCTCCTTGCTCTTGCTGCACTGGACTCGCAGACAGAGATTCTGGGAGGCTGCCATGGTAAGAAATCTTACCTTCCGCTGGCGGTATGTCCCACGTCCTGGGACCTCTCGGCTACAGCGGTACTGGGGCGGGCTACGTCCTGTGAGTTAGTGTCCTGCTGACGAGGCCAATAGTTAGGAAGCAGGAATTCCTGTCCCCTCAAGGTCCGTCTAGCTGGATGAAGAATCAAATTGACATGAGACAGATTAACAGGAGGAAACGGAATTTAATAGTGTACAGATGGAGAATCCACACAGACATGGAAATTCCAAAGACAGTCAGGCAAAATGAGGCCTATGTGCCATTCTGAACTAAGGAGGAGGGGGCAGGGGTGAGGAACTTTAGAGGAAAGGAAGGTCCTCACGGGGCAAGAAGAAGAGCAGATGTTTGGTAATTAGATGTTTGCCCTGCCATACAGATGGGTCACTCCGATAAAATTTATCTCAGCTAATAATGCTTATTCTGGGAAAGCTCTCCAGTTATGTAGTTTGGTAGGGGCAAAAGTTTCTCTTGAGCCCGTAGGGTCTCTATTGCCTTCAGCTCAGAATAATCTTCATGCCGAAGTGGCCCATCTTGGGGAAGCCTGCCCTCTGCCCCTAGAATAATAGAAATGATCGCCCCACTTTATCATGAACTGAGGCTACTGCAATTCATGCATGCTCAGCAGAATCCCTGATCTCTCTCTTCCAGGAGACCCTCACCCTGGGAAGACTGGGGCCCTTACGGTGGAGCTGCGATCCTGGGGAGCCATTCACATCGCATCAAGAGGGTAACTGCTGTTTTACCTGGGATACTGCTCCCATGTCTTTGCAGAGATGGGACCGTCAGTGTCCTTTCCTTCTTCATTCTTTCATAAAGCTCAATCATGAGAACTCCAGCTCCTTGAAGGCCTTCAACAAATATGCTTTAAGTGCTCCTTGGTGCTGGGCTCTGCTTTCAATTCAGGATCTACAGAAACGGTTGACATTAGCTCACAGCCTAATGGGAAACAAGATCTGTTTCCTAACTAGTCCTCCTACCTACAAAAGGATCAATGGAATCCTATATTTGGGGTTGGGACAAGATGTTAATTGGAACAATTAGTGGATAGTAAAACATTTAGGAGGGAAGGTGGTGACAGAAAGCTGGGAGGTGATGCGAACTGGCCCATTAATGGCGGAGAGGGGTTTTGCAGGAGCAGAAGGGATTCTAGTTTTACTCTAAAAGCCTTTAGGAAGGGGAGAGGGGGAGCTTCTGATGGTGTCCCTTGATGAATCCTTCCAAGTTTCTGGCTGCTTTCCCCACGCCTGCAGGTTTCTTAAACATTCCTGCCACTGGTCTCACCTTAGATCACCACGTTTTCTAATGCGGCGATTCTCAAAGTTTGGTGACCAGTCTAGCAACATCGGCATCATCTAAATGCAAATTCGGGGCCCCTAACCTGAACTGGAAACTGTTGGGATTTCACCTGACACAGACTCCCTGTTGACCGCCAGGGTTCTAACACAGCCAGAAGCTTGGTGGGCGAGTGGGGGGACGGGGGGGGGGGGGCGGATACAGAGGCCAGGAATGTTCTGGTTGTTTGCGTGCGTCGGACCTGCAAGGGACTGGATGTCCCGCTCGAGTTCCTGCCTTGGCCTCCGGGTCCAGGGTTCCACTCGGTCAAGTCGCGCTCCCGGGCAGTTTCTAAGCGTCGTGCGGCTCCAGCAAATACGCGCTCCCTCAAGTCCCTGAACTTGACTCTGTCTTCCCCACGAGGCGGACAGACTTGGAGCTTTAGCTAAGTAAGCAGCCTCAGGGCCGGCAGGGGCGACAGCCGGCCTCACCGGTGTTGCCCTCCAGCGCTGCAGCGCCGCTGGGGTCCTCGGGCCGGAGCGCCCGGGACAGCAGCCACTCCCACGCCGGCTGGGGAGGGTTCCTTCGTCCCGACAGCGCGGTCAGGTGACAGCGCCGAGCCTACCGAGCGGGAGACGCGGAAGGACGCGCGCTGGGCGGCCGGCCGGACATGCGGCCCCGGGCGCTCCCGGGGCTCGGGCGGGCGCTCCCGCTGCTGCTGCCGCCGCCGCTGCTGCTGCTGCTGCTGCCGCCGCCCGCGCCCAGCACCGTCCCCCCCGCGCCGCGCTTCGACCCCACCTGGGAGTCCCTGGACGCCCGCCCGCTGCCGGCCTGGTTCGACCGGGCCAAGTTCGGCATCTTCATCCACTGGGGCGTGTTCTCCGTGCCCAGTTTCGGGAGCGAATGGTTCTGGTGAGCGCGCCCCCCTCGGTCGGCTCCGACTCCGCTCTTGTCCCGCCCCCCGCCCCCCTCCCCCCTCCCCCCGGCCTGCAGCCGCGGCCCAGCCCACCGCCGCGGCTGCTTTGTTGGGCCCCCAGGGCTTCGCCTCCCGCGCTTTCGGCGGCGGCCGGCACTTCCGGTGTTCAGTGCCTAATTCACCGCGTAAGTGCTTGGATTCATTGCATTTCTCTTGCGCGGGACTGCAAGGTGATCGGGCGCTTCAGGCAGCCCTGGCTTGCTTCTCAGCTTCTTGGTGGTTGCACGTGCCAAGCTGGAGTTCCCGCACTGGAACCGCCGAGGGACTAAGACGGCGGAAATGAATCCAGTTGTGTGGGGGTCGGACGAGGAACCGCGAGGCTTGGGCCTAAACCGGTGTCCGTGGCTGTTCTGCCGTAAAGTATGGTTCAAACATAAGTTATGAGTATGTGGAACTTCTGTTCATTTGGACAGGCACTGGCTCTTTAATGTTAAAATGTTACCATGTGTGGCTTTAGGAATTAAAAAAAGGTTCTAGAGGGGAGCCTGGGTGGCCCAGTTGGTTAAGCCTCACTCGTGATCTCAGCTGGGGTCTTGATCTCCGGTGCTGAGTTCAAACCCCTGTTGATCTCTGCGCTGGGCGGAAGCCACAAAAAAAAAAAAAAAAAGCTAGAATGTTATCCTAAAAAGACTCCCTAATATTATATGAAAAATGCTGCACAAAAAATTGCTCTTTAGACTTTATTGAGATCTGTGCAAAAATGCGCATGTAATCTCTTACAACTTTGAACTGTTTCACCTACCTTTCCCGATTAAATACGTCAGGTATTAAGTTTTTCAAGACAGAAATGTTACCTAATGTATACATATATAATGCGCACACATATATAATGTACTACTGTGTAAAATAAGAAAATAAAGGAGTATTTAACTCTATTTTATGCTATACATAATATGCATAAAACTATATACAATATAGAGTAGATATAAGAGTATAAACTATGGATATTTTAGCATTACATTATTACATTGTACTACTTTCTACAAAGACTTTGACTTTCTGCAAGCAATAACCTTTTTTATTAAATTAGGCCAACTGTTGTAAAAGAATGTGTAAGGTATGGGGCACTATTCATACATTCTTTTGAAATCAACTGTAAAAGAAGGGGCTCTTTTTTCCCATACTGTCTATTACCAGACATATTTACTTCAGGATGTTATAAATCTTTGTTTGCAAGTTTTGTGCTGTGAGGCATTTTAAGTTTATTTTTAAAATGTTTCAGATTAGCAGGTACATAAACGAACAAATTTTCTTCCCCTCATGTTAAGATGTAATAAATTATACGTTATCATTTTGCTCAGCCAGGAATATTAGGTAAATATACATTTGGTGCTAGAAGAGGATATGATGTTAATTGAAACTAGTGCTGTGCCAAAAATACCTAGTTTTGAGTCATATTATTCTTTGCAATGGTTAATTTTTCATTTTCTACAAATAAACACAGGGTTGTTTTTTTTAATCCAGAAGAATAAAGATACTGCTCATATAAAACTAACTAGGATATGTACTAATACTAATGATGTATTTCTAATAACAAGTGCATTAACCCTGTAGAAGATTTTTTTTTAGATTTTATTTATTTATTTATTTGACAGAGAGAGAGAGAGATCACAAGTAGGCAGGCAGAGAGAGAGGGGGAAGCAGGCTCCCTGCTGAGCAGAGAGCCCGATGCGGGGCTCGATCCCAGGACCCTGAGATCATTACCTGAGCTGAAGGCAGAGGCTTTAACCCACTGAGCCACCCAGGCACCCCGAAGATTTTTTTTAAAAGGCTTTATTTATGTATTTATTTGAGAGAGAAAGCACAGTGAGGGGAGGAGCAGAGGGAAAGGGACTCTGCACTGAGTATGGAGCTCTACACAGGGCTGAGATCATGGCCCAAGCCAAAATCAAGAGCTGGGCACCCAACCGACTGATCCAGCCAGGCATCCCAGCCCTGTAGAAGATTCTTTAATTATCTGTGGTCTCACTCTGTGTCTCCTCTAAACTTCTGCTGCCCACCCCAGTTTAACTCAGGACAGTCAACAGAAGAGATGAGTCTATCTGACTGTCCTTAATAGCAATTCAAACCCAGATATAAATGATGGATTTACAGAAAGTGCCTCTTTTCATCTCTATTAGTATGGAATTTGAAAAGTAACTCTAAACTGTAGTAGAGAATGAAGGTTCAAATTAAACTGTACTGGGCGAAAAAGAAATCCCTCATTCTTGTTCAACCTTCTGACTGTCCCAGTTTATCTTTTGTCTTTCGGTTTATTTTTTAATTTTTTAATTTTTAAGGATTTTATTGACTTATTTGCTAGAGAGAGACGGAGAGCACGAGAGAGCGTGTGCACAAGCAGGGGGAGTAGCAGGCAGAGGGAGGAGTAGACTCCCTGGCTAAGCAGGGAGCCCAGTGCGGGACTCAGTCCCAGGACCCTTGGATCATAACCTGAGCCAAAGGCAGGAGCCCCACCAACTGAGCCACCCAGGCTCCCCTGTAGTTCAGTTTAAAAGGCAAAAATGCATCATGGATCAGTTAGGATACTTTCACTTCGAGATACAGAAAACCTAAGTAAATGATGTAATAATAAGGGTTTGTTACTCAACATAAGAAATGTAGAGATAGTTGTCTCATTGATGAGATCAAAGAACTAACCTGTTTCTGTCATCCTCGGCCTATTGACTTGTCCCTGGTCATGGTCACTTGTCGTGGTCACATGACTGCAGCCAGGCATTGCTTCACACAACCAAAGGCAGCAAGGCCTTGCTCAGAATGAATGCATAACGAGTAATCCTTAAAGGCCAAGTCAATATATTAAAATAACAGTATCATTTTAATTTTACTGTTGCCAAATTCCCTACTTGTTCTTTGCTAGTGAATATAAAAGACGCATGTTGTTTCAGGCATGTGATCTTCCTTTTGAAGACTGTCACTTATGTTGCAAAGACTATGTAAAGATACATACTATATACTGTGATTTTAAAATGAAGAATTAAGAGCAATTATGTGGCTGGGTTGTCTGGAATGTTCAGAGGGATGGATGGAAAGCGAGGAACGTTTACAGTAAGCTTTCTTTAAGGCAAAGTCAAACTACTGGGGAAATGAGAGAGAATCTGGGTAATATTTGAGTAAGTGGGAATTAGTAAGGGGAGCTGGGGCAATTATCTCAAATGTTTATGTGTATGCCCATAAGCTTATGTGTTGTTTCTCTTCCCCCCTTTAGGTGGTATTGGCAAGAGAAAAAGATACCAATGTATGTGGAATTTATGAAAAATAATTACCCTCCTAATTTCAAATACGAAGATTTTGGACCACTATTTACAGCAAAGTTTTTTAATGCGAGCCACTGGGCAGATATTTTTCAGGCTTCTGGTGCCAAATACATTGTCTTAACTTCCAAACATCATGAAGGTAAATAAGTGCAACATTTGCAAATGCTGACAATAGTTATGAAATGTAATGTAGTTTCTTTTGGAAGAAGAAACTGAAACACATGAAATCAGTTTTCTCTTAGGAGCAGCGGTTAGTGGCTACTGACATTTGCCTGTAATTTAAGAGATCACGTATTCCATCCAACTGAGAGGCATTAGGTTTGTAGAATGATCAGACTCCCCCACATAAAAACGAAAAAGAATCACATTTTATTATGTGCATATTTAACAATATTTCCAAGATTTCATTTGAAGTGAGATGTGGGTTGCAGCTCCAAGATTATAATTAGAATTAACCTCGTTTCTTTCTTTCTTTTTTTTAAGATTTTATTTATTCCCTTATTTGAGGGAGAAAGAGAGCAAGCTCGAGTGGGGGGGGGGGCGGAGACAGAAACTCTGAAGCAGACTCTGCCCAGCCCTGAGATCATGACCTGAGCTGAAACCAAGGGTCTGATGCTTAACCGACTGAGCCACCAGGCGCCCCGCCCTCTTTGCTTTCATCACCCTCTGTAATGCATCCTGGGAAGGCTCCATCACCACGGGGATTATGCTGCTGTAGTCATTACCCATACATCTTGCTGCACTTTTGGCCAACTCTTAGATGTCCAAATGGTGGACGGCTTGCTAGTGATGAAAGCAACACAGATCTCCTAGATCATCACAAAGATGATGGGACTGCAATGGTGCCCATAAAAGTCAGAGGTGGTGGAAGAATATCTACAAGGAAACATGGCGGTCGTATTAGTCAAGCTTCTCCAGAGAAGCAGAACCAAGTGGAAGTATGATATATAAAGAGATTGATTATATAACATTGGGCCATGCAGTTATGGAGCTGAGAAGTCCGGACCAGGAGAGCTGGCAGTACCGTTCCAGTCTGAGGCCAGTGGCCTGAGACCCAGGAATGTGGATGATGATTTAGATTCTAGTCCAAGTCTGAGTCCAAAGGCAGAAGGTGTAAGCTCAGACAGGCAGAGGGAGCTCTTACTCAGCCTTTTATTCTGTTTAGATCTTTAACAGATTGGCTGAGGCTCACCCCCACTGGACAGAGCTATCTGCTTTACTCAGTCTACCTATTTAAATGTTAATCTCATGCAGAAACACCCCTGTGGACACACTCAGCATAATATTTAATCAAATACCTGAGCACCCTGTGGCCCAGTCAAGTTGACATATAAATTATCCATCACAGGGGACCTACATTAATGGGATAGTTTCTACCCATTACTGTTCCAGTATCCAGAAGATCAAGGAAGCGTCAACAAATTGTTACTATCCCAACCACATGTTAATTCATTTGACAATTTCCTTTGCATGACCATCTTTGCCTGGTATAAGAAATTTTGCCTCAGTGCTTTCTCCAGAGATGGGGAGGGAATAGGAGAGAAGAATCAAAACCAAAAATCTGTACTTATCTTAGAATACTTTTCCCTTTGGCTACATTCTAGTGACTTAATGATTTTCTCCTATAGATGTTTCTCCTACTGACGTAGATAGTTAGAAAATGTATTTGCCTGGACATGTTGGTTTCCTGATGTCTAGGGACCCTTTAAACTATATGGCACAAAGTATTACATAGCTTATTTAAAAGCAAAACAAAATAGCTTTTAATCATATCGTGAGGAGAGATAATGAAGCCCACATCTGTAAACTTTCTAGGACTCATGTTTTCATTGCTTTATGGAAAAAGCCCACTGAGCTTGGTAGGCAGGAAGATCTCTCTGTGAGCATTTATGGTGGTAATGAAGACCCATGTGGTTTTACTACTGTCTGGCAACAGTGCCTGTCAACTTGAAACATTTTTTTTAAAAATATTTTTTCTTATTTTTAAGTAATCTTTGCAACCCAACATGGGGCTCAAACCCACAACCTTGAGATCAAGAGTTGCACACTCTACTGACTGAGCCAGCCAGATACCGCCAACTTGAAACATTTTGCATAGGACTTTAAATATTGACACTGCTTTGAAGCTTACCACAAACACCCTTGGAACAAGAGTGAGATGTTTTAAACGCTTCCTGAAAATGAATCTGAAGGCTGTGTCCATCTTAGACGCGTCCTAATTCATGAGAGTAAATAACAGAGTGCCTTATGTATGTCTATTCTCAAAGACTCCGTTTAGATTTCAGTGGGACAGTAACAATGTAACATTCCTAGTAACATTTGTAGGCGCTAACTAAAAATTTTGAGGCTTTTATATTATTTCAGTTTATACAGCATTTCTATTATTTTTATATAGAACAATCTAAATGCAAATTCCTTTTATAATATGAATTATTTCAAAGTGCTCATTTAATGGCAGATGTTATTTTTCTTACCATTTAATTGGTAGATAATTTCAGGTAGTTTAAAGAGCAACATCTAAGTTTATGGCTTTAGAGAAGGATGAGATTAGAAATGGTGGGAATATTTTAAAGTACAGAACTACTGGGGAAGAATATCTTTTCTCCTTCTGGTGATAAAGGATGAACAATGAAGCTAAAGACCTACTATTAGATATGGATTGCCATAAAATCATCCCCAACCAGGGAATATACTTTAATCTTTAGTTTAGGAGACAAGTAAGAATCTTGCAGGGGTGCATTTCAGGATCTCCATTATAAGTAGTAGCAGTCATTGTTTAGCACGGTAGATGAGGAGGAGGTCCCCATCTTAGCTGTGCTCTGTGTTGTTGATTTTGTGCTAGATCCTGTGCTAACAGAAGGCTGCAGGCATGATGCTATTTCTCAAGGAGCTTCTATTCTAAGAGGAAAAATCTAGGAGATAGATCAGACTCCACAGACCTTAAGGGGGTACCCAGAAAGTCACTAAAAAAAACCCCTTGGTCCCACCTTGTTGGAATTCTCATTTGTTGTTCGTATAAAAGTAGAATATGTGCTATGAAAAACATGCCATAAAACCGTCGTCGATGTTTTTATGTGTCCCATGTACTATCTAGTTTGTCTTGGCATTGTGTAGGTAGACATTTGCTAAAACAAATTCATATTCTTACAAAGACTCCACATCACTGTGCAGGCTTTCCCTTGTGGGGCTCCCAGTACTCCTGGAACTGGAACGCTGTAGATGAGGGGCCGAAGAGGGACCTCGTCAAGGAACTCGAGGTGGCCATTAGGAAGAGGACTGACCTGCGTTTTGGACTGTACTATTCCCTTTTTGAATGGTTTCATCCACTCTTCCTTGAGGATAAGTCCAGGTCATTCCAGCAGCAACAGTTTCCAGTTTCAAAGATGCTGCCGGAACTCTACGAGTTGGTAAACAAGTATCAGCCAGAGATCCTGTGGTCGGATGGTGATGGCGACGCCCCTGATTACTACTGGAACAGCACAGCCTTCTTAGCCTGGCTGTATAACAGAAGGTGTAGATGCTCTTAGATTGCTGTCACGCCCCTCAGTGTTCCTCATAACGTGTATCGTGTTTGCTTTGTGAAATATTCCCTTTCAGGCTCATCTGTGGTGTGGGTTAGGTGGAAATCATTGTCAGTAATGCCTAGTAGATATATCGGTTTTTACTCAGAGGAATCAATAAGCAAGAGTTACAAATCAGGAGTCAAATACAACTCAATAGTCTGATTTTGAAATCACTAAAATCATGAAAAATTTGAAATCGCTGAAAAAAGATAAAATCACAGAATCAAGAACTTTGAAGACATTAATTTTGTGGGTCCCCTTTTTCATCTCCTGTTCTGAGACAACAGTTTGTCACTGTTTGTGATTATGTGCTTTTGAATTCCTCTGATTCCTTCTTTTTATCTTTTGACCCTTTGATAATATTTGCTGCTCGGTCACTGTCACCCTTGTCTGCCTCCTCCTTTCCTTCATCAGCATTCTCACCACTTCCTGTTCTTTACTTGTTGCTTTCTAGCATGTTCCAGACTGCCCCATTAGAACAGGAAGTTCTGGCTGAGCTCCTCTATGAGGCTTAATCCATGTGGATCAAATTTATATTTGTAACTAGAAAATACTTGGTATTGTGTTTTTTTTTTTTTTTAAGACTTTATTTATTTATTTGTCAGAGAGAGAGAGAGAGCACAAGCAGGGGGAGCAGCAGGCAGTGGGAGAAGCAGGCTCCCCAATGAGCAAGGTGCCCAAAGTGGGACTCGATCGCAGGACCCTGGGATCATGACCTGAGCTGAAGGCAGACCCTTAACGACTGAGCCACCCATGCATCCCTTGGTATTGTGTTCTGAAGTCAGGGAGTGATCTATGTGTGTTCCCTGGACACCCTTGGGATGTGCATAAGAATATTCTGGAGCGCTCTTGCTACTTAAAGCAGCAGCTTCTCCAGGTACTTCTTCCAGGGGGAAAGACTGGGAACCATCCACTTCAGTTTAGAAAGCAAACTGTCTCTTCTAAGTGGGGAGGGGCAGGAGCCTCACACCGGCTTGGATGATAACGTTGTGGGGTTTATTTCGTGCCATTGTAAATTCCATGATGGCAACAGTCCATGTGCTGGCGATTTTTCAACATCAGGCACAACTGTAAGAGGAAGGCTAGAACATATGTATGAGATTATTCAGTCATAGGTGAGAAGAATATTTTGAGTGTAAATTCAATTCTGGCTATCATTCATAAAATGTGGGACAAGGAGCTTCAAATAATGGTATGATAGTCTTATAAGTGCTCTATGTGCTGGTTACTGGGCTAAGTGTTTTACATAAATTATTTCTGTTCTAATAACAGATGAGGAAAGTGATTCTTCAGAGGAGTTAGGTCACTTCTGCTGGGGTAGGGAGCTTAGTGACAGAGCCAGATTGCAACCAACCCAGGTCTATCTGACTTCCAAACCATGGGCTTTGCATTGCATTATGCTACGATGATCTTTCAGGAGTGGATTTCAGATCTCTTTCCAGTGACATTTCCTTTTATGTAAAATATTTTGTGTTTTATTTAAAAAATTGTATTTCAGCCCAGTTCGGGACACAGTTGTGACCAATGACCGTTGGGGATCTGGTACCATCTGTAAGCATGGCGGCTATTATACCTGCCGTGATCGCTACGACCCAGGATATCTTTTGCCTCATAAATGGGAAAATTGCATGACAATAGACAAGTTTTCCTGGGGCTACAGGAGAGATGCTGGAATTAATGACTATCTTACAATCGAGGAACTAGTGAAGGTACAGTAAAATGTCTGGTGACTATTAAGGTAATATTCTTAATTGTGTGGGTATGTGAGAATTGTTTTTTTATAGTTTGTATAGCTCCGTGGCCTGTATTTTATTATTATTCTATTTTCTGTGTTTATTCTTCTGGATGGTGATTATATATGCAGGTGTAAGCACACAAATACAACATGTTATTAACACATTCACAGTGGAATTGTTTCATCTACCTAAGAACTTTATTTATTCTTAATTTTTTAGCAACTTGTAGAAACAGTTTCGTGTGGAGGAAATCTTTTGATGAATATTGGGCCCACACATGATGGCACCATTTCTGTAATTTTTGAGGAGCGATTGAGGCAAATGGGGACCTGGCTAAAAGTCAATGGAGAAGCCATTTATGAAACCCACCCTTGGAGGTCCCAGAGTGATGACATCACCCCAAATGTGTGGTAAGTTCTTCTTGTTACCAGGTACTGTTTGATGGAGGGAGACATATAAAATTTCTCAGAGATGTAAAGAGAAAAGTAGGATAAAAAAGGAAATTGGAAGCATGCCTATTTATTCAAAGTACTTTCCAAACTTTAGAAGTCAGCATGTTTTTGAACACTTGTTTATCAAATTGAGCTTAAATCATCTCTAGAAACTTCCTAATAGTGGGCAAATTTTAGTGAAAAATAGTTCTTATAAAAATCCTGAGCCATTCAGAAAAATGATAGATGTTGAGTGGTTAATCCAAAAGGAAGACTTCTGTTTAGTCATTTAATTCTAATTTTTGCAGATGCTTCATCTTATGAAATTAGCAAGAAAGAGGTGACAAAGGGCAGACAAAATATTTAAAATCAGCCCAAATAACAGCATTATTTTAATTGAAAAAAAACTTATAACTTGTTCATACTATTCTAATAAATCTAAACCTGAAGTTTCCTTAAAATTATTTTAACTAGCTAATTTTTCTTTTAACTAGAATCTTCTTTAAAAGCCTTGCTTCAGGCTTATGTCAGAGCTTATGTCTGAGCTTCCATGTGACAATGAGTATCTGAACCACACTTTGCAAATATGATGGTTTCTGATGTGGGGTCTTAAAATATATAAATAAGAGTATTACAGTGAAGCTCTAAAAATTCACCTTTTGTTGTCACCAGGTGAATATAGCCTGATCAAGTATAAATCAAAAGATTAGACTAAATGGTCTTCTTTGATCTTACTTGACTTACGACTTAAAACTAATTGTCAACTCACTGAAGAAAATAAAGTAAAACAATCTAGACAGCAGCAACTAATTGTAGAATTTTAGAATGTCTGGGAGAAGCCATAGTGAGAACCTCAGTACCAATCCTTTATTTTACAGAGACTAGCTTAAATCTGGTTTTGAAATTTGTGTCTGGGCATACATTTGACTACAAGGGGGTCTGATCACAATTTCACAAGTATTAACCAATATTCCATTAAATTTTATTTCAAAATAAAAATAAAAGCCAAGATATTTAACGAGGCTTGTGAAACCCCTTGTTTGGCTCCTACCAACTTCCCCATCCCCCCACCGCTGCCACCCCCACAGGAGAAGGTCTTTCCTATACCATGCATGGTGCCCTCCTTGCTGCAGTCGTCTGTAGACTCCCTTACAATCCTTTAGGATTTCAGCCCTGGCTGTCACTGTCCCCAGAACTACTTTAACATCAGTCTTAGTGATTTGACATTTCTTTTAATTTGCTGGCCCCTCAGTTCCTGGACTCTCTCTTCTAGGGATCTTGCCTGCTCTACCTTTGCTACCCGTCCTTTTGGGTCATGCCTTAGGTCCTGCATTTCCATTAACTGCACCTCTTCCACGCTCTCCGTTTGAAGCATTCTGCTGTGTCCTGCCATCTTATATATTTCAGCTCACCCCACACAGCACTTGGGCTTCTGGAGGGATCCGTAATCCACTAAGGACACCATCTGTGACTCGCTCACTTTTGCTCCATCCCTCAGCGCTCATCCTTATCCTGGTCCGATTCTGTGGCTCATCACTCCATTGCATGCACTCTTTTTCTCTCTGTTGTACTCACTTGACTTTGATTAAAATCTCAACTTTGGTTAAATTTAGCTCTACTTATTCCATTCCTGCCCTTGGGTAGCTACATGTGACCGAAATACACAGACATAGACATACATACACACACATATTTCTTGGTGTCCCAGATCCCAACCCAAATTAGCCACTCAAGGATATTATTCTAACAGTTCTCTCCTTTTGCTCCTCATCTTCAATTTTCCCTCTTTATTAGATCCTTTCCTGTCAGCATGCAAATGTGTTACTTCTTACATCTTAAAAACAAAACAAAACTCTTTTAACTCTTAGATTTCCAGGCACCTCCCCATTTCTCTCCTTTCTTATATAGTAAAACATGTTAAAATATTTTTATTATTATTATTTTTTTACTTGTTAATTCCAATTTCTTGCACCAGTTTTCTCTTGCACCCACTCTGGTCAGACTTCTACCCCCAGACTTCATAAAATCGTTGTTACCAAGGCCCTCGATAAGCTGTCCTTCACCAAATCCAGCGTCATTTCATGGTCCCTATTTTCTGAGTTGATGGCAGTATCTGACTCTGTTGATTGCCCTCTCTTCTTTTCCTCCTCCTCCCTCTCCTTCTAATTTTTTAAAAAAGATTTTATTTATTTATTTATTTATTTATTTATTTGAGAGAGAGAGAGAGTACAAGCAGAACAGCAGAGGGAGAGGGAGATGCTAAGATCTTGACCTGAGAAGAAGGCAGACTTAACTGACTGAGCCACTCAGGCGCCCTGATTGCCATCTATCTCTTCTTATTGGCTGCTCCTTCTTTTTTTTTTTTTTAAAGATTTTATTTGTTTATTTGTCAGAGAGGGAGAGAGCACAAGCAGGGGGAGCAGCAGACAGAGAAGGCAGAGGGAGAAGCAGGCTCCCCGCTGAGCAAGGAGCCCGATGCGGGACTCGATCCCAGGATCTTGGGATCATGATCTGGGCCAAAGGCAGTGGCTTAACCGACTGAGCCACCCAGGCGTCCCTTGGCTGCTCCTTCTTAAGTGTCCTTTGCTGGTTCCACCCCCAGTTCCCAAGCACTAAATCTTGAAGTGCCCTGAGGCTTAGTCCTTGGACTTCCATTCTTCCTATTTATTTTTATTCCCCGGGTGATCACATCCGTTTTCACAGACTTAAATGCCATACTGATGGCCTCCACCGTGCTGACCTCTTTTCTTGAACTCCAGACTCATCATCAACTTCCTAGTTAACCACTCCTCGTGGAAGTATAAACACCTTAAACCTGGTATTGACCAAAACCGAGGTCCTCCTAATTTTTAAATTTTGCTCTAACCTAGCTCCATGCAGTCTTTCCAATCTCAGTTAATGGCAGCTTCATCCTGGTGGGTGGTTGTGAGGCCAAAATCTTGGAGTCCTTAACTCTCCTGTTACATCTCACAGCCAGTCCATCAGCAAATATCATCATCTTTGTCTTTGAGGTGTATCTAGAATCCAACCACTTCTCATCCTCACTTGTGGCAACTCTCATCTTTTTAGTCTCTGTTACCTCTCCCCTGGATTATTTCAGTAGCTTTTTGAGTGCTCTGTTTCCATCCTTACCCACTTAATCTTTCTGCTATAAAACCTTTTAAATAATAAAGCCAGGTTATGTCCCTCCAATGCTCAAATTCCTCCAATGGCCTCCAGGCTTAGAGAATGAGCCAGGTCTAATAGAGGCTTACAAGGTCCTATAAAAACTGGTTGCTTGGGGCGCCTGGGTGGCTCAGGCAGTTAAACATCTGCTTTTGGCTCAGGTCATGATCTCAGGGTCTTGGGATTGAGCCCCGAGTAGGGCTTCTTGCTCAGTGGGGAGTCTGCTTCTCCTCCTCCCTCTGCCTTTCCCCCACTCATGCGCTCTCTGTCGCGCTCTCTCTCTCTCAAATAAATTCTTAAAAAACAAAACAAAACAAAACTGGCTCCTTGCTGTCTCTGATCTTGTCTGCCATCCCGCTATCCCTCATTTCTCCTTCTGCCCTCCTTCCCACCGTGTCAGCAGGCCAAGCATACTCTCGAAGGGGACTTCTGTGCTTGCTGTTCTCTCTTCCTCCTGATACTCACACGGCTCCGCCTCACATTCTTCAGGTCTCCTCAATGCCACCTCCTCAAAGAGGTCTTGCTTGAGTATTAGATTCAAAATAACATCTACACTCCTCCTTTCCAACCCAGCACGCTCTGTCCTCACCTGGCTTGTTTTCCCCATAGCACTTAATCAACACCTAATTCTAATTTTTCCCAATACCATGTGAGTTCCATGAAGACAGGGACTGCGTTCAATACTATGTCTCCAGTTCTAAAACAGCGATTAGCATTTTAAGATTTCAATAAATATTTGCTGAAAAATTAAGTAAAAGAATGAGAGAGTTGTTTCCTTTGTCTGGAACTTTCGCTTCTTACCCTTTCTCCTTTTTTTCTCACTCATCCTTTAAGTCTCAGATTAAATGTCGTTTTCCTGGAGAGGCTTCTTGCTGGTGGTCTAATTTAAAGAGATCCCTTTGTTATAATCTTTCAATTTCCTTTTCTTTCGTTGTGCTTGTCAAAACCCACACTTTTGACATTATTTGTGTGATTACCGAACGTCTGTCTTCCTCACTCTAGTCTAAGTTCCATAAGAACGAGAACTAAGTGTGTTTTGTTTTTCACTGTATCCCTAACACAAGCCTCAGTACTTGGCCCAGCATTGACACGCACATATCTGTTGATGAGGGAATATGAAGATTTGAATCAGCAGGTGGAAAGCCATTTACTCTCACAACTTACCTTCTTTGCTGATATTCCCCTGCCTATTTCCAGCTCCATGAGAACTGGCTGATGAAAAGTAGTAATATTAGAAAAGTGTCTGTTCCTTTTAGTAAAGGGAAGTGGGGGGAGGGAGGTACTAGGATATTATAATTTACAATAACAAGTACATATTTGGTCTTGTCTCCATTTCTGGCACAGAGCTCCTAAAGCTCTTGGAATTTCCTAAGTGATGAGAACCATAAAGATGTCTTTTGTTATGTTGATGAGGTGACTTTTCCACTTTTTCGAAGGGTGAGGCTGGTTGCCTAGAGATCCAACCTTGTGACTACAGGGTTAGAACTTTCAGTCCCACCTTCCACCTCCAGGCTGAGGAGAATCAGCTGGAGGTTGAACCAATCACCAACGGCCAATGATTTAATCAATCATACCCATGTAACGATGCCTCCATAAAAACCCAAAAGGATGGGGTTTGGAGAGGTTGAGGGTTGTTGGGAGAGTGTGTGCCTGGAGAGTTCCCGGAAGCTCCAAGCCCTTTCCCCATACCTTGCCCCACGCATCTCTTCTTTCTGGCTGTTTCTGAGTTTTATCCTGTTGTAACAGACTGGTGATCCAATAAGTAAAATGTTTCTGTGAGTTCTGGGGGCTGTTGTAGAAAATGAATCGAACCCGAGGAGGACGTCATTGTAACCTCCCATCTATAGCTGGTGGGGTAGAAGAGCAGGTGACACCCTGGACTTGGGATTGGTGTCTGGAGCTGAGAGTGGCGCAGGCGAGCAGGCGTGTAGGACCGAATCCTTGACCTGTGGAAATCTGACACTGTCTCCAGGTAGACAGTGTCAGAATTGAGTTGACTTGTAGGACACCCAGCTGGTGTCTGAAAATTGCTTGGTGGGGTAGAGAATGCCCCCCTCCAGCTCCTAACACACACACTGGAATTGGGAACCCCTTTTGGGTGCTTTTTATCCTACCACAGAGTTATTTTTCTTTCCCTCTATTAATGAAGAGATTGGTGAATATTTACTACATGGAAGTATCTCTGTAAAATAATTCCAAACCTGACCTATAATGAGAAATATTACTGTACTTTTTTCCCTTTTAACCAGGTACACATCCAAACGTAAACAAAAATTGGTCTATGCCATATTTCTTGAATGGCCCATGTCAAGACATCTGTTTCTTAGCCAACCGAGAGCTACTTTGGGAGTAACAAAGGTAAGGGGATTTTATCTTTATGTAAATTATCTTTATGTTACTTTTATCCCTCATAAGAGTACAGGTTTCCCCCACGATCCGAAAGAGAGCATTGCTATGAAACCTTTCATAAACTGAAATGGTGTAAAGCAAAGATGTAATTACCATTAATTTATGTGGAAGTTTTTTTTGAATATTTCCAGAGCCCCAAAAGTAACCTCTCTTAGGCTCTTTGGATACCTTAGAACACATCTTGCTAGTAGATGCATGAAATGAATTGCGATAAAGATGCTCACAGACACAGTTCAAAGCTGTGGCAGCTTGATGCTGAGATGCTGAGTGTAGGAAGGAACTTGCTGCCGCTCGGGCTGCTGCTTGGGGTGTGCGCTGCCTCTAACACGGCTCTCTGCAAAACAAACACTGACTGCTATTTTTACTTTTTGCCTTTTTTTTGTAAAAGTGAAAATCCTCTTTAGATTTCTTTCAGTTACAGCAACGAGTACTAACTACTGTAGGACTTTCATAAAAGTGAAGTGGCATAACACAAACTTTCAAAAAGTGAGGGATACTGTAATTTTAAAATGAACTTCATCAGTGGCAACCTTTGGCCAAAGCTTTGAAAGTTTTCTTTCATTTCCCAGAAGACTAAACTTATAAAACAGCCATGTTATCTCCATGCATATCAATGTAAAATAGATATTCTTTCTCACAGTTATTTTAGGTTGTTCAGGTTCTGCAAGCATCCAGAATGAATTCTGGAATTCATAAATACATACACATGTAGACATACATAAAATGAATTCAAATTCTCCCCCAGATGTCCCATCCCAGAATACATCTGAATAAAAGTAAGATGTGCAGCCTTACTATTTTAAGTCATTAAAAAAATCTGGAGAAAGTTAATCTAACAGTTGTAACCAACAGATCTGGCACTGAGTTCATTTTGATATATTTTATAGCTTATTTTTAAGAAACTGACAATTTCCTTGGATGTAAATTGTCTATATGCTTCTCCTTGCATCATTTTCCATATTTCATTTCTAACAGATCAGGCAGAAAGAAAGACAGAGTTCAAATTTGATGTTTAGTTATAGCTTAGTGGCCTGGGTATGACATCAGCCTTTTATTTTATCTGTATTCTGTTTGGCTCCCATTAATACTGTTATTTAAAAGTTCATGGCCTTTGTTTTTGTGTTGCTCTACATGATAGGCAAAGTTTTCTTGCTCAAAATAACTGCAGATATGTAGGAAATTACTTATATCTAAATCCACTTAGTATAAGACTAAGGATATAAAACAATTACAGTAATAATCGATCAGACCTACGTATTATTGATTACGGGAAAATCTGGGGAGGAAGTGTTGCTAGACAGGGGGGTAGGGGAGGCACCTTTCTCCATACATTCTGTGCTAGAATTACGCAGGCCCTATGTTGGGCAGATTGGTTCCAGAATCCTTTTCCCTAGTCCTCTCTTCAGTGTTTTCCCTACTCGGACAGTATTCAACCTTACAATTCTTCTTTTCCAACTCTTGGATGCTTTTATATGAAAGGAATACATGAGTAAGACACATGTATGCACTCATTTGGATCAAGGGTTAAAACAGTGTGTGAACCACTAAATAAAACCAAAGATGAGTCTCCTGTCTACAGTGTTTTAAAGAAATACCAGCTACTCTTTCCAAATAAAGTGGGTGAATCAAAGAGATACATTCGGAGATATTTGTGTGTGTTTTTAATTTCAGATTAAACTGCTGGGACATGGACAGCCACTTAACTGGACTTCTTTGAAGCCAAATGGCTTACTGGTAGAACTGCCAAATCTAACCTTGCATCAGATGCCCTGTAAATGGGGCTGGGCTCTAGCATTAACTAACGTGATCTGATTTGCGGCAGAGAGGTTCATGCTTCAGGTACGCTGAAGACTAGAAAATATCAGGTTTCTATAATTGTAGCACATAGAGAAAGCAATTGTAAAACTGGTTGAGGAAAGTCAAGTAATTGTTTAGGCAATGCAGACCTTTCCCCTCTTACTCCTTAATGTTTTTCCTAAATTACCCATGTTAACTGTTTTAATTCTCCAGTGTACTTTGCCATGAAAGTCTCTTCACATTGAGTTTATTTCCATGTGTGATTAAGAGGTGGAACCATGTGTGATTAAGAGGTGGAAATTTTGTTTTACAGTAGCTAGGAATTGGTAGTGGTAAGGACTGACTGAATTGTGTCTCCTGAATTGTGTCTCGAATTCATTTGTTGAAGTCCTAACCCCCAATGTGTCTGTATTTGAAGACAGAGTCTTTGAAGAGGTAACTATAAGGTTAAATAAAGTCATCAGAGTGGGAACCTAATCCAGTATGACTGGTGTCCTTTTTTTTTTTTTTTAGATTATTTATTTATTTATTTGAGAGATTATTTATTTATTTATTTGAGAGAGAGAGAGAGAGAGAGCATGAGAAGGGGGAGGGTCAGAGAGAAGCAGACTCCCCGCTGAGCAGGGAGCCCAATGTGGGACTCCATCCTGGGACTCCAGGATCATGACCTGAGCCGAAGGCAGTGGCTTAACCAACTGAGCCACCCAGGCACCCATGACTGGTGTCCTTATAAGCAAAGAAAGTGACACTGTGGATGCAAGCACATGGAGGAAAGGCCATGTGAGGACACAGGGAGGAGGCACCATCTGCAAGCCAAGGAGAGGGGCCTTAAGACAAACCCAAACTGCCAACAGATTGGGCTCTCAGCCTTCAGAATTGTGAGAAAATAAATTACTGTGGTTTAAGCCATGCAGTCTCTGGTATTTTGTTATGGCAGCCCTAGCAGATTAATACAGGTGATAGGTATATAATAAATGTGGCCTAATACATATTTCCAATGCACATAGTAATTCTCTTTTTATAAAAAAAAATTCTTTTTTTTCTCTCTTGGTAATAAAACTGATATATGTTTACTGTAGGTATTTTGAAACAGAAAAATGCTCAAAGCATTTTAGAAATGCTAAAGCCACTGTTTAGAACACCACCGTTAATATTTTAGTACATATTCTTTCAGGGTTTTTGAGGTGGGGTGGAGGATGTGTGGGATTGGAGGTATAGGCCAATTTTTTTTTTTTTTAATAGGCCAATTTTTGTAGGTGAGCTAATTTGAGCTCCAATTTAAATTAATAAATATGTTTCCTGTATTTGCCTTCAAGCAAATTGAATTTGAAAACCTAGCTGAAAATTAGGAATTCTACTAAATCTTCCCTAAGAATTAAGCAAAATAATGAAGTAAAAATAATATTGATTTTGATGTGAATTTAAAGAAACACTGATTAGAGAACTCTCTCCTCAACAAAAGATGTTTAATTGGCCAGATCTTTATTTGAAGTACTGCAGGATCCATTTTGTTACCTTAATCAAATGCAGACATGTCACTGTTTCCAAAAAATGCTTCAAATAGAGAATGAAACCAAAGTACACATTTATTTCCTAAAATCATGCTAATGTTGAAAACTTTTTAAAAAATTACTCACTGTTAAAGTTCCTAAAATTACCAAATTTTTGAAAACATGCCAACATATTTACATATATAAATATGTTAATAGTTATAAATCCCAATTAATATTTTATTAGGGATCCAACTTGGACAGATTTATATGATCCCAAACACTAGACTAAGAAAAAACAAAAAAAAGGAAGTTTAGTTATTCAATAGCTACGAGGGAGCTAAATGACAAAATACAGTTCAGCATTGAACCCAACTATATTAAAAAATATCTGTGATACAAGGGCAAGAATTATAGTAAGGATAATTAAAAATCAGATCTCTCATTACCTATTTTAAGCCAATAGTTTTTATCCTCCAAAAAAATAATCCTTTTCCCAGAGTTCTTAAATAGGTACAAAATGGCCAGATTTGAATTTCAGTAACTCCTGGTTTTCCTTTAATGACTGGAGAAATATTGAAGGCAAAACAAACTAGATTATTAGACTGAATAGTCATTGATATTTTAAATATGGATACCACTGTAATAAGATTCTATCTCTTTTTTTTATGAGTGCCATATTCAAGCAACACAATTATTCTAAAAGTTCAGGCTATTCAACTAAGTATGAATCAAGACAATAGAAGACAAGACAGATGTTTTGCCTTCTGTTCATTTCAGTTTTGTAAGTGAAAGAACTGGTTAGATAAAATCTTCCTACTTTCCAAGCAAATAAAATAAATGGTCTTACCAAATTTTTATATATACACAGTAACAAACACATTTATACAAGTTTGAAGGAGAAAAAGTAGAAGCAGTTTTAAGTAATCTCCATTCAACCAATTTACTGGGTTAACTGATGCTCTCCATCTCCTTGGAAAAGCATACTGATTGGTTCCTAGGGCAAGCTACATGCTTTCTGCTAATAGACTTCTGTCTGGCACACCCTTTACTTCGATATCTACTTGCTGCAATGTATGTCTACCCAGCTGAGTTGAGTTGTTACTATAGTGGGTTGAATAGTATTTCCCAACAATTCATGTTCACCTGGAAGCCAAGAATGTGATCTTACTTGGAAATTGTGTCTTTGCAAATGTAATTAAAGTAAGTGTTGAGATAAGGTCATACTATATGTAGGCAGGTCCTAAATGAGAGTATGCTTATAAGAGATACACAGACACACAGAGAAGGCCATGTGAAGACTGAGACAGAGACTGGAGTTTGCTGCTATAAGACAAGGGACACCTGGGCCACTGGAAGCTGGGAAAGTCAAGGGTTGAAGTCTTCCCTAGAGCCTTCAGAGGGAGCATGGTCCTGCTGACACCTTGACTTCCTTGGACTTCCAAGGAGCAGAATGGTGAGAGGACAGATTTCTGTTGTTTTAAGTCACTCAATTAGTGATAATTTGTTACAGTGGCTCTAGGAAATTAAAAGTTATCAAACCGATTATGCCAGTTGAACTTTTTATCATCATTATACAAACTGTGATAAGGTGAGTGTAAAGAGTTGTAGTCTCTGAAAAAACCAAGCTGAACTTTGGGAAGACTAGATAAAAATGTGTTGCTTTTTTTAGGGGAGGCTGGCTGGCTGTCAAAAGAACATGCGACTCTTGATCTCGGGGTTGTGAGTTCGAGTCCCATGCTGGGTAGAGATTACTTAAAAATAAAATCTTTAAAAAAAAGTGTATTGCTTTAAAAAAAAATTAAAGGTATTGGTAAATTGTGGGCAAAACAGTTCTAAAAGACTGGAGGAAAATATAGCAAAAATCTACAAAAATTCTGTATCCCTGGTTCACAACTATATAATGTAATGCAATGTGTGTGATTTGTACAAGAAAGATAACTAGAGGATGCCTAGAAGCAGACCTATACTAAAAAGAAAAGACCCGGGTCTTACATTAAATAATTGACAAAGAATATTTATATTTTAAGTTAAAATATATAAGACCAAGTTTTTTAAAAAGATTTTATTTGAGAGACAGTGAGTGCATGCACATGAGTAGGGAGAGGGGCAGAGGGAGAAGCAGACTCTCCACTGAACCAGGATCCTGACGTAGGGCGCGGTCTGACCTGAGCCAAAGGCAGAGGCTTACCTGACTGAGCAACCCAGGAGCCCCTCAGAATGAGTTTTTTGTGCATGATACCCTGCTTTAAGTGACCTTTTGGATTAACCAAACAACTAAGGGTCTCAGATAAGAGGGCTCTTACTGTACTAGTTGAAGACAAATTTATAATGTCTAAGGCCAATTAGCTTCAAATACATGTGGTTTTTACCTTGTCGTCTCTTTAACTGCCACAACTCCACAGATGTAGGACTCCAGGTAAAAATTTTCAGCTGACCAGGTTTTGATTCTTTTATAAGGCCATACCTGTTCCATCTCAAATATTCCTTGGATGAAATCCTGGGTTAATATTGCTGGAAGAGATGCAGGCCCTATTACATACACATTCACTAATTTTCCAAAACGCAGTTTTTCAGTCACCCTATTAGAAAATAGTATCACTGTATTCTGTCAAATTTTGAGGAGAAGCATTGCTCTTCTCTCCACTTTTATATCTGTTTTTTCTTTTCTTTCTTTAAAACACTGTAGACTCCCTAGTGGTTGACTTTGGGCCTTGCTTGCCTCGCCTTGGAAGAGACTTCAAAATTCATTTTGTATCTTCTACTACTTAGCTATAATGTTATGTTTGAGGAACATAAAGTGATGTCACTGAAAATATTCTTATATTACTGAAAATGTATCTACTATACTGATGATTCATTTATTTCTGCCCTAATTACACTTATAAATATAGAATATAGATTTAACTAGAGACAATGAATTATTTCTTTTCAGAAGGAAATGCTATTTATTTTTTCTAAACAAAAAAGTTAAAAGAAAGCATCAATTATATTACCAGTTAAAATAAAACTTGAAAACTAGCATAGTCTCCCAAAATAAGAGCAAAAAATGCTACAGGACAAATAAAATTAACGGCTCTAAGGTATTAACTCAACAAAACCATATTTTACTAAAATATTTTATTGCAATAAGGTATTTACTGTCTCAAAATCAATACAAAGTTATTAAAATTATTTACATAAAAATGAATGAAAGTATGTAGATAATAATAGCTGTTGAGTAAAGAGCATCGGCACAATTTTAGCCTCTAAATCAATACCTAATTTCCTAAGAATTGTTAACAATAGTAAAAAAAAAAATTACTGATCATGGTTGTTAAATTCACTGATTTCCATAAACAGAAAAGTCCTCCATCGGTTTTATTTACGATAAATAATTTATACCTTTGAAGAGTAACTGAAGAAAGGTCTGATTCCCTCATCTATACTGCAGTCCAGTGGATTTTATGATTAGTTAAGTAGTACATTTTTTTCTAAATGTCACTTATTTCTCAAACATATTTTTTCTCAGTATTAATGTCCATGTATATTACATTTCATATAATATTAAAGTATCTACACTAGTTTTTAGTCAGTTTGGAAGTAATATCCACGGTATAACAAATATTTGCACTGTGTACACTCAGATATGCCCACAAAAACTAGTCTGTTGGTGACCTGACTTTAAAAAAATATATTAAGATGCCAAATAAGTCTATTTTATTATGAAATGAAGACTTTGATTAAGAATATATTTTTATTAGGCATTTTGGTAACAAATCATTACCCTATATGTAGTTGATTTATTCAGTGTATTTTTAAAAGTAAATGAATTCCATTGTAGTTTTTCTTGAAGGAAAAGAAATCACTTCTCCAGTTGTTGAGGAGTACTAAAAGCTTCGTACACATTAGCAGCAAAGTCTTTCACTTGCTCCATCATCAACAGATCCTAGCAAAGATGACAATAAAACATTACAATTTTTAAGAAGTATAGATCATTTGAATCCATATCTGCAATTTGAACAATGAATTTATTTAGCTCTAAGTTTTATGGCATTAAGGCCAAAAAGAAAATCATTTAATGAAGGGAATATTTTTTCTTATATATAATAAGTTCTAGGAGATACTTATTGTTTAGGTTCTTATGTGAATGATGGTATGATAAGTACTCAAGTGTGACTTGAGAAGAAGACCAAAAACTGTCTTCAAATGGACTTCTATGTGTGCCAAGGGCTAGAAACATTATCTGTTGCATAAATGATTATAGTACTAAAGATCTAAATCTAAAGGTACTTTTGCTAGAAGCTGACGTAACATGGTTGTGAGATATATTACTTTTTTAGAAGATCTAACATAGAATGCATGTAGCATGTCATATATTATTGCATATATGTACATAAACTGCACATAGACACTTTAGAACAAGGGTTCTTAAGAGATTTGTAAATGGAAAAATAAGAAAAAATTACATTTTTATTTTCATTAACCTTTAACTAAAATCTAGTATTTCTTTCAATTATGAAATTGCCAATCATGATAGTATTAGCATGGCCTATGATTTTGTCTTCAAAAGAAATCAGACATTTTCACATATGATAGTTGCAGAAGTTGTATGAACTGCTGTTACAGCTTGTGACTTAATGCGTGAACAAAACAATACTGCTTCTTCATAAATTTGATTTAAAAAAGCATTTTGAAAACTATTAATTGGTTTTCTTTAAAACTTATGTATTTTGTAATATGCGTTCATAGACATTTTTCAGGGAAGGGGCCCATAGGCTTCATCAGATTGTGAAAAGATCCACGACACAGAAGCATTTGAGTGCCCCTGTGAATATCTGGGAAACAGTAAGTGAAATTGTCCTTTATGTTCTCTCTTAAGTATCAGAAAACCCGAGTGAGCGGTAGACAAGTCTTGATCTCAATAAATTTGTGATTAAATTCTCTGAAGGCAATGTGGCATTTTAACTCATAGAAATTATAGTTAAAAGAACAGGTAGGAATCTTGTCAATTAATAGTGTAGTGTATTAGTTTAATCTACATTCAGTCACACTCAAAAACTTTAAATATCAATGGTGTTTTTATCAGATTGAAATCTTTTGTTTTCATTATCAATTATTCAGATTTTAAGTAATGTAGTACATGAATTACTTAAGGATTAAAGTGGGTGGTGGTATATTATGTATGCTTGGTTGTATTTCCCACTTGTTGCCAAGATGAACAGCCTACTGACGAAGCTAGAGACTTTTATGAAAGTGGAGAAAGGTAAAGTTAAGGTTTAAATGCCAGAAGTTACAACCTTTTTCTCTCACTGATATTAAAAATTTAAACTAAGTTTTTGATTAAAAAATTGAGCTTAAATTAAACTTTAAGTGAAAGGAGATCGTTCTTATTCACTCATCCCTCTGCAATCTCAATGTCTAACTGTCATGGGTGAGAAAGATGACACAGAAGACTGAAGAGAACAGTGAGGGAAAATAAGCATGTGAAGGACTAACTGATGAAGCTATACACAGAAAGAAAGAAATACGATCTGTGGTCTCAGTGCTTTTCACATTCACAAGTAGATAGTACAAGGAAGATAATCTAACTTGTCTGAGACACAGGGCACTGAGAAGATGCCATCCTGACATTTCGGCCTTAGAGTCTCCTTACTGTCCATTACTACAGTAGTTGGGAATTGAGGTGTATTGCAAACAAGTTTTTACTTTTTTTTTTTTCTTTTAGGTAGTTCCATGGCTAGTGTGGAGCCCAACATGGGGCTTGAACTCATGACCCTGAGGTCAAGACCTGAACTGAGATCATGAGTTGGAGGCTTAACTGACTGAGCCACCCAGGCACCCCGCAAACAAGTTTTTACTTCTAATACAAGTTTTGGTCTTTTAAACCAAGTTTTTTAATCCAAGTTCGCAAGTGACTCAGAAAAAAAACTATGTAGATTCAAAGTTACTATTTCAATAATATGTCTTAATGCATTCCAAAATGCTTTTCTAAGAAAGGATAGAGTTATAGGTAGTACTGTCTTATGCAGCTTTTCATGAGATTATTGGTACACTATTAACAGTCATATTTATTAAATCTAAAATGCTTTACTTTTCCAAAAAATTTTTTTAGTTTTCCTCCAAATTGTGGAACTGGATTACTGATCTCACAGCTCAATCTTATTACCAACAGTTCAATGCAAAACATTGAAACAGTAAGTTCAACTGACCACCAGAATGTATGTGGACTAAAAATGCAGGCTAATTGGTGTTGGACATAACACGGAAAAAGGTATTCCCAAACTCATAAATTTGCCATGATACACTGTTGCTTTCATGGGGCATTCTACCACACTCTACCTGTGATTTTAAGTTTTTGGTTTCTTTGACCATAAATATCATAGGAGAGAAATGTAATTTTATTTCAGACAAATATAACCACAACCAAAGATACAATGTTTTTAATAATACCCCCAAACTTTCTTACCTGAACAAAATGACTAGGTGTTTCACTGCAAACGGAATGGATCTGTCCATTTACTATTGGAATTATCTTAGCTAATGGCAAGCTGACACTGGAAAGACTGAAAAATCATCATAGTAATAATTATTTTCTGAAATTATGGGAACATAACATTTTAATTATAATGCAATACAGTCACTGAAGAATGCTCACAGAAACGTATTAAGAAGAAAATAAAAATCACACATAATTCTACCCCCTAGAAATAACAACTGTAACTGACATCATGGTTAATTTCTTCCAGTTATTTTTATACACATCTATGCTTTTTTTGTGTGTTTTTTAAACACAAGACTATAACCTCCCCAGCAATAGTTTTTTATTTTTTTATTATATCATGAACATTTTCCATCTTATTAAAAGTTCTTCTAAAGTTTTAACCTAGTTTTTAATGATTGATTATAAGGCTAATTCATCCTCTAGCTGTGACAATTGAGATCTAGCTCCTTGGAGTTGGGCATTTAAGTTTTTGCCTAATTTTCCTTAAATAGTTCTTTGTATTGACACAGAGTTACTGGGTCAAAGGGTATGACTTTTTATTTAATTAATTTATTTATTGAGAGAGAGCGCACAAATTGGGGGAGGGACAGAGGGAGAGAGAGAGAGAGTCCAAGCAGCCTCCCACTGAGTGCAGAGCCTGAGGAGGGGGTTGGTCTCAGGATCCTGAGATCAGGACCTAAGCCCAAATCAAGAGTTGAACATTTAACTGACTGAGCCACCCAGGTGCCCGAAGGGTATGAATATTTTAAGGTTTATAATGTATATTGACAGATGCCCTCTGCTTCTCCAGCAGTGTGGGAGAAAACCTGCTCGTTATGCCTCTATCTACATCAAGCATTAGCTTTTAAAAAAATCTTGGCATGTCTGATAGCTCAAAATGGTATCTTACAGGGCGCCTGGGTGGCTCAGTTGGTTAAGCATCTGCCTGGGACTCAGGTCATGATCCCAGAGTCTTGGGATCGAGTACCCCATGCCACATCGGGCTCCCTGCTCAGCGGGAAGCCTGCTTCTCCCTCTCCCAGTCCCCCTGCTTGTGTTCCCTCTCTCGCTGTCTTTCTCTCTGTCAAATAAGTAAATGAATAGAATCTTAAAAAAAAAAAAATTAAAAAACAAAAAACAAAACAAAAAACCAAAGTGGTATCTTACAGTTTTAGTCTATGTTTCTCTCAATTACTAGTAATGTTGAATGTTTCTCCTCCCTACTCAAGTGAACTACACCATTATCTATCTGGGTGTATAAGAAGAGACCTGGGCTTTTTTTTTTTTTTTTTTAAATATTTTATTTATTTATTTGCCAGAGAGAGAGAGAGAGAGAGCACAGGCAGGCAGAGTGGCAGGCAGAGGCAGAGGGAGAAGCAGGATCCCTGCTGAGCAAGGAGCCCGATGTGGCACTCGATCCCAGGACACTGGGATCATGACCCGAGCGGAAGGCAGCCACTTAACTGACTGAGCCACCCAGACCTCCCGAGACCTGGGCTTTACTTTGGCATTTCTCTATCCTGACTATATCAAATCCCTCCACAATCCTAAATATCTCCTAAGTGGGTCTACCTCTCCCTACTGCCAAACCTAATCCAGGCTAAGCAGTTTCCCTTGTCTGGACTATAGCAGTGACCTTCTAACTTCTAAGTGCTCAACAATCATTTTTTTTGATGAATAAATGAATGTGTGATTATGGATGATATAATGACTGTTAAATGATGAAACAATTTGTAAACAATGATGAAATAATTTTTGTGTGTGGGTTATAGACTTAGGTTTATTACATTAAATGCAATACTTTATATATTTATACCTGAGGCTACACTAGAAATTTCCTTTTAAACATCGCAAAAATGCTGAAGCTATGTTGTCTAACCAGTATGCTTTGCTGAGATTTGAGGCAATGAATAAAAAGAAAAAGGAGTGTGGAGATTTATGTATTCCTGAGAAAATTATGCATTATTGTCCCTTATGATAGCATTTTTCAAAATCTATCATGTTTTTGTTTACCTGTTTGATGTCTCTCTTTGTACATTAATTTTTCTTCAATAGAAACTGAAGACACTACTATCATACAGGTCTGTGAGGTTAGGTAACATGACTGTTTTACTCACTGTATTATCCCAGTACTTAGTAAAGGGCCTAGTGCACAGTATGTGCTCAATACGTACTTGCTGAATCAATAAATACAAGTCTTTGTTTATCCACTGCTATATCCCACCCCAATTCTCCTTTCCCAATTCCTTCTCCACAGAGCAATCCAAGTGATCCTACAATGTAAATCCCATCATGTAACTCTCCTGCCACTTCCCTCATGGTTCCCCAGCACCCTCAAGATGACAACCATAATCTGTATGTGTTCAATTCTCCAACTTGATCTCACAATTCCCCTTTTCCTAGTTCCAGCTGTTCAGCTGTCACACCAGCTTCTTCTGGGTCCTGCTCTTTTCAAAGTCTTTGCCCTGTGGCTTCTGCCCTAAATGTCAACTGCCCCACTCCAGTTCAAGGCCGTATTTAATAGATGCTCATCTTTTAGTTCTCAGTTCAAATTCTTTCCTCAAGGAAGCTGCTTGACTTTCCATGCTTGTTCAAATACTTTTATCATATGTTCAATGTTCTTTTCCTTTTAACACTTATCACAGTTTGTACAATTTTGTTTATTGTCTTTTTCTCTTCTATTGTCAGCTCCATGAGAACAGAGACCTGGTACAGTGCCTGATACATAGTAGGTGTACAACAAATAGATGCTAGATGAATGGAAAAATTGGCACTTCTACTTCTCTTTTCTGAGTTATCTGTTTGTGTCTATGACCATTTCTTTCTTTGGGTGTTTCCTTCCTTAACTGATGAGCCCATAATGCTATTAACCTCTTTGTATAATAGATACTGTTTGCAAACATTTTCTCCAATATATCATTTGTATTTAATACCAATTATAAAGCTAATAAAGCTTGTTTGAGCTGTAAGTTTTACATTTTACAGCCAAACCTATCACTTTCTTTTGTAAAGTTCTCTACTTTCATTCTTAGACTTTCTCATCTTGAACTCTGGCAAATATTCACCTGTTCATTTGTTTTTATTGTTTAAACCTCCTAGATTTTTTGGCTATGAGTGTGGTACAGAAGGGTCTAACTTTATTATTATTTTACATTAGTCATTGTAAAATGACTAATCTGTCTTATCGTTTACTAAATAATACATCTCCTCCTCACCTTCATCATGTACTAATTTTCTGTGTATTTTAGAGTCTGTTTCTGGATTTTACATCCTATTCCATTGGTTTATCAATTATGAATAACATATTATTCTAATAATTTCACCTTATATGTTTTATAAGGAAAGTATATTTATTGCTTACTTTTTCAATAATTTCTTGAATATTATATGTTATGTGCATATGTTATATGTATATAGTATATACAGGAATATATACATATAATACACACACACATATAATTTGAGCTTGTATTAGCTAGCAACACTTTTCAGTTGATTCTCTTTGAGGGTTCTAGATCATTTTGTCTCTTTGCCAATGACTGAAAATCTATTTTCTTTCTTTTTTTTTTTTTAAGGATTTTATTTATTTATTTGACAGGGAGAAAGAGATCACAAGTAGGCAGAGAGGCAGGCAGAGGGAGAGGGAAGCAGGCTCCCCGCTGAGCAGAGAGCCAGATGTGGGGCTTGATCCCAGGACCCCGAGATCATGACCTGAGCCGAAGGCAGAGGCTCAACCAACTGAGCCACCCAGGTGCCCCGAAAATCTATTTTCTTGACTTACTGTGATGGCTAGAACTTTCACTACATTTTAAATAAAAGGAATAACATAAGGCATCATGGAAATATTTCTAGTATTGAATTATGGAGTATGAAGTTGATTACCAATACAGAAGAGAAAAAACTTGACAGGAAATATCTACTGAATACCTACTGTGTGTAATGAAATATGAAAGGGAATTAGCTAGTCTCTGACTTTGAGAGGAGGATTAAAATATAACTGAGGAACATGATTCCAGTTCTAGGTGAAAAATATAGGTTGTATGGGATAGTAAAGCACGGAGTACTGTAGGAGTTTAAACCACTGGCTGATGTGGTTATAACACAATTTTTGCAATTCTTTAGGGTATAAGGTCAAGTATTTGTGTTAAAACAATTATTACAATTCTTTATCACTACTCAGGAAATAACTAACACCTTGCTAGGTAGAGATTATATTGAAGTTTTTTTAATTGGAGCACCTTGATTTAGGGAGTATACAGTGGCTGACATTTATTTTTGTATAACTTAAAGAAATTCTAAAAAAGATTTTAGGGTGATACTTAAATTGTTTAAGAAAATAAATATTATTGCTCTAAGTATTCCAAATCCTCAATGTTAATTGCAAATTATTCTTTTTTATACAATAAAGAAGGGTTCCAGAGAATTGAGTAAATAATTTCTTGTCCTATGTATTTAAGAATTAAATTGGATATGACACATTCATACTGAATATCACTTACTGTTTCTCTTCATTTTAATGGACTAGTTTATAGTCAGTTAACATTGGTTTAGTAGTTATTATTTTCTGAGTTTAATATAAAAAACTACAAAACAGGTTATTAAAAAGTATAAATTCTACTGGGAGACCCAAAATATTCATGCTGAAATAAGGATATAATAAAATCACATGATACATTTTAGCAGTATGTCTTAGAAATAATTGTGATTAAAATTACTAACAATTGCACTAACTACTCCCAATCCTACAATAAGAGCTAAAAATGAATACGTTATATAGTTGTAGAAGTAAGAGATAATTCATCAAATGGGAATTTATAACAAGAATGCCTGGTTATTTTAATGACCAAACTATTCAATAATGTGGTCCAGTTATGGGTTACAGTTATTAAATACATGTTCAGTTTTATATTCTCAAGAATTAAAAAAAACCCCAAGAACTGGAATTTGGCTTACAGAAAGGTAGTTTCACAATTTATTTCCACATAGCAGCAAAATTTGGGGAAGAAATGAAATTTTTAATATTGAATCCAGAAGGAGCTTCTACGGAGTCATTGGTTTAAAGGAGTTTTATTTGTTGACAAATGATCAATCAAATTTATCCTCTAAGATTTTTTTTATTACCTGTAACAAAAAATAAACACATCCAAAGTACTCTTTTATTAGAGCATTCATTAGACACATAACATTTTTTGTCATCTTACCTACTCATGGAGTTGCTATGTTGAAGGTCCTGTTCAGTAGGTCGAAAGAACTCAGCCATATTGTCTAGCAGTCTGCTAAAACCTCGGTTTAAACATGTATTCAAAACTGTACTAAAATCTGGACTATACAAAATAAGAAGGATAAATTGCTTTTTAGATTCGCAATGGAAAAGGAAATAAATTCAATAACTATGTTGTTATCTTTGACAGCCACCCACATTTCTAGTCACAACCTACTTTTTGTAGCCTAAAACACTGTAAGATTATATCAAGGAGTTAATCATCCAGCACTTTGTACAATGTGTTTCTGAAAATATCAGTAACAGTATTACTTCTCTTCAGGAAACTTTTTTTTTTTTTTTAAAGATTTTATTTATTTATTTGACAGAGAGAGAGAGAGAGAGAGCACATGAGCAGGGGGAAGGGCAGGCAGAGGGAGAGGGAGAAGCAGGCTCCCCGCTGAGCAGAGTGTCCAATGTCAAGAGGCTTGATCCCAGGACCCTGAGATCAGGACCCGAGCCAAAGGCAGATGCTTAACTGTGCTGAGCCACCCAGGCACCCCTCTTTAGGAAACTCTTGAAGAGGAATCATATAGTCACAGATATTGGTTTGCTTTACATACTGTGTCATGACATCCCAGTGAGATAGAAAATTTTATTATCATGTACAGATGAGAAAATGGATACTTAGAGATGAAGAAATTTGTTCAAAGGTATGTAATTAGTAAATGGGAGAGCTAGAATTTGAACCAGGCCTTTCTTGAACCAGTTCAAGCTCTTTTTGTTATATTATGTAAGTATCTCACAAAACCTCTTTTTTTTTTCTTTTTTAAGTAGATTCAATGCCCAGCGTGGAGCCCAGTGTGGGGCCTGAACTTACAACCCTGAGATCCTCTATCCAAAAAGGATAGCCAAGAGCCGAGATCAAGAGTTGGATGCTTAACTTACTGAGCTACCCAGGAGCCCCAAAGCCTCTTTGATATAAAGAATAATATATATGTGTTATAAAGTTAGAAAATACGTAGTTGCACAGATTCGTTTGATCTTTAACATCTAGAAATCTCAAGCTCATGGGAGTGTTGGGCTAGGGGCTATAAGTTTAGGAATTACTAGCATACAGACAGTGGTTAAAGCAATGGGGGAGTATGAAATTGTTTGGGACAGCTGAGGATGAAATAAGAACAAATACCTTAGAAAACTAATGTTTATAAGAAAGATGGACACAGAGGAAACTAAAAAGAAATAATCTGAGAATGTGGAGAGAAATTAGGAGATTATACTGTCATGGAAGCCACTTGAGAAAAGAATTTTAAGAAAGGCTTGATCAACAGTGTTAATTATCAGAGAAGGGCCAAGTAAGATGAACATTACAGGTTGACTGGATTTGGCAAGAAATCACTGATGACCTTTTCTAGAACTTTGTGGAGTGATTTGGTGGAAATCGGAGTAAGAAAAAATGTGGAGATGGCTATTGTAGAAAATCAAGAGACTAGAACTTAATGAATCATACAGTAGATTCAGTAGCTGAGTTGAACTCCAAATTTGCTGATTTTTGTCATGATCATGAAAATATCTTATAAGCAGAAGATATAATTTCCTCAGAAAACACAACTAGAAAAAATGGTTCTAAATTATCTTTAGGATAAAAGAAACTTTGATATATTAACCACTTAAGATAAAGTGGATAAGACTGGTATTACTGCTCAGATTCTACAATGATAACACTACCTCACAGAGTTTAAGTGGCTCAGCCAAATGCTGAACAGCTAATAAACAGGAAAGCCAAAACTGAATCTAGGTCCTCCAGTCTTCTAATGCATAGTCTGGTGCTTTCTCCATTTTTAACACAGTGGTTGTCTTCTGGGTGACTTAAAACAGTAATACTCAATTTAGGGAAGATGTGAAATTTTTATCCCTCAAAGTTTTAGGGACATTATAGTCTATCCTGAGAAGATTAGGGGGAGTAGATCTCAAAACTGAGTGTGTGTAGTGGGGTAGCGTGCACACATCGCGTATGCGTGCGTGTGGTATACATGAGGACTGCCCGGAGCTGGCTGCCTCTGGCTCGAAAGTGCATTTCTCCCCAACTCCTCAAGTCAGTAGCAAGTGATTTCAAGTTGGTAATCAGAACTGCTGAAGCTAAAATTTCAGTTTCTGGTTGGTTGGTTTTACAGAGCTAGTTGTTAAACATTTACTAATATACTGGGTATATCAGAATCACCCCTGAGAGCTTTTCTCAAAATATAAATGCTTACTATCTTCTAGTCCCTCAACTAGTATTTCAGAATTCTCTAGGCTAAGGAAGTAGCTTGAGGAAGGCAGGGGCATCTTGAAAAACCGTTTCTCTCATCACCTTAATAAAAGAAACACTAGTTTAGATAGGAAATCCTACCTAAAGACAGGGAATAGATTCAAAATGTAATTTTAACAAGATACTACATTGCATATGTTGTTTAAGAAAAGCTAAAAAACAGTCATAAGTACATTCAAAATAGAAACACATGTTTTCTGTTACATGCAGTATACATACCTTTCCAGCATGTCTCTAGTTTCATTGAGTAGTTTAATAGTGGTAACATCTCTAGGAGAAAGCCCACAGGCCTGTGAAATTAAAATGCTATACTTTAGGATTTCAAATATTAGCACAAAGTTATGATGAAACTAATCATATTAAAAAACCCCAAGAGTTCCCATTGGAAATCTACAAGTCTATGTTTTATTAACAATCAAGAAATGAGTTTTTTAAACTCAAGAAAACTGTAAAAGTTCGTATGTACAGGTAAGTACTATTTAAAACATGAGTCAGAATCTTAGTTATTATAATATATAATATAAATAATGTTGCAATAAACATAGAAGTGCATATATAAAATTAGTGTTTTTGTTTTCTTTGAGTAAATACCCAATAGTAGAATTATTGGCTCATAACACACACACACACACACACACACACACACGCACAGAGGAATATTACACAGCCATAAAAAACGATGAGAATGTACTGTTTAAGACAACATAGATGGACACAGAGGGTATTATGCTAAGTGAAATAAGAAAAAAAAATACCATATGATATCACTTATATGTGGAACACAAAGAAGCAGAATATGATTTATAAATGTAAAGAACAAACTGATGGTTGCAGAGGGGAGGGGGGGTGAGGGGTTGGTCAAAACAGGTGAAGGGGAGTGGGAGATGAAGGCTTCCAGTCTTGGAATAAGTAAGTCATGAGAATAAAAAGCACAGCATAAGGGATATAATCAATATTATAATAGGGATGTATGGGGATAGATGGAAGTTATACTTGTGGTACAGCATAGTGTATAGGTTTGTGGGATCACTATTTTGTACATATGAAACTAATGTAACATTGTGTGTCAACTATACTAAAAAAATGAGTCTAAGTAAAATTATACTTTGTAAGATCCTTGTTTATTTGGCCCTTCTTGAACACAGTTCTAGAATATATTTACAAAGAAAAAGATAGTCCTTTGAGGTTCCAGAGGCCTGGGATTTTTTTTTCTTTAATTGGTAAGACATTTTATCAAAATCTGTATGTCTTTTTTCATCAAGTCTAGTCTAGTCTGGGGCTCTGTGTGTCCTTTCAATCTAAAGTTTTCAGGGTTTAATTAAGTTAAGATCGGGTCTGTCATTCCTTTCTTCACCTGTTCTTTGAACCATTTTCTTTTTTTGGAAACTGTTTTATCATTCCAGAAAGTTTTTTTATTATTGCATCTCCTTGAGATTAGAATTTGTAAGTAGGTTGTCTCCTGTTTCTTTCATTAATTCTGTTACATCTATTCTGCTTGTTCAGTTTAGCCTCCATCTCATAGGTCATGGGGTTCCCTTAAATGGCTGCAACCTTTTTTTGGCCTATTTATGAAGGCAGGGTCTCTGGCACCCTAACAGGTCTACCTTTGGGGATGGAAATACAGCAGGCAATGAAAACCATGGTAGTTTTTGTTCTAATTGGGCCTCTAGGACAAGGTATGGCTTAGAAGCCTCTTTGGTTTAAGGCTTCTCCAGTTGTCAAGGGAGATATTCTTCTCTTAACTGTAAAGAATGGGTATAACTGCTTACATATGAAAAAAACAATATTTTAAAATGAGATATATAACCCACAATCTTTGACATTTTTCTTCTTTTTTTTTTAAGTTTATTTATTTAAGTTATCTCTACACCCAACATGGGGCTGAAACTCATGACCTGAGATCAAGAGCTGCATGTTCCACTGACTGAGCCAGCCAGGTGCTCCAACATTTTTCTTATTCTTAATCAATGAATAATTTAAACACAACTTCCCAGGACACACCCGTATGGAGCAACACCACAGTTGATAACTGTTAGATCAGGCCTTATTTGTTTCTCAACTGGGTAACTAAAATTTCCTTTAGTCCATTTTGATAATGCCTTCATTGATTTATTTTAAAAAGCAGATTGTGTAATTGTGGTATTGGTCTGGTTAAAATTTATCTTTTTCTATAAATTGAAGTTCAGACTCTTTATTTTGGCATATAAAGCTCTTCATGATCTTGCCCCAGCTATCAGCTCTATCTTCTGCTACTTGATCTCATATAAATATGGTTTAGCCACATAAACTGAATTCGTCTCATGAGTTCCCCCAAATATAATGAACAGATCTTATTCATTTTTCATATGAAGCTTTGCGCAGTGGCAGTATCGTAGCCAATGAGGTTTATCCGAGGTGCGATTATTGCTAATTGAAAACTTTTCCCATTTTTCATATGAATCATACATCACAGTGTCTTTCACATAATAATCAATAAAAATTTGCTGAATATCTAAAATTATGTTTCTAATTAGAAATCAGTCATAATTGCTGTTTGTTTTCTAAATGAAGTTTTATTTAAGTTATTGGAATACAGGCCTTTTAATCACCTTTCAAGAGCCTCAGAAATCTAAATTTCAAGAGATAGTAAAAAAATTTTAAAAATAGAGAGTAACTGGTTTGGTTAAATGGTTATGAATTAATCACCTGAACTGCTAATGGAGTTTCTTCATCTGGCATCATATAATGGCATAATAAAGATCTGGATCCATCTTTATTAATCCAAGAAGAAGATTTATGCTGCTCAACCAGATTTCTGATTTCTTTAAGTTTTTGCTCCAAGTCCAAAAGGGACAAAGAATGTTTAAGAGAAATGCTAGAAACAGAGAAAGGGAATTAGGATAAATTGAAACTATACAACACATCCTATACACACTCTTTTCTTAACAGATTACTCTCTGAGATCCAGTCGAACCTGAAACTGCTGACTGAAATCACTAGAGTAGATTAAGAAATCAGCCGTCAGTTAAGTGTCATTATTACAGAGCCACATCAAGTCTTGCTGTAGATTTCACAAGAAAACTCCCACTGTAATTATAGATACTACTAGTATAAATGAAAGATAAAAGGCTCAGAGGCAGATTTTAAAGTAGGTGTTTTGTATTATGACCCAGATATTTCTGGTTTGTTTCGAAGTCAATCAATAAACAATGAAACATTAAACCTGTTCCCTTAGTATCAAAAGGTTGGCACTAATGCAGAAAATGGATTCACAATGCAGTATCTCAGGGCTATGTCTGTATAACGTTACAAAGAATTTCACAAACCACCATTTGTCAAATCGCCAGCTTCACTAGAACAATTCTAATTTTTCTTTTATTCATCGGAATCAGAAAGTCAGAGAAGACAAAGCAAAACGCCTTACCTTCCCAAAATCTTCTGCACAGCTTGTTTAATGACCGTGATCAATTCTGTCAGGCCTATTAAAGGAAAAACAAACATAAAAGCCTTGTTCACTTTGAATTCCTCAATAATAAAAATAAACAAATTAAAATTAGTTTCCAGGTCACAAATAATCTTACCGTCTCCAAGGAGGTGCTGAATACTTGATAAATATTGCTGTTGGACATCTGGGGGAGCAAGAACTGTCTGTACAAAACAGAAATAAGGTTAAATTATCTAATATTATTAGCAAATCAATATTTATTTACTATAAATATACTATATACTATGCAAGTTTACTATAAAGTATAACTTGAGCTAAGATTTTTCAGGACCTGAAATGATCGAAAAAATAATATTCTTTAACATAACAAAAAGTCTAGTTTCAAAATATGAAAAATAATGCTAGAAGTTTACAATCACATTAAATATAAAGATATTTATTTTATAGAAATTACCAGGGTAATATTCAGTTAAATCCAGTTAAATCTTAAAAAAAAAAGGGCAATATCTATGTTAAGTCTATGAAACTTACAGTGCCATTTTTGCCAACTGCAGCATTATCCAGGTAAATATATCCACCAATTATGTTTAACTGGACTCGCAAAAGAACCACCAGCATACAAGTACTGTATACTGCTACGATACTTCTTGTGAAACCTTCACAGAGAAAAGATAGCCATTTGGTACTATTATTAAAACAAACAAATATGTAAAACCACAAACTATCCCTATGGTTATTCTTTTTTACAAGATGACTTTAAAAAATACATTTGCAACTGTTTCAAGTACAAAAATATATCAATTCAAAATATTCATAGTCTATCTCCTTACAACTTAACATAAATTAGGTATGATCTCTTAATTGAAACAATAACCAATAAAAGCAATAATCAATATAGCGAGTAAAGAGTTATATATTATTATCTTAGAAAGGAGAACACAAAAGGACTGGGCAACACTGAGATTTGCAGCCTCAGAACTCTGAGCTGTCCAGGGAGCTAGCTGAGAGTTACGAGTAGAGGGCTGAGCATACAACTCCAGCTTGCAATGGCAGGTAAAGGAGGCTGAGGCCATCTAAGGGCTGGAGAAAGGTACAGATGGGGGACACCCAGAGACAAGGCTTCACAGTAGCCTGGGACAGACTGTTCAAAAGAGGAGAAAGCAAAGGTACTGAATGTTTCCAAGAGGTCTAGGAGGAGGAAAATGTCCAGTAGATTTAGTAACACAGAAGTTACTACCGGTGCTTGTGAGATATGTTTGGGTGGAGACACAGAAGTAGGAGTCAGGCTATAGGGTGTCAAGGAATGAGTGGGAAGGAAGAAAATGGAATGTAGAAGTCTTTGGTATTATATAAGGGGTGGCTGAAATACAGAGTACTATAAAGGTTTAATTTATTTTTAAATAGGCAAAGCTAAAGCATGATTTAGTTGATAAGGATCATATGAATGGATGGGAAAATGTAGGAATACTTGGTAGTATAAAGTGCCGAGACCTGTGTATATACTCTGCTCCTCCCTGTCTCCTCATGCACTCTTTCTCTCCCTCTCTCAAAAAAAAAAAAAAAAGCAAGCATAATATTGCAGGTATCAGTACCTAATGCAGGCATATGTGGTCTAGGATAGGTTTCCATATCATAATAATAACAACAGTAACACTACCACCACCACTAATATTTCCTGAATACCTTCTAGGACCAGATATTGATCAACTTGCTTTATGAGAATTATTTAATGTGGACAACGACTTTATGAGGTAAAAAAGAGTCATCCACACAATGGAGTGAGTATAAAAAATTCCCTTTATATATATTTTAAAGATGTGCTGTCATACAAAGTAGGAAGACTTACTTATTATCTTCAGATCCTCCCATATTTCCAACTTGTTTGAAGGCCTAATAAAGAAAATATAAGAATAATAATCAGATAATCTAATAGAAAACTTAGAATTTTATTATCTTTATAATTAATTATATTTTATTACAGGATAACTATAGGAACTATAGGAAACAAAGCCAACAAAATATAATAAGTATAGTAAAAAAAACAACTATAATTTCAGTAACCAATGATAACAACCATTTTCACGGGGCACCTGAGTGACTCAAAAGAGTCTGCCTTCAGCCCAGACCATGATCTCAGGGTCCTGGGATTGAGGCCGGCACTGGGCTCCCTGCTCAGAGGGGAGTCTGCTTCTCCTCTCCTTCTGCCTCTTCCCCCTGCTTGTGCTTGCTCTCTCCGCCTCAATCTCTCAAATAAATAAATAAAATCTAAAAAAAAAAATAAAAAACATAACCATTTTCACTAGTGTATTGGTATATATCCTTCTGGTTTTTATCCTCCTTCCGAGCATATGCATGTATACTGTAAAATCATATAGGACAACCAAGAAAAATGTATATTTCTTTCCCTCATTTACCATTTCACAAATAATGAAGCATGGCAGTAATTCTTCAAAGGTAAATAATAAAGTATTTTTTGTTTTAAAGTATCATTACAAACATAAGAATTTAAATATATGTAAATATATATTTAACGTTTGATGTTTCAGCGCACTGTAGTTATTATTCTTATTGGTGTTCAAATTGCCCATCTTTGATCATTGTGGGTACTATTTCAGATTGGTTCCTGCATCCTTTTGACATTAGCCTACTAGTTTTTGATAGCCTCCTTGCTTACTGACAAGAAAAGTTGTTCTGGGTTCACCTTTTTTTTTTTTTTTTAAGATTTATTTATTTTAGAGACAGAGTGTGCACAAAGGGTGAGAGGGAAGGGACGGGGGAGAGGGAGAGAAAGAATCTCAAGCAGACAGCCCATTGAGTATTGAGCCCTTTGCGGAGCTAGATCTCAGGACCCTGAGATCATGACCTGAGCCAAAATCAAGAGTTGGACACTTAACCAACTGAGCCAACTAGTGCCCCATGGGTTCATCTTGTTCAATTCTTGCTACAGACCTGAAATCACCTTTTCTCCAAGAGTCCTGCTCCTAGGATGCCTGGGTGGCTCATCAGTTAAGTGTTTGCCTTTGGTCGAGGTCAAAATCCCAGGGTCCTGGGATCGAGTCCTGCATCAGGCTCCTTGCTCAGCAGGGAGCCTGCTTCCCCTTCTGCCTGCCGTTCCTCCTGTTTGTGCTCATTTTCTCTCTCTCTCTGACAAATAAATAAACAAAATCTTAAAAAAAAAAGAGTCCTGCTTCTTTGTAGCAGAAAATGAGAGTCTGTAACTATAATCTCTGATTAAGGATATTAATTGCTACTAAATAGGTCACTGTTTCTAAGTCCTTTTGGTAGACTAAGCTAGTAACTGTGTTAAAACTACAGGGTTTTTAACTTCATCTCCTTGATCTTACATCTATATTTCTTTTTGCATACACTAGCAATCAATGAAACCAATGTAATTACTAATTTGCTTCATCCTTCCCTCTATGAACAACAGTCTCAGAATAGCAATAGCAATATCGAAGAGTTTTAAGGACTTTGTACCTGGTATAGTTTATATCTTTGTGGTTATAACAGCAACTACACATTTAGGTTAATTTGTTTTTACCATCTCTTTTTAGACATTGCTTTGTAAACACTAAATATAGTTTTATAAATATGTAAAACATTTACATGGTTCCAAAGTCAAATTTACACAGCACAGTATATTCAAAGAAGTCTGTTCGTAGTCCCCTTTATTCTCTCCGTTCTTCATAGGTGACTATTAAAAATTTTTACTTTAACTTACCATTGTTTTGCCTTATATAAGCAAATATGTATATATTCATATCTGTCCTCTTAGATAAATGGTAGCATACTATACACATTTTATTTAGCTTTAAAATATCTATATAACAATATATCCTGGAGATCATTCCATAGGAATTCACAGATAATAGCCATCTTTTTTTTTTTTTTTTTAACCACGGCAGAGTGCTCCACTGTGGGGCTACACCATGTAGATGGAGTTCAGTGTTTTCAAACCATCTACATGACCAATTTTATTTTTCTTTCTTATTTCCAATCTGTCACCGACTGGTACTTTTGTAAAATACAATAAAAATAAATTAGAAGGAAAATGAAATAAAAGCCACAAAGATATACAAACTACAAACCCACATTCTTTATTATATTTAGACATAAATTTACACTTCAATAAAAAGTTGAGTTACCATTACAATTGTGAGATATTACTAGCTTCTTATCTTTCTTTGCCACTTAACTGACTCTAGAGTTTCAGTTATCCCCTTCCTAGATGACACAGATTCAAGGCGTATGGTGGACATCCCGCAAGGTCCTTAAATCCTAGAGGCCTTATTTAAACACGCTTTGTAAGGGCTCAAGCCCCTCTTTATGCAAATATTTTTCAAATGGGCATTTTTTACCCCAAACTACAAACAGTAATTTTATATCAAAAGAAAGGCAAGAAAAAAATTGCATTGAGATACTTAAAAAGGAAACAGTGAATAAGGAATAATAAACTCAGGAATTTAAGAAATTTTGTGTACTAAGAAAGGAGGAATGACATCCCTTCTTGAAAGCCGTCCAGGGTTATCCATCAAAATAAATCCCTTTCTTCTTTAGCCTCCCACATTTTCTGCCCACATTTTGCTTTCACTTTTTATCACAGACTAAACACAATATGTCTTGAATTATGATAATTTGTCATATACTCCCTTCTTTGGGTGACAAAGTTTTAAAGGGAAAGAGATCTTAATTATCTCAAATATTCCAAAACATAGGCAACACAGGGCCTTGCAGGAAACAGTCACCAAGAGGGAAGAATGCGACTATATTTATTATGTCTGTTATTATGTTGCTTTTATAAAAGTGCTATTCACTTATTTCATTTGTCTTACCTTTCTAGTAAGACTAAAACTTAAGGCAATTAAAACTTATTTCTGTTCTTTATCTACTTCTTATGTACATTTTTCCTTTTTTTAAAAAAAGATTTATTTATCTGAGACAGAGCAAGTGAGAGGAGGGGCAGAGAGAGAGGGAGAGGGAGAGAAGCTAACTCCCTGCTGAGTGTGGAGCCCCACGCAGGGCTATCTCACCCCCTTGAGATCATGACCTGAGCCAAAAATCAAGAGTCAGACACTCAACCAACTGAGCCACCCAGGTGCCCCACATACATATTTCTTTACATTCTACTTATGTACCTATAGGTGGTAATTAAGCATTCATTTGACCAAGAAAAATCTGCTTATATGTTTCTTAAGTATATAATTACATGAACTATTTATAAACTACAAACTTTTATAAACTTTATAATTATTAAGTGGTGAAAATGCATCATCCTCTACAAATGATAAAATTTGTATTACTAGCATTATACTTCAATCAGATTTTAAAAAATCCCAAGTAAACAAATCCATTGTTATTTTGGGAAGTATTCTCTGAATACAGAAAATGCTTTTAAAGAAATTTTCTAGCTTGTTATTTAACCTGAGTAGTAAATTCCTCTCTGCAAAATACAGATGATGATAATATCTGCCTCACAAGGATATTGTGAAAATGAAATGGGAGCATGTATATAAGATATCTAGTACTGGGCTCAGCACAGAGAGACCCTTTAGAAATAGTATTTCCTTCTCCCTGGCTATTGGAAGGTAATTACAAGGAAAGTGAATATTTCAGTAAGGTCACAATGATTAAAATTTATTTACTGAAAACATTTCCCTTCATCTTGTTCATTAAAATAAAAAGCCATTTCCTTCTGTAAGTCTCCTTAATGAACACAGCATCACACTAAATTACAAAACCCCAACACATGCTGTACTCCATATGTAAAGTCCTATGTGTAAAAGTGCTTTGTGCTCACTGAACTGTCATGGTAAGGTAAATTATCATTACTGTACACTCATGTTATATTTGCACTTTATTTTGTTAATAATATAAAATGTAAATTCATATGCCTTTCTCAAAATGTTCACGTTTTACCTATTCTAATGTAAACTTTAAGAAGCACAATGTTTAACATAACTTAGCTTCACAACATCTGGTTCAGAAACACATTCCATAAGCACTCAATAATTAAATTTCTGAATAAGATCAAAGTGATAAAAGATCTATTTATATGAAAACCAGAATACACATAAATATTATTGACCTAAATATATATATTGTTGACCTACCTTTGCGCACCAAGGTAGAGCAAAAATACACAGACAAAATAGAATGAATTCAGTGACAGAGTCACTAAATACTTTCTCTAAATGAATATATTACAAGCATCAATTAGAAAGAAAAATAAGGAAACAAAGATGTTTGAGAAATATTCCAGTTCATTCTATAAATTTAAGTGCCCTGTATAAACAAAAAATGATGTTAACTTGCATTTACCTGTTTTTTAGCAGAGCGGTTAGGCTCTCAGAATTGAGTTGTTGCATTAAGGCCTCTCTCAGTGTCGGAAGCATGGACAACACTGCGATGCAAACAGAAAATAAAAAAGGTCGCAAGTGATATGACCACCTTCACTGAGAAATGCACATTGTTTTAGGCTATATGATTGGACTAACAACTAGGAAGGGTTGGGAGGGAATGTCAGGGCTAGAGTTTTCAAATTGTTATTATTAAGAATAACAAAAATTGAGTTTATGCTAATAAATCATTTATCTGCTTACATTAAGTGAATAGAATTATATATATACTATGACCATAGCAATGTAAACATACAAGAAAGAATGGGAAGAATTATACTGAGATGTTAATAGCAGTGGTCTCTGGAATAACAATGGAATAACAATAATCATCACTTTTTCTCTTCTGTACTCTCCAAATTTTTTTTTACAATGTATTTCTGATATAATAAAATGATCAAAACAACATTTTTATCTTTATACTTTTTGTTTCATATTTTATTTCTATTTTTAGAAAAGTTTATTAAATACTACAAAGCAATAAGCACTTATTGAAACCTAGACAAAAGTGCATCAGGCTGGAAATTAAGAACTGCTGAGTTGTACTTTTGGTTTTGCCAATGGTTATTGCCTGTAACTCCCAAGAATAACATAGATAAAATAAGACATAGTGCTCTATGGAAAAAAAGACTGCATGTAATTTATAGAAGTTACTTTATGGCCCCTGCATGGTATAAGAAAAGCTAGAGAAATGCACATATAATAATTTAAAATGAGTTTCTAACACTAAATAAGTAATGATAACAAAATGAAAAAATATCAAGAGATCACAAATACCACATTCTAAAAGGGAAAAACTTCACTGTGTGATTTTTATTTCTTGACTAGGTAAGACATATTAATTATAAAATCCATATTATTTTTTCTATAGAACATTTAGCTTTTAGCCTACTCTAGACATCTATTTCAGTGCTGCACTATGTAGCTTCAATGTATTTCCTCAAGCTGTATGATTAAATCACCTAAGTCATTTAGATTATTAACTAAAGTTACAGCTCAGAGCCAATATAAAAGGTAGCTTATCTTTTAGCGTATTTGGTACATATGTCTAGCCCAAATGCGATACGTTAGCCAAGAAAACGTATACGATACGTTAGCCAAGAAAAATTAAGGTTTAGAGTCCTACATACAGAAAATGGAGTTAGTAAGGAACTAATTTAAAGATTATGTGGTAAAACATGATTTGAGAGGAGTCTCTTCAACAATTCTGAGAGATAAGAGCTTTTTACTTTCTCCTTCAGCCTATTCACCCAAAGACAAGTCAATTCTTCTCTTCCAGGCATTTTTTTAAAACACTGAACAAATATATTTCTGTATCTAGTTGAATACAGCATTTCTGTATCTAGTTGAATACAGCATTCATGTTTTCCTTTAGCCATCTGGTCCCCCCAGTCCAACCACAAATCACAAGAAAACCCTTCACCAGCTATGAAATCTGTGTGACCCTGAGCAAGTTATTTAACCTCTCAGTGCCTCTGTTTTCTCTGTAAACTGAGGATAACATTGGATCTACCTTATAGAATTGTAAAGATTAACTAAGACATATAAAGCATTTAGAATTTTTGCACATGAGAATGCCCAGCAAGTGTCAGCCCTTATTATTATTTTTATTTGGCCTCTTCTGACACATTCCAGTTTGTATCTTCTTCTTCTTCTTCTTTTTTTTTTTTTGTTTAAAATTTATTTCCCTGAGAGAGAGAAAGAGAAAGCATGAGTGGGAAGGGCAGAAGAAGAGAGAGAATCTCAAGCAGACTCTGCACTGAGCATTGAGCCCTACCTGGGGTTGGATCTCATGAGCCTGAGGTTATGACCTGAGCTGAAACTAAGTGTTGGGCGTTTAACTGACTGCCACTCAGGCACCCCTCCAGTTTCTATCTTCTTAACATATGAGAGGCAGAAATGGATCTGCTCTCTGACTACTCCAGAGCATGATGCAACACCTGTGATCTGAATCACAGATTTTATTATTGTAGTCTAAGATTAAATTAGTACTTCTAGAAGTCATATTAAAGTGTTTATAACAAGTTTGTGCTCAACTAGAACTCCCAACCCTTACTCATATACCCTGCTTGCAAGCAAGCTTAGATAATTGTGTATCTGTACAACTGACTTTTAATGCAGAACAATTCATTTATCCCAGCCTGGCACTGTGTCACATATAAATTTAATAAGCATCTTTCCTGAATCTTTAGTAAAATCATGAAGAAGATAAAGCCACAGGGCAGAACATGGAAGCATTTTATTAGATGGTATCTTTCAAGTTGTGGCAACTTTTTGGGTAAAAAAAACTAGCTATATTTACCTAAAACGACTACATTTTTCTAGTATCCATTGCACCTTATTCAAAAGGATAGAAATTTAATCATATGATTTATAACCCCATTATCAATGCATACCAGAAAGCTAATTTGGAGCTAATTTGTTCCAGTGAGCTTATATTTGGCTCCTGCCATATTTTATTTCTAATTACCTATCTGCAGCCATTTATTCATCTGAGGGTTGTGATGGTCACGGAGGTGTGCCACCAAATCTGGTAGGAGGAGCATGGTTGGCTGGCAGCCCCAGCTGCCACCCCTTTGGATCCATTCCCATGTCTGTACCGCTCCCAGCCAATGACAGTGGTGTGGTGATACTAACAGAGATCCATTCCAGAGAACTTTGACTTAAGGACTCTCCACTGGCCTGCCAAAACTTTCTTGAAACTGTGCTGTAGGCTGAGACTCTTTTTATCTAATCTTCTTTCCTTCTCCCTTTCCATTCACGTGTAAGACCTGCACTATGAAAGCTTTCCTTGCTTCCTTCTGCTCCTTCCCCTTTGTTCTTTGCAGGTGTTCCCCCCAATATATCTCTTGTACATCTAATCCCATCTTAGCATCTGTTTCCCAGGGAACCCGAACTGACACAAGGGTCCATGTCAAATTGAGATGTATTTTCAGACTCTAGACTACCTTTTTCTATTTTCTGAAAAATTGAGTAATAACCAGAAATGGACTGTCCTTATTTTCTAAAAATTCATTAAAATGTCCTTGGTAGCATCACTTCATTGAATGCTGAATATCAATTTAAAGAATTAGGTAACTTTTTTTTTTCTTTTAAGTGGGCTCCACATCCAGTATGGAGCCCAATGCAGAGCTTGAACTCATGACCCTGAGATCAAGACCTAATCTAATATCAAAAGTCGGATGCTTAACTGACTGAGCCACTCAGGCACCCCAAGAATTATGTAATTTTAAAAAGTTATCATTTACTGAGTATTTATTATGCACCAAGCACTTTATATGCATTATCTCTTCACATCCTATAAAATATTTATGAAGTGGGTTTTATGATGATCATTTTATAGAAGAGAGAATTGAGATATAGATTGGCCCAAAGATATAGGTATGTTATAAGGAAAACCTGGGAACTGAACTCACTATTTAAAAAAAAAAATTATTTTATTTAAATTCAATTAATTAACATATAGTGTATTATTAGTTTCAGAGGTAGAGTTCAGTGATTCATCAGCTGCATATAACACCCAGTGCTCATTACATCATGTGTCCTCCTAATGTGTTTTATCTGAGTTGTCATTACATGCAGTATTTACGATCACTATTTGCTTTATAGAATGAAGTATTATTATTATACTAAAATGAAAGTCCTTTAAACTCACAAAAAAAATTCTGCTTTCAAAAGTAAATAAAGAGAACCTACCTTTACAAATTCTTTCTAAATTAACTGTTCTTAAAAGAAGTGTTAGAGAAAAGATTAAGCTTTAAACAATAACAAAAAAAACAGGTTTGACATGGATTTGAGAACTGATTCTTTAAGGGCTTATGCCAGTTATAATACCTATTCTCTTCAAATGTGGGCAGTTGATTTTGTTATGGCAGTCTCCCAGTAGGTTTCTAACTCTGGAAGTCAAATTATTACCATTAATTCATGTTGAGTAGTGTATACTACTGTGCTACACTCACAGGTCTGTAGCTGCCTACTGTAAATTTAACACACTCAGGAATTTTTACTAGTTATTAAGCCTAATGAAATCAGGCCTATCCTTATAGCCTTACTTCCCACTACTCTTACATTGCTCATTCCGCTCTAGCTACATAGCCCTTTTGCATTTCTTGAGTGTCAAGCCTGTTCCCACTGAAGGCATTTGTGCATGGCTCCCTCAATTGAATCATTTGGTTTTCTTCAAATCTCACCTACTCAAAGAGGCCTGACTCTCCTGATTGCCATTTCTTAAAGAACATCCCCACCGCTCCCTTAGATACCATTATTCTCCTTATAGCAGCCATCACTGCCTGAAGTTATTTATAGGTTGTTTATCTTTTGTTACTCTCATTAGCATATAAATTCTAAAGGTCAGGGATTTTTTTTTTTTTTAAATAGTTCACCTTCTGTTTCCCAGCACTGGGTACCCCAAATATTTGCTGAATGAACAGATAAATTGAATGAACAAGCATTTATTGTATATTGATTTATACTGATTTTAAAAATCAACATTTAATGATGTATTTCAGTTAAATCATATAAATCCTTGCTAGATTTATCATTCTTCTTTTGCCTTTTCCTCTTTGGCCCTGGAGGTATGTAAATTAATATAAATCTTTATATTTATAATATAACTTTATACATGTATAAACATTTCTCTTTTCCTTACCTGTCATATTGCAAGTCCTCTGGTTACTTTCAAAATGATACTGTCGTCTTGCTTGAGCAATGTACTCTGCAGCTTCTCTTTCTTGTATTTCTCTGATTTTCTTCTGTCCATATTTTCCCAGGATATATACTCCTAAAATTATTTTTTAAAACAAACAAGTATGTTAATCTAGTTAGAGTAGTAAAAATTCCAAACAGTATTTTTAACGTGCTTCATCCAAATATAAGGTTTATATCAATGAACAGTTAAAAATCACAACTTTTAAAAATCTAAATTAAAGACTTACGTAGGAATTGTGACCTAAATAGAAAGAAAAGGAGATAGGCATTTTAATAGCCAATGATGGGTACATAAAGCTAGGTCTGGGGGCGCCTGGGTGGCTCAGATGGTTAAGTTCTTTACTGGTATATAGGAAAGTAAGCAGGGGCACCTGGGTGGCTCAGTGGGTTAAAGTCTCTGCCTTCGGCTCAGGTCATGATCCCAGGATCCTGGGACCGAGCTCCACATCAGGCTCCCTGCTCTGAGAGAGGCCTGCCTCTCCCTCTCCCACTCCCGCGGCTTGTGTTCCCTCTCTCACTATGTCTCTCTCTGTCATATAAATAAATAAAATCTTTAAAAATGAATAAATAAATAAATAAATAAAGCTAGGTCTGAAGAAAACAGAAAGGAATTAAGTGTACAAAGTCTGGCAATGCCTTTAATAGTGAACTGGAGATAATTCTAAGTGTCCAGCAATAAGGGATTGTTTAAATAAATTATGGTCTATCCATACAATAATCTTGTGAAATCTTATGTGGCTGTTAAAAACTAAATTGCTAAATTAGCTAATGACTCAAGGAAATATCCATATGTTATTGTTAGGTTATAAAATAAGATCTTGATGTTTCCCTTTTTTAACATAAGTAGATACACAGAAAAAAACAGATGGGTTTTAACATAAAATAAACTACAATCATTGTTGAATAGTAGGATAGCAGCTGATCTTTTTCTTCTATTTGCTTCTTTCCATCTTCCATATTTTCTTCGGTCAACATATAATACTTTTTTAAAATGTAAGATAAAATTTTTATTTATTTATTTAAAGATAAAATTTTTAAAAGAAAGAATACGAGAAAAGTAGGTAGTCAGGCAGACGTCGAGAACTAGTACTTTCAGTGGAAAAGGGAGAGGGAAGAAGGTACAGAAATTCCTAAATTATAACACCACAGCATAAAAATATAGGTGGGGTCATGAGGCCTATAATTTTGTTGAATACATTTCAGCAGAGACAGATGATATAAATATGCACATTTTGGTCTATGTCCCAGGGGCAGTCAGTTGTCCTAACTGGGAATGTGAATACTCCAGAGTGGTTGGTTAGCATTTGACCAAAGCCCACTCCAAGGTTTAAGTACTTCAACTAACTTTTATCTAGCATAACGAATATCAGAAATGGATTTTCATAGATTAAATTAGTGGTGTTTAAAATACTGGATTAGCCAAAATATTTTAGTAATACTCATTTGAGCAAGAATATATGAATCTAGCAAGTCCTTTATCCTTGGGAATTATTCAGCCTTGAATCCTCAGCTGCTAATTAGGAGGATTCTTAGTCAAAGGAGTTAATCAAATGGCCAATAGAATCCTACAAATGGAATACTGGTTGCATTTGCTTCAGGCAAATCTTTTTTTTTTTTTTTTTTTGGAGAGAGAGAGAAGTGGGTGTGGGAGAGACAGAGGGAGAAAGCAAATCCCAAGGGCTTGACCTCAGGACCCTGAGATCACGACCTGAGCCGAAGTCTAGAGTCCGCCACCCACGTGCCTGATCTTCAGGCAAATCTTTTATGCAAGGTTCTGTTGCAGCACTGGAAGAGGACACTGGGACTTCAATAAGCTTATAAAACAAGTTATGATACTGCCTTATTTATACTGTCAAATAGGATGCTTTTATGTGTGCCAGCATGTGTTTCATTATAAACTGGCAACAGATTTGTAAGGGAGTGACAAATCCTTCCCCATCTCCAACTGCTTGAGGCCCTCCATATCTATCAAAAAGAACCTAAGAACTGTGCAGGACCTAAATAATTGGAGTTAGTCTGTTTGTCACAAGTGGGGAGGAGATGGCCCTGTAGGAACTGCAAAAAAAAAACCACACACATCCTAAAATATTTTCACTAATATAAGCATTGCAGATGAACTGATAACATATTATATATTTTTAAAAATAAAAAAAATTTGCAGGTATGTCCTGCAAATAATTAAAAATAAACTATTGAAAGTTATATAAGTGGCTTCAGAGCTACCATTTTGTAATCCATCCACAATAAACTGATGACAGTGCCATAACACCAACAGAATGAAGAAATTGACTTATATTTCACAAAGTAACTTGGTGAAATAGGCAATTCTTGGGTATCAACTACTTCTCAAAGTATTGCTTGTGTTTTATTTGCACAATAGATTGCTTAAAGTTATGTGTAAAATGATTACTATTTCTCAAATAATAATAATAATGTAAGGTGAAACACTGCAATGATGACATTTGTGTATCTAAGAATTTTCTGGAATAAAAATAAATGACTGGTATATGTGTTTTCCGGGAGAAAAGGTATACTGCTTTCATTAGATTTGCAACAGTGTCTGATAAAAATTTTTCAGGAACTACTCTATTCGTTTTATAAGTGATGTATATTCTAACTAAAGCTAAAGAAAATGAATTATTATGGATTGAACTATGTCACACACACCCCTTCCCCATTTATATGTTGAAATCTCCCTACTTCAGAATGTTACCTTATTTAGAGATAGGGTCTTTATAGAGGTAATCAAGTTGAAAGGAGGTCATTAGGGTGGGCTCTAATCCAACATGAAGGTATTCTGGTATGAGAAAATTTGGATACAGACATGTGTAGAAGGAAGATGATGTAAAGACACAGAGGAGATAACCATCTACAAACCGAGGAGAGGGACCTGTAGACGATCCTTCCCTTATAGCCCTCAGAAGGAACAAATCTTGCAACACATTGATCTTGGATTTCTGGACCCAAGAACAATGAGACAATACATTTCTGTTGCTTAAGCCACTCAGTTTGTGGTACTTCGTTATGGAAACCCCAGCAAACTAATACATGAAATTAGGCTAAAATCCCACAACCCATTTTTTTTTTTCTTGAGTTAGCCCTGAAGTGATTTACTATACAAAGGCAAATTTAGCCAAGCTCTCATTCCTAAAATTAATAAATTCTGATTTTTTTTCTTCCCTAGGAAAAAAAGTATGAAGTCAGAAAATTCATTAGCTAAAATATGGGATTCAGGATCATCTGTATACTCGACTGGCTGCCTGCATCGGACCTGAAGACAATAGATACCAATGGTTGTGACACCATTTAGGTAGGTAACTTTGAGCAAGCCTCTTCCTCTCTCTGCATCTAATTTTTTTCATCCATAAGATGACAGGCTGGGATTGTAAGGTGCTTTAAAAGTTTCTTCTCTAGCTATGACTTTATTTATGAATACTGGAAACAATCACTAAATACCTAAAAAATGGGGGCACCTGGGTGGCTTAGTCCTTTAAGTGTCCAACTTTTGGTTTTAGCTCAGGTTATGACTTCAGGGGTGTATGATCAAGCCCTGTGCTGGTCTCGGCACTCAGCTTGGACTCCGCTTGAGATTCTCTCTCCCTCCCCCTCCCAGCTCTCTGCCTCCACCCCAGTGCTATCTAAAAACAAAAACAAAAATAATCCTACCTCCACCCCTCAAATCAATGTAAAATGTTTTGAGATTTCCTTTCAGAACATCACTGGTAAAGCAAAATATCTTCTAGTCTTTCTACATTATAAATTCATTTTTTTCAAACTATCTTTTAGTTGTTTTCTTTTCCTGGACAAAAATCCCAGAAATACAACTATTTTACCAGATTTTTACTAGGTGAATAATTTCAACAAGAGTTTGAAAATAATCTATTGTCACTGCTCAAAATCTAACAAAACACCAAATCCTGCTAGTCTGATTCTATTTTAGAAATATTTTCTAAATTTTGCCACTATACTCCAACTTCTTTACCATTGTCTTCATTCAGATTCTGAATAATGCTTTTAAGAACTGGTTTCTAGCTTCCTCCTCTCCTCTTTTGTTCTGGTCTCACACCTTTCCAATCCATCTTTTATATGCCAAGTGATTTTCTAAAATTTAAATCTGACTATATTCCTGTGTTTAGAATTCTTCAACATCCTGCCACCTTTTCTTAAGGTGGATTCCCTGTTCCACTTACATCAGAATTACTTGAAGTAGCTGTTAAAAAGGTAGCCTTTAAGAGAGTTCCCTGAAATCATCCCCAAATACCTTGTCTTGTACAATACTGCATCCGCAGTACATAATATTGGTACACAGAGGGAGCTCAATAAATACTTGCTGATAATTGATGAGTAAATGAACCGGTCTGAACAGGAAGAATCAGAATCTGGGAAAGAAAACTCTATGTTTTCGGACGCCTGGGTGGCTCAGTTGGTTAGCAGCTGCCTTTGGCTCAGGTCATGATCCCAGGACTCTGGGATGGAGTCTCGCATCTCCCTGCTCAGCGGGGAACCTGCCTCTCCCTCTGCCTGCTCCTTACCCTGCTTGTGTGCACTGTCTGACAAATAAATAAATAAAATCTTAAAAAAAAAAAAAGAAAATTCTATGTTTTTATTAAGCCCCTTAAATGATTTTTATCATAGGAAAGTCAAGAAGCACTGGTGCCCAAGATAATGTCCAGATTCAGTAGAAGGGCACAATATAGAAGGCCCTTCACAAACTGCACTCAGGCTAGTTTTCCAAATTCATCTTTTGCTGCTCCTCATTTATTTCTTGTTCTAAGCCATAGTGAAATACACTGATTCATCACAAGCAATATATCTGAATCTGTTGAATATCCCTTTTTCCCGCTGTGTTCCATTCTCTTCTGCTAGCTGTACAACTTGACTCAAGTGAATTCTTGAGTGAAGTCTGCCAGACACCTTCACATTTATTTCTCTCTCCTCTAAGTCCCCACAGCACCAGCTCTGTTATGGTACTCTATTATGGTATCATCACTGTACTACTTTTGTTTATTTCTGTTTCTGTTTTCCAGACAGCACCATGAGTTCCTCAAAGTCAAGAACTGTCTTATTCCTTTATATTCTCAGACCTTATATAATGGGAGGAGGCACTCACTCTCACTCAAATGTTTGTTGAGTCAAAAAAAGAATGAATAAATGGAAAACCAAACAGACCAAAAATTACAGGGATTAAGATATAAATTATAAGTCAATGCTCTGAGATTTTTAGAAATCAGCAAGCCAATAAATATAATCTGGTTATTCTCTGTTCTGCAACATTTTCTCTTTAGTGGTTCTCGAAATGTGGTTTGGGTACTCTTGGAGGTGTTCAACCCTTTTCATGGAATCTGTGAGTCAAAACTATTTTTGTAGTTTTTATTTTTTTCATTCTCTTCTCTCATTCTCTCATACTGCAGAGTATTCCAGAGGCTACATGACATGTGGTAACACAACTGACTGGATGCAGAAAGATGGAAATCCAGCTTTCTTCAATTAAGCCAGATGGTGAAGAGATTAGCAAAAATGTAAAATGATGCCTCTCTTTCACTATTTAAAAAAAAAATTGTGTTACTATGTAATGGTTTACTATTGTTATTTAATATCTTAAAAATTTCTTGGTTTTAATTTCTAATATGGCAACCATTAATAGATACAATTTTTAAAGGCTGTTTAGAGTCTAATTTTTACAAGTATAAAGGATACCTCAGGCCAAAAAGTTTACATTTCATAAACTGGTCAAACTGTACAAATTGATCTAAAGCAGTTACTCATCCAAAATGTAGGAAATTCCTATGTAAGGCCTGTAACTCAAAGTTTTAGTTTTTTTCCCACCACTGAATAGCCAAATTTCTTTGAGCGTATATGTTGATATCTTACCTAGTTTTCAAGCCTGACACAATATGCCACTTCTTCCATGAAGACCTTTTCTATTTTTTTCCAATTGCACATGCTATCTGCTGGTTTGCTCTGTATGCCATTTCCCCTCCAGCTCTCTTATTGTTTTTGTATTTTAATTAGTTCTATACTTGTTACAATCAGAATGTTTGTGTCCCCCCCAAATTCACATTTTGAAATCCTAATGCCTGATGTGATGATATTAGGAGGTGAGGTCTTTGGGAGGTGCTTAGGTCATGAGAGTGGAGCCTTCATGAATGGAATTAGTGTTCTTATAAAAGGGACTTCACAAAGACCTCTACCCTTTTGGCCATGTGATGATACAAAAAGTCTGTAACCCGGAAGCAGGCCCTCACCTAACTTTGTTGGCACCCTGATCCAGCCTCTAGAATTAAGGGAAATAAATTTCTGTTGTTTACAGTCACCCAGTCCATGGTATTTTGTTAGAGTAGCCCTAGTGGACTCTAGTGGACTAAGACACTTGTTTTTCATTCCTGTCAGACCTTTAAGTCCATGAAGGCAGAATGGTATAGTATGCAAAGAGAAAGTGCTTCAGAATCTAACACACCCCGTTTGCACTCCAGTGCAAACTCTAGTTTCCTTATTATTAACTCTGAGATCCCGGGCAAGTTTCTTTAATTCTTAGGACTCTAGTTCCCACAATTTTGAATGGAAATAACAATAACTACTCTTGTTGTCCTGCCCACTGAACAGAAGACCTTAGCACAGTGCCCACTGGGAACCCAGTAAATGGTAGCTATTACTATGAAAAATCTGTAACTTTTCTATTTCCAATCATACTACCTTAAACACAGGCACTGGATAAATATGTCTCAGATTAACTGAAATGTAACATGTTGTAGGAAGATATAAAACACTAGGATTATTTTCTCTTTCTGTCCCTCTGAACTTTTTTTTTCCTTTCTCATTTCCCTTAATCTGTAATTATAAAGCTCTCAAAAGATTTTTGAAAAAAATCTATAACTATGTCTTAAGTATACTCTTTTGCTTCCCCTGCAATTATCTCTAATCTGCCATTAAGTTGTTCCATAAGTCTGAAGGGGTATGCTATTTTGAGATTGCTAGAGAGATTATTTTTCTTCCTTTGGTAGAGGCAAAAAATATTTTATTTATACTTCTTCCATCATATGTATATCTTTAACTTCTACAAATAAAATGGACTTAGTAGTCGTAACATAACTGAAATATACAGATAGGCCCTGATTTATACAAATTTTGACTTTATGATGATGCAAAAGTTTTACACATTCTTTAGAATCCATACTTTAAATTTTGATCTTTTGCTGGGCTAGCAAATATGTGGTACAATACTTTGTGATGCTGGGCAGTGGCATGAGCCCCAGCTCCCAGTTAGCCAGGCAATCTTTGAGAGTAAACAACTCTTACAATCATTCTGTAATCATTCAACCATTCTGTTTTTCACTTTCAGTACAGTATTCAATAAATTACAGGAGATATTAACACTATTACAAAATAGGCTTTGCCCAACTATAGGCTAAAGTAAGTGTTCCTAGCACATTTTACGTAGGCTGGGCTAAGCTACGATGTTTGGTGTGTGAGCTAATATTAAATGTACTTTTGACTTATGGTATTTTCAACTTACTATATGTTTATTGGGTCATAACCCCATTGCAAGTTGAGGAAGATCTGTACATTAGATGTCAGTGGCTGAAGATACTGGAAAATTTATTTGTAAAGGATTTCTCAAAGAACGCTGTAAAAATTCACATAAAAATGTACTGATTTGTGAAAGACCTCAGAGATGAGGAAGACTCTCCTTACCTCATCAATAAGCTGATTTCAAACTTTCCAGAATCAACAGATCTGAGTTACTGATGCCCAAAGTATTGTTAATTTCAAACTGTTTGGAGGCAATAGAATATAATCTAATAGAGAAAAGCAACCAAATTCCTTAGAAAACTTCTGTTCTTGTTCTTAAGTACTTCTGTAACCAAAGCATGTTGTTAGTGATACTATTTCTTAAAAAAAAAAAAAAAAAAAAAAGTCAAATGCTAAAACTTCCCTCCTGGGGCGCCTGGGTGGCTCAGTTGGCTAAGCAACTGCCTTCGGCTCAGGTCATGATCCTGGAGTTCTGGGATCGGTCCTGCATCAGGCTCCCAGCTCCGCGGGGAGTCTGCTTCTCCCTCTGACCTTCTCTTCTCTCATGCTCTCACTTTCTCTCTCTCTCTCAAATAAATAAATAATATAAAAAAAAAAAGAGTTAAAAAAAAAACAACTTCCCTCTTAACATTCCTACATTTCCTTCTATCTCACAAAGCTTTTTATCCTCTCCTTCAAATCCCTGCATATTATGACATGACCACCATCTAAGGCAAAGGCTCTCACCATTACCCTACCTGTTTCTAAATGTCTTCTCAGGCTAAGCTGACTCGTTATGTCAGCCAGACAGATGGGCGTTGATCCTAACCTTGAAGATCCAGAGGAAGATTGCACAACATCTTCCACCCACCTTCTTACTGCATAATTTGTATTCTCAAGAAGCAGAAACAGAACTAAAATACTGATTGGTGTTTCTCTGTCTAGTACACATCTTCCGGTCCTTTAGTCTACCTGTGTGCCCTTAAAAAAAAAAAAAAAAAATCAAATTAAAACAACCCTGGAAGTGCAGGCTCTAGGTTCTCCTAGACTATTACGAAACTTCTGAGAAGGATGAAAGCCAAACAAACTACCGAGAGTGCAACACAAACGAAGCATCTCACAGGAAAACAACTTAAAAATATATGTCTGTAAGAGAATGGTATCTTGAAACATAAACTTAATTGTGGCGGCTTCTCCCAAGGTCCGTGAGAAAACAGGATAGGAGAGAAACGGAGTAAGGGGCAGTGTCAGGACAAAGGACACAAATTCCACAACTGCAGAGGTGTGAAGAACCTTAGAGGCTTGTCACCCCGCGCCCCGTCCGACGGGTGAACGAATCTCCTCTACATATCCGGGACTATGGTCGCCCGGCCTCTGTTTTAGAAGACAGTCACCTCTCTTCCGCCCCTTGCTCCCAAAGTCCCCTTCCGAGAACGCTGTCACCCACCTCCGAGGACTGTGCCCAGGAAGATGCATTTCTTTTTATGACGTTTTAGAAAATTCCACATAGATCTCAGCATCTTCAAGTCCTAAAGGTACGGGCTGCCTAGGGGCGCGGGGTGGGGTGGGCAGTTCGCCGGGAAACCGTTTCCTCGTCGCTTGGCCCGAACCACCAGGCAGGACCGCCGTAGTCCCGCTGGGTGCTCTCCAGAAATCACAAACGCGACTTTCCGCAGAGACTGTCACCGGGGCGGGAAGGGGGCGTGGACTACAGCTGAGCAGCTGCGCTTTCTGTTGCTGCCGCCGCGCCGCGGTCCTCGCTCACTGGTCCGGGGCACCCAGGTCCGTCCAGAATTCGCTCCCGAGTGCATCGCCGTTCGACTTCCCTGGAAACGGTGGCCCGCAGTCGCCGCGTTCCGTTGCCAGCGCTCCTCTGCTGCCCCAGCCTCTGGTGCCGAGCGCCGCGGCCCGCGTGCAGTATGGAGGCGAAAGCGGCATCCACGCCGGCTACCGGCGGCGGCGTGTGCTCGGTGACCGCGGAGGAGACCGAAAAGTGGATGGAGGAAGCGATGCAAATGGTGAGGAACCCAGGAGGTGGATGCCGTGCGTGGGAAGTTTCTTTGGCGCAGTTCTGGACCCGAGCATTTGAGCAGACGCCGGGGGTGTGCTTTCTCGCCACCGTAATCTCGATGGCGGTCACATTTTCTGGGTAGACAGCCGCCTTTATTGCCCTGAAATTTTCTTTAGCCCATTCTCACAGTGCTGTAGGGGAAGGAAGAGAGGAAATACAAAAATCATTTCTTTTTTCACTGGCATGTCTGAGCCAAATATCCTCATTCAGCTGCTGCTGGCACGTAACGTGCTGAGTCCCCTTCTTTCCCCGGGGACACACTCGCAAAACCGGAAAGTCACATTCTTCTGTATTTATGACCTCTTGAACCTATCTAGTAGGAGAAAGGACGCTGAGGATGTCTGATATAGATCAGGATAAAAACAAATCCCTGTACAGCGGGATCCTACCAGTCATTCATCTATCCTCCTGCCCTCTGTCTGGCCTTTTAACTTCCTTCCTTCGTTCCCTTCAGGATTGCTGGTTAAGAAGGGCTCTAATCAGATCTGTGTATAATCCAAGCTTTACCCATACTTCTGTGTACCAGTGAGCTCTTTAATAGGGAGAAGAGTGTGTCTGGCATACGTATGTAAAATGCCCTTCAGTTTTACATTTTTCTAAAGCTGCTGTAAAGGAACTCTTTTTCATACACGGTTTTGATTATATTCTTCCTATCCTTAGTGGCCGCTGGTCTCCAATAGTTAATTAATTCCATAATTATGTATTCATTCACTCCACAGATGTTTATTGAGTACACTATGCTTGGCATTGGGAATTCAGCACTAAAACTGATTTTGGTATATTCCCCTCTGTTCTCTCTTCCTACTCTTTCCCCTGCATTCATTCACTATTCCAGCCAAATATTTTTCTTTAAGCCCGGATGCATTACAGCGTCTATCCATTTGCTTCCGCTACTTACAGAATGTCCTTTTAAACTTGTTTCTCATACTTTTTTGAAAAGGACTCAGAGTAAAAAAAGTCTATTTTATATTACGACCCAGTAAATAACACACATAGCTATAACCGAAACAAAAGTTTCACAGAACAGTACTTAACCTTCCTTTGTACAGGTTTCCTGGTATTTTTTGAATGGGGGGGGGGCTTGAATTTATGACAAATATTCCACATCCGTGATCCTCTCCAGTCAGAAGTTTTTTTGGAACGATGCTGTTGGCCTTGGCCAGTCGGAGGATGGAGTGACTTGACTCACCCATCCTGCTAATGGCCCCACAGATAGCATAGCTTAGATGGTCCATTGAACCTGCCTGTTACCTCCTCAACCTCAGCCACGTTGGTCTGAGTGGACGCGTGAGCGTTGGTGCGGATGCTGCGGTTGCTGGCAGAGCATTTCCGCGGCAGGTCCAACCAGGTCCACGAACTCAGCTGCATCGCTCTGCAGGTCCAGGGCGCGCCTGCCGCCACCGCCACCACCACCGCGGGAGCACAGAACGCTCTTTCATTGATTTTTGAAAAAAGTGCAGGGCCTGACCCACTAACTTGATTTTATGATCCATTCTTTGAACTCCCTTCATAATTTATTTCCTCCATTAAACTTACAAGATACGTAGCGTTCCGATACTTTAATTACTGTTCCCATATATATTTAAAAATTAATTTGTAACTTGTCATATGGATTTGTTTGTCCTGAACCTCTTTTATGTTACTAAATCCTCTACATTGGAGACAAGGAGTTTTCACGTGATATCCAAATCTCACTCTCCCTTCCCCAAATCATTTCAATAATGTCGAATGCTGGGCGGCTTCTTTCTAAATAGTGAAGATGATAATATACACACAAAGGCTAAAATTTCTCAGAGTAAGCTGCATTCATATCCTTCCATGGGTGAGAGTTGCGGAGAGCAGATGATGCCTGAATGCTGGGAAGTCAGAATTTATGGACTCTTCTGTTTATTTTCATTTGCTTCAGGAGCTCTCTCCTCAAAGTATTTATTTGGGGAGCCTGCTTAGATGAAATTTTCAGAGATGCTACCATGGAGAACTTAATAGTATTTTTGAAAACAGCTAACTTTATCAGTCATTGGGCTTTCCACACTGGTGTAGCAGAGCTGGGATTTTTTTCTTTTTCATCCTTTCACATTTTGGGTCTTTATTTTCCTTTAAGTGTCTTTTGGTCATAATGTATTGGAATATTTCCTCCACCTATCTCTGCACTGTTCTCTACACTTCTGGACTAAATACTTAAGCCCTTTTACTACCTTTTGCCTTGACCTTGGGCAAGTCATCCCCTCCCCTTCCCTTCTTACCCTATAAAATGAGATGGTTGAACTCCACGTAGTTTCTAGGATCTCTTTGGCTTTGAGATTTTTGTCTCTTAATTGGATTATATAATTTTTAAGATTTTATTTATTTACTTCTGAGAAGAATTTAAGATTCGACAGGAAGCATAACCAGTGCCAAATCTGCTCACCTCTGAGGAGTTTGACAGTGAAATATGCAGTGTATGTGTAGTAGGGAGGATACTAGCATTTTTGTAGCATTTGTGCAGAGTAGACATACTTAAATGGCCAATACGGATAAGTAGAATGTCTGGCTCTGATTGGACCAGCCAAGTCATATAATTTCTGGGTCTTACTGTTTAAAATAAAGGGGTTGTGCTGGAAAATTTCTGTCCTAGTCTATGATCTTAATCTACAGACATAAGCCTGATTTATAAAAGAAAGGAAAACAGTTTTTGAGAAAGCTTAAAATCTATTTTGTTTTTAAATGTTGTCTAAAGTAAGTGAGTCTGAGCAAAAAGCCGTACAACCCTAACAGTCCAACAGGTATAACATTTTTGGAAGGCAGCCTGGCATAAAATAACAGCCTCAAAAAAAAAAAAAATGTTCATATCATTTGACACAGTAATATAAATATGTGGCATTTAGCTTAAGGAAATCGTTTAGAAAGATAAAAGTAATCATTGTCATTTCAGCATTCCATGTAACAGGAAAAACTAGGAAGCATCTCAAACTTCCAATGAAGGGAAATGGTTAAGTTATGGTATATTACTGTGTTGAATAATGTGCTGTTATCAAAACAGTTATGGCTATTAGGTACAAACATGACATTAACTATCACAGCTACATAGGTATTCAGCATTAAGCAAGCAGAATACAAATTATTTTATACTACACATATACATTTAGAGTTAGGCGTATGTTCAAACCCTAGAATGGCTACTGACAGCCAGCTAACCTTGACGGGTTCTTAACCTTTCAGCCACAGAGGCCTTTTCTGTAAAATGGGTGTATAGTATCTATGTCACAGGGTTGTATAGATTAAAAGAGATAATGTTTGTAAAGTCCCTGACACATTATGCTCAATAAATAAAAGCTGTTTTTCTTTTCTTTATCAAATAAAGACTAGAGGAGAACACACGCAAATAATTAGTTAACATGGTAAAGATATGGGTCTTTTTTTTTTTTTTAAGATATAGGGAATTTTAAAGAAATTTTTCACTATGCTTTTGTAGTAAAAATCTAATCAAAGAGCTAGCACAAGAAGAATAAAACCAGAAAGGAGCCAGTGGTAAATAAATGTTAGTGGAATGGAGATGGGTTCTTTATACCATCAGAGGCAGAAAACAGAAGAGGAAAATGGATGGGTTTTAATTACATAAATATTAAAAACTTCTCCATGTTAAAAGGACAAGGTACAAAGTAACAATGCAAATTCACAAAGAAATGATCGGACTTGACCGAAAGTTGGTGGGAGAGTTGAAAAGTATGAGAGGCGATGGATTGAAAATTATGTTAATTATTTAATTAGTTTAATTCTGTTTTGAACTTGACAGCAAAACAAATATGTATTTTATTGAACAGCATTTCACCTAAACCTATTTCCGTGGGGTTTTGGAGTTGTTCTCATCACTTCCTCCCTAACCCACCATTCCCAACTGCTCAGCCACTCGTCCTCAGCATGGTGGGCTGGGCTATTCCTCATTAGTAACCTGATTTGTCCCGCCACTCCTGTTTTCTCTCTCATTTGGACAGCAGTTGAAGGCTTTTCACCAAAAAGAAAAACAAAAACAAAAACAAAAAAAACCCAACAACAACAACTAAAAAAAAAACGAGTTACTGTAAGAAAATAGAAGGATAATCTTGAGAGGTGGGACATGGAATGAAGAAGCTACATTTGCTGGAAGGAAAAAGAGAAAATCTGAAAGAATGAATGAAAGGCACACACCCAGTCACCTGGGGGCCTGGGTGGAGGGAGAGGCTGCCAGGCTTTCTTCCAGGTGACCTAAGTCAGGACTTGGAAACCCAGTGGGCTCCACAGATTCTCCCTGTCTTCTGCCACTCCTTCTTCCCCACTGGGTCTTGAATTCTCTTCTATGTGCTTGAGATAGCTACACAGCTACACATAGAATTAATTCTTCAGGAGATAGTTTTACAGAAACTCTTTGTCACTTGTTCCTCTCATTTGTTTCTTCTCTTGCAATTTTTTAGCCTTAAATTTCCTAGCTCTCACTCTTAAGTTTTTCCTCTCCTTTTATCCCTTGAACTAGGCCTATTTTGAACCCAAAAGGTGACAAAGTAGCTGATCAGTGGTGACTAGAGTAGAAATTTGAGGCGGAGTGGCCAGGAACCTGCACCTCGTAGGTGTTCTGTAAATATTTGTTGAAGAAATAAATGCCTGAAGCAGATTGCCTGGATTCTGGCCTCAGCCTCTCACAGGACCAAATCCCCTAACACCCCCATGTCTCCATTTACTCATCTGTAAGCTGGGGAAGCTCACTGAATCGGTCTCATAGGGTTGTAAATGAAATGCATTAATACTGATAAAATGCTTAAAATAGTCCTGGGTCAAAGTAAGTTTTTTCCATAAGTTGTAAACTCTTATGATTTGCAAGCTCAGAATCAGAACAATTGTTACATAGACATAATGGTCTATGGTAATAGCTAGAGGCTAGAAATTTAACCTGTAGATAGGTCACTCTTCAAGCCACTGGTTTTCATTTTTACCCTTCCACCAAAATTGCATCTGTGTCACTGACCCTTTTTTCCTGGCCTGTTCCCTCCCCGCCCTGGGATCTTCCCTAACAGCAGACACTCCTGATTTTCTTTTTTTTTCTTTTTATCTGACCTCACTCCTGATTTTCTTTTCCTTCCTTCCTTCCTTCCTTCCTTCCTTCCTTCCTTCCTTCCTTCTTTCCTTCCTTTCTCTTTAAAGATTTTATTTATTTTAGAGAGAAAGAGAGAGAATGCGCAAGCAGGGGGAGGGGCAGTAGGAGAGTGAGAAGCAGATTCCCTCCTGAGCAGAGCCACCCAGTCGCTCTGACACTCTTAATTTTCCTCCTACCTTCCTAGGCATTTCTTTTTAATCTCCATTGCAAGATATTTCTCATTTACTTCACCTTTACTATTATTTTTTAAACTTTTCCTTTTGAAATAATTATAGATTCACAGAAGTTGCAAAAGAAAAAAAGTATAAGGCTCATGTACCCTTCACCCAGCTTTCCTCTGTGGTAACATCAAAACCAGGAGAATGACATTGATGTGATCTATAGAGCTTATTCAGATTTAGTCAGTTTCGTATGCGCACATGTGTGTAGTTCTATGCAATTTTATCACGTTTGGTTTTGTTGACCCACCACCAGAACTGCTCAGTCACCACAAGTCTCCTTTGTGCTACCCTTTATAGTCACCATTCCCTCTCAAACCCTTAAGCCCTGGCAGGCACTAATCGATTCTATGTAGCTGTAATTTTGCATTCAGGAATGTTATATATGTGAATATGGAACCTTTTGGGGGTCGGTTTTTTTTCGTTCAGCATGATTTCCTTGAGGTCCATCTAAATGTTGAGTGAATCAGTAGTCTGTTCCTTTCGTTGTTGTGTAGTATTCTATGGGATGGACGTACCACAGTTCAACTATTCATCCTTTTGACGGACATTTGGATCATTTCCAGTTTTTGCCTATTACGTATAAAATGCCAACAAACATTTGTGTCTATATATGAATTTATGTACTGTATGGACCATAAGCTTTCGGTTCCTTGGGAGAATGCCTGAGAGTGCAATTGCTGGGTCATATGTTAACGGCATGTATTGCTTTTTAAGAAACTACCAAACTAGTTTCCAGAATGGCTGTGCCATTTTACAGCCCTACCAGCAGCGGTGTATAAGTAAGTGATCCTGTTTTTCTTCAGCCTCACCAGCATTTGGTGTTTTTACTTTTTATTTTAGCTATTCTGATGGCGTGTAGTGTAACTCATTGTGGTTATAATTTGCATTTCCCTAATGGCTAATGATATGAATATCTTTACATGTACTTATTTGCCATCTGTATGTCCTCTTCGGTGAAGTGTCTTTTAATATCTTTTGCCCATTTTCTAGTCGGATTGTTTTTGGGTTTTTTAGCTGTTGAACTTTGAGAGTTCTTTATATAGTCTTGATAGTAGACCTTTGTTGGATATGCAGTTCGCAAATATTTTCTTCCAGTTTTAGCTTGTCCTTTCTTCTTCGTAACAGTGTATTAGTTTTCTGTGGCTTCTATAACAAATTACTACAAACTTGGTGGCTTAAAACAACACAAGTTTATTCTCTTACAGCTCTGGATGCCAGGTTTTTGAAATTCATTTCATTGGGCCAAACCCAATGTGTCAGCAAGGCTGCATGCCCTCTGAAGGTTCTAGAGGAGAATATGTTTCCTCACCTTTTCCAGCTTCTGGAGCAACATTCTTTACCTGACTCATGGCTCCTTCCTCTATCTTCAAAGTCAATGGTGTAACGTCTTCAAATTTCTTTCTCTGCCTCTCTCATTAGGACACTTGTGATTGCATTTAGGGCCACCTGAATAATCCAGGATAATTTCCCTATCTCAAGATATTCAACAAATATTTGTTGGATGAGTAGATGATTTCTCTCTTGTGTGTGCTTGGGGTTCTGTGTACTCTCAATCTGATTTTAAATAACATTTTCCGTGTGCTGATTGCCTTAACTGCGTGGGTACTTAGCATCGCCATCCTCCCTAGCTGTCAGTCCTCCTCCTGGCTTTCCTTTTTCTAGTAGCCAATGGTGCATTTGTGTGTTTATTCGTATATATTCACCAAACCTTGGAACTCTTCAGACTTTTGAGTTTTGCATAACCTGGCATGCTTTAGCCATTGTTACAGAACTGAACAGAACTAGCCTGTGGGTGGTTCATGACCTAGTTCGGAAGAATGTAGTCTTACTGCTTCAGCTACTCTCTCCCTCCATCTGTGCAGGCCCTAGCTCTGTCCTACCACCCTGGAGGAGGAAGGAGAGATACAGTTTGCTACCCCTGTGCTGTGTGCCTCCTTTCACCTTTATTGGCCCAAGGACAAGTTAAGTGTCAGTTGAGGCTGGTTGAAGTGGCTAAGCAACCCATGTTAGCATGGTGATAGGAAGTTATTGCTACTCTAAATAAAGTATAGCCGGGAATCGGGGCTAGTGCAAGACGTAGAACATGAAGTCTTAAACAATGTCTTCAAGCTCACACTGTGTATGCCTTATGCTGTATGTGAATACCAACACTTAATTGGTAATCTAGTCTTCCAAAGTGTCTTCAGGTCTGTCAAAATAAGAAATGCTATGCCTTTCTAAAAACAGCTATACTTGGATTTTCTTGACTGCAATGAGATGAAAATGATTATACACTAGTTCAAGGGTTGTGTTCTTCCTTTGTTCTCTCTCAGCAACAGGATGAAGGGGTATGCAGATATAACCTGCTTACTTTTGGTCTCTGCCCAAAGAAGTATTCTTTAACTGTCTCGGGCCTCGACTGCTCTGCTTCAGTCAGTGACAGAGTCAGGAGAAAAATGGACAGCCTCTGGTGGGGGAGCCTTTGCATATATAACCAGTGGTTTGCCCTTTCCAGGATGGTAGTGGTGGAAATATTCTTAAGCTTACTTTTCTAATGCATATTTTTCAGTTGAGGTGTTCTTTACCAACAATGAAATGCACAGGTCTTAGATGTGTTGTCCGTTCAGTTTCAACTGATGCAAACATCTGTGTAACCCACACCCTTTCCAAGATAGAGTTTTGACCACCCTGGAAAAGTTCCTCGTGTCCCTTTCCAATCAGTCTATACATGCCCTTCCAGGAAGAAATTGCTGTCATTGTGTTTTGTTTTGTCTGTTCTAGTACTAAACCTGAAGGGAGTCATACAGTGTGTATGCTTTTGTGTTTGACTTCTTTTACTCGGCATGTCTGAGATTCACCCATGTTGTCGTGCGTATCTCTAGCTTGTTCCTTTCCATTGCTGAGTAGTATTCCACCACGTGACTGTGCCGCAGTTTGTTTATCCGTTCTTTTGTTGGTGCACACCTGTGCTGTTTGCAGATTTGGGCTATTATGAATCAAGGTATTATGAGCAATCTTTTACAAGGTTTTGTTTTGTTTTTTTTTGTTGACATATATTCCCTTCTCTTAAATAAATACTTAGGATTAGAATTCGCTCATAGGCTATATGTATATTTACTTTTTAGAAAAATTTCCCAAGTGTTCTCCAAAGTGGTTGTGCCATTTTAGCATAGAGTGCTCCAAAGCTTTTCTTGTGTCAAAGCAGAAATAGCACAGATAGACATCCAGGCTGGTTACTTTTATGCTGTTGGAACTCTAGAGGATATCTTCTAATATTCAGTGAAACAAAAAAATGAAGCAAGTAGAATTTCAACAAGGAGAGGACTTCAGTAAAGTATTTATACACGTTATTTATTCTTTTCCTTTGCAAATATGTATGTGATCTCTGAAAAGTTGCACAGGCCCTGCCCCCGTAAGAAGAGGCAATAGCAGCCTTTTGCTCCCCTCTGCTTCCAATGAGAAGAAAAAAAATCGGGGGCTCGGAACCCGTGAAGGGGGTTTGTTTCTGAGTCTCACTTAATAAGGATAGAAGAGAACAGAGTCACTAAATACTGAACTGTATGTGAGGGCAGGGAAAGCTCAGCTGTATTTCTTTGTTCTGGTGTTTATACACGTGCGCTTATGTTGCATGTAGTCTTTTCAAGTACTGAACATTACATCTTAAATTTTCTACTTTGTCTTTTAGGCCAAGGAAGCCCTAGAAAATATTGAAGTTCCTGTTGGCTGCCTTATGGTCTACAACAATGAAGTTGTGGGGAAGGGACGAAATGAAGTTAATCAAACCAAAAATGTATGTCGATTGAATAGTTTAATTGCAAACATACAACAGTAAGGGTAGGAGTGCACTGAACTTCATCACAGTGGACAAGAAGGTGGGTCTGTGTCAAGACCTGTAGGTATCAATGGAAGGGTCATTTCCCTTAACATTTCTTTTTTGAATGCCTTCCTCTCTGATTATAAAAGTGATCCATGTTGGTTTTTTAAAATTTGGAATATACAGAAAAATTTAATGAAACAATACAATCTTTGGGGCTAATTTTCTATTTCATGGAGTTTTACCTTGGCATTGAGTGAAACTCAAGAAGGAATTTTATTACTTTGGAGTGTCAGTACTGAAGAAATGAATCTAATCTCTGTCTTAAGCAAATCTAATATAGAAAAATTCCACTTTACAAAACACATCAATTTAACTCATATCACATTATGTAGTACTTTTAAATAATGTTTTCCTCCCGGTAAATTAAAAAATCACCTTTAGTTTTATCTTTGGACGTATTAAAGGGTCGTATAAAGGAAAGTGTTCGTTTATTAGATAATTCAGTGGAATAAAGTCTCTACCGCCTGCTGTCTCTGTACCTACGTGTGGTATTACACTTTATTGTTTTTTAAAATTTTTATTTAATTTTTTAGAGAGAGAGAGAGAGGGCACGCGTGCATGAGTGTGGTGGGGAGAGGGAGAGAGAGAATCTTAAGGAGGCTCCACACCCAGCGCTCGATCTTATGACCCCAAGATCACAAGCTGAGCTGAAAACAAGAGTTGGACGCTTAACTGATGAAGCCGCCCAGGGCCCTGATATTTATTACACATTAATAGTTTGTGTGCCTTTATGTTATTGTGGTTAGGTTGAGAAGTTCATGAATTAAGGCAACGCTTCTTGGTATCACAACAGTGTGTCACAGTAAGTATAAATGAATTCCAACTTTAGGATTATCAGAAATACTAGGTGGACTCACAGCTTATAACCATAACACCACTCACATAGACGTTGATCTTATCGTTTGATCGTGGGAACCAGAGAACAACTCATGCTGGTACCGGTGCTGTGGGGCATTTAATGTTTATCCATCCCATCTATCAAAAAGAAAACACGTGCAAAGTAGGAACCCAGATTCACAAAGCAATTATTATTTGGTAATCAAAACATCTGTGAGATAAGTAATAAACATAACATAGCAATTAGTGAATATACAGATAATTGTCAGGGAGTAGAATTCTGTATTTTAAGTAATTGCCCTATGTCCCTATTTTGCGTATTTTGTGGTTTGGGATGATATCTTTAATATCAGAACTTTGAATGCCCTGATGTCATCCATCTAACCCCCCCAGTGACCTGGGTTTCTTCTGTGTCTTGAAATTAACCTACGTTTAGTTTGGTTTCTGTATCCTATAGAAGATTGCCCTATAAAACACTCTACAAAGACTCTTGACCCCAAATGAGGAAACCTGAGTCCTGCTTTTGGCTCTGACACCACCACCACCCTCATCACTACCATCACCTCTCCCGCTGTGTGTTTTTAACATGTCCTAAATTAGCTTCTGGTTCTTCAGCACCAAAAGAGAGGTGGCGGGGCGCCCGCGTGGCTCAGTCGGTTAAGCAGCCGACTCTTGATTTCGGCTCAGGTCATGATCTCAGGGTCCTGGGGATCGAGCTCTGTGCTCAGCGGGGAGTCTGCTCCCTCTCCGTCTGCCCCTCCCCCTGGTCTCCCTCTCCCTCTCTCTTTCTCCCTGATAAATAAATAAATCTTTAAAAAAAAAAAAACAACCCAAAAAACAAAAAAATACTTTCTTAACTTATTTCCAGGGCACCACGTCACTCTGGAATTTCTAAAAAAGAGAGGTTGATTGTAGGGATTCAGTTCATCGGTTACTTACTTATTGAGAATTCTGGGAAGATTTGATAGTAATTTTGAGTCTGGTTATTAAAAAGCCCCTGCATTGGGGAAACTTTTTTTTAAGCTCCCCGGTTAGTTCTGGTATGCAGGCAGCTTTGGGAACCTCTTCTCTAAAGTACCTTACAGCTCTGAGATATAATTCAGTACCAGCATTACTTCCCTCTGCCTCTAGCTTCCATAGCACCTCGGGCCATTGTGCTGGCATCTCTCACACCCTACTCTATGTCACAGGTTCACAAGCACCTTCCTGTTTGCCCCGACCAGATTTTATACTTGCTGAGGACAGACTTTGTAATCTCACAAAGGCTTTAGCACGGTGACTTGTACATAGTTAGCAATCAGCATAAGCTTATTGATAAATGTGATTATCCTGAATATCATTAATAATTATTGCATAGCAGAGCACATAGGTAGCACAGAGCATATGCTTCTTGTAATTCAGTGTTTTATGAGACATAGATGCCAGTGAACCCCGTCTTAACATATGGGGGAACCAAAACTTCAAGAAATTATGTAACCTGCCCAAGGCCACATAATTAGTGATGTCACAGTCAGGATTCAGACTCAAGTATGGTTATTTCCAAATGCTGTGTGATTTCTCCTATATTCTACGCCACCCAGGAGGTATCTGAGACTGATACCAAATCTCTGCTTTTCTCTAGAGTCTGCCAGAATATAAAATCTCATCCCAAAGAAAATGGAAGTGATGACATTCCACTAACTAAAAACAGATTTGCCTAGAGTGAAGTGAGGGGTGGCCTTGAAAACATTTGAAAATGGCGCACGTGCTTATGAAGACTTCAGGCTTCCCCTCGAATATTCACAAGCCCTAGACTCCTCCCCTGCCCCCCGAGACTTATATTCTCTATGGCATTTTAATTGAAAGAACATCCCTTGAGGTTCTGAGGTACTTAACTAAAAATATAGCATAATTCTCACGGCATCTCCTATTTGGTGTCTTTTGATGGTGAGGTAATGGGACTTGACCTGAGAAACATGTTGCCAAGTGCTAAGAGCATCCCAAAACCTTTACTCATTAAAACGTTGGCAGAAACATGAGGCCCATTTTTTTGGCATTGATTTTCAAGTGTTTGCACAATACAGTTACATGTTGATGTAACAAGCACTTCTCTCTCTTCAGGCTACTCGACATGCAGAAATGGTGGCCATCGACCAGGCCCTAGACTGGTGTCATCGAAGTGGCAAGAGTTCTTCTGAAGTATTTGAACACACCGTGCTGTATGTCACCGTGGAGCCCTGTATTATGTGCGCGGCTGCTCTCCGCCTGATGAGTATCCTTTGACTTTGTGAGTTACTGTTGTGTGCCCTTCCTGTAACCTTGAAAATGGCCAGACACATAACCTGCTTTTCTCATATGCGAAAACAGGTTTATGAAACAAGTTACAATAGATCGTACCCCTTGGCCAAAAAATTTTAGGGAGGATTTTTAAATCCTAAGATTTCTTCATTTTATATCAATAGAGGTAAAACTATTAACCAAATAAACTAGAGAAAGAGAAACCAAGAGCTAACAAACTTATGTAAGGATAAGTCACAAGTTAAAGTACATTATAAAATTGCAGAGAAAGGGTCTGAAGAATATGCTCCTGTGAATAATAGATTATAGGTGATTTAAAATTTTTCTTTCTCTGTTTATATGTTTTTATTTTTGCCAAGAATACCTATTACAATGTCTGAAAAATTTTAAGTCAAAAGTAAATATAAAAAACAAATCACTGATGATATTATAATTGTAAATAAATGGGAAATGGAGAAACTTGCAGCTCTTTGAATTGTGTCTTTCATAGAGTAAGCGACAAATACCGAGTGTAGCAAGTTTGTCTCTAAGATCTTTAAAAAATTACTTGCTTGTTCAAAAACTCAGTTTCATACTTGCACATTTTTATGTACTTATTTTGCTATGTATGTGTGAAAAATTTTATCACTTTAAAAATATGAGGGTTTTGAGTATAACATATACAGTCTCTACTTTGTAAAGAAGGGAGTTCTGATCAACTTAGAACTCTCTCCCCATCCTGCCTCACAGGTGGCTCAACTTTGGTGTGTTTTATATTGGCGCACAGGTTATATTTTATTTAGCAAGAGATTAGGGGACAATCCTATTTTTATTTATTTATTTTTATTTTTATTTTTTTTACATTTATATATTTTTATTTTTTATTTTACTTTATTTTTTTAATTTAATTTTATTTTTTCAGTGTTCCAAGATTCATTGTTCATGCACCACAATCCTATTTTTAAAAGGTGAAAATCCCTGGATTAAATTCCTGCTTCCATTCTGGCTCTAATTCTCTAATGACTCAAAGAAAGTGAATTGGGAAAGACAAGAAAGAACACCAAACTATGAACATTTAGCAACTGTGTATTTGGTTTTCATTATTTGCAATTGTGAGCTGTTAATCTCGAAATCCTTTAAACCTTTTCTTTAGTGTAACTGGATTGTATGATTTTTAAGATTAAGCCTAAGCTTAACTGTTTTTAAAAGTAGCCTGAGCTTGTCTGTCCAGGGTGGCCTGGTTTTGTCACTCTATGCACTCGAGCTGCACACTCTTTTCAGGACCTTAATTCTTTCTCATAAATCCCGCTGGTCGTGTATGGCTGTCAGAACGAACGATTTGGCGGTTGTGGCTCTGTTCTAAATATTGCCTCTGCTGATTTACCAAATACCGGGAGACCGTTTCAGGTAATGTAGCCCATTTATGCTTTTTCTTGCTAATTACTTTGATCTCTTCACGGGCTTGGGAATAGTTGACGTGTGGTCAGTATACCAGAAAGCCATGCTGGGACCAGGCCCACTCTGGTCAAGTTCATTTATGCCTCAGGGGAAGAAGACAGGTAATCATTTCCAGGTGAGTGCTTGCCTCTCTTAATTAGCAGAATCTCTCCAGAAGGAGAGTCCACGGCCTTCCCGGGTATCTCCTGACAGTCTTCACCAGTGCCTTCAGGTATGTTTGGAGACGCTGTCACCATTGACATTTTCACTAGGTGAGTGTCCCCAGCCCCCTGCTGCACCGAGCTCGTTTGAAGCTGGGCCTCTGTCCGTGACAGTACTTACTGTTTACAATGCACACACAATGTTTTTGCACAAAGTCAGTCGTTTTGCTTTATCGCTATGTACTTTTTTTTTTTTTACATTTTTTTTAAAGATTTTATTTATGAGAGAGAGTGTGGGGGGAGGAGCAGAGGGAGAGGGACAAGCAGACTCTAAACTGAGCGTAGAGCTCGACATGAGGCTCGATCTCAGGATCCTATGATCATGACCTGAGCCAAAACCGAGGGCCACATACTTAACCAACTGGGCCACCCAGGCATTCCTGTTGCTATGTACTAATTTTTGTATCTAGCAATGAATACCTGTTTTTTCATTTTTTTCCCCCTGCCTTTTTAATATTGAAATTTTCCCCAGACCCAAGAATCCACATTGCTTTCATCTTCTCTCTCTCTCTCTTTTTTAAAGATTTTATTTATTTATTTGACAGAGAGAGACAGTGAGAGAGGGAACACAAGCAAGGGGAGTGCAAGAGGGAGAAGCAGGCTCCCTGCTGAGCAGAGAGCCCGATGCGCGGCTCGATCCCAGGACCCTGAGATCATGACCTGAGCCGAAGGCAGAGGCTTTAACCCACTGAGCCACCCAGGCGCCCCTGCTTTCATCTTCTCTTAAAAATTTTATTTTCTCTTTAATCTTGCCACCTGTCCCCAAGTTTTTATGTTTAAGGCTATGAGCATTAAGAATTGATAGTTTAGAGTTTGGCCTGTAGACACATAGCATTTTTTGCAAACTAGTTTGATTGTTTTTTTCCCTCTAAGGTTAATCCTGAAATATTATGTTTTAAAAAGAAAAGGATTTATATTATAAATGCTGGACATGGTGGGTGGTTAACTTCAAAGACCTCAGATATTCTTAGGAGAATACTGAGTACCTATGAGGGGCTAAATTTGGCTGAATCCCACTGAGAATAAGTTTTGGAAAACATTCTATTTCAAGTTTTCCCAGCTGAACATTAGCTTTCCTAACAACTTCTGTACATTTTAGAATAGATGACATTTAACATCACATCGGAAAAGAAATTGTAATAAAACAAAGGAGAGTAAACAGTACAATCAGCTTGACCATTTAAAAAAATCTGCAAAGTGATTTGATTTTTCCAATTACTTACATCAGTAGCTTGAATTTTGCTTACCTAACTCTTTGCAAGTGAATTGCTGACTCTGTACTTCATTTATGAGAAAGAGCTAAAGAATTTCTCAAAGTTTCTGGGCAGAACAAGGATGTGCCCTTGGATATCAGACATGGGTAGAGAATTTCTCTCCAACACATCAGTGACATTGGTGCATAAACAGTCCTCTCCTACACGTCTCTGCACAGGGTTGATCTGGCTGAACTGAAGAATAAGTTTGTTTGTAGTGTGTGTACCTGGCCAAATTGGCTCAGGGAAATGAATGACCATTGTTTGGAGCCATATCTCCAGGTTTGATGCCAAATTATTATTATTTTTTTAAGTGTTTTGAGATTCTAAAGAAAACATTGATACCTTAGGTCTCTGGATCCTGTGTTTTCTTCCTTTATTGGATTGGGTTGGGTGGGAGGGTTTGTGGGAGGCAGGATGCTGTTTTTGTATTGCAGAGTCGTAGTGTCCTTTAATGCTTATAAGCAGCATTAAGCTCATAGAGGAGACCTATAGAATTATTCTTCTCAAAGAAGATGGTGATTACCTTATAATACATACCTGGTCCATTTTTAAACATTTATTTTAATAAGAATGTGTGCTTTTTATTAAAGCTACAAGTTTGTAGTTATAATGAATAATTGAAAATATTGTCTTGGAATCACAGAGTGATGCAATTTCCTTCTCTGTCTCTAACTCAGTGGGTCTCCTCCCAGACTGCATATTACAGAGCTTTTAGGTGTGGCTGTGGGAGGTCCCCATCCCAGACCAATTGGATAAGAAGGCGAGAGGGTAGAAGAGAATATAGTAATTTTTTTTTCTTTTTTAGTTTTATTTGTTTTTCACAAACTCTGTGTCCAGGGCTGACTTTCACTAGATCGCAGGGAAGGAGCCGCTCTGCTCCTTGGGAAACCCTTCACCCAGAGGCAGGTTTTCCATGAACATCCATTGGTGATGGGTGAGGGGACAGGCCCCTTTATGGGTTCTCCCTGTTTCCCAGGAGAGGGTCTCACCACACCAGACCCTGTCCGAAAGGGACTGTGAGGGTGGGGCCGCCTAGGCAGCCTTGGGCTGGGACGGCAGGGGGACCAGTGATCGGAGACCAACCGAGGCTCCACGTCACTATCTTATCTTCCACCTGGGTGGGATTCTGACATAGAGGCGTTCAGTCATAATCCCATAGAGTTCCCAGGTGATTCAACCGAGCAGCCAAGGTGGAGGACCGTTGGTCTAACTTCACAGGAGAGGAGAGTGCTTTGTGCTAGTTGGTGTTCATGAGAGCATGAGGAGAGGTGGCGCTCTGAGCAGCATGAACGCTTAACGTGGCCTGAAGAGAAGGGGACTGACCTGCCATGGACAGAATGATCTGAGAAGGTTGTGAGAACTGAGAAGCCAAGGGAGGAGAGAGCTCTAAAAAGAAGCGAGAATGGTCAGTACTCTCCACAAGTGCAGAGAATTGAGGAGGTTGGAAAGGGAACCAGTGTTTTGGTCAGTAGGGGCCCTCGGAATATCTGGAAGCAAAGCCAGTGAGGATGAGATTGAAGAGGAAATGAGAATCACATAAGCAATAGCCAGGAGTCTGGAATGTTCTCAGGGAGCAGCAGGGTAGCAGCTTGCCTGAGGGGCAGAGTGGAAGGAAGGTTATTGGGATTCCCCCCCCCCCCAGCTTTACTGAGATATAATTGATATATAACATTGTGTAAGTTTAACGTATACAATGTGATGATTCGATAGATGTATAGATTATGAAATATTTACCGCAATAAAGCTAGTTAACACACCATTCACCTCACATAATTACCATTTTGTTGTTATGGTGAGAACATTTAAACTCTACTCTCTTAACATAACAGTTTTCAAGTATACAATATAGTATTGCTAACTAGAGTCACCATGCTGTACCTTAGATCCTCAGAACTTATCTTAGAACTGAAAGCTTGTGTCCTAGGATCAGCTGTCTCTTCATTTCCCCCAACCTCCCACCCCTCCCCCCCGGCAACTACCATTCTACTCTCTGCTTCTATAAAGAAGGTGTTTTATAGCTATATAGTTCATTATATATATGCAATAGAATATTCAGCCATAAAAAAGAAGGAAATTCTGCTATTTGGGACAATGTGGGTGGACCTTGAGGGTACTACACCAAGTGAAATAAGTCAGAGAAAGACAAATACTGTATCATCTCACTTACATATGCAATCTAAAAACATCGAACTCTGAAAGGTTATTTCTTTTAATGGGGAAGGTTTATGCAGGCCGTATAGGCCCAGGTAAGAGCTGACTGAAGGCACAAGAGAAAGGCAGGTTTATTCTGACCAACAGACCACACTAGCCAGGCCCTTGTGTCGGCGCTCATTACCTGCTTCCCCTCCTGTGGTTGCTTCCAGATGTGCCCCCCTGGAATCTCCATCCATTTTATTATTTCATGCACCTTAGAAGGATGCCATATATCAAGTCCAAATTCCTGTGACACGGCTTCAAAGTCCTGCATATTTTGACCTCATTTTATCTAATTCTTTATCTGTAGGTCCCCTACCCCCCATTAGTTGGTTTCCTCACACAGCCCAAGTATATTCTTACTCTTACCCTGAAATGCTCTGCTCAGTGTCTTTAAATATTTGTTTTTTTTTCTTAATTTTTAATTTGTATTTATTCTAGAGAGCGCACATGCACTTGCGTGAGAGTTGGGGGTTGGGGCAGAGGGATAGAGAGAGAGAATCTTTTTTTTTTTTAATTTTTTATTTTTTAATTAACACATAATGTATTATTTGCCCCAGGGTACATGTCTGTGGATCCTCAGGCTTACACATTTCACAGCACTTACCATAGCACACATCCTCCTCAATGTCCATAACCCAGCCACCCTATCCCTACCCACCCCTACCCCCCAGTCACCCTCGGTTTCTTTCAGGAGTTTAGGAGTCTCTTATGGTTTGTCTCCTTCCTGATCCCCTCTTGTTTCATTTCCCTTTCCCACCCCCTACGACAACCCCACCCTGCCTCTCGAATTCTTCATATCAGAGAGATGATATGATAATTGTCTTTCTCTGATTGACTTACTTCGCTTAGCATAATACCCTCCAGTTCCATCCACGACGTCGTTGCAAATGGCAAGATTTCATTGAGAGAGAGAGAATCTTAAGCAGGCTCAATGCCCCGGGGAGCCTGTCTTAGGGCTTGATCTCATGACCCTGAGATCATGACCTATGCCTAAATCAAGAGTCAGATGCTTAACTGACTGAGTCACTAGACACCTCAAATATTTGCTATCTTTAAGACAAGTTCAAATTTCATCTTCATGTAATATTTCATGTAACTTCACTCCTTACCATTATCACAGTTTCTTATTCTTTCACGTATCGATCTCCTCTCTCTAGTTAGATACCAAAGACAGATCAAACTGAATACTTGGTTTTTAAAGATTATTTATTTGAAAGAGAGGGAGCACAAGTAGGGAGGGGCAGAGGACAATCTTAAGCTGACTGTGCACTAAACACAGAGCCCTACATGGGGCCACCTCACGACCCCAAAATGGGCCACTAGTAAATAAGAATAGGTAAAAATAGCTCATGCTTAACAAACACTTATGATGTGTGAGGTATGTAATGGGTGTTATTTTTGTAATCTTATTTAGTCCTCATGAAATCCCTCTGGGGTATGTGCTATAATTACCTACCTTTTACACACGAGGAAGCTGAGGCACAGAGAGTTTAACTATCATACAGAAGATAACACAGCTAGTAACTTAGTACTTGACTGAGAAATAATAATTGATTGGAGTGATGTTTGAATCCCTACATCTATTCTTTTGGTAATGTTCTTACTTACTCACATTACTGCTATCCCCAAAGTGTATTAACGTTATCTGAAGTAAGTTTATGTAATTATCTATACATTGTGTTTATCTTGCTGTGTTTATGGAATATAGGCCACATTTTCATAGGCCGATATTCATTCTCGGTTTTCTTATTTCATCAGTGCATTCCCGGATATCGGGCCGAGGAAGCGGTGGAAATGTTAAAGACCTTCTACAAACAGGAAAATCCAAATGGTCAGTTTTCCCCTGTTGTACATAACGTAACCTCACTGAAGACAAATCAGTATGAAGAGACTCGACAAGGGCCTATCTCTTCATTTTCTCTTTTTCTTTTCTATTCTTTTCACAGCACCCAAATCAAAAGTTCGGAAAAAGGAATATCAGAAACCTTGAACTTGTTCTAATGGAAGGCTGATGCCCCTCGATGACATTCTTGGACTGAAAGCTGTTGACATTGTTGAATCATGTCTACATATGTCCTGAACTCCTGGGAAAATCATCTCTCCCTATTTGCTCTGTTGAGGGAACAAATCAGCACTTTTTAAAAGTCTCCCAATTGTGAACAATGATTAGCTTTTCCATAAGCTTAAAGAACATTTTAGGAAGGGGGGAAAAAAAATAAAGATTGAGGTTTTAGAAATTAGTAAGCAGTGCATAACCTTCTTGCCCAAATCACCGTGCCCAGGCCAGGAAAGTGCTGAGTGTCAGCGAATGTGCCTCCAGAAGCAGTCGATGGGCACGTGTTCCGACCTGAGTGCGCCACACGATGGACGCCTGCTTTCTGCCGGGCTTTCCAGAATCGGATCCTTCATTCTTTGTAGCCACTCTGTTCTCCCAGGGATCCTGACGTCCTGACGTCACGTTCTCCATGATGTCCTCGGAATTTGTAGAGGAGTTACGTACATCCAGACTATGAACATGTGCTCCTCAGAACAGGTTTTTTGTTGTTGTTTTGTTTTTTTGCTTTTATAAAGCAGAGAAAATGCATACTTTTAAGACAAGTACTTGAGCGTCATTTTTAAATCATAGCATATTGCTATCATAAAACCATACTTATGCCTTCTTTGAAGATGAAGATGAATAGTTTCAAAATAAAAGATAAAAGCAGAAATGAGACAATTCCTTCTTTATTATTGAGCAGCTATCCTATGCCAGGCTCTATTCGTTCGTTCACTGAATCCACGAACAAAACATAGAGCTGCTATTCTAGCAGGGGGAGACAGAAGAGACGCCTCCTAGATTATATAGTATTTTAGAAGGTGTTAAGAATTAGGACAACAAGAAAAAGAACAGGGTAAAGGGGATGGATGTGGCATTTGGGGTTGGGACTGCTGGTTGCACAATTAAATAGAATGGTTTGTTTAAGCTGAAATCAAATTGTTATTTCTTTTTATAAAAGTCCAGATTTGGAATTAAAAGCTACAATGTAAAAATGTGCACGCAACCCTAGAAAGGGTCTCTGCAGCAGGAAGTCCCAGATACTCAGCTTTCTGACTGCAGTAAGTAAGGGGCCGACGCTGGTGAACCAGCAACCTTGCAGAGCCGCACTGGGTTTCACTGCCTCTGCCCAGAAGGGGGCCTCGCTGTTCCACCAGAAGCCCAGTTCCGGGCCCTTGTTGCATTTCTTCCGTGGATTCATTTCCTTGATGCAAAGCATCTGTATTTGTTGCTTCTGCCATTTGAGCGATGTCTGACTTGTTTGTTTTGAATTACATTACAAGCTGGAATGTAATTGTGGTGAAAGTATTTTTATATTGCTGAGAGTAGCAGCTAATCACAGTTACATGCTTCAGAGGATTTATAATTGCTTGGTTTTGTACGTGTGTGTTTTTAACTGCATTTAAGAAATTTTATGGAGAAGAATATGCATAATTTTAAATCTATAGCAATGTTACATGTAACTTCTTTTCAATTTCACCTACTTTAAAAAATTATCTCTTCATTAAATTTTAGTGCTTTGACTAGTTTATTCCTTTTTGCAGTTGGTCATAATTCATTTCTGGCTCCATATGCTTTTCTGCAAGCTGACTTTAGTGCACTTACTGTCTTCATATCATCGTTTTCTCAGGGATTATTTGTAGACAGAAAACCCAGAATCTTTCCTCCGGTACCAGTAAGGACCAATAGGCCTGGCTAATGCATCTATGTCAAGTAGGTTCTTGGTAAACATTTGTTAAATAAGATTATTGATTGAAGTTTGGAGAAAAATGAATAATAAGGGGAATATCTAGGATAAAAAGTCAAAGCCAAAAGTATGGGTATTGTAGCTTATAAATTGTCAATACTGAAAGTGTCAAGAAAGCAATAAAACGAAACCAGGAAGGATTGAAAAGACCGATATACATATATTCTGTCTCTGCCGTATTTTGGAGAATGGGTACTTCCTATTTCTAAGCACGGCTGAAAATTTTAATTTTGGTTGCAACCTTTTTGATTCTCTCTCCAGCGATTGATTGACTTTTAGAAAAGTCTCTCCTATATTTTTAGTCTTAGGCAGAGTTTCCTCTTCTGCTTTTGGGGAAAAAATCAGGTCAGACAGCATATGGCAGATTGCAGGTCAGCGCCTCTAGTGCTGAGATGGGAGCACTGTGAGGGCATAGACTTTGAGGCTACGGGATTCTGACGGCAGTTTCAAAGCGGTGGTGAGTTGTGGATGTATGATGAGGTAATCCTGCTTCCTGAGTTCCACATTCTCTAGCTACTTAGACATGGCTTAAAATGTTAGGATGCTCCAGTTCAGATTCAATCCAATTGATTGACATTGATAGTACCTAAGATACTAGCTGAGAGACTTGTTTTGTGCATGGAATGATTCTGGAAGTTGTGGGATGTGAAAAGGTTTTAGAATCACAGCCCTGTTTGGAGGAATTAGTAGGAAATGATTGCATCTAAGTTGCTGGAGTAGCCAATGTTTGCTGGTCTTTGCAGTGGACTCCGGCTGAGAATGGGTGGTGTGTAATGCTTTGGCAGGCTTCGATCACTGATAAAAGATTATGTTAAAATATCTTTGCACTTTCTTGTTGCTTGGTACAAGCATCTCTTCCTGTGTTGCATTTGGAATATTACGGAGGCAAAATAGATAGCCAAGAATGCCAATGTAGGAAAGAACTCTTAATTTTTTTTTCTTTTTTTTTAAAGATTTTATTTATTTATTTGAGAGAGAGAGAGAGCGCGCACAAGCAGGGGGAGGGGCAGAGGGAGAAGCAGACTTTCTGTTGAGCAGGGAGCCCAATGCAGGGCTCGATTCCAGGACCCTGGGATCATGACCTGAGCTGAAATCAAGAGCCCCACGCCTAACCGTCTGAGCCACCCAGGTGCCCAACTTTTCTCTTTTTTTAATAATGGTGTGTTCTAATGATTAGATTCTGATTATACATTTTAGGTGATATTATATTCCCAGAATATCACATCTGAAGGCACCCAAAGGCCATCAATTCCTAACTGGTAATGTTAATTTTGGTCACCTGGTTAATTTTGATCACCTTACATCTGTACTATATAATTATTGTTTTTTGTTTTTTTTTCTCCTTTGCAATGAATAAGCAATCTGGAGAGAGAAACTTAAATTTTTAAAGGAAAATGTATTTGACATTAGTGGAAAGGAGGAGGAAAAATCAAAGATATAAATATCAGAGCAACTGTCAGGTTATTTGATTGTATTCTTCCTCTTTTATTATGTCTGCCGAAATTTACAAAATTCTTTTTGTAATAAGAATATTTTAAATAGGGATGTCTTAATACAAATGAAAAGGAAGCCTCAAATAAGTTCTTTTTCTCTTGATCTCAGCAAAACTAATACATCAATTTAATTATATCTGATAAGAGAGAGTTTTGGAAAAATAGGTCTGAGATGTTTCTGGTATCACAGATGGCCCACGGTGATCCAATAGGATGTATAATCTAGGTAGGTAGTCATAGGCCATAAAAGCAGAGTTCTCTTGGGTTTCCATAGAGACATCTAGACTTAAAATGTTTTAAGCACTGCCGCTTTTAAAATGAGTGTCAGTAAAAATAGCAAAAACCAAGGCTCTTTAAAAAAAAATCATTAAACATTTTTTTAAAGTAGTAAAGGTCCTGGTTAAAAATCCACGTTGAAGCCAAAGTTTGTCCTTCACAGTCATTCTGCATCAACTGGCCTTGAATAGCCTTGGGGAGAAGAGGCATCAAGAACTGGTTTCTCTGCCTTTTGGCAAAGGAATGAGACTACACTGACTTCATCTATGAAGACAACTGCCAACTATTTTCTTACTCCGTAAATTGTTAATTGTGTGTGGTGAAGAAAAGGGTGATGGATGACGTTATTTTTATGGGTAAGCCTGGCCTAAGTCTGGTGAAAGTTTGACATCTTTAGGATCTTATGTTTTTTCAAGTTGAGCTAATAAAAAAGAGGCTCATGGGATTATTTCACACCCGATTTTTAAGTGAATATTGAGCTAAACACCATGTGTTCATGACTATTAGGGAGACTTTGTCGTGTGGTTGAAGAAGCATGAACTTGTGAGTCTAGAACAGGAGTCAGCAAAATATGGCCCGTGGGCCAAACCCAGCCTGCTGCCTCTTTTGGTACCACTAACAAGTTAAGGATGGTTTTATGTTTTGAAATGGTTGGGGAAAAAAAATCAAAAGACTTGAGTGACCAGTGAACATTGTGTGAAATTCAAATTTCAGTGTTGGCAGATTGCTTTATTAAAGCGTAGGTGCCCATTTTCGTGTGGTCTGGAGCTGCCCCTTTGCTACTACAGTGGGTTAAGTGGGGGTGACAGAAACCAGTGGCTCCCAAAGCCCCAAATAGTTTGTGTCTGGCTCTTTAGGACGCTGTTTGCTGCCCCCTGGTCTAGAGAATATAAAATGTTGAGGTTCGATCTCTAAGGTACTTGTCGAAGTTCTAGGACGTTGGAACTGAAGAGTGTGGCTCATTGGGCAGCAGTGGTAAATTGCTTTAGTACCATGATTTTTTTTTTTAAGTTGGTTTATAAACATGAAAGAGAAATCCAAGCTCCTAAAATATTTATTCTGGCTTAGAATATTTTGTTTCCGTACATACACTTTAAGAGGCAAGGAGAAAAGATCATTTATCAATTTATTTCGGTAAGAATAAACAATATTTTATTTATGATTTTCACATTAAACATATTATCAACTATTTATCATTTGTAAGAAGTTACTCTAATGGCAGAAATCTGTTGGACTCTTTTAAAAACCAAGACTCAAACAGAAACTGTCTCCATACCGTCCCCATCACTGTGCCCCAGTTCTCCCTGTAACAGATGTGGTAACCTTTTGGTGCTAGAATTACATATGCTGAGTTTGAAGAAAAGGCAAAAAAATAAACATTTATTAGGAAAATTATTTATTTTACCCAGCATTGAGTTCAGGACAAAGCCTTACGTGTAGTAGACAAATACTATGTCTAAATTTTAAGTTATGAAAGCAAAGCAAAAGAACAAACAAACTCTAAGTTGCATAGTAAAGCAGGATTGGAAGGAGACCTATGGAGAAGGACACCTGCTGTGCCGGGAGAGGTGGGCGGGGTCTGGAAGGTAGGTGGGAGGGGGAGGGACAGCATGGTAGTGGGGGCTAGAGTAGAAGATGACTGTCTTGTAAAGACATAGGGAAGGGATGCTTGGGCCGAGTTATCCTAAGATCTACTCTTTTTCCGAGAAAGGGTAATTTTTCACTTCTTTCAGATGTGCGATTTCCCACTCGTTCCTGGAGTATGTGTGTTTTGGGGTGGGGCCTTGCCAGGGACGAAGGTTCTGACATCACAGTCACTGTGGTAAGAAGACTGGAACCACACTTCACCCGGCAAGATTTGAGCTGAGGGGGGACGGAGCGTGTCGATATTAGAAGCTAATATTCACATCGAACTCACCAGGTTCTATTCATATGTTACCTTGTTAATCCTCATACTGTTCCCATCTCCCTGTTACATCAGGGAAACTGAGGCCCAGGGAGATGAAGTCTCTTGCCCAGGTCGTAGAGTACTAAGCGATGGTGTCAGCCAAATCAGCTGGGTTATGCCAAGGTAGTAGCCCTCAGGTTTTCGTGCCTTACAACAAAGTTTTAATTCCTTCGTGCTTCACTTCTTGTCCATCTCAGGTCAGGCCAGGGGTTTAGGTTAAACTCCACCGTCTGGAACGCCATCAGTCACCGTGGCAGGGACAAGAGAAGATGGTGAATCTGGCTCTGCCTCCTAGAGCCGGGTGGGCTTCACCAACTTGAATGTGCATCTGAATTGCCCAAGGGGCTCATGAAATGCACATCAGGATTCCGGGAGGTCTGGGATGGGCCTGTCCTTCGGCGTCTCTGGGAAGCCTCCAGGGGATTCCTATACGGGAGCAGTAAGGAGTGCTTACTGGCTTTTGCCCAGAAGCGACAGGTCATTTCTGCTCACATAAGTCACATAGCCATGCCTAATGTCAAGCTGGCAGGAGATGTAATCTACTATCTACCTCAGAAAGAGGAGAATTGCAATATTTATTTGTGACCCATCCAATGAAGAGGAGAAAATGTGAAGTCAGGATTCAAATTCAGACAGGCCGGCCCCAGAGTGGGAGCTCCTTATCACCCCATACAGTCGTAGGCGTGGGTCCCTTCTCTGTGGAGACAGGACAGTGTGATGGCAGCTGCCCTACTTGGTGGCCGCCAGTCAGGCTGACCAGTTGCAGTTGTCTCATGGGACACCGATACTGGGTGTCCCAGGCAGCTTAGTGTCAAAGGCAGCAGTTGTCAACATGATGCCGCAACTCTGTGAAAATGTTTCATTTTTTTCTTAATAATAGGCTGACATCTATGAATTATTTATTTTTATTCAAAACATACCTTAGAGCAGATTTGAGCCTTTCCCCATGACTCTCTCTCTTCGACTCTTCTGTCATGCTTCCCTGTTTTGGACAAGGGGTGCGGTTGGAGCCAGCTGTCAGAGAATTGTGCAGGGTCCCAGGAACGCCCCTGGCTGTGTGTCCACACAGGCACAGCACGCATCATGTATGTGTGCTGCAAAGCGCTAGAGTTGCTGCTCTGGAAGCATCTGAGGCTTGTGGTCAGCGAAACGAACACAATTCCCGGATGGTGCTGGCTGAGAAGCGGCTCGTTTGAGCCTGCGGCCTATCCGCATGACTGCGATCTTCTGATGGATCATGCGCAACTGAGACCTGGGGGAGTGAGCGGTGGAGTCCAGGCTTCCGAGAGGGTGTCTACAGGGAGCACAGAGGGCTGGGTCCCTCACAGTCCAGGGAACATGGCACTGCCTCTGACTGGCCTTCCAGGGCCCACGGAAAGCCCTGCTCTCCCTTCCACCACAGCCCACTCTGCTGTTGGTTCCTAGGCTGAAGTGTAGACAAACAATTCAGAGACGTAGGTTTCAGCGAGACCTCTGTCTGCTTTGTGGAAAACCGGATCTGCAAATGATACTTGGAATGATAGAAGATTGTTGTTCCTCTATTTAAAAAAAAAAAAAACCTTCCCAAAAAGGAGAAACTGAAATAAAGGTACATCTCCATTTTACATAATAAATACGGTTGAGATTTCACAGTTACCCCACTACACTAGTTGATTCGGTCAACAATTTAGCTAAACATGAGGGAGAAAATGGGCCTTGACAGTGTTTTCTTTGGAAAGTCAGGTTTCCCATGTTGAAAAATGCTTGCGCCTTGGCCCACTTGTTCTGTCGTCTATCTCGAGGAGAGCTGGATAAACTGGACGGTTCCTCCAGAGACACATTGGTCCTGTAATGCCCAGAGTTCAGTGAAAATATGCAGAGGCATGCCAAGTTAATAATTAAGGGAAAATAATAAAACAGAGTATTAGCCATTTTTATTAACTACTCAGACTGAAACCTACAGTAGGCCTTTTCTAAATGAATGGCCCAGAATTCTACTGTTTGCCTATTGTAATCCTAATCCTAGGAGGTCTTACCAGTAATCTTTCTCGGCTGTTCCTGTCCTTTGGGAGCAGTCTTGTCGCTTCACCAGTGATCCCGACTTCACATGAAAGTGCTTCCAGCTTTTAATCTTGCCTGTACTGGCATTGATAGAAAGTCATTCCTTTCAGTGACATTTCTGTATTGGAGGGCTAAATAAATTAAGGATGTCAGCTTGATTTTTATAGGGGCAATGTCACCATCCAGATTCAAATGCTAAACAATTTCAGGAAAGATTAAATTTCTCGACCTGAGAGAGATCCCATCTTCTCAGCGAGAGGCTGTGCTGGCAGGACGCCAACGGGGACGCAGGGGGCCACCTGCTCCGGGAGATCTCCTCCTCAGGTAAGCCCAAGACACCACACAGTGTCTTTTTATCCTAAGTACATTTTATCTACTTCATAAGCCTCTAGCATGATTTTGCCCTTCCCTTCAAAGTCCTGCGTTCTCCATGAAATCTTTTCCAAGGACTCCAGCCCACAATGATCGTTTTCTTCAAAACTCCTACTTAGTGTCACATAGCTTAATCTCAATTGGTCTCTAATTATAGTAATTAGATCGTAAGCTCCTCCAAAGCAAGGATTTAGCCCAATGCTAGGCCCAGAGGCGGTTTCAGTAAATGCTTGTCGAATGATGGATTTGCAGTTCTGGATGGTTTCCAGGAAGCAGGATGAACGGGTGAATTAGCACTCCCAAGAGGACATCGTCCAGCCTTCCTGGACCGAACAGACCCCTGGTCTATAGGCATTTTTGCAAAGACCGTCACTGCCAGACAGTGGGGCAGCCAAGGGAGCATGACAGAGATGAACGAACCCCTCTGTCTTCCTCTAGCTCATCTCTTCTCATTTGGAAACCTGCATTTTGGACTCAGGCTTGTGAGTTCCCATTTTCAGGTTTGAGAAATCAGGGAGCCATAGAGGGTCAGGGAGGTAAAAAAAAAAAGTATATCTGCTTTGCTAGGACCTAACTTTCTTGTGGAGGGATAACAAATAAAAGAGAGGGCACGTTGCCTATTCCAGAGCGACTCAGATGCTGTGTAGAGATTGATTTATATAACTTTCTCGCTAGATTAGTCCAGAAACTGGATTAATATTTTAATCATATCCCCTGGAGAGGAAAAGGCAGCTGGTGAAATTGTTGGAGGTGACATGCCAATCTACATAGAAACCAAGTGTGGTTTGGAGACCACCATGGAAATAGTAACTTCAGTCATTAAGTGGAGAATGAAAGGAAGAAAGAAACCAGATAAGTTTTCCAGGATCAAGAAGTTATTTTTATTATAAACTAACCTTAGGGAGACCATAAGATTTATTATTATTTTAACATTTAAATTCAAATGCTGATGGCTTTATCTTTTCACTGCTGATTACTCTTGGCAACGGCGGAGTGCAAGGAGTGCAATAGAACATCCTTCATCTTTTTAAGTTGTCATTTGTGTGTATATAAGCTCAGTTGTGCAGGCAAAACATGGCAATGAGCACACGGTGGCACGATTCACGTCTCACTACAGGATTGCTCTCTCCCTGTGAACTTGACTTCCCAAGACCCGAATCCAAACCTTTGGTACCGGCATCCTGAAATCAAAAGGAAGATGGAGGTCTTTTTCTGAAACTGTTTTTTCCTTTGCAGACCTGGATAACACCAAATCTTTACAATGGTCTGTAGTTGGCACTGGCAACAAGTATCTGGATTGTAATGTGTTGGGCTCTGGGAAATGCGATCCTCTGCTTGGGAACTGCCCTTAGATGGAAACTGATCTTTGGATTTTTACTGGGAATTTGTTTGTGCTTCTGAATTCTGTGGGATTAAGGCTGGTGCTCTGATATTCTCATGTGTTCCATTGACCCTTAGGTATTTTAGAAAAGAGGGAAATGAGACTCTGAGGGTTGAAATAATCAAACTTTGGAGGTGCTAAGGCTCCATTCCGATTATATTGGCAGATGGCCCAGGGCGCAGCTGCTGATGAAGAATCCCAGATTCCATCCGAAGGCCCAAATACCTCTTCTGTCTGGAACTGAGTCAGTAAAAGGAAATAGGGTAGGGCAGCATTTTGGACTGAAATTTCTCTGTGGGAGCAACAGATTGAATTGATAATGGGAGAAAGTTTGTATTGTTAACTTTTATAAGGTGGCCCAGTAAATTTCATGAGTTTTATAGGGCTGGCATATTATTTGGGCCATATTTTCATCTGGTGCTCATTGTTCACCCTGCCTGGTTGGCTAGCAGAGCTGAACAGGATCCAAGATGAGAAAGAGAAGTGGGGCTGCTTGTGGCATTGGGGCTTAATGTAATGAGTGTCCTGACCTGTTTCGGATGCTTCTGGAGGCTACAAACAGAGAGGCATTCATCAAAGCCCTGAGGGGCTGAAGTGGCCATCTCTTTGACACCAAGAAAATGTGGAGAAAGAGAGAGAAAGAGAAGATATGGAGGAAGTGGCTCCATGAAGGAGAGTGTTCTCTCTTGCCCTTCCTTCCTGAGAGGCAAGCATCACTTGGCGTAGAGAGGCTCTGATTAATTTCACTGGCTTAATAAGAGAAATAGACAAAAAGAGAAGAATGTTGGTGTCTAAAGGAAGGTAAGTCACTTCTCTATTCCTGCCCTTGGTTAGTTAGGGGAAGAGCGTTGATTTGCGTCCATGCTAATGGACAAAACTACACTGTGAAGTTAGAAGGCACTTTGGACTCATTTGAGGCTGGGAAAGATGGCTTGGAAGCAGCTGAGAAATATTGCTCTTGGCCTTTGTCCAAATCCTGTGTCTTCTCTCTCATGAGTGGCTTTTCCTTGCATTGAAACGTAACGTCTGAGATTCAGTTTTCGATTTACACTTGGGGTGGCTATGGGGAGTTCCACACCAAAGGGAGGAACTGTTTTGAATCAAGGCCTATACGCTCACCTTACTTAGTGTTCTCTACAATGCAGCCTAGTTAGAAATGAAGCTGAACACACGCTCCTTTGTTAGGAGAACTAGTAGTAGCTAATATTCCTTGCCTCTCTATTGCTTGCCAGGCTCAGCTGTCAAGGCTTTGCACCTATTACATGATCCTTGAAGCAAACTTAGGAGGTTCCTGTTCTTTTTCCCACTTAAGGAGTGAGTTAATAGAGGTTTATAGGGTTTAATTTGCTCAAGATCACAGACCTAGTCAGAGGCAGAACCCGAATTGAAACTCTGGAAGCTCGCATTTCTTAACCATCGTACTAAAACTATTTCAAGAAGTTTACCCAAATAGGAAAAGAACAAAAAGGATGCTGATTCTTGTTCCCTGCCCAGCCCTCCACTGAAACAAAACACCATAACTTGGGTTTATTCATGAGGCTAGCCTTTGGCTTCTTTCAGTAGGTAGTGAATTTGAATGTCTTTTCCTACTGCGTGTGTCTTGTATTTTTAAAAAAAATTTAACAAAGCAAATCTTCTAGAAGGAAAAGAACTGTTTTACTTGTGAGAACAGATCCCGGGGTACTTATAAAATTAAAAAAAATACAATTGGATCATCAGCTTGGTTCCTTTCAAAAGCTGGAAATAAAATTGCATGATTCTGTAAAAAAAATTCCAGTGAGACCGGTCCTGTTAAGGTAGCATGGATGAAGTGCCAATACCTTTGCATAGTCTGTAATTGTTTCTTCAAAACAACAGCACACATTTTCACTATTATTGTTATTATTACCATTAGGTATTGTGCTAAGTGATTTACATGTATTTTCTCACATTAATATGTATGTGATAGGTTTTACCATCATGTATCACTTACCTACTATCACAGCAATGCTGCATAACAAGAACCCACAAAACCTCAGTGGCGTACAAAAATAACTATTTATTGTTTTTACATCTAGAGTGATTGGCTAAACAGATCTGCCAATCGCGGCTGGACTGGCTTACAACACATAGGTTTTGGCTCACCGAGGACTGGTCTAGCCTGGCCCTGGATCAGATGAATGGGCAATGCAGCTTCTCCATTTATTCGTCTCTCATCCTCCAACAGGCTGGGCTGGGCATGTTCTGTGGGTGATTAAAGAGCTGCAAGCTCTGATTGCAAACTCTGAACAAGCCTGATTGCATAAGTGCATTCAACTTTCTGCCTGCAGTGTCTCTCTTAATATCTCATTGGTCAAAGCAAGTCACGTAGCTAAATGTAAGGATGGGGAACTATGCACGCCATCCCTTGGAAGAGCATTGGGAAACAGCATGACAAAAGGCATGAGTATAGGCAATGCTGAACAATTGGGCCCATTTTTGCAACTGATCACATATTCCTTTTTTTTTTTTTAACAGGCGAAGAACTTGAGACATGGAAGTAAGTGGCTTGCCTAGGGTCACATAGATATTAAATAGCAGAGCTTGAGTTTGACCCTGGGTTTATCTTTTCTCAAAGCTGGAACTTTTGGGGTGCCTGGGTGGCTCAGTGGGTTAAAGCCTCTGCCTTCGGCTCAGGTCATGATCTCAGGGTCCTGGGATCGAGCCCCACATCGGGCTCTCTGCTCGGCAGGGAGCCTGCTTCCCCCTCTCTCTCTGCCTGCCTCTCTGCCTACTTGAGATCTCTTTCTCACTGTCAAATAAATAAATAAAATCTTTAAAAAGAAAAAGCTGGAACTCTTAATAATGTACTATAAATGCAAGATTTACAAACCAGCTCTGCCTCCACTTCCTTTCCAGATATGAACAATCTTTTCGCTCCCTTTTTATGTATCTTCACCAATGAAGACAAAATGCAGCTGTTGCTATTATAGAATGAGAATGCTGTGAGAAGTCATTAACATTAGCAAATTCTGTGAACAAGTGCTAGGTATTATGATCAAAGAAATACACAGACTTTTAAATCAGTGCTTGACCTCATTTTACGTTTTGTAGTTCTTCAGATCTCTCTCACCTGCCAGAGTTTAGAAATGTACTGAGTATAAAATCTCTTCATGCTCTTACTCTTCTCCTCTGCAAACCACCCTAGAGGTACCCCAATCTGCCTATATTAGTGGTAACTAGACATGAAGATAATACTCTATACGGATTCCTTTTTCAAAAATGCCAATTGACAGTAGCTTCTTTAAGACTGACCAGAAAGCTGTACATTTTGGCAATTGACAAATGTGAACTCTGAGCCGATAAAAAAAATCTAGTCTTTGTATCAACTGCCCTTTCAACAAACGCGTCCTGGCCTAGTTTTGCCTTGTCACTTGCTGCTACTATTGTTATTCTTTTATTAAGCCAATTTCATGGCACTGGGTTTTGAAGAAAGTTGAAAAGTTTTTTATACTTGTGTTGACCCTGGAAACAAAAGGACACATTCGTACATGGTGCTTGCCAGAAATGCATTCCGAAAGAAATTTCGTGGTGTACCCTTGGGCTCTTGACCCCTGGTCCTGTCCTAGAGTACTGACTATGTGACAGACAACTTTCTGCTTTCAAAAAGTTGGAAGGAAATTTTTTGTGGACCTCTGAGGACCACTGAGGGTCCATCCATCAGGGTCTTTGTGAACACCCCATGGGTCAGAAAGGTGTTGGGGATCTCCTTAGAAACTCAGAATTTGGAAGGGGGACTATAATGAAGAAAGGGGGAAATTTAGAGAAAGGTGATCCTGTGAAGATGAAGGGACATTGGCTCTGGAATGAGGGAAAAACCAAGGCTGATCAGTTTCAATCAAGATACAAATGACTGAGAAAGACAGAAATTCAATTCAGATTCTTTGCGAACATAAAAATTTGGGGAACTTGGGTATGTGCTGTGTCTTCTCATCCTAGCACCCACTTCACATATGGCCCTTACCTGTTCTCCCACAAGACCATAAACTTAGTGAGGACAGGGACTGTGTGTGTCTTGACTGGCATTATTATTATTATTTTTTATTTCAGAGAGCACAAGAGAGAGATAGCACAAGTGGGGTGGGGAGGGGCAGAAGGGGAGGGAGAAGCAGACTCTCTGCTGAGCAGGGAGCCTGATATGGGGCCTGGAATCATGACCTGAGCCGAAGGCAGGACTGAGCCACCCAGGCGCCCCTTGACCAACTGAGCCACCCAGGCGCCCCTTGACTGGTGTTATTAACAGAGGGTAGCTCAATGCATTACGCTAGTGTCCACTACATAAATATTTGCTAATCACATGTCCTGGAACCAGCTAGTACTTCTGTTGTTTTCCTCTAGCGAAAACTCAGAAACTGCCTTTATCTGATACAACAAAAGAATTACCTATGAGTTGGATGTAATGTGGGAATTAAATAAAATATAATACCAGTATTTAATTGTGTCCTGAAGGGTATGTTTCTCATTCTGGTAGAGAGGGAAGGAACATCACTGTAAGTCAAGGGACCTGTCTTCTCATTGTAGCTCTGGTTTTGATCTTGGTCACATGACCTAACAGCAGCTTTCCCATGTATCCAGTTGGAATAACAAATAATGTGTTATATTTGAAAATGCTTCAGAAATAAAAGTACAAATTAATACTAGGTACTATCATTGTATAAGACACAAGTTAAACTGGAAAGTGGAACTCCAGACACAGGGAGCCAGGGAAGGTGCCCTGTCTTCTGTTTTTTTCATCCCTTTTTTAAAAAAAGATTTTATTTATTTATTTGACAGAGAGAGAGATAGCAAAAGAGAGAATACAAGCAGGGAGAGTGGGAAAGGTAGAAGCAGGCTTCCCGCTGAGCAGGGAGCCCGATGTGGGGCTCAATCCTGGGACCCTGGGATCATGACCTGAGCCGAAGGCAGATGCTTAATGGCTGACTACCCAGAAGCTCCCATTTTTTTCATTTTCCACACAACTCCTGTGGCTAACTTAGTGCATGATCAACAGTTGGTACTCAGAATGTGTTTATGAAATGAATGGATGATCCTCACCTGCAACAGAGAATCATAAACATGATCTTAGATGGCTATTCTTATCTCTTTGTTTTTAGATGAAGATTTTCATATATTATTGTCATGCAGTTGCATTGTTAACAATTTATGTAAGGAATATACAGTCATAAGACAGAGTCTCTGCCCTTAAGAAATTTTCTATCTCATTGGTTCACAAGACTTAATTAGCTCCTCTCTCCTCAAATTAAGCAGTAATAAAAGGCAATAGGAGAGTCCTAGTGAAGTTTATTTGGATGTAGGGAGGAATATTTACTCCAGCCAACTTAAGGGGGAAAAATGTGTGGCTCACAGAAATGAAGGACATGGGAAGAGCCAAGTCCAGCCAAATCTTGTACCTCCCAGGATCTAGGGGGTGAACTAAGACAGAGGCTCACCACGTCTCTGCAGCCTGGCTGGTTTAGCTCCATCCATTTTCTCTTTCCGTCACTCCATACAAGATTCACATTCCTTGGAGACAGAGTCCAGTTGGCATGACGAAGCATACATGCTCACAATTTGGCCAAGAAAGAGCAGCTAGGCAAGACTTGTGAGGTACAGACCATGTAGCTCCCCGAGCACAATTCAGGTCATCCTCTGAGATGCAGTGGATCCTATTGCCGGTATTTTAAGAGTTCAGAGAAGGGAGATTCTGGTGAGACTTCACAGATGAAAAGGGACTCAAGCTGGACCTTTAAGGATGGGTAGGAGTGAGATAAATGAAGAAGAGGAAAGATTTCAGCCAGGGCCACAAGAGGAACAAAGGTTTAGGATTAGGAGAGCCTGATGTGTTTACCAAAGGCAGAAGTGGTGGAGACAGAGAAGACAGAAGTTAATAAAAGGTCCTTGGATTTATTTCTATAGAGAAGTGTGGATAGATAGCAGGTTTAAACAATAAACCAATGGTTCAGGCAGAGAAACAATAAGTATAGAGCTAACTGTACAGAAAACATTCCCTGGAAAAGATAGGGGAAGCCTGTGTATTTTTTAAAGAAAACCAGAAAAGTAAATGGTACATTGGAAGAATCTTCTGGGTATGCAATTGAGAACCCAGGTGAAGGGGAGAATCTTGAAGAAGGAGAGAGTTGCTGCTTGTCCAAAGGCTGAAGGACAGGATGGGGACTACATGGGAATGGAGATACCAGCATAATGGGTTAGATGACACTTGTTCTAAATATACTAAGTCTTAGCAACATGAGGTAAAAATCACTGCTGAGTGAAGGGGAGCAATGTTGGACGCGACTCCGAGTGAAGATGCTTTAGAATATCCAACGTGCTCAGGCCACAGTGCTTAGGCATCAACAAAGGGTCGGTGAACAATTACAAAACAACACCTCTGCTTGGTTAAAGTTAGCATGCATTTGAGCAAAGTTTCCGATGACTGGGTGGAAACTCTTTTTGGTTAGTGCTCAAAAGCTAGGGTTTCCAAACCTTTGGAGCAGATTTTAAAGATAAGAGAATTTATTCAGGAATTTAATTTTTGTTCCTAGACTTAAAGGATTATTGGAAATATTTGGAAGACAACAGATTGGCATATTTTGTGATGATTTGCACCCTTTATTTACCTACAGAGCAGTTGCCCCAGAAGTCTTTTGATCTTCTATCATTTCATAAAATAAATGTATTACTAGAAACACCAGACATTTCAGTGTTTGACTTAGCACTGAAATAGCACTGAGTAGAATATGTTTAGCCATTTTCAATCTTCTTCTGTGCTTCTCCAGTATTTATGCTGGAGTTATCTCAAAAATGGACTCAAGGAGAAAGCATAAACCTACAAGCATCCTTAACCTCAAATATTTGATCTATGTCATCACATTTAAGTAGTTCAAAATCTGCTTAGAAAAGACAAACCAGGGAGTTTGGCTTCTCTTTACCCCTTAGAAAGAGTCAACCTTCAAAGCTTATTGGTGAGCCAGAGTCTCCCCACCCCTAAGCCATCCAGCGGTGGCCATTTCTCAGTCTACTTAAGGCAATGCACAAATATTTGCTTTATGTCATAGACCTGTTTCTGCAAAAATTAAAATAAGCCAAATGCTATTTGCTCCCCCCAAAAGCCCACAAATCATGTTTTAATAAAAAATAATCACTTATTATATATCTGTTTAAAATGTCATGTACTAGATTTACTTACAGTAAACCACAGTGAGATACATCAACATTTTAGAAACATAGTCTGGGGGTACATCTCTGGTCTTGAGGGGGCTCATTAGTGTACAGTGTATAATTGTTTACAAGGAATAGCCTAGTTGTTGATGGGGCTAATCATAATAGCCTCAATAACAACCACAGAAAATTGTATTGAGTTTGTACTGAGTTCTCTACAAATATTGTTTATTGAATATAGATCATCGCAACAGGGATAGGAATGTAAATAATCATAATCGATCATAAAAAGTAGGTATTATTATGACAACCTACTTTTTTTTAAAAAAAATTTTATTTATTTATCTGACAGAGACACAGTGAGAGAGGGAACACAAGCAGGGGGAGTGGGAGAGGAGGAAGCAGGCTTCCCGCAGAGCAGGGAGCCCGATGTGGGGCTCGAACCCAGGACCCTGGGATCATGACCCGAGCCAAAGGCAGACGCTCAACAACTGAGCCACCCAGGCACCCTGACAACCTACTTTACATATGAGTAAACTGAGGCTTAGGAAAATTAGGGCATCACATTATAAGTAACAAGGTCAGAATTGAGACTGCGTGTGGATAGTTCCAGAGCCCATGCTCTCACTGTGCACTATCATTTCCCGACTTCTCAAGTCTCCCATTTGTGACACTATGTGAGGCTCTCTACCAGCAGCCTGTTCCCTTACTTGTTGTTCGTCTTTAATATTTTTTAATTAAAAACTTTTAAATTTTTTATTTTAAATTAATTTTAAACTTAATGATGCTGTACAAACAGTACAAAACAAAAATTCCTGTATATCCAGAGTCCTCAAATGTTAATCTTCCGTAACCACAGTACAATGACCAAAATCAGGAAATTAACATGGATGCAATTCATCATCTACAGACCTTATTTGAATTTCCCCAGTTTCCCCATCTATGCCCGGGATCTAAACCAGGATGACATGCTGCATTTAGTTGTCATGTCTCTTTGGTCTCCTTCGGGCCAATCCTATACTCGCCTGACCTTGGGGGTGAGCACCTCCCCCCATTTTCCTCTTGGTCCCTTTGCTTGACTCATCCCTTTAAACTAGAACAGTTCCTAGTCTTTCTTTGTCTTTCATAACATTAACACTTCAAAAAAGTACTAGCCAGTTATTCTTGCAGAATGTTCCTCATTTGGGTTTGTCTGATGTTTCTTCATGAATAAATTCGCGTTGTGCATTTTTGGTAAAAATACTATGGAAGTTATGTTGTGTCCTTCTCAGTATGTCATAGAGAGAGATACATGATTTGTCACGTCACTGGTGATCTTAACTGGTGATCATTTGGCTAAGGTAGTATCTGCTAGATTTCCCCACTGTGAAGTAAATATTTTTCCTCTTTAATTAGTATTTTCTGGGGGAGCTACTTTGCAACTATGTAAATAGCCAGTTTCTCATAATACCTTAGCCACTAATTTTATCATTCATTGATAATTCTTGCCTAAAACAATGATTATAGTCTGAAAAATGTGGCATTCTTTTTCCATCATTGTTCATACATACATTAGTTGGAATTCCATTATAAGGAATAGCTTTCTCTTCTTCCCTTCTTATTCAATTATTTATTTATATCAGCATCAACTCATGGATTCTTACTATATTCTGGGGGGTATATTAATATCACTGGCTATTTTATTTGTCCAAACTGTCCCCTATTTGGCCAAAAGAGCCCCTTCAAATTTGGCTGTTATCCTTTTGACATGTTTCCCATCCTTTCGTTTTATTATTTTTATTTTTCGAAGTGAATGTTCTTTTTATTGGAAAAAAAAACCCCTTTTATTTACAACTTGAAAGGGACGTAAATTGTAATTTCTTGAAGAGCAACGTTGAATCTTGTGCTGAAGTCCACAGCCCCAGCCTACTCTGCTGGCTCCAAGTCATGGTTCAGAAGGCTTTAAAAACAGAGAGTCCGATGATGTCACCTTGGTAAAGGTTTCTTTTTAAAAATTAGTGTGAATGGCGATAGCCCGACACCCATTTCTCTCTAGCACAACACAGACAACGCTGAACCCACACACACAGCAGGCCACCAGGATGAGTGTCGTCATCACCCAGGGTGGGGGCACCCGGAAGTACGAGAGGTGCTAGGTACGTCCTGCTAGGTGGGGCTACGTCTAGACAGTTTATCCTTCACCCATATTTCTGCACAGCATCCTGTGATAAACCAATTTTAAATGTTTGTTTCTGGTAAACCAGCTATGACAGTTTATACTAACGAATTGAACTAGAACCCATTTGAATAAGTCTTAAATTTGTTTTTTCATTTTTTTGTTTTTAATACAAATGCCTGACTGCGCTCAGTTGTCAAACTGCATGCATGAAAAACTAGCCAGCCCAAACAGTGTATTAATCATGAGCAAAAAAAAAAAAAAAAAAAAAAAAAAAATCATGAGCAAATGGAGCTGCAAGGAGTTTGCTAAGTGCTTCCTTATCATTAAGGTAAGACAAGTGTTTATATTGTAAAACAAGCATAGCTTGATCTTTAGGGCACAGGACCACCAACCAATACATGCAGATTTTGTGTGTGTGCACAGAAGGCACTTTTAACATTCAGTTTTGCTATACAGAAACAGAATGACTAAATGAACTTCTTTTTTTCAAGGTAAGTACAAGATTCAATTCGATTCTTCTGGAGGGGAAAAAGGAGTTGAAAGTAGGTCTTCATTTGGCAGTCATCGTCTGTACGAATTCTTCATAGCTGGCTTGTCCACGGCTTCTCTCATCATTTCATCTCCTTCATCTGTTAGCTTTTCTCCTAAGTTGGTCATGATGTCACATCGCTCTGCCGCACTGATGTCACCATCCTTGTCAAAGACTCTGCATGCCTCGTGAATTTCTTCTGCACTGTCTCTTTCATTTTTCTAGCCATCATAGTCAAAAATTCTGGGAAATCAATGGTGCCATGACCATCAGCATCTCCCTCATCGATCAGATGCGGAAATTCAGCTTCTGTTGGGCTCTGACCCACTGACCTCATGACAGTTTCAAGTTTGTCAAATAGGGAAAAAGCCTCCTTGAACTCAGGGATCTGTCCTTCGGTCAGCTGATCATCCAGGGGGAGAAGAAGGGAGGAAGAGCAGAGGGAGTGAGGGTGGCCGCACCAGCTCAGGGGCTGTCCTGGGAGGGGTGGGGGCAGGCCGTGCCTGGGCCAGCCGGCAGCTGCTCAGGCTCCGGAGTACGCTCAGCACAGAACTACCCACCCCCCCACCCCCCAGCTGCTGTGAGGACAGGGCGGTGCCCGCCAGGCTCTGAGCACCGCTGCCCTCCCATCCTTTTGCTTTAAAACACTTATGTTCTGGCATGACAAGGTGTTCCAGGCTCCTCTTGGACTTTCTCTGCCTGGCCATGGCATGACCATTTCTCCGAAGAGCCCTGGTTCCTTTTGTTGGAGAATGGTATTCAGAAACCCAGATCTGGGCACTCATTGCTTTGGGTTTCTCCCCAGAGAGCACGACGTGATTTACCAGTGAAGGGCATCGAGGGGACATTATAGGTGACAGGCACTTCTCTTCCCGGTCCTGGGGTGCTGCTGTTTTGTTATCCCCTCACTCCTACTACACGGCTGCCAGCAGTGTGTGGAAAAATCCATGGCTGCTCAGACCCAGCCACTTGTCCAGACCACATAGTCCCTTGGTGAGCTCACAGCCTTGGCTCCCGTCCAGCGACCACCTCACTGTGGCGCTCCCACCGTGGACATCACACACTCCAGCCTCATGCTGCCCTTCTGGCGAGCGGCCTTCCAGTCTCCCAACCCCTTTTGTGTGCCTGTCTGTGGTCTTGGCCACATCTACCCCAGGGGAGTGCTTTGGGCTGGCCGGCCCTGGCTGTAATTCCTTCCTGCCAGCTTTTGCCTGCCGGCCTGCACCCCACAAGGGTATTTCCTGCTTGCTTGGTGACTGTGGGGCAGCTCTGGCCCAGGCAACCCACTAATTTTTAGCATTCACTGAATGTCTCCATCTACCGCACCCTCTCCAGTAAGATCTGAATCTCCTCCTTGGGGAGAGGCCCTTTCCAAGTTCTTTCATTCCTTAGGCTCTCCGTCTCTGCCTTAGAGCATTCTTCAGAGTTCTCTTTACACCTTCACAGTTATTCCCCTGTGATAGTTTATATTAAATTTCACTGCTCAAATGACTGCGTGATTTCCACTTCCTGATGTGACCCTGACTCATACATACCCCGTATTGGATTCCCTTTCCCATCCTTGTTGATTTTATTTCTCTCTCTATCCTCAGTAAGTGAATCACAACAACAAAGGTTGCTAAAAGTCCAAACTATATAAAAAGACTTCCTAGGAAAAGTCACTCCCCTCTCCCTACCCTCCCTTCTGTCCTGCTCTCATTTCCCCATGCTTTCCAACTCATTCCACCTACTCCTTGTTTCTGTCTCACTAGTTTCTAGTTTATCCTTTATTTCCTTTTGCACGGTTGAGAAGATATGTGCATAATTTCTGATTTCCTTTTCTGCAAAAGGTAGCATCCTACTGACATTCTTTTACATTTTGCTTTTTTTTTTTTCCCACTTCATGGTATATCCTAGTAAGCAAGCATACCATGCCAGTTCACAGGAATCTTTGTCATTCTTTTTACAGCTGTGTAGTATTCCACTGCCTGAGTGCGCTAGACTTTATCCAGCCACTCTCTCAGGGATGCATGTTTAAGCTGTTTCTGCACAAGGCTGCAGAATAATCTGTGCATACATATTTTTGTATTTTTGGAGATGTATCTTCAGGGTAGATTCCTAGAAGTGGGATTGCTCAGTTGGAAAGTCAGTCCATGAATTGCCTTGTTAGTCATTGCCAAGTTCCCCTTTCGAAGGGCTGTGCCAATTTGTATTCCCACCAGCCATGCATGAAAGCGCCTGTTTTCCCCAGCCTTGCCAACAGGATGTGTTGTCATACTTTAAAATTGTTGCTTATCTGATAGGTGAGAAATGGTGTGGTCCTAACTTGCGTGTCTTTAATTATGAGCTGTTTGAATATCTTTTCATAGGTTTAAATGCCATGTCTATATTTGTAAGTGAATTTTCTGTTCCTGTCTTTTTCCCATTCTTCTGTTGATTTTGGTCCTTTCTCCCTTTTTAAGAATTCTTTAAATATTGAGGGAATTAGCCCCTTGTCTGTGGTGTACGTTACAGACATTTTCCCCAGTGTATCAGTTGTCTTTTGACTTCATGTACGCGGCTCCTGCTGTGCAAATGTTTTTATATTTTTATGTAGCCATGTTTATTGATCGATTCTTTTATCTTGTCTGGATTGTGAGCTGTGGTTAGAAAGACCTTCCCTGTACCAAGATCAAAGAGGAATTCACCCATGTTCTTCCTAGTATTTCTATAATTTAAATGTTTACATTTGATTCCTGATCCATTTCAAGTTTATTCTTGTGTATGTACAGATTTTATCTCTTTCCAGTAAGTACCCAGTTTTCTCTATCTTTGTCCCAGCAATTTGAGATGCCCCCTTTATCACACACTAAATTTCCATATGTACTTGGGTTTCTTTTGGGACTTTTTATTCTATTCCTCTGGTCTGTTTGCCCGATCATGTGCCAGTTCCAGACTGTTTTAGACAGGCCCTAGAGCAGCCTTTAGTGCCTGGTAGAGCTAGTTTCCCCTACAGCTGTGCGTTTTAATTGATTTCCCAGCTATTCTTGTACGTTTATTTTTCCATACTAACTTGTCCTTGATAGTTAATATGATTCAATTATGTGATGCTAACGGAACTGAGGAAGCAATTCAGGGGCTCAGAGGTACATTTGCTTTAACAGTTAATACTTTAGCCAATGGGAGTCTCCAGCAGAGACCTGGGTCCTGGAAGAAGACTGGGGACCAGGTATTAGTCCCCAGATGGAGTGAGGAAAGTCATAGAGGTAGGAGGCAAACTCAGGGTCAGAGTGCATCCCGGAAGTCACAGCTCACTAGAGCATCAGATCGGAAGTTCAGAAGCAGTGATCAGGCCCGGAAGAGGCTGGGGAATCCTGACTTTATACAGGGGGGGCAAAGAGGCCTTGGGTTCCATGTGGGAACCCATCAGTTCTGAGTCTGCAGATGAACTGAGTTTATATTATCTCTTTGGTAGGAAAATCCTCAGCTCTCTAATTCCAATAGTCAACAACGTGGCTTTAAAGGGTTTTGGTTAAGTGTATTTATCCCCGACATATTTCTATAAGTTGTTTTTTTTTTTTTTAAGATTTTATTTATTTATTTGACAGAGAGAGAGAGATCACAAGTAGGCAGAGAGGCAGGCAGAGGCAGAGGGAGAAGAAGGCTCCCTGCCGAGGAAGGAGCCTGATGCGGGACTCGATCCCAGGACCCTGGGATCATGACCTGAGCCGAAGGCAGCCGCTTAACCAACTGAGCCACCCGGGCGTCCCTCTCCGACATATTTCTGAAGTAAACTTTGTTTTATTTTGTTCCTGGTAAATCTAAGTCCTTTCTTCCAGAGTTCACTAATTTGAAACTAAAAGTTTTAAATGCATTTAAGCAGCCACTTTCCCTCCTCTGCCCACACATTGACGAAAATAAGCCGGGCCACCCTACCAGCCGCTCCCTGATTTGCATCACAGCAAGAGCTGATGCAAATTCTCACATTTGGGGCTATTTCAGAGCTTGTGGAGATGGCAAAGGGTTCCTTTCCTTAAATAGTCTTGAGAATGGTACCTTGGATGCGTGCTCTTTAAAGCACTGTTACTGTAAAGTGAAAATTTTTGATGAAATAAAATGCTAATGATAAACGAAGCATTTTTGATGGTGTCAAGTTTGATATTTGCGGGAAGAAAACGTTGCAGCCCTAAGTGGAGAGTCAGAGTTTGGGGCCCCACTGTCATCTGTGGCTCTGCCCTGGGTCCCACCCTGCTCCCTGCCCCATGGGGGCCCCCCAGGGCTGCCCTCCACACTCACATTTCACTTCCCTCCTGCCAAAAACAGTCAGACGCGAGGCCTCTTGGAACTCCCTCCCCTAGAGGGTCACACGCTATTGCACTGTATGGCATTTAGCGCATATGTTCAAAAATAGGAATACGATACACCCTGGCTTGTCACACTTGGGGAGAAGACTGGGAAGTAAGCACAGTTTGTCATTTTCTCCCATGGCTTTTCTCCCATGGCACCACTCACTCTGCTTCACCGGCTGGAGGAGCCCAGTGTTCCCAGTTCTGTGTTCCAGTTCAGGGATTGATAATGGCACGTTAACTGGTAAAGGGAATTGGAGGAAAGGGGGGGGGGGGTCAATATCTGCAGAACAGCTACTTTGTCCAAGATAAAAATCTGTTTAAATACCTTTTATCCAATTATTCTAGCTTACTATGAACTGGGCATTTATTTTTATTTATTTTTTTTTACAAGCTAGCAAATAAAGGGAAGAGATCATTTATTCTGCCCTCTTCATACGAACTACTCCAACCAACCAAGTCGTTGATGAGGAGATGTTTCCTTTTCTTTCTTGAAAAAAATTTTTTTTGAACTGGATATTTTTATCCTCATTTTTCACTTTGTCATTAGTTGAGCCAGGATTTTCTGTCACCTCTGCTTGACCCATAGCCTAAGCTGAATCATGGTGCTTTTTGATTTCCTCAATGCCTAAGACAGTGTTCAGTGCATAGGGTACTTAAGAATCTTGGGGTTGCTCATGGACTTTTAAATATTCAAAACCTGACCCCAAAATGATAGCTTTCAAAGTTTCGGGCTCTAGCAAGGATACTTTGGTAGATGAAGGCTTTTTTCGGTTTGACCCCTTTTATCCCAGTCATTCAGCTTAGTAGACTGCCTTTGTCTCACCCTGAGTAAGATTCCTCTGACTCTTTCGATTCTGTTTCTTCTGTTTTCTGTGCCTTTGGCTGACCCCAAATTTAGAAAACCTCATAACATAATTTGGCCCTCTAGATTTTCTCAAAAGTTAGTCTGTCCCTAATGACTGAGCTGACTCTACAGGTAAAGTTCCAGCAAAGTCTGACCTCAAAAGCACTGAGTCGGTTTTTTCCTAATTGAGAATGTCATTCGCATTTCTTTGAGGATTCTGCCCACCATAGGAGGATACTTCTAGGGGCAGCCAAATACAAATGACCAGTAAATATATGTAAACATGCTTGACTTCACAAATCATCAGAGAAATGCTAATTAAAATTGAGAAGCCATTTTTTTTTCATCCAACAGATTACCCCCACCTAAAAGATTGAAAACATCCAAAGTCAACATGGCTGTGGGAAAATCTATATTTTCATGAGATGGACCTCTGTAGATGCCTAGTTAAGAGTGTTGATCAAAATTTGAAATATGCATATTTGCTAGTTTACTTTCGATTATCTTCTCATCACTTATTTTGAGTTTTTGTGTCTTTTCTTTCTTTCTATAGTAGTCAGGTTTCTCTGGAGAAATAGACCAACAGGAGATTTATCTATGTCTATATATCTAGATCTACATCTATATCTATATGAGATATAGAGATTTGTTATAGAAACTAACCGACACAATATTATGGAGGCCAAGAAGTCCCACTATCTGCCATCTGCATTCTGGAGAAAGAGCAAAGTCAGTGGGGTGATTCAGTCTGAGGCCAAAGGCCCAACAACCAGGGGGCCAGAGATGTAAGACTTGGTCAGAATCTGAAGGCCTGAGAACCAGGAGCACTGCTGTCTGAGGGCAGGAGAAGATGGTTGACCCAGCTCAAGCAAAAACAGCAAATTTTCCTTCCTCCGCCATTTTGTTCTATTCAGGTCCCCAACAGATTGGATGATGCCCACCCACATTGGTAAGGGTGGATATTCTTTACCCAGTCTACCTATCCAAATGCTAATCTTTTCCAGAAACACCCTCACAGACACACCCAGAAGTAATGTTTTGTCAGCTATCCCGGCATCTCTTAGCCCAGTCACACTGGCACATAAAATTAACCATCACACTTTCTTCCTTTTTTGTTTTTATCTTTAGAAATCTTGCTGGTTGAAATTTGCTTCCTTAGGAGTGTCTTCTTGTGCTGTAAGCTCTTCACTTGCTTTCCCTGTGTTCTTGTTATGCTCGCTTGCCTAGAGAGGGAGAAGCACCTGCAAGCAGGGAATTTTTTATTTCAGGGACTTCACTGAGAGCCACCCTCTCTCTTGGGTGCTAAAAATAAATGAGATGTATTTCTGAGGAGAGGAAATGAGCGGATACAGAGAGATGTGTCCTCCCTACCCCACCCCCATCTGCCCCCCCCCCCCCCCCACGCACAGGGGCTGACTCAGTATGGAACCAGGTTCCACTCAGACCTTCTCCCCTTCATCCATGGCCTGTCTGACTCCTGGATCTTCAGTCTCTAAAGATGACCCAGGGCTGTCA
>CM052886.1:19090621-19122580 GCA_028534135.1 Potos flavus
GACATTGTTTTGCAGGGCGCTGCTAGGTTTGTCTTTCAGATCTGACACTTGGGAAACTAGCATTTTGCCTGAGCCCTAGGGTATGGTCCTCAGCCTCCTTCCCCACCTCAGTCCAGGCTTTGGAGTTTTTTGGCATTATGTGCTGTAGTTTTGTTTGGGGCCTGCTCTTTTTTTTTTTTTTTTTTTGGTTTCAGTGAGTTTTAAGAGAGGGGAGTGAAATAAAATCCCTCCTTCCTCTACCATGTTTAACTGGAAGTCTAATTTCAGAAACATAACATCATAACTTATTTGAATTGTCTTTCATTTTTCACTTCTTCACAGTGCTTACTCACTCATAACTGGCTTGTGTTAGTCATCACACTTTCCGCTGAGAGAACCCGTCCCTAGATTGCTACAGTGACACTGTATTGTTCAAAAACAATCTTCCCTTGACTTTTGTGCCTGCACCGTGTTTCCCAGTCCCCTTCAGGTCAAGTACGCTCTCCTCTGGGGTGTTTTTTTTTTCTTTTCTTTTCTTTTTTTGCAGTTTTCTCAAGAATGCAGCTACTGGAAAAGCATTCTAAAGGGATCAACACTTAGATCATGGAATAATTCACCCATTTCCAGTAAACTGCACTAAACCACGCATTGCCTGTTCAGAGCCCCAGTCAACCAGGATGAGCATTTCGGCTAAACTCTCAGTGGGCGGCAGGGTTGGTGGAAAGGTTTAGGTTAGGCTGTGGCTGTTTGTGTGTCCATCTTGGAGAGAGGCAGGGGGAGAGAAGCAACTCCTCCATAAAGAAAGGTCAATTCTGTTGAAATTTTTTTTTTGTTTTGCTTGTTTTAAATTTTCTTCTTACTAGACTGTTCATTGCAGTCGGAAAAAGACGAGTTTATATTTGGTCAGATAAGTAAGGAGTTGAGCGTGGAAATCCAAATGTTGGTGCCATATTTTTTCTAGTTTTTTCTGATATCTTACAGACTGCCACCTTGGGCGACTGGTTTTGTTTGTAGGCAGCCACAGTGAGGAGAGCTCTTGAACACCTTTCTTCCCCAGAGGCTGTCTTTGACCTTAGGACGATTGCTAATGTGTTCTTGACTGCAGACCAGATTCCTCTTGGGCATGGAAGCTTCTGCTACTTACTTAGACTTTGTGACCCAGCCTCCAGTGTTTGAACAACAGCCCTATTTGTAAATAGCTTCAAAAGAATGCCTCAGTATCCCCAGCATTATATTGAGACATTTCTTCCTGTTTTGCAACGCTGATTGATGGAGAAAATGTTTTCTTTTAAATACTTTCTAAAAGATGTGTTTATTTATTTGAGAGAGAGAGAGAGAGAGAGAGAAAGAGGGAGCACATGAGAGTGGGACGGAGGGAGAGGGAGAAAAAAAATCTCAAGCAGACTCCCCAGAGTGTGGAGCCAGACACGGGGCATGATCCCATGACCCTAAGATCATGACCTGAGTCGAAATCAAGAATCGGATGTTTAACCAACTGAGCCGCCCAGGCACCCCCAAAATGTTTTCTTTTAAGGAGTCTTTATTTTAAAATAATATTCTTTGGTGTCCGAATTACTTTTTATGAGGAGAAACCATAAAGACATATTCATTCGTAAGGAGGAGTGAAAAGCAAGGCACGCTTTAACAAAACAGTGGTGAAAATTTGCTTTAGCCTAATCAACATGGTCCAGGACATTGGGGGGGAGGGGGGGCGGGAAATCCCAGTAGCCAACAAACCTCTCTTCAAGGCAAGGAAGTAGAGAGTGGTGTGTGCAGAAGGTATCTGGCTTAAATGAAAAATGTAGAAGAGTCAACCCACCCGTCCGGGTTTTGCCAAATGCTTTGGATAGCGCCAGCCCAGTGCTGAGCATGGCCTCAAACACGTGCTCACCATCCAGGTCATTTGCAATTTGCACTGAAGTGTAATTGAAACTGTTTTCTAAAACTATTGACAGTCTTTCCCATAAAAATCAGGGAGTCAGCCCACGATCTGCTTGGCCTGCTCGGGTGGGATGTTCGGGGGAGGCTAAGGAGAAGAGAACGGACCGTCAGGATCACCTTAGCCACGTGAAACCCTGGGGATGAATACACAGCAGAGGAGCTTTGTGTGTTCCTGTGTGTGTGTTTCAACAATACGATCTTTGCAGTTATTGCCACATTAAATAATAGCCTTGCCTGTCTTGCTAAGATGGGTCACACTTCTCTGTTTCTTCAAAGCATGATGTTTAAGTCAGGGGGAACTTTAAAAGCATTAATTGCAGCAGTGAGCTGCAGGGAGAATTTGTTCCAGGGCCCGAGGAGGTTTGGGAGAGAGCCCCGAGATCATCCTTTCTGAATTGTGTGTCTTGCTTTTTTGTGTGTGTGCTTTGTTAGTGTTGTTTCTTGCTTTGTTCTCCGGGGCACCTTAGCACTATTCAGGGCCTGGCCTGTGACTCCCAGCCTGTCGAAGCTTCTCTTCTCTTTATTTCCTTGCCATTCCCAGTCTTCTGGGAGCTTGAAAAACCTTCAAACAAGCTTCTTAAGGTTATTAAACTGGAGTCCAATTCACCAACAAAGGCCTGAGGGGACTCCCTACGATCTGCAAGCGTGTGCCACAGAGAGCTTATTTTTGCCTTTTAGCTTACTGCCTGATCTCTGGTGGTGTTTCATGAAGATGAGGGTTTTTTATAATTTAATTTAAGACAGAATAGGAATCATCATAATTTGAAGGAATGAGATGAATGGAAGTATGGGAAAGGCAATACTGTATTTGGAATTTGTTTTCTACTCTGACCACTTACGGAAGAATCCCTGTACTCAACTTGCTTTACTGCCAAGTGGCTGAGCCATAGGAAAGCTGTCACCAAGTCCGGATGGTTGGGGGACTGTATTTTGGAGCCACTGTAGGAAGCCTGGGTTGAATTGGGTGGAAGAAAATGTGACTTCCTCTTCTGGTTCTGTCGTTGTTCGAAAAATTAACCATTCACCCTGGATCTATTTCCTTAACAGCAAATTGAAAAATTTAAAATAGAAAATAAGATTTTTCTAGCTTAACATTTTTAGTTGTGTGTGTGTGTGTGTTGTGTGTGTGTGTGTGTGTGTCTGTCTGTCTGTCTGTCTTTAAAGTGCTTTAAAATACAGAACTCATAGGTTGCCTGGGTGGCTCAGTCGGCTGAGCATTCTCTTGATTTTGGCTCAGGTCATGATCTCAGAGTTGTGAGATCAAGCCCTGTGTAGGGCTCACAAGCTGGGTATGGAACCTGCTTAAGATTCTCTCTCTCCCTGTGCCTCTCTCCTCTCCATCGCCACCCCCCTTGAGAAAGCCCACTCTCTCTCTCTCTCTCTTAAAAAAAATTACAGGACTCATGGCAGATGGTCAAATAGCATACCAGATCTAGTGCTGTCCTGAGATCGGATAGCAAGACAAGGTGACAGAGCAAATTACCTGGGCCTCTCTCATCAACCCAGACTCGATGGAACAAGGTAGAATAAGATTAGATACGGGACCACTTTTCTGCACAGAAACCTTTTAACCAGCATCCATGAGTCAACAGAACATGGGGTGGTGTCGGCTGGGGCCCAGGACTCATCGAAATCGATGAATAGGAACAATTATGACACAATCCTGGGCAGTTGGGCTCTGGTTGGCGTTTGCTGTGCTGTCGGGATTTTAGAATCCTCTCATTCTAAAAATGTTAAATCTCCTCCTCTATGTTCCCTGATGATGTACGTTTAATATTTTTTCTGCCCCTTTAGATGTTACCATCTGTATGCCGATGTGTGAAGGAATATCTCCTTCTGGAAATCTTCGGCAACTTTAGTTTCTAAGCAAACTGCAAAATTCATAAATTTTAAAAGGAAGCAGAAGGGTAAGGAGGCACGTTTTACTTTCAACATGTTGTCAGAAATGAGTGAGATACAGTCTGGAGACCAAATCTTGGCCCTGAAATGATGACTTGAGACCAGTGACGCTGATCTGTCACAGTGATGAGAACAGACAGACTGGTTCTTCCCGAGGGTCCTGGGGGCCTCCTGAAGATGGAAACTGGTTTGGAGTGCAAACTAAGATTTCTCTCTCTCCTTTTCAGACTGTGTTCACAGCATGTTCGCCAGCCACGGAGTCTTAGCAGAGCCACAGAGAACACGATATGCAATGTGTAGAATTCATTGTATTTTAAAGTTGGATATCGTTCGTGACCACACACATGTGTAGGAAATGGGGTATACATATGTTATTTCAACACTCATGGTGCAATATGTATACTTGTGAAAATACGCCTATGTAGGGACTAGAGTCTCCTACAAGGTCCAAAAACTCCTGTGGGGATCTGTTCAGCTTGTAGATCTCAGGTACACACTGATCCCTAGTCAGGCATCCATTCACACATGTCCCAGGTGCATGGTGAGCTTCCGGGATTGCCTCTAAGGTCTAATTCATACACTGTGTTTACAGGTTTAATTATGAGCTTATTCTACTTAAATCTCCCCCTTGCGTTCCCATGACATACAATGGCAAGGTCACCTTCCTTGCTATGAGTTACAGTGATCTGGCCCCTGCTGCATCTCCCACCTCCTCTCCTGTCCTTCTTCTTCCCTATCACTCTCCTCAGCTGACCACCCTGACCTTCTTCCTGTCCCTAGCACACATGAATCTCCTGTCCTCACGGCCTTTGCGCTTTCTGTTCCCTCTGCCTGGAACGCACATCTCACTCTGCAAGGTTGGCTGCTTCTTGTCATTTAGGTCTCTGCACAAATGTCACAGCTGCAGAGAGGTCTTTCCTAACTCCCCTCTCAAATGCTACCCACACTCATCACTTCATCACGCGCATGTTTTATTTTTCTTGAGACACGTTATCACTCTGAGGACTGCCCTCTGTTTATTGACTGGATATTTGCCCATGTCCCACATAGGAGTGTGGACTCCATGCCAGCAGGGACAATGCCGGTGTTGGGCCAGGCCCTGGGCCAGCTCCTGGAAGAGGGCCTGGCACAGAGGAGTGGCCGGACACCCACTGTGGACTCGATGAGCACACGTGCGCTGGCTGCGAAGTGTTCTTTGTTTTGAGCGTCAGAACAGCAAACTCAACTAAAAAAAATAATTCCTCTAAATAATCGTCCCTACCAGGTCACTAATCTGTGTTTCCTGGTGGAGTCACATCACTTGCTTTTGAAGAGATAAAACAAAGTGAAGTCCTATTATCCCGTAGACTTTCCCTCTTCCGTGGCTCGCTTTCATCCTTGTCCCTTTGGAGTCCCCTCTCTGCTTGCCAGGCCCCCTGGCTCCTCTCAAGCCAGCTCAGAGCGCCCCCCGGAGGATGCCCTTCTCAGCAGCCTGGCCCTCCCCCTCCCTGCACATTTTTAGATGGCATCTGTTGTGTCAATTTGCATTTACTTATATCCTTTCCTAGAATTACTTCATTCTTTTGGGTATGTAGTGGTGGGGAGGGGAAGGCAAGAGAACTTGGTAATCACATTTTCAGGTGTTTGAAAGGAAACTTGTGATTTTTTTTTTTCCTTTTCCAAACACTTTCTTACTCTACTACCTGATATAAGAAGCCATATGGATCTTCTAGTAAATGGCTCTGCCATCTTCTTCAGAAAGATAGTTCATTGCCTGAGAGAAACAACAAAGTCATGTTTGTCTACTGCCTAAAATTTAAAACGCCCCATGAGTGTATTCATTAATGGACTCATCCTTTCCAGTAATAAAAACGTGCAATTCCATGGTCCTTGACAGTGGAACATCACGAAGGGTACTCACTCCTGTGAATCACAGGGTTGAAGGATGCTGGAGGTCTCCTCTGCCAGCCTCCTACCCTGGAGAGTCCCCATGAAGCCACTCGGTGATGGAACACAGTCAAAGGATAATAGCGTTAGTCATCTCGTCCTGTCTCCTGTCTCTGGGCAGCAACACGACTAACCCACTCTAGTCAAATAGAGAGCTCTTATAAGACACACACTCTCTCTGGCATTTCCCAAGGCAACGCCATGGTGTGGTGGTGTGAAGTGGCAACGCAAGAAGCCAGTTGTGGGACCAGACCCACAGGGGATGCTCGGTTCTCTCTCCCAGGCTCAGAGCCCAGCCCACATTCCTGCTGTTTCCATGGAACCGAAATGTTTGTGTGGGTTTAGTAATCTCCAGGAGAAGCTGGTCATGAGGTGATGTCCTCCTTCACCAGCGCCGGGAGGACGAACCTGGTGACTCTGTGACAGGCGTTTCCCCACCCCTGCATCCTCCACCTGAATTTCTGAACCTTAAGGTTTCATAACTCCACCAGACTCAGAGTGAGGTGTTACCTAATTAAATGGTAAAACGAGGGTACGTATTTTACCTGGTTCACACCTGTGGGATTTTGAACTACAAGAGGGAGGAGACGAGAAAGAACAGAGGCTGGCAAAGCCCTAGAAATGATTTTCATTTTCCACCGCCCCTGTTTCTGATACCCAAGCATCTCATTCTGCTACCATTTTCTCCTCACTGAGTCCTCGCGGCTCAGGTAGAAAACAGATGAGGAAAAGGATGAATGGGCATGAGCCAGGGAAAGCATCTCCTGGGAATTAGGGGGCCAGATGGCTTCACACCTCCTGTGTTTGGAATACAGTGCATGTGGGCCAGCAGCTCACGCCCAGGCTGAGCCCCTCAGCCATGACTGATGGGTCTATACACACGCACGTGTGCGTGTATGTGTGTCTGTGTCTGTGCAGGGTGGAGGCCTGTGGGATGGGAAGGATAGGAAAAAGCCTCAAAATTCAACCTGTAAAGAGGATGTTTTAATTCAAGAGAGTACCCACCAGGGAACTCTAGTACCACGCTAAAGATAAATGCATGCTTTTTTCAAAAGGTGTTGCCAAGAAACATGTTGAGTACTTGTGCTTTCATTCAAACTTAGAGTTAAGTCATATTTATTGTGCTCATCAAGATGGCTAAATAAGGATTCCAGCCAGACCAGAATTATCTAGAGCTCTGCAAGAAGTCTGCCATGTGCTGTCTGTCACTGGTTCGGCTGATGTCGCAGTGTCCTGAGCGTCCCTCTGAACTCCTTATAGCCAGTGTTTACACGACCTCTCCGCCCCCCACCCTCAATCAGTCATTTTATTTGAATGAGCTCTCATGTGTCTCTTTCAAACAAAAAAGAGGAGGTGTCACTAGTGCCCTCCGAGGGAGTGTCCCAGAATCATGGATGTGGCATCTCAGCAGCGCTCCATCAGGGAGCCGAAGTTGTCCCTGCTTTGCTAAATGCCAGATTAGGACGGACACAGAAAGGACTTTTTCCTCAACTTCCGGCTGTTTTGTACTTTATTTTTTTATTTTTTAAAAATTTTTAAAGGATTTTATTTATTTATTTGACAGAGAGAGATCACAAGTAGGCACAGAGGCAGGCAGAGAGAGGGGGGAAGCAGGCTCCCCACTGAGCAGAGAGCCGGATGCGGGGCTCGATCCCAGGACCCCGAGATCATGACCCGAGCCAAAGGCAGAGGCTTTAACCCACTGAGCTACCCAGGCGCCCCCAGCTGTTTTGTACTTTAACGCATTTCAGTCAGGTTACCCAGAATTATTAACATTTTAGAGCACATTAGAAAAGGGATTTCCAGGTCATTTTCTAAAGCCTGATTTTTATCTCCAGCTCACCTGTTGACCTGGTAACATTGAACGCTTTCAGTTTTCGCATTTATGAAGAGGGGTAAATGAGGGGCGCCTGAGTGGCTCAGTCGCTTAAGGCTCAGGTCATGACCTCAGGGTCCTGGGATTGAGCTTCGCCTCAGGTTCCCTGCTCAGTGGGGAGCCTGCCCCTCTGGCTCCCTCAGCCCCTCCCCCTACTTGTGCTCTCTCTTTCGCCCTCTCTCTCTCTTCATCAAATAAATAAAATCTTAAAAAAAAAAAGAAAGAAAGAAGAGGGGTAAATGAAATTGGCCTTCAGTGCATTTTCAAGATGACATGATTTTTAGAGCCACTTTGAACGATTTAGAAATGAACACAATTGCTTTTTCTGTCTCTTGGCTGCTTAGTAGAGAATAAGGTTTCTCGAGCTAAGATAGGGACTTCTAGAAGAATCATGAGCTCTATAGCTCTGGATGTCTCCTTGCTGATTTTAATAGGCAGCTCAGGATGGATGGCTAAGCCTCAGCTCAAATCAAATGTGGTGGTGGTGGGTGGGCTGGAAATTTAGGAGGTGGTTAGGAGTACTGCCCTGAGACAGGGCAGGGAAGTTCCAGTTCCAGCCCAGCCACTTAGGTGCGGACTTGGTGAAGTAATTGAACTTCATTCTGGGTCAGAATGATAAATAACACCATTACATTATATTGTGTTTGCCCTATTTAAAAAGAACTCGGTCCATTAAAAAAAAAAAAAAGATTTATTTATTTATTTATTTCAGAGAGAGAGAGAGAGAGAGAGATATCGAGAGAGCACGTGGTTAGAGAGAGGGGCAGAGGGAGAGACTCTTCAAGCAAACTCCCTGCTGAGTGAGGAGCCCGAGGCAGGGTTTGACAGGACCCATGAGATCATGACCTGAGCTGAAACCAAGAGTCGGATGCTCAACTGACAGATCCACCCAGGTGCCCTGAACTTGGTTCATTTTTGAGTTCTTGGATTACACTTAACTTTTTTCAAAAGCTTGGGGGAAGTTCTTATTGAAAATGCCCTGGTAAATTCCAGAATTCCAGAAATTTCTTCTCAAAGTTTCTCAGAGAAACAATTCTACAAATCATTAGATATAAGATAAATATGGTCTGCAGTCTAATGGATAACATGGCGACTGTAACTGATAACACTGTATTATATCACTGAAATTTGCTGAGTAGAACTTAAATGTTCTCACCAAAAAAAAAAAAAAAAAAAGGTGGTGACTGTGTGAACCCATTCATTGAGGGAGAGTCTTTCCCAACGTATGTATATGTCAGATCATCATGCTGTGTACTCTAAATATCTTAGAGCTTCACTTGTCAATTATATCTCAATAAGTCTGGGGAAAATAAATAAATAAGAATAAGAATAAATAAATAAATAAGAAATAAATGATTCTACCCTATCTCGAATGGTAAACGATCTTTGACCAACAGGAGGAAATTTCTTTTCCTCACTTCTCTCCTCAACTGTCACCGCAACTCCAAATCAAAATTGTTTAAATTCCCCAGTTTTCTTAATAGTAGTCTCTTAATGCTTATCGTTCACCCATGATTGAGCTTTTCTCCTCAATGCCTTTCAAAAATTGGAAATTAAGTAGGGAGCAAAGCACCTGCTCTCTCTGAGTCCAAGGTGTGTAGAGGGATAGAAATTTGACTAAGGCTTTCTGCCCCATGGGGCAGCGGTGGCTGTCTCATCGGCAGCACATGTAGAAGGGAGGTCTCCAGCCCAGAAAAGCCAGAGGCTCCTCCTTCCAAGTTTTGTCCCGCCCGGCCATCAGAGGAGTGGCCTCTGGGGCCAGTGCTCCCTGCCTGCATCACCGTGCAAGCTGCACGAGGCAGGCCTGGACCAGGGACCCTGGCCTCTGTTGTAATGGCCCTTCCTCCAAATCCTCCTCCTCCCTCACCCCCTGCTCACCCGGGCCGTCTTGCATTTCCCCAGCGTGTCTCCTTCTGCCCCCTGGGGGACCTTTCTCTTCACCCTTAATGGCTTTGGCAAGAAGAGCGACCCCAGGCCTGGTGATGGGGGTGAATTCAGGACAGGCTTTGCACCATTTCTGAATTTCCTAGGTTTTGTCAACGGAAGCCAGACTCTTAATGCTATTTTAATGCAGTTGTTTTGTGTGTGAATAATATGCTCTTTTTGCCAAACCTCAAGCCCTGGAACGAAGATCTCATAAAAATGCCTAGAGTCCAAAGCTAATAGCTATTATTCAGCTGTTATGGGGTAAGGCCTGAAAGCCTCGGATTGATATTATTCTTACCAGGGCAGCGGGGGGCGGCGGGGGGCATGAAGCTACTGAGGGGTGGCTGGGGCTCCAGATGCCCGAGGATTGGGAAGGGATGTGCCCCATCAGGCTGCTCCAGTCGCTCCACCACGTGGAGGTCTCTGGTGGAGACCCTGTAGTTTATCCCCTCTGCAGCCCCTGGTCACCGCTTCCCCTTTTGTGATCCTGAATTCAGTGAAGGGCCTTACTTCCCCCCACTCCCCCCACCCCTGCCCTTTTCACATTTTACACCCGATCATCACCAACATTCATTCAACAAGAACTTTTTTATTAAATTGTAGCTGGCACACAATGTTACATTCAGGTGCACAACATACTGAGTAGACAATTTTGTACATTATGCAGTGCACACCAAGACAAGCATAGTCCCCATCTGTCACTACACAACATTATTACAATAGGGACTATCTTCCCGATGCTGTACTTCTCATCCCCACGACTGATTTATTTCGTAATTGAAATTTTGTACCTCTTACTCCTCTTCGCCTATTTTGCCCATTCTCCCACCCACCTGCCCTCTGGAAACCACTGGTTTGTTCTCTGTATTAGTGAGTCTGTTTTGTTTGTTTGTTCATTTGTTCTGTTTTTTAGATTCCACATATAAGTGAAATTATAATGTATTTGTCTTTTTATGTCTGACTTATTTCACTGAGCATAGGACCCTCTAGATCCATGCATGTTGTTGTGTGTGGGAAGATGGGAAGATTTTATTCTTTTTTATGGCTGCGTAGTATTCCAGTGTGTATGTGTCTATCTATCTATCTTTTTCTAAATTAATTAATTAATTTATCTGAGAGAGAGAGATCGAGAGAGCACAGAGGGAGATTAAGAAGGAGAAGCAGACTCCCCACTGAGCAGGGAACCTGATGTGGGGCTTGATCCCAGGACTCTGAGATCATAACCTGAGTCAAAGGCAGATGCTTAACTGACTGAGCCACCTGGGGGCCCCTCGATTGATCGATCAAGCTATCTATCTATCTATCTATCTATCTATCTATCTATCTATCTCTACCACATCTTCTTTGTCCATTCATATACTGATGGACACTAAGGTTACGTCCATATCCTGGCTAGCTATTGTAAATAATGCTGCAATAAACATAGGGGCACGTTTTTTCTCATTTAACAAGAATTTATTGAGGGCCTATTATGTGCTGGGCACTTTGCTGGCTGTGATGATAAATGACAGCCTGCTGGTAAGCAGATTCTAGAGTCATGAATAAGAGTCTGGACTCTGAAGCCAGAGGTCACATGATGGCTCTTCCACCTGCTAGCTATTAGCTTGGTGACCTTGGGCAAGATCTTCCTGTCTCCCTATGTACGGTAGGGCTAATAATGGCACCTGCTTCATGGTTCTTTTCTGATACATAAATGGGTTAATATGTCTAATTTAGTGCCCAGCATGTGGTAAATACCTTGTAAGTGTGTAAGTGAAAAAGAAAATAATGGTAAGGAGGTGGGCATCAAAGCACTCACACAAACATGTGAAGTAACTTCTGGGAGGGAGAAGGAAGCAGCCTGTGAGATCTGAGAAGCCCGGGCTGAGCTGGGAAGGACAGGAAGGCATCATGTTCCGTGGGCTCCATCTCCTGCCACTCCCCTGGCTCAAACCATGGTCACCTCTCCTCTGGACCGCAGAAATGTCCCCATAAGTGGTCTTCGTCTTTGTTCTCCTCCTCTTCAGACAGCAGCCAATGGGGTTTTTCTAAATCTAAAGTGTGATTGTGTCATTTCCTACATGGCATTCTTCAGTGGCTCCCAAGTACCCTCAGGTTTCTATCCAAAGTCCTCAGCAGGCTTGCAAGGCCCTGCATCATTTTCCTTCCAGCCTTGTCTCTGCCTCTACCAACTTTCCTCCTCAACACCCAGGATGTTCCCTCACACACTATCCTCTAATCTCGAGGAACTCCTTTTAGTTCTCTCTGCTGGCCACAGTCTTTCTTCTCTCTGGGCCTTTTCTCTTCTTGTGGCCTCCATCTGGATACCCATTTGCTCCCCCCCACCTTTCCCCTGGCAAGTTCCTAGTGGCCTTCGGACCTCCACCTCTACCCCACTTCCTCGGGGCAGCCTCCCCAGGCTCCATGGCTAGGTTTGGTGCTCCTCCTGTGTTCTCCCACGGCCCCTCCTGAGGCCCTATTGCCACACTGATCACTTTACTGATTGTGTAATTTTGCTCTTTACTCTTTGTACCCTTGACCAAGCTCCGGGAAGGTAGAAACTGCCTTTCATGTTCAAGAGTATGTCCCCAGAAGTCAGCGCAGTGCTTGCCATGGGGTAAGCTCACAATACCTATTCTAGGTTGGATTGTGTCTTCCCGAAAATTTATAAGTTGAAGCCCTAGCCTGCAGTACCTCAGAATCTGACCTTATTTGGGCATAGGGTTGTTGTAGATGTAATGAGTTAAGTTTAGGGTGAGCTTACCCTACTCCAATATGACAGGTGGCATTGTAAAAAGAACACCATGTGAAGGGAAAGACACACACAGAGGGAAGATAACGTGAGGACACACAGGGAGAAGGCAGGCATCCACAAGCCAAGGACAGAGGCCTAGAACAGACTCTTCCTTCACAGCCCTCAGCAGGAACCAACACTGCCAATACCTTGATCTCAGACGTCTAACCTCCAGAACTGGGAGACCATAATTTCTTTTGTTTAAAACGTCCAGTGTGTGGTATTTTGTTATGGCAGCTCTAGAAAATGAATATAACATATTTCTTCACAGACTGGGTTTCCAACTCTTTTAAATGTGCTCCTATAAGTAAAGACTTTGCATGTACACAAATACACCCTAAATGGCTCCATATTCCACAAATAGATGGATCTACAAGAATGGCAGGCCCAGGTGGCTGTTAGTCATCACAGCAAGCCGCCAATTTTAGCTTCGAATGACCCCCTCTCCCTGGGTATTCCAAGAACTTCACCCAAGTGGGCAGGGGAGGCGCCCCCTCAGCAAGTCCCCACAGCAGGGGGAATGTGAGATGATGGGCAAGCAGGTGTTTGTTTTTCTGTCCCTGCCAGGAGAAGCAGCTGAAAAGGAACCAGGGGTGGGAGGTGGGAGGTGGGGGGTGGGGGTGGGGGTGGGGGTGGGGTGGGTCAAAGTGCAAAGAAGGGAAATAAAAGCAGGAATGTGGAGCCAGAGCCGAGTCCATTTTGGACTCCAGAACCACACCACAGGATGTCAGTGCAGTCTGTACAGAAGCCAAGATGTCAGGGAGGAATTTCCCCCCTTTTCAAAAAAAAAAAAAAAAAAAAAGTTCTCCATTTGATTGCAGCCTCTAATAAGCAATTCTTCCAAATTTCTTCTGACTTAAGAAGTTCAGAGTATGTTGAGCTAAAGAAACACTAGGATCATAATTACGGTTATTATAGGGAGTTGTTGTATGCCCATCACCACAGCATCTGGCTGTAATCACATGCTTAATGGAATGCAAGATGATCCTCTGCTCATAATGGGTACTTTCCAAGCCAGGCAGCCACCAAGTGCCCACCCTCCCACTCGGAGGCCCAACAGAACAGATGTTTGTGGAAAGAGAAGATGCTAGTGCCTGTCTGGGGGGCCAGTGACCTCAGGACAGTGATAGGGAAAGCCAGTTCCATAACCAGGTCTTGGGGCTTGTATGGTTCTGTCCAGCCAGCAAGGGTAAGAAGCTCTCCCCCAACTCTGGGTAGGAGGGAAGAGATTGGGAGGGGGCTGTCCCAATGCTCACCTCCGATCACGTTGAGCCTCACAGATGGTGAAGTGGAGAGGTGTGACTACGGGCTGTGGACCCATATCTGCTCCTGATAGCGACAAGCCCTCTGGCCCCATTCTTGAGCAACTTGGATGCCTCAACACACTGGAAATGCACAGTGAAAATCCCTCTAAATTTAAATCCCTTTAAATTCCTCTAAAACCTGATTGTCTTAGCTTGTGCTGCCATGACACGACACCATAGACTGGGTGGCTTAAATAACAAACACTTCTTTCTCACAGTTCTGGAAATTGGGAAGTCCAACAGCAAGGTGCTGGCAGATTTGTTTTTTGGTGAGGGCCCTCTTCCTGGCTTATAAATGGCCACCTTTGCCTTCTCACTGTATCCTTGCACGGTTGAGGGAGGAGCCTCTAGTGTCTCTGCCTCTAAGGTCACTAATCCCATCCTGGGTGCTCCATATTCCTGACCTCGCCTAAACTAATCACTTGTCAAGTGCTCTGCCTCCTAAAACTCTCACGTTGGGGGTTAGGGCCTCAACATATGAATTTGGTGGTGGTGGTGGGGGAACAAAGACATTCTATTAATTAAACTCATTATCTATTTTGTATGTGTGTGCGTGCTACCCATTTCTTTTTTCACACCTCAGTTTTGAGAACCAAGAAGTCACAGATGCCTGAGCATACCTCATACCCTACAGACAGGGCTTCTGATGTCTTTTGGCCTCATCCTGCCCTAGCCTACTGGCTATACCAGATTTTGACTATGGTGGAGTCTTAGCTCACGTCTTTTATGAGTTCTTTTTGATTGGTATTATTAGAAATCCCAAAGCCACTTGATTGTATGGTACCATTCATTCTAGGTATCTTTGTTGACTTTCCCTTCCCGAAACATAAAAACTTATATAATCACATGACCTTTCCTATCTCATCATGCTCAGTCTCTATGCTTCTTCCCTTTTATTCTAGTTTTCCACTGCTGTTTTCTCTCTGTGGTTCCAATGCAAATAAACTTCCCTATTTCCCTAACCAATTCCTTATCCAAAAATCTTTTACATGCCCCCATGGATATCTTGAATTCAACATGGCTAACAATGGACATTTAATATCCCCTTGCCCACACTACCCCCTATAAACCTATGTCTTTGCCATTGACTAGTTCAGTTGGTAATACCACCACCCATCCAGGTGGCTTATCCTTCTTCTTTATTCAAAATCCTATCTATCGAGCCCTATAGGGTTTACTCTCAAAATACTGCATATATCAGAATAGAAGAAATACACATTTAGCATACAGCCCCCTAGTTTTTTCAGTTGGAAGATCATCCCCCAACCCATTTTTTGAGGGGGGCTAATTTAATTGATACATTGTCGAATGTCTATCTATATTTTAATTATTAACTTAGCAACACGTGTATATTTAAAATAACACAGAAGGGGTGCCTGGGTGGCTCAGTTGCTTAAACCCCTACTCTCAGCTCAGGTCATGACTCCAGGGTCCCGGGATCGAGCCCCACATTGGGCTCCCTGCTCACTGGGGAGTCTGCTTCTCACTCTTTCTCTGCTGCTCCCCCTGCTCATGCTCTCTCTTTCTCTGTCAAATAAATAAAAATAAAATCTTAAAAAAATAATGAAGTAACACACAAAATACCAGCTATTAGTTTAGAAATTAATATATGCATACATATTTCATGAAAGAGTTTTATTTAAAGTCCCCACATGTAATTTTGAGAACAGGGTCTTTGTCATCACTGGAGGCACCTGTAGAACTAATTTTTCTAGAGCAAATCATGGTCAATTCTGTGGTGTTTGAGACACAGCATTTTTAGAATCCAGATGTGATTCTGTCTGGAAATATTTCCTAAATGTCACAAGAACCCATGAAACAGCTGTTTTTTTCAATTGTGTATTGTAATCATCACTATGTAATTACTTAATATGTTTATTTTAAAGTAACCTTTCAAATGCTTTTTCATAACGCCATGTAACACTTGGAATTGTGAGTCATAATCCCAGGAAAAATTGCTGCTGCTCTATTAATTGACTTTGCCTTGAAAATTTTCCTCAACTGAATCAGTTAGAAGACCTAACAACCCAAACTAGCATTGATTCAAGCCATTTCAGGCCAATGTGCCTTCTCCAAACAGAGGGCAGTCATATGCCCAGTTGGCACGGGACAGTCCTAGTTTAACATGTTATCCCTGTGTAATTGTCAATAAAACCAGTTTAGATAATTAATCATATCATCAAGTACCAGTGTGTTGTACCAACGAAAGTACATGAGAGAACTCGCCTAATAAGGACTTATAAGGATTGAGATATGAGGTCCCACTGTCTTTTCTGAGGGATATGTGGGGACGGGGAGGACTGTCTCACCTTTAGGCATAAACAGCATTCCTCATGAGCTCTCACCGTACCCTCCCAAGTGGTTACTCTGCTTTTAGCATGTGCCCCTCAGTCCAGCTTCTACTGTGCTGTCTCTCCCCTGCTTATGACCCTACGTTTCCCCACTGACTATAGGATTCTTTCCACGCTCCTGATGTGGCTTACAATGCCCCCTTTTACTGAATTCCCTTTTGCTTCCTAAAACTCTTTTCCTGACATTCCTTCTATGGTAGAGTGAATCATAGCCCCCCCCCTCCCCCAAATATGTCCACGTCTCAATCTCTGGTACCTGTGCATATTACCTTATAAAATGGGATTTTGCAGATGAGCTTAAATTAAGGATCTTGAGATGGGAAATGATCCTAGAATTATTTAAGTGAGTCTGAGGTAAATACAGCAGTCCTTTGAAGAGGGAGGCAAGGTCAGTGAGAAATAGGAAATGGGAGGGAAGTCAGAATCGTAAGAAAGGAGATATGATGACAAAAGGAGAGATTGGAGTCTTTCACTTTGAATTTGAGGGAAGGAGCCACAAGGCAAGGAATGCAGACCCAAAGTAGAAGATGGAGGCAAGGAAACAGAGTCTCCCCTTCAGAGCCTCTGAAAGGAGCCAGTACTGCTGACACTTTCACTTTAGCCCAGTAAGACTGAGTGTGGATTTCTGACCTCCAGAACTGTAAAGACAATAGATTTATTGCCACCATGTTTAAAGCCATCATGTTGGTGGTAATGTGTTATGGCAGCCATAGGAAATACTACATCCAACTTAGTACTTTATGTTCCAGCAACCCCTGTCTGCCTGACACTCACCACCAATCATGCTCTTTCCCACTTCTGCTATTCGACTGCCATCTTGGCTGCCTGGAATGCCCTTCTTGCCCTCACCATTTCTCCCTCTGGCCATCATTTGCTAGGTCAAATTCTATTTGCCCATCTCACTCAGCTTGGACATTCCCACTGACCTCCACCTAGGAGGAGTCTGTACCCTCCTATGGCTCCCACAATCCCATTCACATTTCTCTAGCATTTCTTTTACCATAGTTTACTAAAATTGTCGATTGTCATCTCCAACAGTCCAAGAAGGGATTGTGTGAGGGGACTCTGTCTTTTTTTTTTTTTTCTATCTCTATCTTCTGTAGGCACTCAATGACTGTTGAATTAAAAAAAAAGAATTTAAATAATTTAATTAACAAATATTTCTTGAATAAGAAACATTGGGTTATTCCTTGCCCATTTCCAAGTGATTTGAGGAAGAATTACCAATGTTCAATATTGTATTATGTATCATCCTAGAAGAAATTGTGATTTGCTGTCAACTGGGGAGATCCTAGGAGTCAAAATGGAAGAATTCTATGTCTCTTTCATCTCCCGCTGAGACGTCTTTCTGGAATCTTGGCCCAGCGATAGATGTTTAGAGTACTAGAGGAAGCTTTCCCCTCAGATGGACTCATTCATCAGGGTCTAGAGGTCCAGGCTCTAAGCTTTATTGGATAATGGGGGCTGAAATTCAAATCTCTGTGTACCAGAAATGTCACACCTCACACTTTAGCTCAGCTGGACTGTGCTCTTTAGACAGGTCTTCTTGTCTTGACAGCTTTGCTCACTCCCTTTCCTCCTCCTAGAATGCTGTTCTCTCTCAATTTCCATGTGTTTATATTTCAACCTACCCATCTACGGAAGTACAGCTTCTAAAACTACCCCAAATCCTGGTTGGCCATCTCACAGTTCAGATGAGAGGATACGAGTAAATCAGCCCAATTCCTCACTATTGTAAAAGCAACTGAAGGTCAAGGTCCTCCAAGATGGAGGCAACATCTTTCTCTACAAAAGAGATAATATTTTCAGAGGAAAGCAAGCACAGCTTTAGCATGGTGGCGAAATCTGCCATATAGGCCTCTGAACATTCTCTTGTGTATATTTTGTGGCCCATTATGGTAATTTCTTCTCCTCTTTACCTTCTTTGTAACTGGGCGATTATACTGCCAATCCCTGGGTACTATAATTTGCATTGCAATATGAGGCTCCATTTGATGCTTGCAAATTATGGGCCCAAGGCTGAAGCTCTGATGTGGGAGTTGCTTCCACATAAGTCAGAAGAAGTTACATATACATGAGTGCCGCTCTGGGAATAAAGAACCTCTTTTCATAATCACAATTTAATATTTAAAAATAAAGCCTCAGTTACAGAAAAATAATAGGAACAGGCCCACCATAAAAGGAAGAGAACTGAAATGAAGTACTCTCATAAGAGTTTCATAAAATACAACCACACACATATTATTCACTGGGGAGAAATGCCATAAAATTTCTACACTGGAAAAGGCAATATTTCCTCAATCCCCTTTCCTGTTCAACAGGATTTGGCCTGAATTCTGAAGTCCCTACAGGTGAGTGTTGACAGACATTGTGGCATTTCAGAAGAAAAAGTTACAGTCACTGGGCTGGGAAGATGGGAAAAGAGAAATGAGCTCCATCCAGGGAAATCATAGGGTATTGGTATCAGAGGACAAGGATTTTCATATAGATGTGTTCTTCCTAACTCAAGTTTTAGAAGAATGCATAGTTTCCGTTGATCGTGAATTCAGGATAAAGCATGGTAGGCTGAGGAAGGGCCTCAGGAGGTAAGAGGTAAGTTTCTCTGGAGGTAAGAGGACCTGAGTTCTAGTCTCATTTCATCTCCTAATTGCCCAGCAACCTTTGAACAAGATCTTGGTTTTGTTAGCTATTTATTATGGAGGTTGAATGTAGATATCTTCAAGATCCCTTCTATGTTTAATATTCTAGTTCTGTCATCCAGTCCTCATGGTATATGAAGACTAGTTTAATCAGGATCACATCATAGCCACCAAGGCAAAAATCTTTACCTGGACAATATTATTCTAGCATTGACCTGCATAAGGAAGTTAGTGAGACACCACATCCAGACCCTGGTAGTTGGCCCATCTCTGTTTTTTTGGTTTGAGCATAACACTTTTTATTCTGTACCCAAAATCTTCTATAGAGCTAATTTCTCTATAGAAGACATAAATGTGTGTGTGTGTGTGTGTGAGAGAGAGAGAGAGAGGGAGAGAGAGAAAGACAGAGAGGCAGAGAGAGAGAGACCGAGGAAGAGTGAGTATACTCTCAGAAGTAGCATTGAAATACATAGAATTGGCAAAACCAAAGGCATACAGGTGAAAATGAGGCTGTCTTGAACCAGTCTGTTCACAGAAAAACAGAAACGAAAAGGACTGATAATTGTAAATAACCCTCAGATAATGCTCTGTTCTCTGCACTTTAGCTATTGTCTGTTTAAATATGATTTATTTGGAGAAAAGCAATTTCAGATCCTAGGAAATTAATTAAATGAAATTATTTGTTTAAAAATTGTGTATGTCAAAAATCTTCTAATTTTTAATTAAGGTCTACTTATTTCAAAAACTATCCAATAAAAGTTATGATAAAAATTCCAAGGCTGCTGCCCCTAGGACACAGAGATTCTCTTGATTTTTACTATGAAATTGACCCATATGGAATTTTATATAAAGTAAACTAAGAATAACCTACAATAACAATTAAATCTTATTTTCTAGTCGTTTGATCTATTTAGGGGCAGCATGGTAGAAGGCAAAAAGTTCAGACTTTGTAGCTAGGCAACTCTGGGCTCAAATCCTGGCATTGTCACTTTTTTTTTTTTAAAGATTTTATTTATTTATTTTAGAGAGAAAGAGAGAGAGAGTACACATGTGTGGGGTGGGGGTAAGGGGGGAAAAGCGGAGGGGAAGGGGAGGGAAGGGAAAAGGATCTCCAGCAGACTGAGCTGAGCACAGAGCCGACATGGGGCTCTATCGCATGACCCTGAGATCATGACCTGAGCTGAAACCAAGAGTGGGAAGCCCAACCGACTGAGCCACCCAGGTGCCCCTTGGCATTGCCACTTCTTATGATCTTGGGTGAGTTCTATAATCTGTCTAAACTTCAGGTTCTTAAGGGATGGTTGTGAAAGTTAGAGATAATGTATTTAAGTACACAGTAAATAGAACTTGATAGGAACTAGAAGATAGTAACTAATGTTACTCCACGCAGTTGACCTGGCCTGTTGCAGAATTCCCAGCTACACATCTACATGTAGGATGAGAAAACACCAATATATCCTGGGTATAGCCATGACAGCAGGCTTTCTCCTTATTGAGGTAGAAGGACCGCGGAGGAAGCCCTGGTAATATGAACACACGTTCATACACGAATCATATCTACTGACACGAATAGTAATTAAAACTCTCCCACAGTCACTCCATGCTCATGGGTGCCCGGGCTAGGATGGGCTCGCTCACTCCCATCCTAGTTCCCCTGTCATTGTAAATGTTCCCCACCTCCCACCACTTTCTATGTTCTCACTGGAAAGTCTAATGACCACTTCTGAGGAGATCCTTACCTGAATGAGGTGGGAAGCTGGGCTGGAGCTGTCCAGAATCTCTTCAAACAACATACAGAATTTACAGAGAACGCAGCCTGGGAGAAGTGCTGAGAAACGTGCCAAAACAAAAGCCCTAGGCCCTGAAAAGAGGTCCCGTCATGCCCCGCTCAGAATATTCCAACAGCTTCTCGTCATTTTAAAAAACAGCAAAATAAACAAATAGACAAAGAGAAAGAGAAATGAAAATGCCTCAGTCTGGTTTACACAGTCTGACAGGATCTCGTGCTTGCCTGTTTTCCCATCCTTCTCTCTTCACTCTGCTCTGGCCACACTCTGCTCTGGTCTTGCTTCAGGTCCTTGCATTCCTATTCCTTCTGTAAAGCTCTTCTCTGGATCTTTGCCTGGCTCCTCCTTCGTTACATTCAGGCATCTTCTTGAAGAGGTTCCCCTGCCACTGTGGGTAAAATAGCTTCCCCCATTTTCCCTCCCTTTCTCTTTCCCTCCTTCCCAACCTTCTTTCCCTTCCTTCCTCCTACCTCCTACCCTCCCTTATTCTTGTTATTCATTGCACTTACCATTACTAGGACTTTATTTATTTTTTCTTATTTTCTTTTCATTGTCTTTCTTGCCCACGTATTTTATTTAAGTCTCATGGGCGTAAAGGATTTGTGTCTTGTTCGTGGCTGTATCTTGATTGCTTACAACATCATCTGGTACGCAGTAGGGACTCAATCAGTATTGTTACATGGATGACTAAATAACAGAGGAGCAAGTGTTGGTCATCAAAAAGATGGACTTCTGGTTGACCCATGAGCTGGACCTAGATGGCTCGAGGCTCCTCACCCCCTCTCCTGTCCTTGGAATCTGGGTTCTGCCTGCCTTTCCTGCTCCCAGACGTTGTTCCAAGACATAGTTTTGAAATAACGATGGAGTGTTGAGAATACACGCACAGTATATTTACCTGAATCCATTTTAGGTCTCTCTCTATGTAACTTTAAAAAATTTGGAAGGCGGATGCAGGGATCCATTCATCTTGCTGTCACCAAGATAAGACTCATATGTAAGTTCCCTTTGCTTATTAAAACTGCCACCTACAACCTAGAGTGGCCTGCCTCTTTCTTCGGTCTCTCTCTGTACTCTGAATGTGGGGTTCAAGTTCAGATCACACAAGGCAGGCTCCCAAGAGAATTGCAAACCAACAGCAAGAGAAGCAAAAGGCTAGATTTTCTCTCCTACTAGGTCATGACTTTCCAACTCTAGGATGCTGGAATGTTTTCCAAGTGCAATTAGATTTAGAGTTTTAATGAATTCATATATTCAGTTTGCAGATTTACATTGTTTAACCTGCGATGTTTGTGGTAAAGTGTTATTGCAGCCATAGGAAATACTATACCCTACTTAGTACTTTATGCTCCAGTCATGCCTGTCTGCCTGATACTTCCCACCAGTCATGCTCTTTCCTGCTTCTGCTATTTTGCCACCATCCTTGCTGCCTGGAATGCCCTCCACGCGCCTCACCTTCCTTTTTCCCTCCAAGTCTTATTCGCCTATCTGACTCAGCTTGGACATTCCCACTGACTCCCACACTTACATCTACCTAGGAAAGGTTAAGTATCTTTTCCAAAACTACCACAGCTAGTAAATGGCAAAGCCAAGATTTAAGCATGGATGTATGTATTGATGCTGCCATATGTGTGTATTTATTTATGCCATGTAAATTATGTGATAAATCATTTTCATGTTTATTTTATTTTCAAGAAAGTTTATAATTAAAATATAACCTTTTTCTTTTCCTTATAAAAGCCTGGCTTTTGGGAGAAGGGATAACAATCAATGACAGATGTCAACAATATTTAGAACTAAGAAAGCAGATTTTATTTGTCATAAAATGTAAACACAGGATATTTATTTAATAACAGGTTAATAAAACTATATGAGAATGTTAGGAGAGGGAAAATGTCTGTGGGTGGGAATTGTAAGTGTAAGAGGCCTAATCCCTCATTGCCATAGTAGGAAGTCAACAGGGAAAAAATGGGAATATTAAGAAAAAAAGGTTAAAACCTGTGTTAGAAACATGTAGGCAAGTATCAGAAGATACAGGGAAAAGAGTTGAAAGTACTGAGTCAAGTAGCAGGACGTGAAGATGGGGAGGGTTGGAGTCTTACAGTACATTTGATTTCAAAATTTAATTTGAGTATTGTCCTGATGCAAAATAAAATAAAAAAATGCATGCACATTGTAGATAACTTAGAAAATACAAATTAGTATAGCAAGAATGAAGATTATGTCTGAAAATTTCCACCACCCAAATTTAGCCATAATTAACATTTTAGTCTGTTTTCCTGCAATAAATATTTTTGTTAAATAACTATATTTATATATGTTCACATACCTATTAAAAAGGATTCTTTAAAAAAATACTTAATATTGGGGCTCACAGATGGCTCAATTGATTGTGTCCAGCTCTTGATATTGGCTCAGGTCATGATCTCAGGGTTTTGAGATTATGTTCTACGTCAGGCTCCATTCTGGGTGTGGAGCCTGTTTAAGATTCTCTCTCTCCTTCTTGTTCTGTCCCTCTCCTCCCTCTCCTTCCCTAAAACAAAACCAAAACTGAAAAAAATACCACCACCATCACCAATGAAAAACCCTTAATATCATAGGTATTGTTTTATGTGATTAAAACTTTTTCTTATTTTTTTGCTTAATATTCATTTGTATGCATATTATATAATTAGCCTATACAATTTTATATAATTAGCCTATATAATTTTCCTACTGTTGGACATTTAACTTTTAAAATGTATTACTTCAAAAGGCTTAGCCAAAGTTGTCATGGGATCCGTTATTCTTATATTCTTATTCTCCTCAGATGTTTTAAATGGGTTAGAATTAAGGTTGAGGGATGTCTACAACATTCAGAGAATTGATCTGCAAAAACATTAAGGAAAATGTCATTTTCTTTTATTTTTTCATTTGTACAATTTCTAATAAAGTTAAGTGTGTGGAGATTCACTGGTCTGTTCTAACGGGCTGTGATTGCAAGAGTTTAAACCTCTATAATCTGGAATTTGAGCTAAAAACCACCACCAAATTACAAAGGTGCCAATCATCCTTCTTTTAACCATGTAGACAAAATATAATCCCAGTAGAGTTTTTCTTAGAACTCATTGGGATGCCTGGGAAAAGTAATATGAAGAATCCAAAATGTGTATGGATGCATAAAAAAATAAGCATGTTTTTATGTGTCTCAGTTCAGTTAAAATTTTTCACTCCATGAATGTGAAAGTAAGCTTTGGTCTGGAAAATGTTCCTGGATTGTATTAGGACTACTATTTTTTTTTTTTTCCTGTAAAGGCATATATTTTTTAAAAGTAAGGAGATACAGGGAGTTGAAACTTGCATTGCAGTAAAATCTGGGCAATTATATGATTAAACAATTTTCTTCTTCCCTAAAGACACTTGAATAATAAAAATAGCCCTAGATTCATTTAGTATAACCTTTGTTCATTCAGGCATTCACTCAGCACTTCTTACCTGTGGTTGAGTTTGATTTGTTAATGCATTATTTATGTGATCCTAATTCTAAGTATTATAATAACAATAACGTTTATGGAAATATTATCTGTGAAACTTAAAGTGAACATCTCTCACTTTTTAAACATTTTTTTCTTGGAAAGCACAAAGTTTTACTGTTTTCATATTTATTCTCCTCGTTGTTTTGTTTGCTATCATTTTTATGACCTCAAGTCAACATCCTTGGGTATTCTTTTTGTGTTCAGCTACATGTCAGTGTACCTAGTGGGGGGTGCAGATATGTTTAAAGTCCTCTACTCCCTACCAGTTGGCCAAAGTTCATTTTCTTCCATATGTTTCTGGTTTTAATATTTTGAGTTTTCAGTGGGCAAAAAGCGTTGGCAATTCTCAAGGTTCTGTGTTTTCCTTTCTAGGCTGGTCCAATTTAGGAGATGGGATCCTCTCATGTCATAAGGGGAGAGGCAAATGCCTTCAGTTTCTCCTATGTTACTGAAATCTTTGAGGTAAAATACCACATATTTGGGTCCTTGCGTTTCACATATGTTGTCTTGTTTTCCCCATAACACTTAAGCTTTTGAAGTCAGAGCTGCGTCTCATGTTTATTTTGAATTCTTCTATCCGGGTCCCTAATAGATATTCAGTAAATACTTGTTTAAGTGAAATGAACTTTTAGTATTTGATGGGATGGCAATTACCAGTACCAAACAGTTTGGCATTAAAGTTAGTGTCCTTGGGTCATCTTCACGATCTGTGTTTACTCAAAGCAATCCCTGAGCCCCAGTGAATTTCTCTGTTTGGTAAAGTAATTCAATTATTCTCAAGCAATTCACTCTTAATTTTCTTAATTCAAGTAGAACTCTGTATCAGTCTTATTTCCTTCATGTTCATAATTCTTCCTAAACTTCTGTATCTTTGTATACTTCTATATCTTCCTGTGCTTCTGTATCCCAAAACTCTCTAAGTTCCCAAACAGCTGAACTTTGACCTTCGGATGGATTTACCATCATTCCTCCAAAACAGTTGCTGGGTATTGTGAGCTCATTTGTCTGGAGTTTTTGACCACAATGAAGCCACTTATATTTGTTCTGGATGCTTGGCTGCCCAGACCTACATGATTATTATATTTCTTCCCATCCTGATTATACCTCGGGGTGGGGGTGGGGTGAGTTTTCGGGAGTCATATCAATCTTCATGTGTATTCAGTTAAGTCAGATCACTCTGATCACACAGATCACTCCTGAACTTAGACTAACCAAAAAGGGGAAATTATTGGACAGTCGCCCGATGCCTCACGGAGCGGAGAAGAACTGTGTAAGCCAGGAGTCAGATTGGCTGCAGGGATGTCAGGCTTAGAACCAGGGGTTCAGAAACCATCACATTCCTACTGTTCTCCCTTTCCCACATCTCATTCCTCCGTTTCCTTCTCTGGGTTGGTTTAATTTTCTCCTACTTCTTACATATAGTAAAAACATGTTATAAAAATATGGCTGGTTCAGACTCACATCCTTCCAGCTCTATAAATGAAAAAACAGGATCTTGTTTAAAAAACAGTTAAGGTTTTTGCAGTGGGGGAGGTCAGCAGGGGAGCAGGAGTTGGTGATGTAGAGAGAGACCTACTTAGAGAGAATAAGTATAAAATAAGATTAAGAGGTCAAAACAAGCTCTTTGGATATCTCTCTGAGTGTTCAGTGTGCCTGGGTCAATGTGGAGGCTGGTTTGCTGTAGCAGAGGGCGAACGCTGGTGCGGACCACGGGTTTGCCTCTCCTTCCGCCTGGGAACACGGCCGCCATTATTGATCCAAAACGGAAATTCGGACGAAATGAAATCATTTTCTATATACACCTAAGTTTCTCTTTGTAGAAGTTTCTTCTGTCACCCCGTGTTTCCCTTTTGTTATATTTTTTATATTTGCTATATATATTTGTATATTTTCATTCCACTTATTAAAAAATTCTTTTAACTCTCTTCGGTGTAGTTTCTCCCTTCACCTCCCTGGAATCATCCTGCCAACCTTCAGAGTGACCTCCTAGGGGCTAGTTTGTGTGATTCCTTCTCCAACAGGTCTTCCTTGTTCTTTCGAAGACTCAACACTGCTCTTGTTACATTTTCGAAACTGGTTTCTCTTTTGTCTTCTAGGATGCCATTTTCCTGTGGTTGTCTCTATGTGCCTTTGCTGACTCCCTATTCCTGTGTTTCCTATAAATGTTGGCATTGCCAAGAATCTGGATCTTTTCTTTTGGTATTCTTCAGATTTCATTTGGATGAAATCAGAATGATTTCCAAGTATTTACTTGTAGGGCATTTCTTGATCTTGCTTTTCAGATCTGTTTTTCTAACAACCATTGAACAGCTCCATTTTTATGTCTCCAAACCCCTGAAACTCAGCATGACACACACCAAGGTCTTTTTCTTTTGTCTTTACCTCTTCCTTCTTTACTCTCTATCTGGTTCATTGATAATATCCTCCAAGGATCAGCTGGGGCCGAGATGCTGTTGTCTCTCAATATCTATTCTCCTGTCCTTCCATAGAAATACAATTTCATATTTGTAGCCGGATTAATGACCACTCAGAATAAAGGTTACTTTCCCAATTTCTCTGTGGCTAAGTTTTGGCCAAAGGAATGCAAATAGATGCGTTACGTGGTGGCTTTTGAAAACCTTTAAAATACTACTAGCATCTTTCCTTTGCCCTTATTTTCTTTGTTCCTCCCCCCATCCTGCTGCCTGGAATGTGAATGTGATGACAGGAGCTTGAGTGGCTATCTTGGATCACAAGACTGAGAGCCACACCTGGGGAATACTGAATTATATGCGGGAAGGAGCTGGGGTCTCTGAGGGCTTTGCAAAGCAGAGCTGTTCATCCTACACGGTCAACTTCTGGATATACACACAAGAAATTAAGCATCAGTCTTCTCTAGCCTTTGCTATGTTCTGTCTTTGTTATTCACAGCCAAACCTAATTCTCCTTCAGAAATAAATTGACCAAACCCAAATCTTAGAGTAATGTTGACTAGGCCCTCTCTTCCAATACCCGTATCCAATCAGTCATCAAGTCCTATTGAGTCTACTACTCTGGTATCTTTCTCCCTTCTCTTAAGCATCTATGTTTTCAATCCTGGCCTTCAGTTTCATCCTTGTCCAATATATGTTCCACACTGCCTCTGGAATGACCTTTGCAAAACAGATTAAATACCTGATTTGCCTCCTGAACTTATTCCCACTGCGTACAGTTCTTAGTATGGAAAACTGTTCATGATCTGGGTCTCACAGTTCATTTCCTGCCACTCCACAAAATTGGTGACTCTCCAAACTAGAGTTCTGGACCATCCTATTTCATATCTCTGTGCCTTTGTATGTGCTGATCCTCCCATTTGGCGTGCCTGGTCTTTTTTTTCCCTCAACATTCATCTAGATCCTTTATGGAGCATTTCCCTAATTCCCAAAGAGAGGAAGGGGACCCATAACCTCCCTTTGTGGTAGGATGAACCTTATATGTACATCTGTATTGCAGATTTTACTCTGTCCCATAATTACTTGTTTATATGCCTCTCTCTTTTAGATTGTGTGCTTTTTGATGATAGAAACCATATCTCTCCTTTTATCATTAGCATCTAACCCAGGGTGGGACACATGGTAAGTGTCTCTCTGCTTCCACTTTTGCAAGCTATCTGTATTAGTTCTTATTGCTGCTATAACAAATTAGCACAAACTTAGTGGCTTCAAACAAAGCAAGTTTATCATCTTAGGTTTCTGGATATGAGAAGTCTAAAATGTGTTGGCTGCATTCCTTTTAGAGGGTCTGAGGAGAATCCATTTCCTTGTCTGTTCTAGCTTCTAGAGGCTGCCCACATTTCTTGACTCATTGCCCCCTTCCATCTTCAAAGACAGGAGTGATGGTCAAGTCTTTCTACACTGCATCACTCTGACTCTGACTCTCTTAGCCCCCCTTTTCACTTATAGGGACCCTTGTGGTTACAGTGGGCCCACCCAGAGAATCCAGGATGAACTCCTTATATCTCTCCATCTGATCAGCCACCTTAATTCCATTTACAACCTTAATTTCCCTTTGCTGTGTGACATAGCAAATTCAGAGGCTCCAGGGATGAGGACATGGACATTATTCTACCTACCACACCACGTCAAGTCTATCCTTACCAGAATGGTCTATTAAAAACATTTGCTAGATAATATCACAGCTCTGCCGGAAACCTGCCAGTAACTTCTGCTCTCAGATAGGGTAAAAGTCCTTATAGTAATACTTCTTACGTTGTCTGACCCTCTTCATGCTCCCTGACCTCTGGCTTGCTCTGTCCCAGCCAATCCTAAACATACCAGGACAGTCTTGCCTCGCAGCCTTTTCCTCAGAGAACTATATTGCTCACTCCCCCATTACCTGCAGGAATCTGATCAAATCTCAATTTACCAGTGACTTTCTTGACAAAATTATATAAAATGGCAACTCTTATTCTTCAGTCAATTCTCATTACATTAATCTGTTTTATTTTTTCTACAGTCCTTGTCCTTATATGACCTACTCTATATTTACTGTTGTCATTTTTAATTTTCTGTCTTACCTAGTTGGATTTTTTGTTTTTGTTCATTGTTGTAGCTCTAGTCCTTAGAAAAATACCTGACACAGATAATGTCCAATAAATATTTCCTTAGCGAAGTAAGTGGATGGATGCATGTTTGTTTGAAGTACTGTTGCTCTATCTAGAGCTGAAAGGGGTTTACGAGGTGAAGGAAAATGGAAGGCCAGTGTTAAGCTGAGTGCCTGGATTTATCTCAAATCTATTTTTTAATAAAAAGAAATCTCTCATCTTTATCATTAAATGAAGAGGCCCATATCAGCCTCTAAGGAGAGTTCATGACTCTGCTTATGAACTTAGAAAGTTCGTGTTCATGAAAACATGACTAATAACTGGCTTTCACTATACTTCAGGAGAGGGAGAGATTAACCAGCAGCATGCCAGTCCCGTGGCAGGTGCCATGCAGAGCCAGCACCCAGGGAGCTTCTGCAAGCCTGTTCTGTGAGCCTCAGAGCCAAGACAAAAAGGAGCATATCTTAAGACTGACATGTTTTAAAATTTAAAAAATTCCTCATTTGAAAAAGTGAAAATACTTCCTGCTAACTTTCTTTCAAAATGTTTTCTTTGTGTTTCCTGGAAATGTTGAAAATAGCTAATACCCCCTATAAAGCACATGCATGTTCCTGACAGAAATCCCATGTTATTCAAATGTTTAAGTGGTAAAACTTATAAGATGAAAAACACACATGCACACAAAAGAAAAAGTATGTTCAGAAAGTCTTAAATCTCAGAGTGAGTTTTCTGGGGACAATAGAATTCTCTTAAGTGTGGGCTAACGGTAACTTATTGAAAGTAGCCCAAATTTCAAGCAAAAAAATGTTCTACGAATGGTTGACAGTTCCTCCCTGAGGCAAGTGAAGAACGCTGGTGTAGAAACTACCTCGTGATTTTCTGGGTCCCAGATCATGTGTCTGAACCTATTTCCTGCCTCCATCACATTCCAGAACTTTTGCCTTAGTTTAAGATGCTTTATATAATTTTGAAATTGGAAAAAAAAAAAACCTGAAAGAACCAAGGACAGAAAAGGCATCAGATTATTTTTTGCTGCATTTTTATACTAAAGCAAACAAAGAAACAGCTGATAAAATTTAGTGTCCTTTAATGTTTATCCAGCATCGGTTTTTCAGGTGTATTAATTTTATATGTAACTTTCAGAGTGATGGATATGCTCACTCCCTTGATTGCGTCATGGCTTATGGTATATGCATATGTCAAAACGTCAAAATGTGCACTTTAAACATGTGTAATTTATTTTTTGCCAATTATACTTCAATAAAGATATTTTTAAAAATTAAAAAATGCATGCTTACACACATGCATAGAGCTTTACCTTCTAAAGCTCCACTACCCAATAAACTCCTGCAGCTATTTACATTAATAGAAATTAAATAAAATTAGAAATTCAGTTCCTTAGTTGCCCTAGACACAGTTCAAGTGCTCAGTAGTCACACGTGGCTAGTGGCCCCCATGCTGGACAACACAGGCATAAAACATGTGCATCATTGCAGAAAGTTCTACTGGACAACATTGTTGTAAATAATTCTCCATTTGCCCCTTACTCACATTTCCATGCTTTACCTAACTTTATGCCCTTATCAAAGCAGAGGTCACCTGCTTTCTTTATCATAGAAACTAGGGCAATTTTTCTAAAATGCAAATCTGCTTGTTACTTTCCTGCTCAAAATCTACCCCCCAAAATGAAATCCAAACTCCTGCGAGTGGAAGCTATGAAAAGGCCTTTCCATCCTCATTTCCTATCTTCTCCCTCCCCTTCATTCTCTATGCACCTGTTCTCTAGAAACGTTGGTTCATTACCTCCTTTGTCCAGAAAGCTCTATGTTTAACCTCTCTACTTAGTATATGTATGCTTATACTTTTAAATTAGAAATATGATCTTATCTGTGAATTCTTCCTGCTCAGGTGAAAAATTAAGTAGCTACTATCTTTTGCCCCATAGCCTATTTATTCTAGGGATTTATTAAGATTTTCTTTGTGGGTTAATATATAGCCATTTCTATTAGTGTTCTATGTGGATCTAAAAAAGAAGGTACAATGTCTGATTATAGAGTAGGAAGTATGATATGTATATTTTACATCATCCCCATTGATGGCATTTTGCAATACAAACTGTGTTTTCTCTCTTCAGACCTAGTCCGAAATATAATATAATTATATATATATACATATATATATTATAAATTTATTTATGTATTTGAGAGAGAGAGAGAGCATGCAAATGGGAGTGGAATGGGGTATGGGGAGAGGGAGAGGAGAAGCAGACTCCCCGCTGAATGTGGAGCCCTAGGTGGGTCTTGATCTCACAACCCTGAGATCATGACCTGAGCCAAAAGCAAGAGTCAGACGCTCAACCAACTGAGCCACCCGGGTGCTCAACATAATCACATTTTTAATGGAAGTTTTTTCAGGTTTTAAACCTAATTTCTTTGATGGTCATAATAAACTTTATATATGAATTCCCTCAATTAGAGACAAAAAACTCAATACAGTTTTAGTCTCTCCTATTCTTGACCAAACACTTCACCATTTCTTAAACTCAGGTTTCAAGTCAGGTGATTATGTGTATGTATGTGTGTGTGGAATGTGTCTATCTATTATCTATCTATCTATCTATCTATCTATCTATCTATCTATCTACTATGAGTGGGGCCCTCATGAATGAGATTAGTGTCTGTATAGGAAGAGACATGAGAACTTCCTCTTTCTGTCTTCCACTGTATGGCGATACAATGAGAAGATGGCTTTCTGTAAGCCAGGAAGAGGGCTCTCACCAGACACTGATCTACTCACACCTTGATCTTAGACTTCCGAGCTTCCAGAAATGTGATAAATAAATGTTTGTGGATTAAGCCACCCCGTCTATGGTATTTGTTATAGCAGCCTGAGCTGACTAAAACAGTGTATCTATGTATAGGACACACACACACACACACACACATACTCACACACACACACTGTAAATCCTGAACGCTGACACCTTTCCCCACCATTCCTCTTCCCTATGTGATTCACAGGGCACTGGCAATCAGATCTTGGAGTCTCTAGGCCTTCAGGCAGGAGTTTGAAAGTATCTTCTCAGGGTATCTGATAAATAAAGAAAAACCTACAGATATAATTGGACAGCATCCAGCTGTCCAGATAAATAATATAAAGTGTTTGGGGGACAGTCCTTCCCACTTGCTTAGAGATCCCAATTGAGCTTTTAGTCTTCCTCTTTTAAACATGAATGGACAACCAAGAATTCTCTCACTTCTGAGAGTAGTCTCTAAAATGAAGGAGAGGCACCCAAATAAGCAAGCAACAAAAACAACTTGTAGTAAGGAAAAACTATACAGAAAGGAAGAATATATTAAAAATGTTATCAATAGCCACAAGAAACAAGTGAAGAGATTGCATCCAGAAAAAAAGAGCATATAGATAGTACTATAAAATGGAACATTCAGGAAACATAAAAAGATCTTTTGGAAATTAAAAACATG
>CM052886.1:19123080-19161832 GCA_028534135.1 Potos flavus
GCAAAGGGGCAGCCAGTGGCCATCACCATGACACTTTTGGCCATTGTGTCCATGTTTAACTTGACAATACCAAAGTGTGCCTGCCCGAATTCTGATCTGCACTTGGCTTGTCTAAACCACGTGCTGATGAGTTCCATCTCTTCCTTCCATGCTCTGGCCAGATCAGCTGAGGATTCTCATTGCTCTACTTTGGCTTACTTCTGAGGGCTAGAGATCGGCTATGGTAGAAGCAGAGAATACAGAGCAAACCCAACGTCTGGTCTACACTAGATTCCTGCCAGACGCCCTGAGTAGGGAGAGTCTCATTTTTTTCTGAACTTACTAATGGCATTGCCCACTGAGAGCCACATAAGGGCCTCTTTTATTTGCTCAAGGAAACTGACACCAATGACCTAGACTGTTGACCTTTTCTCTTATCCTGTGATATAAGTGGCTTTTTCCTTATACAGCTAAGTTTGTGCTTGCTATTTTTTTAATTGATCAAAATTTAAGTATGTTAAGTTATTAATAACTAAATGTTTGTTTGATGGAAAAAGAATGCTTTCATCCTAGGGTCTTGATTGGTCCTTGCAGGCAACACAAGAGTTGAGAAGATGGTTGCAGGGAATATCGAAAAGGTGGCCTTGACCTGTGGATGATTAGACTGAAGACCACCTAAAAAAGATAGGTAATGGGATCTGATGTGATCAGTGGTTGATTGTCCCTGAAAGATGCCTAAGATCATGAGGCAGAGGTGAGCAACCTCATGGCCCTCTCCACAATTCTCTCATTAAGAGCTTATTTCAATGGTCCCTTTTGATATGACTGCCACACCCATTAGGGCAAAAGGCTAAGACTCAGGCCAAGTTCAGTATGTGTAGTCACAGAATTTGTCCTCCAAAAGCTTGTGTAATTTCCCACTGTCTCTGGACTTTGAGGATGATGAAAACAGTATTGGATTGCTATACATTAAAAATTACTGATTTCGTAGAGTTAAACAAAAGTTCTGTGCCCTTTGTAGCATTTTGACACCCTTCCTCAGTGTTCACAAATTTCTCATCTCCTACAATGGCTATTGTCTGTAATAACACTGACCTTTTCCTGAATTACATTGTTATCTTTTCTTTGAATTTTGTTTCTTGATTCGATTGTGAGCTCCCAAAGGACAGCTAATACCTCCCACTTCTAATTTGCCCTTTAGGTTCTACTACATGGCATTGAAAGAGTAGTACCGGTTTCCACTCTTCTTATTCCAAGCCAGGGTCAAGCACGCTATAGCTCTCTCACTGAACATCTGTGACAGCTCTACCAGAAAGGGGGAAGTTAGTCCCTCCACTTCCCAGAAGGGAACACTGAAGCTTAGAGGGGTTCATGGTGAGATCCCTCAGCCAGTGAAAGGCAGAGCTGGGAGTCAATCCTGAGCCTGTCAGATTATGCAGCTTGGCATCCTAGGCACTATGCTATTTGAGCTCTCTATTCAGTTCCCTTTTGTTTCAGACAGAATAGTTTCCTTTCAGCTTTAGGAAGGTTAACTTGGGAAGTTGTCACAGAGGCAATGAACATTGTTATTCTGTTCGATTCTGCCTTTTCTTGTTTCAGCTCTCTATCATGATTGTTCCTTTTTACTGAGGGGCTGTGGCTGGGACAGTGACAGGAATAAGGGAATGCTGAAGGATCTTGGGGAGATCCAGAGTTTGGGGGTCTGTGGCAACAATCAATATGTTAATCACCTAACAATCATCAAACAATTTAGCAGTAATACTTCCAGTATCCTGGGACGGGTACTTTCCATTTCTATTCGCATTTGAGGGAGGGCACAAAAGAACACTATTCAAGATTAGCAGGGGTCCTGGCAGAACCCCAGCTCCACTCTGTCCCCATGCCCACACCCTTGTCTCAAGCCCCCTCGCCTGTCATTTCTCTGAATAAAAGGGATCAAGGCTCTCAGTGGTGGGGAGTGGTGAGCTCTCCCATTTAGGTTATGAAACCCACTGTTGCAAAGAAGGAGAGAGAAGGAAGATTGTTGAGGGGGGTGGGGCAAGTGGACAGGAATAAAAAGGGGCTGAAGGCTGATAAATGGGCAAAAATAATGAGCTGAGAAACTGACTTGCTAGCAAATGGCCAGAAATCTGTGAAGCGGAGGAAAGGGTTCCTGTGGAGAGTAGGGGTGGGGCCAAGACAGGAGAGAAGGCTCCCTGAGAGAAGCGAATAGAGCACAGCTGCTTTTAATACAGATCCATGCCGGGGCCATCCCCCAATTATTTTTCCTGTATTGTCTTTTTAAATGTAACATTTGATACATGCGAAAGAATATGTATAGATCCCAGGTGATTTTTAAGCCATTGTAATTTCATGCCTAAACAAAATGAGAGAAAGCATATAATAAGTAAAACAGATTCTAGTCCTGGGTAAGAATGGAAGAAGGAGAGGTATGTGGAATAGGAGACTGATAATTCTCCCCTTTACTCCTTCCAGAAGTATATGCATGTGAAAAAACAATTACTATTAGGGATGTGAACCACTTTCCCCAGTTTATAGGGCTTACTCTACATCCCTACACAGCCAGACTGGAGAGTACGCTCAGGCCCTCCTACAGGGTAACGGGGTTTTCTCCCGCTCACAATCTTAACTGATGTTAAAATGATTGAGAACTGTGAGTCCCAAAGAACACCTTCTTTAAAAAGTAGATTGTGTAACAAGAAGTTAATCCAGAGAACGTTACCTGCAAAAATTAAATAACTCCAAAACTTGAAAGTGCATTCATCAGGAATGATCCACCTGAAGAGGAGCCTGATTAAGATTTGGTCCCACTGCATGGTGACCCTTCCTGGATGACAACCCAAGGGTTTCCAGCTTCTACTTACTGAATGTCTTCCCGTGTTCTCTGGGACTTTGCCTGAGCCCACGTAACACGGATGGAGGCACACAGGCTGCTGAGAACAAGAATGCAAGTCGTCCTCTCTGTGCAAAAATCCTGCATCCAAACAGGAGACAGGAACTTTTTAGGAGAAGATGCTGTTGGGTGTTCCTGGTCCCTGTCATGAGCAGATGAGGGGCCTCTAAGCTGGAGGGGCGGGAGAGCTGGAGAAGAGCTGAGAGAGTGGATTCCAGAGCAGGGGGCCTCAAAACCCTCTCCCCACTCTGAGCCAAGTCATGGTGGGAGGGGGTAGAGGAAGATAAGAGAAATGCCATGTAATTCACATGTTGCTCAAGCAGGGGCAACCCATGCCTTGCTTTTGGTCTGGAATTCTCTCCTGTGGGAATATAATCAATAATGCAGTATGTACACATACAAGCACACCATTTTTTTTCCTTTTTAATGGGAATTGTGGAAATAGCATTTATAAGGGTCTGTGTTCATAGGGCACCAACCATATAGACAATAGTATATTTGTGTGTGAAGATGCATGTTTTATTAATCTCGACTATTAATAATGATAAACAACTCATTGGACTATGCTAGAGAAAAGGTAAATTATCTTTCTCATTTCTCCATTGAAGAGACCGTATCACAAAAACAGTACGAGTCAGAAAAGACCAAAAAAAAAAAAAAAAAAAAGCGTAGAGGAGAGGCGGGCAATTAATGAGTAATAACATTTGTTACTTTTCTGGATTTTCTGTTTGTGGTCTTTGTCAGCTTTGTAAAATTAGTGAGTTGTTGTGATTAAATAAATGTTCATGTTTGTACCTAATTTTTACTGTGTGTTGCATTCTTTTTCTTAAAGAAGGCCTTCAAAATTGTTTAATTTGCTCTCCCACAAAACTACTTGCTTCTGATTCAGTTATAGAAAAAAAAAAAAAGAATAGCAATCTCTGTACACTGAATCCATGTCTCAAAAATACTCTCGTGAATTAAAAATACACTGAAAGGGCACCTGGGTAGCTCAGTCGGTTAAGCATCTGCCTTCATCTCAGGTCATGATCCCAGGATCAAGCCCCCCATCAGGCTCCTCCTCAGTGGGCAGTCTGCTTCTCCCTCTCTCCCTGCTCTCTCTCTCTTTCTCTCTCAAATGAAAAAAATAAAATCTTAAAAAAAATACATTCAATATACAAAATAAATATAATTTTGTTTTTAGTAGAGATTGTGTTCAATGTTTTCTTATTTTTTCTAACAGTCCTAAATGCAGTTTCCTTTAATGAAATTAACTGTTCTTTTTTTTTTTTCGAGATTTTATTTATTTATTTGACAGAGAGGAGAGAGATCACAAGTAGGCAGAGAGGCAGGTAGAGAGAGAGGGGGAAGCAGGCTCCCCGCTGAGCAGAGAGCCCGATATGGGGCTCGATCCCAAGACACTGAGATCATGACCTGAGCCGAAGGCAGAGGTTTTTTTTTTTTTTTTTAATTTTTTATTATTTTTTTAATTTTTTAATTAACACATAATGTATTATTTGCCCCAGGGTACATGTCTGTGGATCCTTAGGCTTACACATTTCACAGCACTTACCATAGCACGAAGGCAGAGGTTTTAACCCACTGAGCCACCCAGGTGCCCCGAAATCAACCGTTCTTTGTAGGAGACACTGTGGTGTGGAAAAGGGATGTGGTCTAGAGACAGACAGGAAAACATCTGCATTCTAGCACTGCCACTGACCAGTGGTGGGCTCTTGAGAATGTCTCTGATCTTCCTTCAGCCACAGTCTCTCATTGGTCCTGAATTGATGCATAGTAAATACACCATAGTGAAGCAGCCCAACACCAGGATCAACCTCTCCCTATTTCAGAAAGACCTGTCACCCAGGCCCTTCTGCCAGACATAAAATGCTTTCATGAGTAGATATTTAAGTTTGTGAGATGTTTTTCCCGCACATATTTAGATGATTGTGCGGTTTTTCTTTTCTACTCAGCCAAAATGGTGAATTGATCGATTTTTATAATGTTAAACTTCATGTAACTGGGATAAACTCCACTTATTTGTAGGTATATTAATTATCGTTTTTATATATCGCTGGATTCAACTTGCTAATTGTATGCTAGGATATTTTTGTGTTTGTGATCTTGAGGGGTCCTGGTCTGCAGATTTCTTTTCTGCGTGATGTGTTTGATTTTGATATCAGCAGGAGTGCTCCCAGGGTGTGTGGGGCTCCAGGTAAATATTTTTTGCCCGGCCTTTGTCTATATAAACAATTTGACTACATATGCGCTGTAAAGTCCATAGGCCTCTGTGAGGCATGGGGAAGAAATAAAAAAGGTACTTATGCATTTGTTTATTATCTAATTGGTGCACAGAAAGTTTCTTTGCAGTATCCATCTCTTCCTATTCAGGGCCAAAAGCCATTTCTTCTAGTTCTTCACCATCAAATGTATTGCTTCTGGCTTATTTCCTATCTCCCACCTAGAGAAAATGTAGCAATTCTCTTATCACTCATAAAGCCAGAACCTATTTGTATCGAAACAGCATAGATCATCTTACATCTGTAATTCTGTACTGCCGTTCACTTGATGTTGATTACGTCATTACTCATGATGCCACATCACCCATCTGCCCCCAAGAATATTGGCTTCCAATGAGACACAGTAAAAGTTATTACTAGGCTTTGTTGATGATGACCACAAATGTAGGTCTTACCCAGAATGTGCAAGAAAATGTGAATGCTATTTCATTTTCTGGTCATATTTAATTTACTGTTTGATACTTTATAGCACAAATGTAGAAGTCTTAGGCTCTACTAGGTGCATTTCCAGAATGTGATCTTTCTCAATGTTGACCATATTTCTGCATTCCATACATTGCCACTGGCAGGGAGAAGACACGAGGAAGTCTACAAGTGAAGCAAGAAGGGCAGTCCCATTTGTACATGCAATGTCCGCCTGTCATCTGGTATGACCTAAAGCCATCCTGGGATAGGATAACCAATCAGAGGCAAGAGAGAACATCAGTCTGAAGGGAAATGGGTATTGCAGAGCAAGGATCTCAAAAGCCCTCAGAGGAGACAGGCACAACCACTTCCAGAGGACAGCTGCCGTATCTGTGGAGCCTACAGAAGGGATTGGGTGATCAACCAGGATGTGGGAAGTGCATAAGGTAAAGCATTCTCACCACCATGGGCGAAAGACACCTGCTGCCTGCAGGTGCTGTGACCGTGGGCAGCACTGCAGTCAGAATGTAGATGAGGAAGCATTGGGGCATAGGTCCAAATATGTACCTCGAACCCAAGAGTTGGCAGTGAACTCTTACGAGCCTGGAAACCTAAACTTGCTGCATGTCTGAGGTGAGTGAGAGTTACTTAAAATCAGCATGTCAGTACCACTCTGGAGGCCCAATCTTTCATGACTCCACAAAAACAATATTATGCCAGCCAGAGGGAGAATCTCCTTCTGGAGACTACTCTCATCTCTTCTGGAACTAAAACCTTGCTATGGGGTCATGGGTTGACTCCATAGGTACGAATCCCTGAGCGAATTGGGGGATATGGTTGATAATAGGTGAAGAATAGAGGGTCCAAGAAGGGAAAATCTGGGACCAGGACCAAAAGGTACCAGTCTAATCTCAAGGCACCTTACACAGATGGCATTGCTAGTTTCAACTGATTCCAGTCACCAGAGGATATCTTGAGGAGGGCATTCTGAAGTATGCTCTCTGGGATATAAAAGCCCAGAGCAAGGTCCCTGCTAGCTTGAGTCTAAGGACCATTAGTACTGGACATCAAGGTGATGTTGGCTTCCTAGAATATTCCTCCCTCCTCTATAGTCTATAAGTGTTTGTGCAAGATTAGTAATATTTCTTCATTAAATGTTTTTCTGCCAGTTTTATTGAAATATAATTGACATGTAACATATTAGTTTAAGGTGTACAAAATAATGATTTGATATATGTATATATTGTGATATGATTAGCACATAAGTTTAGTTGACAGCCATCATCTCACAGTTACATTTTTTTCTTATAATAAGAACTTTTAAGATCTACTCTTTTAGAGACTTTCAAAATACAGTATAATATTGTTAATTATAATTGCCATGCTATACATTACATTCCCAGAACTTATCTTTTTTTTATTTGAAGATGGCCCAAAGCAGAATTTTTTTTTTTTTTTTAAAGATTTCATTTATTCATTTGACACAGAGAGAGAGAGATCACAAGCAGGCATAGAGGTGGGCAGAAAGAGAGAGGGGGAAGCAGGCTCCCCACTGAGCAGAGAGCCCGATGCGGGGCTCGATCCCAGGACCCTGAGATCACGACCTGAGCCGAACGCAGAGGCCTTAACCCACTGAGCCACCCAGGCGCCCCCAAAATTTGTTTATCAGTGATGTACCTACAGCCTCCTTCCAACAATCATGGTCAACAGGATGGTTCCGCAAAAAAGTTGGCATTGAATCTTCAACAGTTCAAACAACACAGTTGTTGTATATTAACTTATTGAAAAGAATTAAGTATATCAGTCCCTGAACAGTGTAATAAAAGAATGCGTTGATGAACATTTTTTTTGTTATTGTTTCAAGTTTTTATTTAAATTCTAGTTAGTTAACATACAGTGTAATATTGGTTTCAGGAGTAAGAACTTATTCATCTAATAATTAAAAATTTGTACCTTTTGACCATGTTTACCCCTTTGTCTCACTCCCATCTCTGGCAACCCCCGTCTGTGGCAACTACCAATCTGTAAGAGATTTCTCAAAGTAGGGCTTGGTGTTATTTCTTCTTTAAGTATTTTATAAAATTTACCAGTTAACCCATCTGGGCCTGGAGTTACCTTCATGGGCATTGAATTAGGAATTAAATTTATTAAATTTATATAAGATATTCAGGTTTTCTATTTCTTCTTGAGTCCACTTTGTTAATTTTTTCTTTTCAAGGAATTTGTCTATTTTATCTAAATTTATATTATTGGCATAAATTTGTTCATAATTTTCTCTTAGTACCCTTTTAATGCCTATGAGATTTCTAGTGTAATACAGAATTTCCCTTTTATTCCTGATATTGGTAAATATTTATCCCCTTTTTTCTTGATCGGTTTAGCCAGATGTTTATCAATTTTATTGATATTTTCAATATCAATATCAATATCAATATCAACCAGCTTTTGGTTTCATCGATTTTCTCTATTATTTGTTCATTTTCTATTTCATTCACTTCTGTTCCTAGTCTTAACTATTTCCTTCCATCTTTGACTTCAGGTTTGTTTTAATTTATTTTTCTACCTTTTAAGAAAGAAAATTAGAGAATTAATGTTAGATCTTCTTTTCTAAAATAATTATCTATAGCTATAAATTTCCTTCTAAGTACTATTTTACTTACAGCACTCAGATTTTGAAATGATGAATTTTCCATTTCACTTAGTTCAGTTTAATCCAATTGTAGCTGAACAATGTACTTAGTATGATTTCAATCCTTTTACATATTTGAGATTTATTTTATGGCTCAGTATACGTTCTACCTTGATGTATGCCCCATGTGCATTTGAAAAGAATGTATATTCTGTATTTGTTAAGTGTTTGGTCTCTAGATGTCAATTAGATTTAGTTGGTGGATAGGGTTCTTTAAGTTTCTATATCCTTATTGATATCTTGCCTAATTGTTCTATATCAATTACTGAGAGAGAAATATTGAAATATCCAATTATAATTATGGATTTGTCTATTTCTCTTTCAAAACTACTACTTTTTTCTTTATATATTTTGAACCGCTATTTTTAGTAACACACACATTTGATTGTTGTCTTTTTGATTAATTAGCTTTTTTTTTTTTTTTAAAGAGAGAGAATGTGCTTGTGCGGGTGGGGAGGAGGAAAGAGAATCACAAGCAGGCTTTGTGTCCTGCGGGAGCCTAATGTGGGGCTCGACCTCATGACCCTGAGATCATCATCTGAACCTAATCAAGAATTAGATGCTCAATCAATTGAACCACCAGGCACCCTGGTGTTATTATTATAACATGTTCTTCTTTCTTCCTGGTAATATTCTCTGTTGTGAAGTTTATTTTTTCTGTTATTAGTCTAGCTATCCCAGCCTTCTTATGACTAGGAGTGCATGGCATATACTTTCAATCCTTTTACTTTTAATCTGTATCTTTATTTTTTAAACAAATTTCTTATAGAAAGAATATGGTTTGGTGTTGCCTTTTTACTGAGTCAGAAGATTCCTGGCTTATATTAAAGTATCTAGATTATTTATATTTAATGTAATTATTGAATGGTTGGATTTAATTCTAAAATCTTATGATTTATTTTCTGTTTGTCTCATCTTTTGTATGGTTCTTAGTCCTTTTTTTCTTGCTTTCCATTGGATTATTCTTTGTTAACTTCACTGAGAACTAACTCATTTACAAGAAACTATATTCTCCTAAAATGTACAGTTTGATGAGTTTTAACAGTAGCATATACACATAGAATCACTACCACAATCAAGAGACAGAACACCTCAATAATTGGGCATTTTTAATATTCCATTTTATCTTCACTATTGGTTTATTAGCTATATCTCCCTTTTTTAGTAAAAGGTTTACAGATTGCATCTTTAAATTATGACAGTTTACCTTCAAAAATATCACACTAATTTTGGAATTATGCAAGAATCTTATAAGATTTCCTCCTCCATTCTTTGTGCTATAAGTTTTCATACATTCCACTCCTACATGTATTTTAAACCCCACAGTATATTATTTTATTTTTGCTTTAAACATTCATTATTTTTTTCAAGATTATAGTAGAAGAAAAATGACTTTTATATTTACTCACAAATTTCCCATATTTAATGTTCTTCATTCTGTATGGATCCAAGTTTCCATCTGGTGTCATTTGTTCTCTGCCTGTAGTGCAGGTATAATGCTGATGACAGATTCTTTCAACTTTTGTTTGAAAAAAAATCTTTATTTTGCCTCAATTTTTGAAATATATTTCCCTGGGTATATAACTTTAGGTTGATAGTTAATTGCTTTCATCACATTAAAAATGTTATTCCATTTCTTTGGGCCTGAATAATTTCTGAGAAGAATCCTAGGATTCTTATTTTTATTCCTTTCTATATAAGTACCTTTTTCTCTATGAATACTTCTAAGATTTTCTCTTTATCACTTGTTTTTAGTAAGATGTTTATTTCTCTTGATGTGCATTTCTTTGTTTTTATCCTGTGTGGTATTCGTTGAACTTAGATTTGCAGATTTATAGTTTTTAATGAATTTGGAAAATTTTCTGTCACTTATTCAAATATTATTTTCTGCCTCACCCCCTTTCTTCCTTTTTTTCATAGGGCTCCAGTTACATATATATTGTTCTATAGGTTACTCAGGTTGTTTTCTTTTTTTTTTTTTTCCAGTCTTTTATTCTCAGTGCTTCAGTTTGGATCATTTCTATTGCAATCTCTTCATATTTGTTGATTCTTTACCCTCTGCAGTCTCTAATCTTCTGTTAATCCCATTCAGGGTATTTTTCATATCTAAAATTTTTGTTTGCATTTTTTTGTATCTTTCATTGGTCTTCCACTCCTGTTAATTTTCCCTCTGCCTTCTTGACATATGGAGTATAATAGTTGTTTTAATGTCATTGTCTGTTAATTTCCTCTCTTTATCAATTCTGAGTCTGTTTCTGTTGATGGACTTTTCCCCTAGTTTAGGGTCAAGTTCTCCTGCATCTTGGCATGTCTGGAAATTTTGACTGGCATGATAAATTTTGTTTATCATTTTGTTTTGAGTATTGGATTTTTTCCTCTTCCTTAAAGATTATTGTGCCTTATTTTGGCAGGCAGTTAAGTTTCTGAGGATCAGTTTAATAATTTTGAAGCTTCTATTAAAGCTTTTAAAGAGTGGGTCTTGAGTAATCTTTACCCAAAAAATGTGACTATCACTTGACCCTTCTGAATGCTGTCTCTATTCAGTGAAGCCTCTTCACTCTGGCCAAGTGGGGACATGAATTATTCCTGGTCTTACATGAACTCTTGGATTTATCCAGAGTATAGCCCCTCAGTAATTGTTCTTTCCCCCAAACATATTTGTGTGAAGATTGATATTCAGCCAGACTGAGGGGACTCCATGCAGATTTCTGGAGCTCCTTCACTTCATAACTCCCTTGTGTAGAGTGCTCTGCTCCACAAATTCTAGTCACCTCAGGGCTTCAGAGCCCTGAACTTTGGGCCCTTTAACTCAGTGAGGCCACTAGGCTTTGTTTGGGATTCCCTTCCCAGTGTGAGGGTCTGGAAACTGCCTCTAGGCAAAGAGCCAGGGTGATCATAGGGCACACATCGTTTATTTTTCTTTCTTCAGGGATCTTAGTCCTAAGCAGCTCTGTAGACCGGTGTCTGAAAATGAGTGTTTTTATTCTATTTTACCAATCATTTCTAGTTTACAATTATGGGGGCGATCATTCCAGACTCTATCACTTCTTCATGGCAGGAAGCAGAAACTCTCCAGACACAATATACTTTCTTTCAGCTTTGCTTATTCTACTCTGAGTGCAGAATAAATGTTGTGGATTGCTAACCTCTCTCACAAATGCAAACTCTATTTATTCTAGAGCTTTCCTCCCTTATCTCTTCTACCTTTAGTTCTCCCAAACTTTTAGCTCAGAATTTCAACTGGACTGTTGAAATCAATATACTGACTTCCTGAATTATAACTTAACTAGTGCCAAGATTATAGTCTCAAACTGAGCCAGTTCAAATGGAAAACTCATTTCTTTGGAGGCACGTTATTGGGGATCTGTTTTTGGAAAACCACTTTGTAATATAAAAAATTCCAAAATTAATGATGACTGTAATACAAAATTTATATATATAGAAATAGTGGTAAAGGGAGCATGAGGGACATTTGTACTTCCCTGAAACTGCCAACTAGAATCTATGGTTCAGGATAAAACTTGCCAAGTGTCTCACCTTTTAAGTTCAGAAGAATGTCTTCTGGATGCCAGTCCCACACTGTGAGATTTGCTAACAGAAGGCATCCAGCAAAACCAGTTTCTTGAACTCCACTCCTTTGGTCTTTATAGAATAAAGGACACGGAGGGGGCAAGGATATTAAATCTTTGAAGGAAGGTTCTTGAAGTATTAACAATACCTTCTCCCTCCCCTTTCCTTGTTGGAGAGCCTGGGAGGCAGGGAGCAGGGAAGGTTCTATTTGTTCCACCCTCTTGTGTTGAAATCTGTGTTTCCCAAGTTCCCTCCACCCCCAGTAAGAACTGTGGGGGTGAGGGGTAGGGTTGTGTGCCGCTGAGCTGACAGAGCATTTGGTGTTGTTGATGGAGCTTCGAGAGAGCATGCCCCAGGCAGCCTGTGTTCCCACCCTTGTCTTGGCAAGAACTGATGAGCGCTTGCCATGAAAGGTAGCTGGGCCTTGCCAGAAGCAAAGACTTCAGGGTGGATTAGGTATTGCCTTGGTAATAGGGGAGAAGAGGACAAGGGAACTGTGCAAGGGTGGGCCCTGTGGAGCTGCCTAATGAGCTGACAATTTCATCCCCACTCAAACACTTGATTCCAGCCCCTTCGTGTTGGGCTGGGAGACAGAGAAGGGACTTGCCAGCTCTGATGTCATTAGCTGTGTAAGCAGATATCATTCCCCCTCTTTTCCAAGCACAGGGAAGACAGAGAGGGAGGGAGTGTTGACAGTTTAGATTTCACAAATCATAGGATCAAATATTAAACTTCAATGAAGTGAAGAAATAAGATGTCTGGCCTAGGCAGGGTGTAGGGTTGGGGACCCAGAACATTTAGTGTTGCTTGAAAATAAATGAATTTCATTTTGCACGTATCTATATTGAAACTACTCTATCAAACGTATCAAAGTGCTTATGCATGTGTGTCAAACCAGAGACAGCATTTAAAAAAAAGCTTTCATATTGTGCCTGATATTACACACTTGCAAAATTCCCTTGAGAGGATTTTATTGCATGGATTGATTTGACTGAGGCTTTAAAAGTATATTTTTTCAATAGAGCTTGACCATAAGATGCCTACCTCTCTTCCTGGCAAATCTTCCTGTAGCAAACCTAGGCATTTTATTACTCCCAAATCCTTTGAATGGTACTTGAAATTAGAGTCATCTGTCTCAAAAATTTTCATTGCTCAGCTGATGAGTAGGCATGAAAGTGTCCAAATGTCTTTGAGTGTTTCCATGGGGACTTCTTCAGTCATCTTTAGCACTTTCATTTCAATAAATCAGATGAGTTTGAATGACTTTGACTGGCTTGTCAGCATTGGATAATTGGTTTGGCTTAGTGAGAGACAAGTGTTGGTTACTCAATTATTAGAGAGTCACAAATATGAATTTTGGGTATTACCTTATGGCTATTACTGTGTGTGTGTGTGTGTTTTAGCAAAATGCAAAATAGCCCATATAAATATGTAAAAGTGCTTAATGATAACATATATATTAGTTTCCTGTTACTGTTGTAAAAATATTACCACAAATTTAGTGGCACATTTATCACCTAATAACTCTGGAGGTCAGAAATCCTTACGTCAAGGTGTAAATAGGGTAGTATTCTTTTTTGAGGCTCCAGGGGGAGAATCCATTTCCTTGGCTGTTTGAGTTTCTGCAATCTTTGCCCTTCCTCACTCCAACTGCTCCTACCATGGTCACATTTCTTCCTCTCACTGTGACCTCCTCTCTCCATCTTATAAGGGCCTTATAATTCTATTCGGTACACTGGATAATCCAGGGTAACCCACATCTCAAAATCCTTAACTTAATCACACCTCAGAGTCCCTTTTACTGCAAAAGGTAACATATTCAAAAGCTCTGGTGATTAGGATGTGGACATCTTTTGGGATTGCTACTACCACATTATATTAACTAAAAAAGCAAGAAATAGTATGATCTCATGCACCTCTAAAACTTTAACAGTTTCTGATTGTGACTTCCTGTCTCTTTATTGCCTTCATTTCCATGATACATCTTTTCCCCAACTTTATTGAGCTTACCAATTTCTGGACCCTTTTATCCTGTCTGTGTCAGTCCTCTATCTTTCCTCTTCTGTTCCTTCTAGACCCCATGATTTATCCTTCCAATCACTCTTGCCAATACCCTGACACTCACCTGCTTGTCCTTTTGTGGCACCTATACTTGTAAACCAAATTTTTCATTTCTTTACTCTGTCTGGCTTGTTGAGGTTTCTCAGGGGAAATCCCACAATAAGCTTTGTTAATATCAAGGTAAATTATTGATCTTCAACCCTCTCCGGGGCCCTCAGTGTGGGCTAGAAAGCTTTCTATGTTTTCACAGTCTGTGCCACTCTTCTCAGGGTAAATTACAAGCGTCAATCCCATCTTCTGTGCTCTCTCTCTTCAGGCAATACTTTGAGGGAAAAATTACAGCCTTCACAGCCATCAGAAATAAGTCCATAAACTTTGTCCTTTGTCTGGCAAACAATATCCAAGGACATTTGTTTCTTTCTCCTTCTTTCCTGTAACAGTGGGGGCGGTGTTCCCTCCTAAGGCTAACCCAGAATAGTTGCAAGCCAAAAGTATCCACATTGTTCACATTCCCTGTGGAGCCTGTTTCTACTGTGTAAGTATTGTTTTTGAAGTAGTAACCTGTAACTGCTATCTCTATTGCTTTACCATCCACTAATGCCAATAACTCCTCAATTATTTGGAATCTAGATTCTGCCCCTACAGTTTCAGTGAAATATCCCTTGATCTACATATAAGAAAATCCAAAGCCAAGTTCATCATCAAAACCTATCCCAGTCTAGTTTTCCTCCAGGTTTCTTATTTAACGAAATGTTGCTATCATTGTCTTAAACACATCTTAGATGGTTTTCTCTCAATAAGTTCACAGTATATCAGCTACCAGACCTGTAGATTCAATTTCCTAATATATATTACATTCTATTTTTTCATATATTTTATATATAATATTCAATTTCCTAATATATATATTATATTATATTTCCTCATATATATTATAGAGTTGATACTTAAACAATGTTGGGGCTGGGGTGCTGGCCCCTCACACAGTGGAAAATCCATGTATAACTTTTGTCTCCTCCAAAACTTCACTACAAATAGCCTACTGTTGACTGAAAGCCTTACTGAAAACATAAACAGTTAAGTAACACATATTTTGCCTGCATTATATACTGTATTCTTACAATAAAGTAAGCTAAGAGAAAAGAAAATGTTCTAAGAAAATCATAAGGAAGAGAAAATACATTTCTAGTACAGGATTGTATTTACTGAAGGAAACCCATATATAAATGGACCCATGTAGTTCAAACCCAGGGTGTTCAAGTGTCAGCTGTATATAATATTCAATTTCTAAATATATATTTACATGTAATATTTATATACTTAATGCAGAAACATTGATTTGAAGGGACACATGCACCCTAATATTTACAGAAGCATTATTAACAATAGCCAAATTATGGAAAGAGCCCAAATGTCCATAGACTGATGAATGGATAAAGAAGATGTGGTGTATCTATAAAGTGGAATATTACTCAGCCACCAAAAAGAATGAATCTTACCATTTGCAACAACATGGTTGGAGCTAAAATCTTTTTTTAAGATTTTATTTATTTATTTGACACAGAGAGAGAGATCACAAGTAGGCAGAGAGGCAGGCAGAGAGAGAGGGGGAAGGAGGCTCCCTGCTGAGCAGAGAGCCAGATGTGGGACTTGATCCCAGGACCCTGAGATTTTGACCTGAGCCGATGGCACAGGCTTTAACCCACTGAGCCACCCAGGCACCCCAGAGCTAGAGTGTATTTTGCTATGTGAAATAAGTCAGTTAGAGAAAGACAAATAACATATGACTTCACTCATACATGGAACATACAAAACAGATGAACATAGGGGAAGGGAAATAAAGAGAGGGAAGCACACCATAAGAGACTCTTAACTATAGAGAACAAACTGAGGGTTAATGGAAGGAGGTGGGTGGGAGATGTGTTAATGGATGATGGGTAGGAAGGAGGGCACTTGTTATGACGAGCACTGGGTGTTATATGTAAGTGACGAATCACTAAATTCTATTTCTGAAACCAATATTACACTATATGTTAACTAACTAGAATTTAAATAAAAATATTGAAGAAAAATAATGTTTGTATATATCTTTTCCATATCATTATAGGCTATGGGACATATTTATCTGTATTTTCTTACATTTCTTCTATACCTTTTTTTACATCTCATCATTTAATCTATCTGAAGTTGTACGTGTGTTTCAAGAGAGGAATGCAGCCTTTTCTTTTTTACCAACTAGTTAGTCATTCCTTGTAGCCCACTCATTCAATCATTTATTATGCTCTTACTGACTTGAAATGCCATTTTATTTTATTATTTATTTATTTATTTTTAAAAAGATTTTATTTATTTATTTGACACATAGAAAGAGATCACAAGTAGGCAGAGAGGCAGGCAGAGAGAGAGGGGGAAGCAGGCTCCCTGCTGAGCAGAGAGCCGGATGTGGGGCTTGATCCCAGGACCCTGAGATCATGACCTGGGCCGAGGGCAGAGGCTTTAACCCACTGAGCCACCCAGGTGCCCTGAAATGCTATTTTATTATTTGCTAACTTTATATGTATAAATTAAGGCCAGTTTCTGAGCATGCTTTCTATTTTGCTGATTTTTCTTTCTATCCTTGAGCCATACCATTGTTATTTTAATTGTCACACTTGTAATTACAATACGTTTTAATGATATGAGTATGCTTTAACTACTTGTTCTCAAGACTTTTCAGTTGTTTTACTTGTTTACTCTTCTGCTAAATTTTAAAAAGTTTGCAACTTTAGAATGAAGTTATATAGTACCTATAAGTCATTTGGTGGAAGAAATGACATCTTTAAGAACGGAATTTTCTTTTCCAGAGTTTAGTATATCTTTCCATTTTATTTGTCTTTTTAAAAAGTCCACCAAGAGAAAAATATACATTATATAGTTATGAAAAATTATTATTTTATTATAGTATTAGATTTATAGTGCCAGTATTTTATCTATGAGAAGTGAAATTTGGTGCACTTTTGGGTTTATTTTGAGGTGTATATTCAGTAAAATAAGTTGAGAAGATTTTCATTGTTCTCCTTTGGTACAATTTCTTTTTATTAATATCCATTATTTAATTATTAATTTTCATGTTCCAGAAGTGGCGCTAGAAGCACATTCCACCCTGAGATTATGGATGGTAGATTTCTCTTTACATATGTACACAGAGAAGAGGGTAAAGCATGAACATCCTCCTGAGAACTGATGGGAGAAATTGGGAGCTTGCAAGCAAAAGGGAGAAATTGCTGGTAATTTATTCCTTATCACTCAGTGATTACACAGCAGTCAGTCAGTAGACTCATTCTGATGGATTCTACTCTAGGGCAAGCAGAGTTTCTGTGATGGGTCAGTGGGTGCCTAAGCTGGGTAGGCGTGTCTTGGTGCATTTCATGCACCTGCCAAGACAGCCTTGGGCTGGGATTCAGGGGCTGGAGTTCCTAAAGCAAAAATGATCTATCATGAGAAAACCAAACCAAACCCCAAATCAGATCACATAATTGTATTTCAAACAGAGCAGTGATACAGAAATCCAGACTGCTGCAATTGACATAAGCGGAATCAGCTTTATATCTAAAGACTACTGGCATTAACTTCTTCGTCTGTCACTTTGGTGGCTCAAATAGGAGAGTGTTATTTGTTAGAGGAGAGGGATAGTCACAAGGTCCCAGAGAAATTATTCCAGGAAGTCCTAAAAAAAATTCCACTCCTTCAGGTTTACTTTCCTGAAAGTCACATAGAGAAATGATTTCCTTTTAAGCAGTGGCTTTGCTCTTTTTCTGGTTTTTCTTAAAACATTCACTTTTCTTTTCCAATATCAATTCTGTAGTTACATACTACTTTTTTTTTAACATAAAACGTTTCCACTCCGGATCAAAATATAACTTATAACTTATTCAATGTTAGACCTAACATCCTCAAAGACCTCAGAAAAATAATAGCAACAGTGTCATGGACATCTATATCTTTTTTTTTTTTTTTTTACCTTAAAAGAGAATGCCTTTGGTGTTTAAGATGACTATTCCTTCCCAATATATGGAGCATTTTTATATTATTAATGTTATTATTAGAAATAACTGTTAAAATTTATCAGATGCCTTGGAACAACAATGGAGAGAATCATATGATTTTTTTCTTTTGTGCATTACAGTGGTCCCCACCTTACCTCAGTGTTCACTATTCAAAGTCTCGCTTTCTGTGATTTCAGTTGACCGCGGTCGACTGCGGTCCAGAAGCAGATGATACTCGTTCTGACACAGCATCAGAAGGTCAATGGTAGCCCAATGCTATATCCCAGAGCCCGTGTCCTTCACGTCACTTCATGTCATCTGTAGCCATTTTATCATCTCACATCATCCATCATGAGAAGGGTGAGTACAGTACAATAAGATATTTTGAGAGAGACCACATTCACAGAACTTTTATTACAGTGTATTGTTGGAATTGTTTTATTATTATTGCTATTAATCTCTTGTGCCTAATTTATAAATTAAACTTTATCATAAGCATATATGTATAGGAAAAAACAGAATATATATGTTCCGTACTGTCTAGGGTTTCAGGCATCTACTGGGGATCCTGGAATGTGTCCCCTGCAGATAAGCAGGGATGATTGTACTGAGACAATGTTTTTGAATAAAAATCCTAGTCTTTAGCCATCCTTCAATTTTTAGAATAAACCTTATTAAGTTTTGAAAAATTATATAGTATTGGATTTATGTTGTTAATACCTTAGTCAAAGTAAATGAAAAAAAATTTTTTTTTTGCTACGTTGGCTTTGTTTTGAGCGTTCTATTAACTTTGAAAAATAATTGGGAAGTGTTTCATCATTCTGTAATCTTGGAACAGTTTAAATAACATGAAAGTTGTTACTTGAACGTTTTCAAAGACTTGCTCATAAAACCCTTTGGACCCAACTCCTTTTTTGGAGATAGTTATTTGAACATTAAAAAAAAGTCTTCCATGAATATCAGTCTGTTACAGCTTTCCAATTCTTATTGAATCCATTTACTTGAAAATTGCACATTTCACTGGATTCTAAGAATTTGTTGCCATAGAGCTATAAAGTTTATTTTTATAATTAAAATAATTTGTTTCACATCTATGCTTATATTGCAAAGTATTTGCTTCTCTCTCTCGTTTGCATATTTTAGTGTTATTTGTATAGATGAGATACTGTGTTTATTACACAGTAATAATTTACTGTGTAAATTTACATATATATCAATTTACATATATATCAATTCCACTGTTATTTTCCTGCTGTCTTAAATTTCTGCTTTTATTTTGATTAGTCTTTTCCCTACATTTTTCTTTTTAAAAAATTTATTAATTTCTTTATTTATCCCTACATTTTTCTAAGATTTATTTTTATGTATTCTCTACTACATGTTCTGCATTAGTCTTATTTAAAAATAATTATGGTAAAAGATTTCATAAATTAGCTTTTTAAAAAATATTCTTTTTAGATTTATCAAAAAGATACACATTTTAAAAATCAGAAAAAAATTAAGAACTAGGTTCAGTAAACCCATTGTCAACAGGTAATAGAAACAAAATAAGAAAGGAGACACCAATGTTTAATACAGCATGCAGTTATCACATTGAGGTTGTTTGGTCTTTATTAAAGTTTCAGTTTGCATATAGGAAAAATTTCACAAGATTAAATCATGAGATCCAAATACACTCAGGGTTTCGACTAAATTGATGTAATTATTACTAACATTGCCTGTTTGAGGCAACTGTGACATTATTGCAATAGGGAACAATCCATCACATTTCCTTCAGACTTGCCCTGTGGCCCAGGTTCATTTTCCCAGCCATCTGCAGGACTCAGTACTCGAATGCCTTTCTCCACATCTGCCCCTTTGATTTCCACATATTTCTTAACAAGAAACACAATAGAGTTTTATTCTTCCTCAATTAAATGGAATTACAATTGCAAAAATTAAAATCCAATGACCAATTTTAGTTTTAAAAACTAGAAGAGGGAAAAAAAGATATTATTATCCATAATGAATTTGGAAAGAATTCTTTAAAATATAATGAGGGCAAGTTATTTGGAATATAATTGTATTCTATTCTTATATATGTTTCTCTATAAAGGTATCCCCCACTCCCTGCGGGGGGGCGTGGGGGGGGCGGGAAGGCTGAGATGAATTCCACCGCTTTCTTGGATGCTTCCTCTCCTGCACTGCCAATGCCCAGGGGGTAACCAGTCTTCAATGGCGGCTCAATCCAGCTCTTGCATTTAGACTAAGATCTCATTGCAATTTAGGCTTCTCTTTCTCTTCTTCCATACCTAGAAATTCAGGCAAAGTACTTTATTTTAATATCAGATTACGTTGTGAGCAGGTTTGCCAAGGCTGCTCAAAGAAAACCTTCTCCTATCCCCACATTTCTCCCCTTCTACTCTGCTGCACCCACCCCTTTTCTCCTAGCTTAGAAGGAAAATCTTTTACAACTTTCTCCAGAAACTTCCTCAGTGACCTCTGTCCCCACCCTTTCCCCGCAAATCAGGACACTCCCAGGTCTTACCGCTTCTCAGAGTGATGGGCACAAGTTAGTTCCTGACTCACTGAGTTTTGCACAGAAACCCCAACCAGACCGCTTTGTAACCAGCTTCTAGCAACAGGAGGTGTGCAGCTGATGAGTCTCAAACAGAACTCATTTATTTTTTTTAGTTGTGTTTCTTCTCAAGGCAAGAACTCTAGATTTTCCAAAGTCAAGAATTTTTTTTTAAACTCATAGAGAGAGCTATTTAGGCATAGAAATGACTTATTTCCATATCTTTGTGTACTTAAACTCAAGTTCTTCTTCTATTCAGCCCGGTCCTGGTAGAACTATGTTTTACCTCCTGAGAGACTCATATGTACCAGTCCAGTAAGAGCTTTGCCTGTTATCTGTGGTGAATAGTTAATTAATGATGTTTCATTTTCCTGGAGATGAAAATGTTGAAGTCATTCTCATGAATTAAAGTTAAATCTCGTAAATGTTCCCCACTTCTTTCTTTTGCTTCTTGCTAAATACTCACCCTCTGAAACCAAATTCTCAGAGACTTTTGCTGGAACAAAAGAACTCCAAATATTGTTATGCAGGTATTGCTGGTATTCTTTTATAAGTTATAAGCTCTCTGAAGGCAGCGCCCTTAACTGGTTTGTTTCTGATAATATCCCTAGCACCCAGCATAGTGTTGACTCATAGTTGGAGCTCAGTTCATCTTTAATGAATCAGCTAATAAACAATGAACATAAGGAAAGCCTCAGAAGGCTACGCTGGTGGGAAAGCAGAATAAAATGTGGAACTTCACAATATAAAAAATTTAAAGCCTAATCCCAGAGGGTCATCATCATAGGGATTATATTAAGAAGGACTCCCCTTCCCCCCAGGTCCCAACTCCCAGTATCTGTTTCATGGGGTCAGGGTAGTAGTGGGGGAAGGCAGGTAACATGCTCTGAACAGGTGTCCTTAGGTAGTCTTTCAAGTTTGGTTTTCATGACAGGAACTGGCAGAGATCTGTAACACTTTTTCCAAAGTACTTCTCAGGAGTCATATTAAGGAAAACTTCAGATTGAGGAGTAAGGACATCTGAAGGGAGGAGGAATAGGGTTAAGGGGGAGAAGGCCAGGAGATGCCTTAGTTCTTGGTAACCAAGGCAAAGGCAGAAAAACACAACAGGGATTCTGTTCAAACAGCACACGTAACTTGGGTCCCAACTTTGTCCCATGTTCCCTCTCCTGTGGAGAAGCTCTCAGGAACTAATAACTGCTTGCTTTTCTTTAAAGTCTGTTTCCTCCTAAGTGTTCTCCTGCAGATGGGTTGACTTGGCAGCAATAGTGGAATCTTCAAAAGCGGGGGTGGAGAACAGGGGGTGTTCACTGACCCAGACAGGAAAAATGGCTCCCCACCTACTTTAGTTTGGCAGCTTTGAGGTAGAGGGAAAAAATTAGATGGCTGTAAATAATATTTGGAAGAACCAGAGGTATAATTTCCACACAAATAGCAGAAAGAAACCTGTCACAAAGCTGAGGCAGGATGTGCTTTTGAGAACATAGAGGAAGAGTTGGTTGACGCTGAGAGATTTAGTCACATGTGACTCCCCCAGGCAGGGAGAAGGGCTCAACCAGAGGGCAGTGCTGGGACATTGCAGGTCTGGGTTGCCCTGTGTCGTACATGAGCTGGATGGGCATTTGGGGGAGAAGGTTTCTGTCAAACAAGCCTGGCTCCAAACTCCTTTCTCTTTTGCTTGCTTTCCCTGTCCTTAACCCAACCTTTCACTTTTGGACACTTTCATTTCTGGTCGTATAAAGTTTTACTTTAATAAAATTGGTCACCCCAGTTAGACACACTGGAATTGGAATAAATTCTTAGATTAAGTATAGAAATATTTCAGTGGTTATAGAATTGTGTGCCCCCCCACACACCGTGCCCCCAAATTCATGTATTGAAGTCCTAAACTTAGAACCTCAGAATGTGAAAGAAGGCCAAGGGTGCGGCTGGACAACCCTTGGCTAAAGAGATTAGGCATGTCATTCATGGATCCAATTAACCATTTCAGCAGAATCTAGAAAGATTTGTGGGGGACCTTCCTGTCTGGTGACTTGGGCCCCTGTGAATTGTATGGGAAGCCAATAAGTTTTCTTGAGAATTTTGTACTAGCAGAAACACTGCTAGCCTGGATGAAAGGGACAGATAGATAGCATGGAATGAAGGAAAAATGACTCCTAAGGTGGTTCAGGGGCTACCCTCTTCTGGGATAGGACTACCACCCAGGGGCAGGGCCACACCCACCTTCTGGTGAGCCCTGAGGATGGAGCATTCAGCCAAAGAGGCTCATTCTCAAGCCTTTAAATCTAATAGAATTTTCCTTGCTATATTTCAAACTTGGTTGAGAACCGTGACCCCCTTTTCACACCCTGTGATTTCTCCTTTTTGGAAAGGATATGTGTATTCTATACCTGTCTGACCACTGTGTTTTGGAAGCAGATAACTTTCTGTATGGCTTCACAGGTTCACAGCTGGAAAGCAATTGTGCTTCAAGATGAATCATACTGCAAGTCTTAACCATATGTGATTTAGGTGATATTTAAGATGAGATTTTGGACCTAAGAGTTGATGCTGGAAAGACTTTTGGGGTTGTTGAGGATGTATTTTGCATGAATGAAGGACATGAATTTTGAAGGCAGAAAGCAGAGTATTATGGGTGGAACTGTGTCTTTCCTTAGAATATGATTGTATTTGGAGATAGGGTGTTTACCAAGTTAAAATGAAGTTATCAGGGTGAACCCTAATCAAATATGACTGTTGTCTTTATGAAAACGGGATTTTTGGAGACAGCCTCACACATAAGGATGAATGCCATGTGAACATGAAGACAGCCATCTACAAGCCAAGGAGAGAGGCCTGGAACAGATCCTTCCCTCATGGTCCTCAGAAGGAACCAATCCTGCCAATACCTTAATCTTGGTCTTCTGGCCTCCAGAACCATGGGACATTACATTTCGATTGTTTAAGACCCCCAGCCTGTGGTATTTTGCTGTAGTAGCCCTCGCGAACCAATATAACCAATATAACCAATATAACCAATAAAGCCACCTTGAGTTACATTCCTTTAAACAGAGCAAATGCCTGACTTAATTTACCTTTTTTTAAACATGAGAGACTGTGGACTCTGAGCAACAAACTGAAGGTTTTGGAGGGGAGGGGAGTGGGGGGTTGGGTGAGCCTCGTGGTGGGTGTGAGGAGGGCACGTATTGCATGGAGCACTGGGTGTGGTACATGAACAATGAATCTTGGAACACTGAAAAAATAAAATAAAAGTAATTGGGAAAAAAAATAAGAGCTTTTTGTTCATAGTTCATATCAGGTTGATCTAGTTTGTTATCTTATAAATTAGGTCCATGGATCTTGGTGAAGTTTCCAAACTCTCATATGCTGGGTTTTCAATGGTGACAACCTGATGGCTCATTAGAAGTAACACTGGAATGAACATTACCCAGAAGGTATTGGCTCTGCAACTACCATTTTAGTGGGTCACCTAGGATTTCTCGGTTCAGCTGCTGCTTAGTAAAAAGAAAGGGCCAGCTTAGATGGTTTCTAATATCCTTTTCAATTCTAAGATTCTGTAATAATGTGATTTTATCTCAAAGTTGGAGTCAGTATAACCTAACCAAGTGGAGGAAGTGGAGCCATTAAAGATCATTATGGATATAAGGAAGGGTGCTCAGTGTCGTATCCCTGCTTCTTGGGGGATTTTGTTTAGGGTGTAGTAAATGTACTCAGGGTTGCAATATTGTACTTAATTGTATTCAATTCACTGCACACACACACACGGCACACACTGCTTTTAATCAGCAGTTTCAAATTTAACTATCTACAGAAGCAGGCAGCTAATGTGATGGAGAAAAGTGGCCAGGTGAGAACTAGGAACACTTAGGGAGCCATCTCAAGGGGACAACTGATCCTCAGTTCCAATCCATTGTTGCCAGAAGAGAACATTGACCTCAGCGTTGCCAGATCTTAAGTATTTGATAAGCTGATGCATCCGGCCTGTTTGCGTAATCTCTCAATTTTTAAATGTTGTTTCAAAAACAAAAATCTCACTATATAGATTTAATAAGCCATTTGGCAGGTTAAATTTAGAGGAGGCCATCAGTTTGCAATCTTTTTCATAAATGAAAAGCAAAATGTGCCTACTCGACATAAAACATCCACTTCTGCGGAATTAACTAGATGGTCCTATGTAGATAAAATTAATTATACCTAAAATGAGTTACGAAATGTTAGCCAACCTTACGTAAGAGAATGACACAAATTAAGTTGAACAGATCATTTAAGAAAACTTAGTTTCGGTATTCATTTTAACTTCTCACTGAGAAGAGCAGCATTCTATGCTTCTATGCTTCTATGAAGCTTCTATGAAAGCTTCTATGAAGCTACACTGGATTTTTCTCTCTCTTAGTTTTCAGGCCATCTTCTTTTAGAAGTAGTAGAACAATGGCCAAATGACCATTGGAATCAAGCTAATCGAGGGGAAAGAGTCATAAATACTTCCTGAATAACATATATTAAATATATTGGCCTAAATTTAAATATGGCCTTTCTCCCAAGAAGCTGAGAAAAGTTTACATTTTGTTCTTAAAATATTTTTGTAAGTTAGCTAAATAATGGGTTAACTAATAAAGATTCCTATTCTCATGGAACAGAGAAGGAGTTATTAAAGGATTAATTTCTGGTTTCCCAAGTTGTGGCCTGAACTGAATAAAAATTTTTGAGACTTTTTCTAAGAGACCATGTATTAGAATCAAGCCAGCTGCTGAGAAAAGAAATCCTCAAATTCCTCTGGGCCATTTACCATGGGCCAACACTTTGATACACACAATCTTAGAAGATCCACACACAAAAAAGTCCAATCCAGTAACTGTGCAATGACTGCGTTTTATTTGTCTAATTAGATCAAGTTCCTGGCACAGTGTCTGGCACAAAGTAGGGCGTTCCATGTTTGTGGAACAGAGATCATTTACGGGTGACGTCTAGAATGTTGTGATTATATTGGCGATGCCCAGAGCTCTTTAAAATTCCCAGACCATCTTGCTTTTTGGTATACTTTCATGCAGGACTCAAATGGCTACATACTGTGCTGTTGCTTTTTCCACCTTCCCATTTTCCTGCTATCTGACATACACTTTGGATAGGGTATGCACAGCTTGGGTAAGATTACGTGCCTTGCCAAGATGGGGGCTCTGCCATAAATGGAAACAAAAGAGAAATCAAATCATAGGTTAAGAGAGTTTGGCAGCAATGAAGCATTACCCTTTATTGCCTGTGCCTCTTTGCCACCTTCAGTCCTTGAATATGACAGTCACTGGTGAATCACAGTGGCTACAGGCATTCTGCGTGGCTTGGAGTTCTAACAGAAAAGTGGGGAGACCTCTCTGAGGCCACTGTGCTCACACAAAGGATGATGTAAGAAGTGGAGGTCTGGGTGGCTTTTAATGGGACTGTTAGTTTACATTTAATAATTTGTCTATTTATTGGGGGGGATCCCTTTAATTAAGGCAGTATTTTGCTGATCAGAGTGAACTTCCTAAATTTTTTTGTTGTTAACACTACATTTCTCCCTATAAAATTTTATAGATATGCTTCTTTTTCCTAGGATTTGGATGTTTTACTAGCTAATAAGACAAAGTGAGTAACAAACCTTTCGGGTAACTGCCAGCAGCTCTTAAATTAACACTGCGTAGTTATTAAAATGAAACTCTTCCTAAGTGATCCTGTGCTATGATGGAATTTTCCTTCAGTGTCTGCGCACACTCTTTTAGACAGCAATTCTCCTGTTTTATGCTCCCCTAAACAGTACTTACTTCTCTGTGTATCCCAGATATAGCTGTTCAGAACTTCTCCCAGCAGGTACAAAAAGTTCATTAAGATGGTTGTAGACCCAAAGAAGACGATTCTGGCTCCTGGGCCGATGTGTTCCAGGAAAGGGTACACCCACATCCCAGTTACATGATGCACCCAACATACCCTGCAATAGAAGTGGAAAGGAGACAAAGACAGGAGTTCTTCTCATGTCAGATTTCAAGGCTCCTGCTATTGCAAATATAGACCATCCCACTCCAACTATCCTTCAGCAAGGCCAGTCACAAGTTTGCTTTTGACACCCAGGAACTACCAGAAACTTTGTTGTTGTTGTTTGTTTGTTTTCTTTTACTTTCTTTAAGATTTATTTATTTATTTGAGAGAGATAGAGTGTGTGCATGTGTGCAAGGGGGAGGGGCAGAGGGAGGGAATCTCAGGCAGACTCCGCACTGAGCACAGAGGCTCATGAGGGGCTTGATCTCACAATCCTGAGATCATGACCTGAACGGAAATCAAGAGTTGGACACAACTCACTGAACCACCTAGGCGCCCCTGTTTTCTTTTATTTTTTATTCTAAAATAATTTTAGACTCACAGAAGAGTTGCAAATGCGGTACAGAGTCCTGGTAAGCCCTTCACCTCAGTGTCCCTGAGTGTTAACCTCTTCAATAATCACAGTGCAGTTAGTAAGGTGCCGTTAACATTGGTACAACACTACTAACTGGACTGCCAACTTTATTCAGAATTCCCGCTTCCCCATTAACGCTCCTTTTCAGTTCAGGATCCAACAGGGTCTCTGGTAGTCACATCTCCTTAGTCTCTTCCAATCAGGCAGTTCTTTGGCTTTTCCTTGTTTTTCCTGACACTTGATGGGTTCTGAACAGATATTTGAAACTGCAGTTTTTCTCAATACTGTTATGCAATCTTAATTTCTTCCTTACATACAGAAACAATATAGCATCAGGCAAGCACACTGTAATTAAATCTAGGTGAGTATGTGCCATACTGCCTTCCAACTGAATAACGGTGTGTACTCAGCAGTGTACTCAGCATAGACTGCAATGTGTACCTGCTGACAGAGTCATCCTGTAACCTTACTAATACCTGGCTTCCCACCACCTGAATCTTTGGATCCTGTATTTGTTTCTTTTCTTTTCTTTTCTTTTTTCCTCTCTATTTCACACATACAATGGAATATTACTCAGCCATCAGAAAGGATGAATACCTACCATTTACACTGAAGTGGATGTAACTGGAGGGTATTATGCTGAGCGAAATAAGTCAATCAGAGAAAGACAATTATCATGTGGTTTCACTCATATGTGGAATATAAGAAATAGCACAGAGGATCATAGGGGAAGGGAGGGAAAACTAAATGGGAAGAAATCAGAGAGGGAGACAAACTATGAGGGACTCTTGACGCTGGGAAACAAACTGAAGGTTGTGGAAGGAGAAGTGGGTGGGGGATGGGGTAACTGGGTGATGGCATTAAGGAGGGCATGTGATGTGATGAGTACTGGGTGTTAAATGCAACTGATGAATTACTGACCTCTACATCAGAAACTAATGATGTACTATATGTTAGCTAATTGAATTTAAATAAAAGAATACTTGCTTTTAATTATTCTTCTGTGTTCTAGAGATATTTTAGGCTCAGTGGGAATACAACATCACTAATCTCCACTATTTTCAGAAATTTAGTTAGAATATTTGCTCCATTGGTTGGTCCTGACACAACTTCTAAGAGTAATTTTCCAAAACATTCTTGGACTCATCACTTTATCAACTCTTGCTAATGTCGAAGACTAATGAAAATACAAATAACATTATTGCATGGGGGAACAAAGATGACTTTTTATACTTATGTGTTTTGGGGTCATCTTCTTGGTAATCCATGGCTTCAGTTTTTGTTAAGCAGACCTCATATTTACCTCGTCAGGAAAACTGGGGATCTTTCCCTAGAGCTTGCAGTCTCAGTGAGGGTGATATCACTCCCGCTCAAGGAGGTGAAAATTAGTTCTGAAGATTTCTGAAGAAATCTAACTCTTTTTATGCGTAAAGCACAGATACATATATACAAAGAACATAAACAGATACACAATTATCTGTGGTCTTAAAATTTCACAGGCCCAGCAATTTCATGCCTAGATATACATCCAAAAGAATTGAAGGCAGTGACACAAACAGATATTTGTAAATCAATGTTCATAGCAGCATTATTTACAATAACCAAAAAGTGGAAACAACCCAAGTGTCCACCTAGAATGAATGGTTACACAAAATTGGTCTATAAACACCATGGAATATTATTCAGCCATGAAGAGGAGTGAAATTTTGATACATGCTACAACATGGATGGACCTTGAAAACATTTTACTAAGTGAAATAAGCCAGACACAGAATGACAAATATTGTATGATTCCACCTATATGAGATACTAGAATAGGCAAATTCATAGAGATGGGAAGTCTAATAGAGGTTACCAGGGGCTGGGGGGAGTGTGGAATAGGGAGTTAAGTTATAATGAGCCCAGAGTTTATGTTGGGGATAAGGAAAATTTTTTGGATAAAGATAGTGGTGATGGTTATATAATACTGTGAATGTATTTCATGACACTGAGTTGTACAATTACAAATGGTTAAAATGATAAAAATGTTATGTATATCTTATCACAATAAGACATTTTTGTGGGTTGATTATTAGGAGAAAAATGCCTAAGAAGGTTCCTTGGTGGGGGCTTAGTAATGAAAGAAAGTGGAGAAATGCTGTCTTAGCGGGAAGAGCTGGTCATTAGATCCATCTGGGTCATCTTGAATAACTGTCCAAACTAAAAGCTTTTTACCAAAAGAGGAAAGAGAACTAGTCAAGATTTTTCCTTCTTAAAAAGGCTGAAGGATTTATGAGAATCAGCAGAAATTAAATTGTTAGAATTACCCTGTGGGATTCTGATGCATCATATTCTGTTTGCCCATAAATTAGAGGCAGTTTTAGCTTCCTAATCTTTTCTTCACTGGTGTAAGGAGTATTGTGTGCTCATCAAGTGGCTTATTAATTTCCATTGAAATAATAGGCAATATCCCCAAAATGTAATACCGTAAAGCTGTAATTGATTTTGCGAATCAATTTATAAAATTATAATCTGACACATTGTAAAACTGTTTCCTCATTAGGCAAATTAGGAGCCATTCAAATTATGAATGCTAATTATATTTTTTCTACCTGTTCCTGGATTTCTGCTTGTTTCTGGTAGAATGAAACTCACTAGCAGCTTTGGTAGGGTCTCTAATGCAGGCCTCTTCTCCTCTGACGTTGTTTGTGATACACTGTTGGTTTATATGCAAACATCTCATACTACTGACTAGATATAACAACCACAGCCACATCCCATCTATCTATAGATGACTCCTAAATTTATATCTCCAGTGTTGACCTCTTCCTGGCCTACAAAGTTCTATACCCTGGTGCCCACTGCACGTTTGCCATGGGAAGATGCATCTCCAACCTGACACTTCCATGATGACATCATTATCCCTGTATCCTAATTCCTGCATGACTGTCCTCCCCCCACCCCATATCTAACAGCGAACATGCATCTCCCACATCTTTCTCTTCTCACATTAATGATCACTACATTACTGCAGCAGTAGCTTGGGGCAGAAAATGTGGAGTCATCTTTGACTTTCCTTTTCTCACAACTCACATTGAACCCATCCTTAGATCCCACTGGCCTTATTTTCCAAATATACCCAAGACATCTATCTGTCACTACTGCCATCACTACTATCTGGGTTCAAGCCATCATTGCCTCTCACTGGAACCCCTGCAAGAGCTTCCTGTGGCTTTGCTTTTACATTTGCTACAGTCTAGTCAACAGGCTATTCTCTTTAGAGCAGCCAGACTGATATGGACTAAATGGAAATCAGGACGTGCCACTGTTTTGCTCAAAACTCTTGCTTCTCCTCTCGTTAGAGTAAGAGCCAGAGACCCCTGGTGGTTCTTCAAGGCCCTATGTAGGCTTGCTGGGCACTTTTCTTACTTTTCTTCTCCTCTTCTCCCTCTTGCTCATCCACTCCAGCCACATTGACTCCTTGGCCTTCCTTAAGAACACTGAACCCTCTATATTTGTTCCTGTGCCTGCAACATTACTTCTTACCCCCATTTTCCCTATAATATTCCCAGTGCTCCCTTGTGTCTTTCTGGATTTTGCTTAAAGGACACCTCAATTAGGTCTTCCCAGGCCACTGCATCTAAAAGTTGCAACCTTTATCCTGAAACTTCCTATTCTCCATCCCTTTATTTTTTCCCAGTCAGTTAATATACTATATTTGTTTTTACTAATCTGTTTATTGTCTGTCCAACAAGTACAGGTATTTTTATCTGTTACATTCATAGCTAGATTCTCTGGCCCGTGGAGCAGTGTCTGACACACAGGTTGTGCTCAATAATTGTTTGTTGAACTAATAACTGAATAAAGAAATATCAAAACAACAGCATGTTTATTAAGCCTTTACTGTATGACAGGCACTTTGCCAATAACTCAAAAAAAATTAATAAAACTCTCAACCCTACCCTCCTCCCCAATCTCTATGATCTTTTCTGTAGAGAACTGGATAGCAAATATTCTCCATTTTGTAGGCTGTATGCTCTCTGTCACAACTCTCAACTTTGCCATTTAGTGCAAAAGTAGCTATAGATAATAGGTAGACAAAAGAGTGTGGTTGTGTTCCAATAAAACAGTGGAAATGTAAAATTCTCAGGGCAGGGTAGTAGATAGCTACTCTGAGTATGGTGTTTTACTAGCATATGTAATCCCCTTCACTTTATTCAACCACCCTATGAGGTATGATTATCCCTATTTCACAGATAAAGGAGCTGAGACTGGAGTAAAGAACTTGTCTAAAAAATAGCAAAGCTGGGAAAGCAATGCACAACTGATTTCTTTTCTGCCGCATGGACTTGCTTCCCTAAATGAGGAATTTAATAGAATCTCCAAAAATGGAGTGAAGCTTTTCTTTTTAAAAAAGTTTTCTTGACTACATCTCAGATATAGAAGTCCTGTTATGTATGTGGGTTTCACTGGATTGGTGTGAATGATGCACCCACTTGTCCTAACAAGTTGTGCTTTCACCATTTGTTTCCTTGATACAATCAGGGCTCAATTTCCTGCACAAAAATGACTCATGGCCTTGCTCATCTATCTGTGGAGAGTTCCCAGTTCTTTGTTGACTTCCATTTCTATCTTGTTCTAAAGCCTTTCTGTCTTAGGGCCCAAATGGCTTATTCTTAAGGTAATGACACCAATTTTAATTTTAGCCTAAAAAATTGATAATTGTGTGGTGTGTGTGTGTGCATACACAAAAATATGCAGATGTTCTAGAGTTATGAGACTTCTGCTGGGATTCTCTATTTTATTAAACATACCTCCATTTTAATTCACTTGAATATGCAATTTAAAAAATGACATTTATTAATGCCTCCTATCTAAGCGCTATGTGACACAGATCTTTTTTAAAAAGATTTTATTTATTAATTTGTCAGAAAGAGAGAGAGAGAGAGAGAGCACAAGAAGGGGAAGGTGCAAGCAGAGGGAGGGGCAGTCTTCCCCCTGAGCAAGGAGCCCAATATGGGACTTGATCACAGGACCCTGAAATCATGACCTGAGCTGAAGGCCGGCACTTAACCGACTGAGCCACTCAGGTGTCTCTTGACACAGATACCTTTTATCAAAGCACGATCAAGAAGTTTCCATCAACTTCATAAATACAGTTCTATATCTCTTATTCTCTTCAAAGGCAAACTTCTCTAGGGAGTCTGTACTCATTGACTCTGTATCTATACTTTGCAGTCATTCCTCCCACAACAGTCTGGTTTCTTGTCTTGATACTCCACCAAAACAAAGCAGCTTTGACGTCAATTTCTCCTGGTTTTCCTCCTACCGGTTTGGCCACTCTTTTTGGTTCTCTTTGTAAGTTCACCCTTCACCACCCACCACTAAACATTGGATTTCCTTAGGGTTTGATTTTTAAGCCTTTTTATATTGTGCATTCTCAGGTAATGAGTTCATTTATGTTCACTGGTTCATGTCTATAACCTATACATAGATATTTCACAAATCTTTGTCTTAGTCCAGACCTCTCCTCTCCACCTCTCCTCTGTTTCAGAGAAGTTTATCAAATAGTCCTCAAAAACATCTTAAACGTACCTCAAAACCCATGTATCTACAGCCAAAGTCATGCTCTTCTCCCTTAAACCTGATCCTTCTCTGGTATTCCTTATCCCTGTGAATGGTATTACCAGTCATTCAGTTTTACAGCTCAAATCTGGGTCATCTTTGCTACTTCTCTCTCTTGCATCACATATATTCAATCCATTATATTGTCCTGTCAAGGTTATCTCACACATCTCTCCAATATGTTGATTTTTTCCCCCATCTCCATCACCAGCATCTTAATTTGTGTTATGATCATCTCTGTTTGGAGTAATGTAATAGTTTCTAGTTGTCTCCACATCTACTATTGCCTCCTTCTGATTCATCCTTACAATTGCCAGAGTAATCTTTTCAAACCAGAAATCTAAACACATTATATCCCTGCTTCGAACATGTCAATGGCCTTTCATTCCTTTTTTGTTAAACACCTAATTTTTTTTTAAGTGACCCTGAGATCACAACCCTGAGATCAAGATCTGAGTTGAGTTCAAGAGTCTGGACGTTTAAACAACTGAGCAACCTAGGTGCCCCAAAGACCTACATTTTTAATAAAGTCTAGAGTGTTCATCATAGACTGGCTTCTATCTGTCTCATACTCCCTCTCATACCTGGCTCTTGTTACACTAGCTTTCATTTGGCTCCTTGATTTTACCATATTTCTTCCTACCATGTAGATTTTTACATGTTCCTCTTTTTGCCTATGCTGTTAGTTCCCCATCCCTTAGACTCATTAGGTTATATTTCTCCTTTATATCTCAGCTCAACTATTATAACTTACCAGTCATCACTTAGAAAAAATTTCCTTGATCTACTAGGTTAGGTCAGATTTTTATAAGCTCTTATAGAGCCATGAATCTGTTTTTTAAGCTCTTCTTTAATTAGCACTTAAATTTGAATGATACTTTTATTTGAATATGTTTCTTCCCATCTAGAGTACTAGGGTATCTAAATTCTGTGAGGTGAGGGGCTGTCTTTACTTCTTTTTTTTTTTCCTTAATTTTTTTAGAGAGAGAGGGCAAGGAGGGGCAGAGGGAGAGAGAGAATCTTAAGCAGACTCCATGCTCAGTGTGAGCCTGATGTGGGACTTGATGTCACAACTCTGAGATTGTGACCTGAGCTGAAATCAAGAGCCAGATACTTAACTAATGGAGCCACCCAGATGCCCCTATTTTTACTTCTCATTGTGTCACCAGCATTTAGTCTGTCTGCCATCTAGTAGGAGAATGAATGAATGAATGAATGAATGAATAAGTAGCATTTAAGCTATGATAGGAAGGATAAGTAAGAGTTAGGTGAACAAAGATGGGAGGCAAGAACTTTCTAGCCAAATGGAATAGCATGTCCAAAGACTTGAAAACAAGGGAGAGTTCCCAGATATTCAAGAAGAACACATTCTTGTTGAGATCAATGGAGAGAGGGTATGAGGGGGCAGGCAGACACCAAACTGTAGGTGGCTTTTTAAGTCCTGGTAAGAATTATGGACTTTATTCTTCTGTGGGCAACAGGATGTCTTTGAACAGTTTTAAATAAATGTGAAACAGATCAGTTGACCTGGAAACCCATTATATCAGAATTGGTGGTAGCCAAGATTGGAATGATAGCACTGGGAATGAAAATTAGTGGGTAGATTTAAGAAATATTTAGACCGGCATCTATCAAACTGTAGGTCATAAGCAGCGGCATGCTGGAGACGATCAGGAGAGCTGATTGTTGGATCTTTGGGATGTTTGCAAGTTCTTTGGTTGGTAGCTTAAATTCACCCAATAGAAAATATCAGAAAATTTTGGATAAAATGATGACAAAAATTGCTCTGTGAAACTTGTGTTTCACTTGTGTGTGTGTGTGTGTGCACATGCATCCCGGCATGATGTAAAAGATGTTTCTTTCACTGAAGGTAAAATAAATTTGAAAGAAACAGATTTAGAAAATAGAATTAAGAGAACTTGGTGATTGATTGGATTTAGGCAGTGAGGGAACTGAGATGAGTTAAGGATGAATCATAGATTCCTGGCTTGATTAACTGGGTGGAGAGTGCTGCCATTTCCTGAGATAGGGAATGCCATAAGAGAGCCCGTTTGAGGGGATGATGAGTTCAGTTTGGACATGTTGAGTTTGAAGTGTCTGTAAGTGATCCAAGGGGAGATTTCCTGAAGGCAATTTACATGGGTTTGGACTGTAGAGAAAGGACTGATGTGGCAATACAGATATAGGGTTCATTGGCCAAAAGATGGTGGTTGGAGCCATCAGAACAAATTGAGATCACCCAGGTAGAGTATAAGGCCCGAGAGGTCCATGAGAGAGACCTAGAAAAGATCAAGATCGAAGGGGTAGTTTGAGGAGAATGAAGCTAAGAAGCAGACCAAATAACTAACTAACTAAATAAATAAATAAAAATGAGCTAGTGACAAGAAAGGAAGACAGAGAAGTATAGTGTCATGTAGGCAGGGGACAAGTGGGAAAAGGATAGACTAGACAACATCTAGTAGCACAGTATATTTGAGAATTGAGGATAATTAGAAAACTGACTTTCCTCCTACAAAGTAGAAGCAAGAAAATTTTCAGATTCCAAGTGGTATGTGTCTCCTTCAAATCTCTTTTGGATTTTGATGGGGTATACATGATAAATAATAAGTAAAGAAAAATTGCCCTTGTTAAGCTCAGTAGCTCTTATGCCACCTAGCCAAATTTCATCCCATCACATAAATCATGAGTTGTGGTGATCACTGGAGCCCTTGAGGAGCTGTAGGGAGGAAGACGTATCATCTTCCCTTTTCTGCCTCTGCCACCCTTATTTATCCTGGATAGACATATGTACCTACCTATCTTACTACTGATGACCTTTCAATTCTTAAGATTAGTTTATTTTAAAAAGGATTTAAAAATTGCTTTTGTTATTCACATTTAGATAAGGAGCGAGGATATTCAACAGCTGGGCTATTGCTCATAAGACACATAGGACACAGACTCATGCAATAACAGCTAATGGCTAACGTCATTGAATTCTCAGTGACAGGCACTGTACTAAATGTTCTACACAAGAGACTCTTTGGGGAAGGTCTTATATTATTACTATTTTGCAGACGAGGACACTGAAGCCCTAAGAGGTTCAGTAAGTGGAGAAGCAGGGATATACATCTCAGCAGTCTGGCTCTCAGCCTATAGGCTGGCCTCCTCCAGAGCCCTGAAGAATAGAAAGCGATGGATGGAAACAAGGTTCTGGACAGCTTTTAATGTGCTCAGAATCAAAAAGTGATCCAAGTATGAAATCTCTGTAAAATTTTTCTGTTTTTCCCCACTGACTATAAAAGTTATGGAAAATGTGTGAGATATAGAAATATTTCAAAATGTAGGATAAATCAGTTTTGGTGAAGTTTTAACACAAGATTGAGTCTCTTATAAAACTCAAGGGTCAGATTTTACAACTTCCTGAGAGGGGAGGAAAACCACTGGAAGGATAAAGTAATAAACACTTCCTTCAGAAAAGGCATTGGCTTACCTCTTAAGAAAGAGTCGCATCATATGTGCATTTAGCCTACTGAAATTTACTACACTGCTGGGCAGGCAGTGAGCATGTGCCCCAAGGTGGCGCAAAATAAGGGATGTGCATTGCATCAGCTTCCCGACCGGTGGGTCTCTGTATGTCTTGCATAGTATTTCCAACCTGATGCTTCTGAAGGACTTGCCAAGGACAGTTTTAACTTTTGGTTCAAAATGCTGTCTTTAGACATGGCCCTCTTTTTAGATCTAATCATCTCAATTTAGGGCAATATAAAGGCCTCTTGGACTGTCTCCTGACTATTGACTGCAAGATTGGTTCTTGCTACATTTTTGAGAATCTAGAATTCTGTTGGGGTTTTCTGGAGTTTGCGTACTCAATTCATTTATTCAACAAACACTTCTTGAATCCCTTCTGTGTGTCAGGTGGGGTAAGCAGCAGTAGGGATGCAATGGTGTGCCATTGAGGAGATCACGGTGCAGAAGGCTGCCAAGGTTCCCACTGTAATGGCTGTGGGCTCCAGGGAATATGACAAAGGATATTTGCTTAGGTGGGAACAGGGCTCTGGAAACAGGTCTCAAAAAGTTCTCTATGGTGATATGTACAGTAGTTCTAGAGAATTAATGCATTAATTCATAGGCAAATACCACATGGAGGGATCCCATCTGAAGCAGTGTTGAAATATCCTCTAGCTCAGTTACAGAGATAATTTTAGAAATTACAGATATAATTATGTAACTCATCATTTACTGTGGGTTTAATAGAGTATTCTTCAAGATAATCTTTTAAGGTATAATCATAATTTACAATTTATCAGTGTGTTTCCAATTTTCTCATTGGAGTTAGCCCAAATTGACATATGTGGGAGGTATCTAGACATGAGGCCAGCTTTATAAATGTGTACCTTATGCAGTCACATGTGGCCCTGGACTCAGAAGGGCCCTACATTTGATTTAATGCTTTGCTTCCTTATCTTAAAATTCTTAATAATTTTTGAATCAGGGGCTACAAATTTTTATTTTGCACTGTGCCTCACAAATTATGGAGCTGGTCCTATCTGGTAGCTTTACCATCTATACTTTGGATCAACTTCCAGCTTATCCACATAGTAGTTAGGTCACCCTGAATATATTTAACTTTAGGAGCCTCAGTTTCTCTCTGTTAAAGGGGTATAAAGAATACTGCCTACCTTAGAGATCTACTCATCAGATAACAAAAGTTATTAGCACAGTCAACTTAGGTTAGATAAAAAACAAGCAAACAAAACAAAATCTTCCCACTGCTTCTTTGTATGCAGAAATATACATTTTTTCTCTACTTCTCACACAAAGATATTTTCAAGCTTACAAGTCCCTCTGCCCATTCCTGGGAAAAAGGCAAATTGTGCATGCCTCCCAGAATGAATTCCTGTAATGAGGTAATGAGGAAATGTGTTTTCTTCCTGATTCTAAATCGCAAATATCAGAGTAATTTATCCACAGAGGCAGGCCAATAGTCTACTTCAGAATATTTTCTCCCAACACATTTCCTGGCACATGTCTAAAAACTGGTTTCAAATGATTTGCTTCCTTTGAGTCCTGCTTTCTATAGCCTACCTGGTCTTATGGTGATGTTTCCCCAGAGACAGCTCAATTCTAATTTCCCTTAATAAAATTCATGACTGATTTTGCTTAACTTTAATTATTTGGAACTTCTTAAAGTATATAGATGTGAAACATCAAGTTGACACATTGAACATTGTAGGAAACATATGTTCTTTCTAGAAAGAGGTGGGGAGTGTGGTCAGCAAGGGACTCTTACAACCTGAGCAATCATCGGAGTTGGCTGTGGTAGTGAGAACCCATGCACTTAAGCTGCTAGGTCTGGAAGGGGAAGAGGAACACCTAAATCCCACATAGGAAAGTCATAATTTCCCGTATTTTGTAGAAATGATCTCTAGTGTCTCTCTACCACATTTGTGCTTCTTCCCCTAGTAGATTCTTATTTTTAGGACTGCAGTGTTCTCATTATCCCTGCCATGATTATATCTTCCTTGATCCTGCCACCTCCTTGAACTTACCAATCTCTTTCTCTCTCTTTCTAATTGCCAATCTCCTGTAATAAATAGCAAATTTCTAGACATCTCTTGAGTTCTTGCTTTGTGCCAGTGCCCAGTATCAAACTGCAGTGAGGCCATCTCTGTATTATTTGTCACATCTGTCCTCTGTGTGCTTCTTCCATAACTGTTAAATTTTTTTCATTCAATAAATATGAACAGTGCCTACAATGTGTCAGACACATAAATATAGCAGTATGTAAAGTAGATGTGGTCCTACCCTTGTGACAGGATTTCCAGTATAACAGAAATACAGACATTAGATGACACCATAGTATTATGCCCTCGCTAGTGCAAGGGAGGGGTGGGAGTGTCAGTTATTATTATTTTTCAAGCTGAGTTGTAGTTTTCATTTTTCAACGTCATTTTAATTTTTATGAAAATTAAACCATCAAACCTCTAGAAAGTTTATATTAAAAGGCAGAAAGTAGGGTGCCAGGGTGGCTCAGTGGGTTAAAGCCTCTACCTTCAGCTCAGGTTATGATCTCAGCGTCCTGGGATTGAGCCCCGCATTGGGCTCTCTGCTCAGCGGGGAGCCAGCTTCCTCCTCTCCCTCTGCCTGCCTCTCTGCCTACTTGTGAGCTCTCTCTCTCTGTGTCAAATAAATAAATAAAATCTTTTTTTTTTTTTTTTAAAGATTTTATTTATTTATTTGTCAGAGAGAGAAAGCACAAGCAAGCAGAGTGGCAGGCAGAGGCAGAG
>CM052886.1:19161932-19196088 GCA_028534135.1 Potos flavus
ACCTGAGCCGAAGGCAGCCGCTTAACCAACTGAGCCACCCAGGCGTCCCTAAATAAATAAAATCTTAAAAAAAAAAAAAAAAAAGCAGAAAGTCACTGCCATACCCAACTGTAGGTAGCCCTTAGTCTCCTTCCAATACTCAGTCCAGATCCCCAGAGGAAGCCATATTCAACAATTTTAGTTGTTTCTTTAGATTTTATATTTCTTAAAAATTGACATATATTGCCAATATTCTTGATTTATCAACTTTAGATAGTGTCTTCTGATTCCTAACATGAAAGATATGGGTTCAGCCATCTTAAAACCCCTCCCCTCCTTTTTTCTTATCTTTTATCCACAAATTTTTTGATATTATATTTGGGTGGGCTAAATCAGTCTTTTGTATTTATTTTTCTTATGTTTTTGGTGTTGTACCTAAAAAATTGTACTCCACCAAACCCAAATTCCTTGTTTTCTTCTGGAAGTTTATATAACATTGAGCTTGACAGTTAGAGTTATGACACATTGTGAGTTAATTTTTGTGAAAGGTATAAGGTTTGTATCCAGATTGACTGTTTTTTTTAATATGGACTTACAATTATTTCAGTACTATTTTTGAAAAGTTATTCTTTATTCATTGAATTGCCTTTGCTCCTTTGTCAAATATCAGTAGACTATATGTGGATCAATTTCTGGGCTCTCTGTTCTCTTCTATTTGTGTCTATTCTTTTGCCAGGACCACATTGTCTTGATTACTGTAGCTATATAGTAAGTCTTGATGTCAGGTATTACCAGTTCTCTTTTTTTTTTCTTCAACATTGAGTTGGCTATTCCATTTCCTTTGCCTTTCAACATAAACTTAAGAATTGGTTTGTCAAGATCAACATAATAACTTGCTGGGATTTTGATTGGACTTGTGTTGAATCTATAGATCAAGCGGATAAGAATTAACATCTTAACAATACTGGGTTTCTCAATCCATGAATATAGATAGACTCTCTCTCCACTTATTTACATCTTATTTCTTTCATAGGAGTTCTATAGTTTTTGCATATAGATCTTGTACACATTTGTTAGATTTATATCTAAGTATTTCATTTTTTGGTGCTATTGTAAATTATACTGTTTTCAATTCAGATACTACCTGTCCATTTCTCATATATGAGAAATCAATTCATTTTTGTATATGAACCTTGCATTCAGTGACTAATTAGTTCCAGGAATTTTTTGTTGTTGTTAACTCTTTGGAATTGTCTACATAGATAATCATGTGATCTGTGAACAAAGACAGTTTTATTCTTTCCTCTTAATTTGTATATAAATTTTACTTTTCTATCTTGTCTTATTGCACTGGTTAGGACTTCCCATATGATATTGAATAGAAATGGTGAGAGAGGACATCCTTGCCTTGTTCCCAGTCTTAAGGATAAAGCATCCAGTTTTTTACCATTAAATATGATGTTGGCTGTAAAGTTTTTTAAATAGATGTTCTTTACCAATTTGAGGAACTTCCTCCCTATTCATACTTTGCTTAGTCTTCTTCTTTTTCTTTTTTTAAGATTTTATTTATTTATTTGAGAAAGAGAGAACATTCATGAGAGGAGAGAGGGGCAGAAGGAGAGGGAGAATCAGGCTCCCTGCAGGGTTGATCCCCAAATCCTGGGATCACAACCTGAGCCAAAATAGGTAGACATTTAACCCATTGAGCCACCCAAGTGCCCCAAGTGTTCTTTTTTAAAAAATCATGAATGGGTGTTGGACTTTGTCAAATTACTTTTCTGCATCTATTAATATGGTCATATTATTTTTCCTTTTCAGCCTATTGATGGGGTGGATTATACCAACTGAATTTTGAATATTGACTGGCTTTGCATACCTCAAAAAAATTCCACTTGGTCTTGGTGAATAATTTTTTTTATACATTGTTGGATTGGATATGCTAATTTGGGGGGGGCTGTCACTTTATATTTCATTTTCATTTTTTTTGAATTTTTTATTCAGATTCAATTTAGTTAACATACAGTGTATTATTAGTTTCAGGGGTAGAATTTAGTGATTCATCAGTTGTATATAACACCCAGTGCTCATTACAGCAAGTGCCCTCTTTAATACCCATAACCTAATTACGAACATCTCCCCCCACCTCCCTTTCAGCAACCCTGTTTGTTTCCTATAGTTAAGTCTCTTATTGTTTGCCTCCCTCTTTGTTTTTATCCTATTTTATTTTTCCTTCCCTTCCCCTATATTTATCTTTTTTGTTTCTTAAATTCCACATATATTGAAATCATATGCTATTTGTCTTTCTCTAACTTATTTCACTAAGCATACAACCCTCTAGTTCCATCTGCGTCATTGCAAATGGCTAGATTTCATTCTTTTTGACGGATGAGTAATATTCCAGTGTGTGTGTGTGTGTCTGTGTGTGTGTGTATGTATACACACACACCACATCTTCTTTATCCATTCATCTGTCAATGAACATCTGGGCTCTTTCCATAGTTTGGCTATTGTAGACATTGCTGCTATATACATTGGGGAGCATGTGCCCCTCCGAATCATTATTTTTGGATCCTTTGGATAAATACCTAGTAGCGTAATTGCTGGGTTGTAGGGTAGTTCTATTTTTAACTTTTTGTGAATCTCCATACTGTTTTCCAGAGTGGCTGCCCCCCTTTGTAGTTGCACCAACAGTGTAAGAGAGTTCTCCTTTCTCCACATCCTTACTGACATCTATTGTTTCCTGAGTTGTTAATTTTTAGGCATTCTGAGGTGTGAGGTGGTATCTCATTGTGGTTTTGAGTTATATTTCCCTGATGCCGTTGGATGTTGAGCATTTTTTCATGTGTCTGTTAGCCATCTGTATGTTTTCTTTGGAGAAATGTCTGTTCGTGTCTTCCGCCCATTTCTTGATTGGATTTTTTTGTTTTTTGGGTGTTGAGTTTGATAAGTTCTTTATAGATTTGGATACAAGCCCTTTATCTGATATGTCATTTGCAAATATCTTCTCCCATTCTGTAGGTTGCCTTTTAGTTTTGTTGATTGTTTCCTTTATTGTGCAAAAGCTTTTTATCTTGATGAAGTCCCAATAGTTCATTTTTACTTTTGTTTCCTTTGCCTCTGGAGATGTGTCTAGCAAGAAGTTTGCAGGCGAGGTCAGAGGTTGCTGTCTATGTTCTCCTCTAGGATTTTTGATGGATTCCTGTCTCACATTTAGGTTTTTCATCCATTTTGAGTATATTTTTGTGTATGGTGTACATATACAAAGTGTACACAAGTGGTCCAGTTTCATTTGTCTGCATATGGCTGTCTGATTTTCCCAACGCCATTTGTTTAAGAGATTTTTTGCCACTGGATATTCTTTCCTGCTTTGTCAAAGATTAGTTGACCATAGAATTGAGGGTCCCTTTCTGGGTTCTCTATTCTGTTCCATTGATCTATGGATTTATCTGTTTTTGCTCCAGTACCATACTGTCTTGATGATTACAGCTTTGTGATACAGCTTGAAGTCTGGAATTGTGATCCCTCCAGTTTTGGTTTTCCTTTTAAACATTCCTTTGGTATTCAGGGTCTTTTGTGGTTCCATACAAATTTTAGAATTGTTTGTTCCAGCTCTGTGAAAAATGCTGGTCATATTTTAATAGGGATTATACTGCATGTGTAGATTGCTTTGGGTAGCACAGGCATTTTAACAATATTTGTTCTTCCAACCCATGGGTATGGAGTATTTTTTCATTTCTTTGTGTCTTCCTCAATTTCTTTCATAAGTGTTCTGTAGTTTTCAGAGTACAGATCTTTTACCTCTTTAGTTAGGTTTATTCCTAGGTATCTTTTCGTTTTTGGTGCAACTGTAAATGGGATTGATTCCTTGATTTCTCTTTCTGCTGCTTCATTATTAGTGTATAGACATGCAACAGACTTCTGTGCATTGATTTTATATCCTGCCACTTTGCTGAATTCCTGTAAGAGTTCTAGCAATTTTTTGGTAGAGTCTTTTGGGTGTTCTACAGAGTATCATGTTGTCTGTGAAGAATGAAAGTTTGATTTCTTCTTTGCCAATTTGGATGCTTTTTATTTCTTTTTATTGTCTGATTGTTGAGGCTAGGACTTGCAGTACTATGTTGAACAACAGTGGTGAGAGTGGACAACCCCGTTGTGTTCCTGACCTTATGGGAAAAGCTCTGTTTTTTCCCCTTGAGGATGGTATTTGCTGTGGGTCTTTCATATATGGCTTTTATGATGTTAAGGTATATTCCCTCTATCCCTACATGGTGGAGGGGTTTTGTCAAGAAAGGATTCTGCATTGCATCAAATGCTTTTTCTGAACTATTGAGAGGATCATATGGTTCTTACCCTTTCTTTTATTAATGTAATGTATCCGTTGATTGATTTGTGGATGTTGAACCACTTCTGCAGCCCAGGAATAAATCCCATGTTGTAGTGAATAATCCTTTTAAAGTACTGTTGGATCCTATTAGCTAGTAACTTGGTGCGATTGTTTTTTTTTTTTTTTTTTCTTCCAGTTTTATCAGGGATAGTGGTCTATAATTCTCCTTTTTAGTGGGGTTTTAGGGTTCAAACCAACCTCATAGAATGAGTTTGGAAGTTTTCCTTCCATTTCTATTTTTTCGGAAAAGTTTCAGAAGAGTAGGTATTAATTCTTCTTTAAATGTATGGTAGAATTCCCCTAGGAAGACATTTGGCCTTGGATTCTTGTTCGTTGGGAGATTTTTGATTACCGATTCAATTTTTTTGCTGGTTATGGGTCTGTTTAGGTTTTCTATTTCTTCCTGCTTCAGTTTTGGTAGTTTATATGTTTCAAGAGATTTATCCATTTCTTCCACATTGCCTAATTTGTTGGCATATAATCACCCATAATTTTCTTTTATAATTTGTATTTCATGGTGTTGGTTATGATCTCTCCTTTTTCATTCATGATTTTATTTATTTGGGTCCTTTCTCTTTTCTTTTTGATAAGTCTAGCTAGGGGTTTATCAATTTTATTAATTCTTTCAAAGAACCAGCTCCTAGTGATCTCTTCTACTATTTTATTTTTATAACTATATCATTGATTTCTGCTCTAATCTTTATTATTTCTCTTCTCCTGCTGGGTTTAGGCTCTGTTTGCTGTTCTTTTTCCAGCTCTTTTAGATGTAAGGTAAGGTTGTGTATTTGAGACTTTTCTTGTTTCTTGAGGAAGGCCGGTATTGCTGTATACTTCCCTTTTAGGACAGCCTTTGCTGCACCCCAAAGGTTTTGAACTGTTGTGTTTTCATTTTCATTTGTTTCCATGTATTTTTTAATTCTTTAATTTCCAGATGGTCTCATTCATTCTTTATTAGGATGTTCTTTAACTTCCATGTTTTTGTGGTCCTTCCAAATTTTTCCTTATGTTTTACTTCAAGTTTCATAGCATTGTGGTCTGAAAATATGCATGGTATGATCTCAGTCTTTTTGTACCAGTTGAGACCAGACTTGTGACCCAGTATGTGATCTACATGTGGAAAATGATCTATGTGCACTCTAAAAGAATGTGTATTCTGCTACTTTAGGATGAAATGCTCTGAATATATCTGTTCAGTCCATCTGGTCCAGTGTGTCATTCAAAGCCTTTGTTTCCTTGATCTTCTGCTTAGATGGTCTGTCCATTGCTGTGAGTGGGATGTTAAAATCCCCTACTACTATTGTATTATTATCAATGAGTTTCTTTAATTTTATTATTTATCGATTTATAAACTTGGCTGCTCCCAAATTAAGGGCTTAAATATTTACAGTTGTTAGATCTTCTTGTTGAATATACCCCTTTATTGTGATATAGTGTCCTTCCTCATCTCTTATTACAGTCTTTGGTTTAAAATCTAGGCTGTATGATATAATGATGGCTACTCCAGCTTTCTTTTGATGTCCATTAGCATGACAAATGGTTCTCTACCCCCTTACTTTCAATCTGGTGGTATTTTTGGTCTAAAATGAGTCTCTCATAAGTAGCATATTGATAGGTCTTCCTCTTCTTCTTCTTTTTTTTATCTATTCTGATACCCTATCTATATATTTTGATTGGAGCGTTTAGTACATTTATATTCAGAGTAATTATTGAAAGATATGAATTTAATGCCATTATATTACTTGTAAAGTTGCTGTTCCTGTAGATAGTCCCTGTTCTTTGTTACTTTTGGTCTCTCTCTCTGCTCAAAGGGTTCCCTTTAATCTTTCTTACAGAGCTGTTTTAGTGTTCATGAATTCCTTTAGTTTTTGTTTGCCTTGGAAACTCTTTATCTCTTCCTCTATTCTGAATGACAGCCTTGCTGTATAAAGTTTTCTTGGCTGCATACTTTTTTCCATTTAGCATGCTGAATATATCATGCCAGTCCTTTTTGGCTTGCCAGGTCTCCGTGGACAGGTCTGCTGCCAGCCTCAGCTATCTACCCTTGTAGGTTAATGGCCTCTTGTCCCAAGCTGCTTTCAGGATTTTCTCTTTATCTTTGTAATTTGCAAGTTTCACTATAATATGTCGAGGTGTTGATATATTTTTATTGATTTTTAGGAGAGTTCTCTGTGCCTCTTGAACTTGAATGCCTGTTTCCTTCCCCACATTAGGGAAGTTCTCAGCTATAATTTGTTCAAATAAGCCTTCTGCCCTCTTTTCCTGCTCTTCTTCCTCTGGGACTCCTATAATATGGATATTATTTTGACTTATGGAATTGGTGAGTTCTCTAAATCTACCTTCATAGTCTAATAGTTTTCTTTCCTTCTTTTCAGCTTCACTATTTTCCATAATTTTATCTTCTATATCACTTATTCACTCTTCTGTTTTGTTCATCCTTGTTTTTATGGCCACACCTTGGGACTGCATCTTGATTAAAGCATTTTAAATTTCAGCCTGACCATATTTTAGTTCTTTTACTTCCATAGTAAGGGATTCTCTAGTGTCTTCTATACTTTTTTCAAGCCCAGCTAATATCTTTATAATCATTGTTTTAAATTCTGGCTCAGACATCTGACTTATATCCATATTGATTAAATCCCTGGCTGTGAGTACTACCTTGTGTTTTTCTTTTGGGGTGAATTTTTCCATCTCGTTATTTTGTCCAGAAAAGAAAGAAAGAAAGAAAAAGAAAACAACAACAGAAGCTTCAGGAAGTGTTTCTAGTGTATGCTGTATACACTTTGTTATTGAGTTTTGGCTGCTTTTTCCCACTGGTCCATCCTTTACAGAGTTCCTCCTTGCTTGCAGTGGGGAGTGTCTGGAACTTTAACTAGGTGTGCTTTGACTTGTTTGTTAAGATAAACCTGGAGAAGAAAGAAAAAAAAAAAAAGCCTAATCCAAGACAAGAGAAATGGAAAAGGAACAAAAATGCAAACAAACAGACAACAAAAAACTTTAAGGTTGACTCCAAAGAAAAGAAAGAAGGAAAAAAAAGTTAGGAAAGAAGAAAAGAGAAAAAAAAAAAAAAATAAGAAGCCTGATCTGAAAAATAAGAAAAAGAAACCAACCAACCAACAAATGAACAAAAAATTATAAGACTGATTAAAAAAAAAAAGATAAAGAGAAAAGAAAAATTAAAAAATAAAATAAAAGATAAAAAATAAGAAATAGAAAAATAAAAAATGTAAAAAGTTAAGGAGAAAAAAAAAGAAGAAGCAAGCCTGGTCCTATTTCCACCAGAAGCTGACATTTTGGAGCAATCTTTAAGCAGTAGACTTGGTACATGCGGAGGGCCTGTGTTGGTCTTTAAAGAGAGACCTGCTGGCCTGGCTCACAAGTTGACTTGTCCTTATATAGATGCCCCTTCCAGGTGCAGGGGGGCATGAGGTTTAGTGTAGGGGATTCTAGTCTCCATTGTGTCTTTCTCTGATGTCCAACTGCTGGTAGGTGTTGGAGGGTATGGTGGTGGAGGAGGAAGATGGCATCACCTGCCCTCTCATCCCTGGGTAGGGGAACTCCTGGCCACCACTGTTTGGAGGCCTCCACAGAAAAGGGAACGGAGTCCCAGGATTTTGTTATTTCCTTGCCCCTAACCTGTCTGTGCCCAGGCCATCCACATGCTCAGCACCACAGATCTCCTGTATTTTATTTCCTCCCAGAGGAGAGACTTGTGGTGCAGCCAGCACCATCCTATCCCAGAAAAACAGTCGCACAGTGTGCACACAGAGGCTAGAGTTTATTGCAAAGCACAGCAAAAACTGCAACCAGGTTATATGCCATCTGCATGAGACTTAGTTCCTTACTTCATTCTGTCCCAGAAAATCAGTCACACAGAGGCTTGAATCTATTGTGGCAGACCGTAAAAAGCAGCGGCCAGGTTATCTGCAGTTCGCACGTGTCTCTGCTCTCTGCTCAGATTTGTCCCTGAAAAACAGCCACTTGGCATGCACATGGTGGTTTAGGTCTAATGTGGCTCACAGCAAAAAGCTGCTACAAGGTTATCTGCCCTCCATGCACACCTTTCTCCCTGCTGTTGAGCACCCTACCCACTGCCCTCTCTTGTGCTCTTTCCCTCTCCATGACTTCACTCCATGAAAAGGGTTCCTTCCTCTTCGTAGCCCCACGGCTTTCCTCTGCCACATTCATGGCTCTAAACCTTGCATCTGCCACGTTCTCTCCCTCTAACTGTGCAGATTGTTTTCTTAGCTCATATTCCTAGTTGTTCAAAATACTTCGATGTTGATCTAGCTGTGTTCAAGGTACAAGGCAAGCTCAGGGTCCTACTACTACTCCACTGTCTTAACTCCTCCTCGTTTTGCTAATATTTTTGAGGATTTTTGCATCTATGTTCATGAGAGATATATGTCTGTAGGTTTCCTTTCTTGTAATGTTCTTCTCTAAGTTTTGATGTTATGGTAATGTTGGCTTCATAGAATCAGTTAGGAGGTGTTCCCTCTGCTACTATATTCTGGAAGAGACTGTGGAGACTTGGTATCATTTCTTCCTTAAATGTTTGGTAGAATTCACCAGTGAAACCATATGGGCCTGGTGCTTTCTGTTTTGGAAAGTCACTTATAATTGATTCAATTTCTCTAGTAGATAAAGGCCTACTCATACGATCTATTTCTCCTCGAGTGAGTTTTGGTAGATCGGTCCATTTCATCTAGATTATCAAATTTGTGGGCATGGAGCTGTTCATAATTTTTCTTAATTATTCTTTTAATGTCTATGGGATTAGCAGTGAGACTCCTCTTCAACTTCTATTAGTAATTTGTATCTTCTCTGTTCTTTTCTTGGTTAGCCTGGCTACAGCTTAATCAATTTTACTGATCTTTGCAAAGAATTAACTTTTGGTTTTATTTCCTATGTTCAATTTCATTCATTTCTGCTCTGATTTTTATTATTTCCTTTCTTCTGCTTGCTTTTATTTAAATTTCTCTTTTTTCTCTAGCCTCCTAAAGTGGAAACTTAGATGATTGGTTTTAGATCTATTTCTTTTCTAGTATATGCATCTAATGTTCTAAATTAACCTCTAAGTACTGCTTTCTCTGAATCCTACAAGTTTTGATAGCTTGAATTTTCATTTTTTTTCAGTTCACAATATTTTAACTTTCTTTTGATACTTATTCTTTGGCAATGTGTTATTTGTTAGTGTGTTACTTAATCTCCAAATATTTTGAGATTTTCTAGCAATCTGTTACTGATTTGTAGTTATTTTATTTACTTTTTGTTTTTATTTTTTTAAGAGAGAGAGAAAATCTTAGGCAGGTTCCACACCCAGTGCAGAGCCTGACCTGGGGCTTGATCTCACCACCCTGAGATCATGATCTGAGCTGAAATCAAGAGTCAGCTTCTTAACCGACTGAATCACCCAGGTGCCCCTTGATTTGTAGTTTAATTCCATTGTGGACTATGAACATACTTTGCATGATTTCTATTCTTTTAAATTTGTTGAGGTGTGTTTTATGGTCCAGAATATGATTTGTCTTGGTAAGTGTTCCATGTGAGCTTTATGAGAATGTGTATTCTGCTCTTATTGAATACAGTATCTTATATATTTCAATTAGATGAAGCTGATAGATGATACTGTTCAGGTCGACTATATCTTCGCAATTTTTTTACCTGCAAGAATTGTTCAAGTCACCAATTATAATAGAGGATTTGTATGTTTTCTTGTAGTTCTATCAGTTTTTGCCTCCCATATTTTAAGGTTCTGTTGTTAGATGTATACACATTAAAGATTATTATGTCTTCTTGGAGAATTAATCCCTTTATCATGTATTGCTTCTCTTTATCCATGATAATTTTGTTTGTTCTGAAGAGTATTTCGTCTGACATAAATAGAACTATATCATCTTTATTTTGATTAGCATTAGCATGTTATGTATTTCTCTATCCCTTTAAGCTTAGCCTATCTATGCCTTTATGTTTAAAGTAGGTTTCTAGTAGGTAACACATATTTGGTATTGTTATTTTATCTAGTGTGACACTTTTTGTCTTTTGATTGCTATATTTAGATCATTCACATTTAAAATAACTATTGTGGGGCACTTGGTTGGCTCATTCAGTTAAGCTTCTGCCTTCGGCTCAGGACATGATCCCAGGAGTCCTGGGATTGAGCCCCACATCAGGCCCCCTGCTCAGCAGGGAGTCTGTTTCTCCCTCAGCCCCTCATCCCCTTATTTCCTCTCTCTCTCTCATTCTCTTGGTCTCTCTCTCAAATAAATAAATAAAATCTTTAAAAAATTAAAAAACTATTCAGACAGTTGGAATAATAACTACCCTGTTTGTGTTTTCTACTCATTGTGTTTGTTTCTTCTTTTCTCCCCCCTCTTTTCTGTTTTCTCTGCTTTCATTAGTCTTATATGCTTCCATTTTCTCTTTCTTCTCTCTTAGGATGTGAATTATGCCTCTTTTCTTGCAGTTTTTTTTCTAGTGTTTCCCTGAAGTCGCAATACAAACTTACAACTAATCTAAATCAGCTTTCAAATATTGATTCATAGGTAGTGCAGATATCTAGCAATAAGGTATTATCAATTTCTCCCTTCCATACCTTATTACTTTGTTGTTACTCATTTCACTTATCCACATACAATAATCACCCAATATATTATTACTATTGTAACTGTGAACAGCACTTCTCTAATAGATCAATTAAGAATAAGAAGAATGAAATATTTTATTTTGCTTTTACTTACTCCTTTTTCTCTGTTTTTCCTTTTTTTTTTATGTAGATCTAAACTTCAAATATGTTTTTCTTTCTCTCTTAAGAACATGTTTTAACATTTCTTCTAGGACAGTTCTGTGGGCAATGAATTCTCTGTTTTTGCTCACCTCAGAAAAATCTTGATCTATCCTTCATTTTATTTATTTATTTTTTTTTTTTAAAGTAAACTCTATGGCTGACGTGGGGCTTGAACACAACCCTGAGATCAAGAGTCACATGCTCCACTGATTGTGCCAGCCAGCCACCACTTCTTCAATTTATAGGATAATTTTGCTGGATGTAGAATTTTAGGTTTTTTTTCTTTCAACACTTTAAACATTTCACCTCACTTCCTTTTTGCTTGCAGTGATTTCTGATGATAAGTATGCCATAAATCTTATCCTCATTGTTTTATAAGTAGAAGGTGTCCTCCTCCACTCCTGCACCTTACTCCAGCTTCATGCAAGTTTCTGCAGCTTCCATATGATATTTGTAGATTTTTTGGTACTTAACCTGCTTGATATTCTCTAAACTTTCTGGATCTAGATTTGTGGTTTGGTGTCTGTCATTAATTTTGGGAAATTCTTGGATATTATTACTTAAAATATTTCCTATACTCTGTTTTCTCTTCTTCTTCTTCTGGTATTCCAATTTTGTGTATGTTAGCCCTTTGGAAATTGCTCCAAAGTGCTTGGGTATTCTGTCTCATCTTTTTTATTCTTTTTTCTCCTGCACTTTCATTTGAGAAGTTTCTACCGACATATCGTCAAGCTCACTGATTTGCTCCGGCTGTGTCCAGTCTACTTATGAGTCCATCAAAGCTGTTCTTTACTTCTGTTACAGGGTCTTTGATTTGCAACATTTCTTTTTGATTCTTTCTTAGAGTTTCCAACTCTTCTTCCAATGTTGTATTGTTTTCATATGTTGTCTACTTTTACCACGAGATCCCTTAACTTATTCATCATAGTTATTTTAAACTCATTATAATTTAAAAATCTGTGCCATAGCTGATTCTGATGTTCACTTTGTTTCTTCAGAATCTATTTTTTCTTTACTATTATCATGCTTTGTAATTTGTTGTTGTTGTTGTTGAAAGTCAGACATGATGTTTCTGGTAGTACACACAGAAGTAAATAGAACTTCAGCGTATTAGTCTAAGACTTGGGCTGTGTTTAATGTCTGCTATAGTCATAAGTGCCAGAGGCTTCGATTTCCTTTAGTGTCTTTGTTTTTCTTTCCCTTTTATCCTTGAGTTTCCCTGGTAATTCCTTCTTAAATAGCATCCAATTCTCGTACCTCTTTCAGTTGTAATCCATTATTATACTGGAGCCCTGTTGTGGCAGGAGGTGTGAGGATGGGATGCATTCTATAATCATATGGTTAAATCTTAGTCTTTTAGTGAGCCTGTCTTTGGACTGTGAGACAAGATAGGGAGAGAGAGGGCTACAGTTGAGTAACTTCTTTTCCCCCACATCTTTAAGGCTCTGGTAAAGTCTTTACCCTTTCCGAGAGGGTCTGTGTTGTTGAGAATGCTCTGGGTGTATATCACAATTATTATTTTGTCACTCTTCTTTCCAGAAACACAAGGGTTTTTCTTGGCTTTTCACCATTGATCTCATTTATCTTTGAGTCTCTATTAGCTAACACAGCCAATCCTGAGTGAATAATGTATACATCTGTAGTACAAATAAATCAGTGAATGAAGGTTAAGTCCATAAAGATAATTTAGAATAATAAGTAGAGAGTATTTGCACCTCAACATTGGTGACTGCATTCAAAATGCAGGGCAATTTAAAATTTATATTCATTAAACAAAGGCAAAAATGTTCATTTTTGCTAATTTATAAAATGGGGAAATAGTGGTGCTTTGCAGAATTCTATCAGGCTAGCCATCCCTCTAGTCTGGCTCCAAAGGCTCTGCTTCCACTCCTTCCTGCTCACAACATTCTACTGTATCCCCTTTTCTTGGTTAGTAGTTTCTAGTCCTGGTGACCTTCAATCGCTACCTTTCCATCTTAATCCTAGGTCCTTTCTGTTTCTGCATCACTGGCCAATTCATACCTAATTCCCTATTAACTCCTGTTCTCCATCTCATTGAAGTTTTGTTTTTAAAGAATTTTGAAATGTATTTAATATATGGTAGAAATTTTACATACCTCCATGCATGTTACACCTACTTAGGTCATTTATAATGAAGGCTAAAACAACTTGGGAAAGCCATACGATGCCTTATGGAAATCTCATAAATTAAAGTAGCTAAAACTAAAGTACTAAAATCCTACCAGTTCATAAATGTTTTCAGATCTCCTAGCCTGGGGGAAGGAGAAAATTAAATTAAATTAAATTAAATTAGAGTTACACTTTTTACTCTCTCCTGAGTAAGTGGCAGAAATGATGCTTTGGCAGAGCTGAATAGAAGAATGTTGCTAAGCCTTAGTAAATTCTTCTCTTTGTTTGAATGACTGCATACCTGGTGACTTCTCTGGTGATCTCTGTTAGAACAAGACAGGGCTGCGTAGTAAATCTCCCACGTGCTATTATGGACTCAAATAATTGAGTCACAACCAAAGGGAAGTGACACAAGAATTCATTTGTTTTAGACAACAAAGACAATGACAAATCCAGGTGTTGAGTCATTAAGAAAAATGAACACATACACGAACACAACAAAATCCAAAGCTATTTTCATTTTTTAATGTTATCTCTATATTTTAAGAAGTTGATTTTTTTCCTATAGTTTTACATTGCACTCTTATTAGTGTATGATTGCAAACTTGTATTTTGTTGGGTTCAGTACTGATGAAATGATTCTATCCATCATTTAATTCTACTTGTCCCTAGAGTATAATATGAGACTACCGAAGGTCATTAATAGGACATAAGGTAATAAGATCAAAGGGACACCAGTTTCACTTGGTGGATGGTTGCTTAAAAGAAAACCTGAGGAGACAGCATGCCCTCCCTCCTTGTAGCACCCAAAGACCAGCTTCCTGACTATACTGGCACTATTAATATTCTATTTCTTTTCATTAAGCAGTAACACAGTGAGTATTTGGATACTGTCTATGTTACAAATGAGAATAACAAAAGAAGGACTGCTACCATGGAAACCTACCTGATGGCCTTTGTGGTGAGCTTCTTGCTACTTGAATGCAAGCAAACTCCACACAACAAAGAGCCGATCAATGTTAGGCATAAAGCTTCTATGCAAGACCACTGATTATTAACTTTAATGAATGCCTTCAACATTGCAATCCAAGGCAGCATTATTCTTGTCCAACCTCATTATTAAATAAGCACAGGGGAACTTGCATTAAGATATACTTTGGATTGCAAAGCAAGAGCAAATTTAGGGCCATCTTCCACTATTTGTCTCTTGTAAAAACAAGCTATATAGCTAGTTTAAAGATGCATGCACTTAGAAATAAACTATTAAAAGCAAACTAAGAAGCTGGACTGTTGCCAGCTACATTTCAATAGATCAATCTCACTTAATTTGTATGTGTCAGATATTTCTTCTACAAGCGCTTTCCTCAGAGGAAAATTCATCCAGAGGCTTAGAGCATACAATGTTTTAAATGTAGCTGTATTTTCTGTGTGGTTATTTTAGAAAAGGATTTATTTGGTCAAGTTCAGGCAGTATCCCTATTAACCCAATATGCTACTAAAAATCCAGATTTTTCATAATTTAATAATTTTGGGGAATATACACAGCCAAAATTTTAATTCAGTTAACAAAAAGGAATAAAAAATTAAATTAACAAAATTAATGGTACTGGGGCAGGCATATTACTACTAATAGTTTTCTTTCTTTTGGAAAACCACTTTAACCCTCTTCAATGTCAATTAAGAGGCTATCTCTAATGCTAGATTGTATTTGAGATCCTGGCCAGTATTCTATTCTTTTCTATCTGCGTCCACCCGAGTGCCATTTTCCAATTTTGTTCCAGAAGTCTTCATTCAAGATTGGAAGAGCAATTGTGAACAAAGAAAGAAAGTGGGAGAATTGATAAGCTAATATTTCTGAAAAATTTATTTTTACCTTTGATGGGAATCTTGTTCAGAACTACAAATATATATGTTTTGACAAATATTCCAATTCTCCCTTATTTTTAAAGATGTGAAAATTCATCTGGGAAGAGTTGCAACAGTCATTGTGTTGGAAAGACATCCACATTACTGTCTAGCCCTAGTTCTTACCATCTTTGACCCTCATGGATTCATGGTTTTGAAAGTATGCATCATTCATTCATTTATTCCTTCAAAATTTACTGGGCCCCAGTTATGCACCAGGCACTGTCTCAGGTGTTGGGGATAATTTGGAGAATGTCTTAGTAGTTCCTGCCCACAAGCTTATAGTCCAGTGGTGGTGCAGGGGTGAGGTTTCACAGTAGCGCTGTAAGTGCTATGATAGGGTGATTAGGAATGCCATGGGAATACTTGAAAGGGGCACCTAACACCAACCACAGTGTCGGGGATGATTTCCTGGGTGAAGTTACATCTGATCTGAGACTCAAAGATAGATGGTAAATGGAGGTAAGTCCTGGAAGCAAATAGTCCCCACAGAGAGAAGGAGTGAGTGAGACCAAGTTCAAGGAACTACAAGAAGTTTAGTAGAACTGATGTATAGAGTTCTGGGGAAGAGGCAGAGCTCACTTCAAAGGGTTTTGTGTGCTAAAATTTTATGATAGTGCAGCATTATTCTGTAGTATCAAATTCAACCAGACTTCTCTGTGGTCTGAAATCCTTATGCTTCCCTATAAGCTCTTTCTCCCTTTAACTATGTGGATACTTTATATATTCACATTTCCATCTTTAGCCAAAAAGCTGGAAACAACCCCCAAATGTCCATCAATTGATGAATGGATACACAAATTGTACTTTATCTATACAATGGAATGTTGTTTGGCTGTAAAAAAAAAAGGTGTAGTGCTAATACATGCTCTGACATTGATGAATCTTAAAAACATCATGCTGAGCAAAAGAAGCCAGACACAGAAGGCCACATATTGTATGGTTCCATTTATACAAAATATCCAGAACAGGAACATCCATATAGACAGAAAGTAGAGTAGTCATTTCTAGAGGCTGGAGGAAGGGGAGAGTGGGGAGCGACTGCTTAAGGGTACAGGGATTCTTTTGGGGGTGATAAAAATGTTCTGGAATTAATAATAGTGATGGTTGTACAAGCTCATGAATAGTCTTAAAACCACTGAATTGTATGTAAATTATATGTCTACATAAATCCAACAAGTTACAGGTGTAGATGAAACAAGTTTGGCAATATATTGATAATTACTGAAGTTAGGTTATGGGTAGTAGGGGTTTATTGTATTATTCCCTCTTAAAAAAAAGCAAAACAAGCAAAACAAAAAACCCTTTCATGTCACAAAGATATAGAAGCCAAGAGATAGCAACTCACCCAGCCTGTGGTCACCAAACCTTAACATTTGCTTACAGTCTCTTCTTATTCATTCATCTCCATGTTTAACACATGCTTTGAACCAAACATTTTTCTAGGACGTGGGGATATTACAATGAACACAGGAGGCATAGCTCCCACCCTCAGAACTTTGGCATCTGAGAGGAAAGCCAGACAATAGAGTGACATGTGAGGGAAGGACATGGTGTGAATGTTCTGAGCCGTGAGAGAGTGTGGTGTGTCTAAAGGATTGAAAGAAGACAAATGTGACTGAAGGGTAGAGGGCAAGCGGGCAAGGGCAGGAGATGAGGTGGCATAGTTAGGCAAGGGTGAAGTTATACATGGCCTTTGAGACAACTAAAGGGTTTCAGCAATAAAAACTCTCTAGATGCTGTCACTTCTTCAAGGCCAGTTCTTTTTCATCTGTATAGGCAGGAAATCAAAGTATCAAGAAGAATCGAGAAGTCACTGTTCTTTCCTCCACAGTGGCTCAGGCATGAGCAAAGATGTCTCTGCTAAGGATGATAATCAGGGCGCCTGGCTGCCTTATGCTATTTATTTCCCAAAACAACAGGATGTCATGGTAGGTACGGGGCAGAGGGAGAATCATAGGAATGGTGAACCCAAAACAAGAACGGTATCTGCCACCAAAGAATCCTATTGAATGTGGCTCTCTTCCTACTGGGTGGATGGGGAATGTGATGCTGCACCTTCGGCAGTGATTCCTGTAGCTCCTGAGAAACACCATGTTCTTCTTCAGTGAAGCTCCCTTGAGCCTCAAGGCCACCTGTCACAGGTCCTGTTTGACACATTCAGTAGCCCAGCCGTGCATGTTGCTATTCGGACTGTGCCGTCCCCGTAAGCCTCTGGTCATACGCAGGTGGGTGTACAGACTTGGATAATGGTGTCACTTCTCACCCACACAATGCCCATTTCTGAGGTTTACACTTGGTTCCTGTTAGCTTATTTATGAGCCTAGCTAGCTAAGACTTGGAAGAATATTTCTAAAGGTTGTGAGAAAAAGATGTTATAACCACACTACTGCAGAAGAGAAGGAAATTGTACATGACCTCAGGAGAAGTGGTGCCACCCTATCCTGGATGTCCAACAGGAGGTACCACTGTTCACCATCCTCTCTGGAGAATAAAACTGAGCTCCCTGAGGCCAACTCATTTCCTTCTGGAGGAAGAGGGTCTTAGGTCCAGAAGCCTTTCCGCCCTTCCTAGGCATGGAATCACGGCATTCACAAGAATGCCTCTAATGCAACCACGAGATGTGATGCTTATATTGGCAAGGGCCTAGATGCCAATACAATGTGTGCCGCGTGGCTGGTAGTATTACCAAGTAGCCCGGTGTTACTGACTTTAGAACACAGATGTCACAGCCCTGGAGCCAACCACAATGAAAATTAAGATTACCACCCCTGTGAGTGCAATTACAGCATCTGGCTACTCCTTTGACCTTCCAGCAGATGTGGATTAGCAGGTAGAACTCCAATGAGTTTGGCCTGTCTGTTGACATTGCGAATACTTTTAAATGGACTGCTAGAAGATACACGGCACTTTTCTGTACAAGTTAGTTCATACATGTAAGTTTGCCCTGGCAGAGGTACACATCTTGTTAGACTTATCTACCTGGAACATGCCGTTTTAAAAAGGCACCTGTGCCCATCTGATAGGAAGGCAAATAGCATTGTTTAGCACTGTACTCAAGTTAGCTATTTTTGGTAATATGTTTTCTGAAATTCTGTACATATGTTTGGTTTAAAGTTTATACATTCAGTTGGGCATTCTGTGTGACAAAGGGAGGCTAAGTGTAATGTGTTTATGGAGGGGACTTGGCCTAATGTGATGGCGTTTGGCTGACTGACAACTTCATGTGAGCTGTTCACTCCTCTGGGGCCTGATTAGATCTGTACCTAGTACTAATGGCAATTCCTGGATTTCTCGAGAGACTGGCAAGACTTTATGAATGAACTGTCACTTCTTTCTTTCAGTCCTCTAGCAGAGATAGGAAACACAGCTAATCCAAGCCTTCGGACTCCATTTTCCTTCTCATCCAATGTGTTTTCAGCAGAATAGCACAGGGCTTAAACTATTCACTACAGTTGCAAAACAATTTGTGTATTTGTACCCGTAAATTTATGCATTGTTTTAATTTATGTAAGATTTTGGTACGCATTTCTCAGCTTTTAAGGATGACTTACACATCTTATTTTTCTACTGTTATGTGAGAATATCACAGCCCAGGGATACATCATGGCATAAGGAAAAATAAAAGTGCTACCCAAAAAGAAAAAAAAAACCCAAAACAGGAAAAACAAATTATTGAAGGGTTTTAAGTAGGAGAATTGACATGATCAGATTTGCATTTTAAAACACTGTGCCCAAGAGGAGGAAAGGGGACAGGAGACAGTGTGAGGAAGGCAGTGAAGAGGGTTTGAGTGTGGAAGGGCATAGATCAACAGGGCCTGCCAAGGAGAACATGAGCAGGATACCAGAGAGAGTATGGCATCATGGGAAATGGGCAAACCAACCAACCAACCAACCAACCAACCAACCAACCAACTAACCAGCCAACCAAAGGAACACACACAAAATAGGTTCAAAGAAGGATGTTGTAGGGAGGTAAAATAAAAGTAGTCCTGGTGGGAAGAGGAAAGGTAGAATTGAGCTCGCCCTGACTGGAGGAGGACAAAATGTGGCCAGTGCCAAGTGCACTGAACTTCTTTGCCTATGATTTGCCCTCTCTTGCTTCCAGGCCATCTCCTTTCTCTGCCTGAAACACTTTTACCCTGGCCCTTTGTATGGCCCCTCAAGGGCCAGCTCCCATGTCACTTCTTTTGGAGGACTTTCATGACCCTATGAGTCTGGGTTAGGGAATGTTCCTCTGGACTTTCAGAGCCTTCTGTATTTCTATTATTATAAACAGCCTATATCAACTGTAACATAATTGCTTTTTTATTTTTCTGTATCCTTCAGTAGACTGTCAGCTCCTTGAGGGCAGAGTTGAAGCTTAATACATTGTTCACCACCTGTACCCAGCACAATGCCTGACACACTGTAGAGACACAGACACTTGTCTGAGAGAGTTAATGAATCTTGTCCCCAGTCTACATTGTCCCAGATCTCTCAGATTAAGGGAGAATTAAGATGTTATAATAATAATCAAGCTAGTTCCTTGTCTTTAAAATTTACTAGGAAAATGGGTCTACTTAAATGTATAAAGCCAAAGTTTTGCATCGTTATTTTAGACTAAGTTTCTCTTGCCATTTCCTTTATATCTCAATCAAAAGGTCATTTTGGCTGTAGATGTCTTTTCACTCTTGTGGCATAAACTCAAATCTGATACTGGGGCGCCTGGGTGGTGCAGTCAGTTAGGCATCTGACTCTTGGTTTCTGCTCAGGGCATGATCTCAGGAGTCATGGGATTGAGCCCTGTGTCACTTAAGACTCTCTCTCCCTTTCCATCTGCCCCCCCCACCCGCCCCCACCGTGTGCATTCATTCATGTTCTCTCCCTCTAAAAATACATAAATAAATCTTTAAAAAATCCCCTCACATCTGGTACAAATACGTCCTCATCTGAATTGTTTATTTTTCAATCAGTGTTTATTTTGTGCCTCAGGGGAGACCAGCGATGCTGGGTGCTGTGGGAGACACAAATGTCTGCAGGCTGTGGAAACCCTCTGCCGAAGGTGAGACTGAGCAAAGCTAAAGGTCACTGTGAAGTTGTTCACATAATCCCCTCCTGCAACTACCAGAGAATATGTTCTGAACCTTCAAAATGCTCCCCTATTTTCAAAGACACAGAGAAGGCTCACCTGAGAGAAATGAAGAGTCTATAATTTGGCTAATAAATGGATCTTTCCTCTATTTGAAATGTTTTTATTGCATGACCTAGGTCACCTCCCATACATAGGATGACCCTCTGGCAAGGAGTTCAGTCTGTGTGGTTCTTTCTAGAAGTGTATCAGCTTCGGTTGGCAATTTAAATGAATCAGGCAGGTAGAAAAGAGATAAGCCGAAATTCAATATTAGAGAAATGGGTGGTAGGAACATTGTAAACTACTTTATATGGTTACCATTGAGCTAAGTGTAAGGTAGGTGTGTGTGTATGTATACATATAATTTAAATTTTCCCTACTTTATCTGCTTCCTTTTAAAGCTCACACACTGTCACAATTTCTCTTATTTAAGCAATCTATCTTAAGAATATTTTCTGACATTTTGATTGATGTGATGTCTAAAGAAATGTGTTTGTATTAATCCTTAGAAAACTGTAACTAGGAAAGCTCTCTTTATTTTCTTTAAGACCAATTCAACTGCTGACCTTTCTCTTGCTCTAGATAGTGAAGGGAGGGGATCCGGTGGGGGGAAGGGCAGGCTTTGAAAAAAATCAACCAAGTAACCACATAACAACAACTGCTTTTTAACTCCTTAGATGTAAATGAACAGGACACTACAGTAGTGTACTGTAGAGAGGCTGAACCAAGTCTTGGGAGTCAGAGAAGACCTCCCTGAGAAAGAGATAGTTGAGCTGAGATCTAAAGAATGAGTAGGCTTTAGAATTAATAATTGTGGGGGCATGACTAAGGGGAGGTTGGGTGGAGGTATGAAGAAGATGAAAGCTTTGAACTTAGAAGAACCTTAGATTGTTCTTAACCATCAGAGAGAAGGTCACTATGGCTGGAGCTAGCAAGCAAAGAGGGCAGAGGAGGACCAGGAGGCTAGAGAGGTCAGTGGGGTCAAATAATGCAGGTCCCTGAAGCCATGAAAAGAAACTTTGGACTTTATTCCTAGAAGCAATGGGAAGTCATCTATACTCTCTGAGGAAAGGAGAGACATGGCCAGTGTGCTTTTAAAGGATTGCCCAAGGATCCTGAAGGTGGACAGGTGTGGTGGTTGGGGGGATGACAGTTCCGTGTGTGGTTCAGGAGAGGGACAACAGAAGCTGGGGCATGGTGTTGGCAGTGGGGAAGGAGCAAGGGCAAAGATTCTTCAAATACTTTGGAAGTATAGAAGCCAGAAATTGGTGAATGACTATCTGTAGAAGGCCCCAGAAAGATGGGTTGTGGGTGTCTTATAAATTTCTGGCATGAACATCTGGGTAGGTGGCAATGCCCAGGGAATACACGCTTGGGGTGCAGTTGGGAAATCAGGTACTGCTTGAGCATGGTGTGCAATCGCAAGCATGAGAGGCTTATGAGTAGGTATCAGAAGAGAGCTCTGAGCTGTGGATCTGGGATGGAAGAAATCACAAACAGAGTTGATGGGTTTACTTAGGGATAGTAGGTAGTAAGAGAAAAGGATTTTGGTTAAGAAGGTGGATCCCAAGTTGAGTATTCTCACCACAATAAATTTAAAAAGTTAATAAATAAAAAAAGGAGAAGACTGAAGTCTGGGCTCCAAAGTACTCCAGCATGGGGGTTTGGGTAGAGGGGGAAGAGCCTGCAGATGATGCTATAAGGGATCGTTTTGAGAACAGGGAGGGAAATTGGGAGATTGTTACATTATCCAAGTCTGAGAAGACAGTGATTCAGGAAGGGGCACAATTTAGTATCAAAATTGCTGCAGTATCAATGGAGGAGAGGTCTATAAAGCATTCAATGACTTCAGCAAAGTAGAAATCACTGGTAATATCAACAAAGTTTCTGCTAAAGTAATGCAGCTTAACTCCCATTGGAGTGGGTTCATAATGATAACAGTACACACTCCAGGCTTGGGATTTACATCCACTAAAGATTAATGCTAAGTTAATCATCACAACAACCCTATGAGGCAGGTACTCTTATTATGCCATTCTACAGTTGAGGAAGTGAAGGCACAGAGAGTGACTTGCCCAAAGTCATATTGTAGAAGCAGAACCCAAGCTCAGGCAGTTCGGCTCACAAGTCATTCTTTTCGTCCTGTCTCTTAAGTGTGCAAACAGGACTAGAGGCAGCGTAGATGAGTCTTCAGAGAAGCTCGGCTGTGAGTCGGGAGACAGTGTGGTAGCTAGAGGTAAAAGGGGGTGGTCCCAGAAGGGTAATTGGTGTTTAAGGTGGGATTAGGATGGAGAATGGTCTAGTAGTCATTGGAAGGGCCTATCAGTGGGACTGAATTTCCAGGAGAATGGAATGATGATGGATGAAGAGCTGGGGAGGAGCCAGAGTGCAGAGGAATGGTCACCTGTTGGAAGGTATAGAAATTCTTCCCCTATTGTCATAAGGAGGGAGTGGGTACAGTAAGGATGTCTGCAGGAAGAAATGGAAAGAGTTCCTGTTTAAAGTCTTTTAGAGTCTCTATGAAATACAAGGTCAGGCCATCTGCTGAGAAAGCACTGGGGAGTGTGAGCTGGAGGTGGAGGGGGGACTGGCAGAGTTGGTAGAGGAAATGCAAAGTAAAATTGCCAAGTAACATAGAGGACACAAGCAGCATCAAAATGGTGATTCCAGAAGACTACAGGGAAAAGAAGTGGTCATGTTGGTATGGATGTCATGCTGGGAAGTGTGGGAAGGGTCATAACTACATAGAAGATGATTTTGGGGTGGGGGGCCATGGTTAACAGCATATGGGGAATTCTAGTTCTTCATGTGCTCCCAGCAAGTCTGAGAACCAGCTGTTGGGGTTAGAGAAGACAAAACTCAGAATAATAAATACCGGGAACTGGGATGGGTTACACACACAAGCCTTTTCTGTCCAAATGCAGATCTAAGAAACTGATTTAATCAACACCCAAGTGGGCATTCTGAGGGACTGAGTGTAAGCCATACTTTCAGTTTGCAAGTCCTCTGTTGTCCAGAAGATGAGAAAACAACAACTCATCTCAACAACGTGTTTGTAAAAACAAGCAGATCAGAATAATGGGAAAGCAATGACATTTTTGGTTCTCAGGGGAAAAGCAGAGCTTGGGAAATAACTTAATGTTCAAACCATAAGAAATTTTCGGAAAACCCTTTAGCATTCTTGTGAGGAGACATGAAGCGCATGAAGCAGGACCAGAATCCATAAGAAGAGCAGAGGATAAAATGAAAATAAGGGTTGTGGGGACAAGAGAAAGAAAGAGATGGGACTTTCTCATATAGTCCTCAGATAGTCAGGATTTTTGTGGTGGGAGGAAGGCAAGACACGATCATTTCCCAAGGGCCCCATGTGCTTGTTAATCCTCACAAGCAATTCTGTAGTGCAAGCGTCACTCCCTTTTTAAAGGTGGTAAAAATGAGGCTCAGAGAGGATAAGTGATCTGCTCAAAGCAAGGGAAGAGGGGAACTGAACAAAAGATGGTGTGACTTCAGGGATCTGGACCTCCACCTCCCAGAACAGGCACAAGAGGTCAATGAGGGAAGAAACATGCAGAAAGGGGCTGGGGTTAGGCTACTTTAGGTCTGAGTATTCTTAGCATATAAATAGAACAACAATGGCTACTGGACTAAGTGCCAATTATGTGGCAGGCATGTTACACACATTTTTCTTTCTTTCTTTCTTCCTTTTTTCAGTTTCCGTACGTGGGTTATGGACTGGCTCCTGCTCATGGCAGTATGCTACAATTTCTTGCTGTTTGGAAACCCCTGCCTAGGGGCTGGCCTTCTTGGGTGGGCCACCATTAAGACAGCCCGAGCCCAGTGCTCTTCCTCAATGTCAAACCAGATCCACAAGAAACTCACCCATCTTTGCCATATGCAAATGATGTGGTCATAGGCTGCTTTACAGCTGCCCCTCCTTCCCTCCTGCTCAGGCAGGAGGAAAATAAAAGTTCACAAGTCTCTTCCTAAGTTAGATTTCTGTCTTATACCTGATTTACCAAGGATTCTCTTGGAGCCTCTTGTACTTGGCTTTGGTGAATGTGGGGAGATATTTCCTTCCCCAATGGCTCCCCTAGACCCCAACTCAAGACTGCAAAGACCTTCTCCTTCTCCCTAGCCAGGCTGAGGAAGGAAGGTTAGGAAGATGGGCATGGCAAAGAGTATGGATAGCTTTGGTGATGTGTAAGAGAGCAGAGTGTTTGGACTGTCTTTTGTAAGTCCCAAGAAAGGCAACTTTCTTCAGAACGTGAGGCATATGCCGCATTACTCTTTCAAGTTGGTCCCTGTTCTGCCAGGAAATCAGGAAAACTTTCACGCACTGTTAAAGATGTAAAAGTCATCAGGATAGGCAGTCACAGTACAGTGAAAGATTCAAGTTGAACAGAGGAAAATGTCATCTGCTGGTCAGAGAACAACTACATGTTGGTCAGTTTTGCTCAACTGGTGAAGAAGCATCCAATTAAGTAGGGGGACTTTACATGTGGTCTAAAATTTCACTTTTTTTTAGTGAAGATGGTGTAAATTTTACGCTAAAAATTTTACTTATTCATGGCTAAAAATTCTTCCCAAGACTTAAATTTGAGTACAATCTTATTTTTAAGATTTTTTCCCCTCTGCTTTAAGAAACAACGTTTGTTTCCAGCACAAACTTGAAGAAATAAAGAAAAGTTTCAATAGGAGAGCAAAAAATAATCTGCAATTGCATAGCTAAAGTATAATCAAGTTTGATGGAGCTAGAACTCCAATTTAGGGTAGTTTAAGACTATAACATGAAAGAAAAAATACCCTTCATCTTGATTTTACTTTGTTTTATTTTCTGTTTTGAGAAGTTGCACAATGGACACATTTGGGGTAATGAGATTTGGAATATGATATTTATCAAAAACCATTAGGGCCCAGAGATCAAAAATTTCTATTCTGCTTTGAATAAGTGCACTGTACTGACCAGAAATGTTTATCCATAAGAAGAAACTCCTACAACTCATTTCTCCCCTTCCCTAATGCTTCCATGCTCCTGACTGTGCATTGCATTTAGTGTTAGCATGTATTATGCATGGGCCCTGAGATCTCATGTGGGCTCTACTGAATGCGAACCACCATGGGAGGGGAGAATGGACAAGGGATGGAAGAAACCTCAGGACAGAGGAGATCCACTGCTGAAAAACAAAGTAGTGTCTTTCGGATTGAAAAGCAAAGTAGTGAGCAGCACAAATACTATACAGGGAGACAAAGATGTGAGGTGCTGGGGGGCCAGAGCCAAGGAACAGACTGACCGCCAGGAGGAGTCCTGTACAGGTAGAGTAAGGATATCTTCTCTTACAGAATTTGTCAACTAGAGGGTGACAGCAGTCAACATTCCATGATCTTTTTTTTTTAATTTAAATTCAATTATACAACGTATAGTACATCATTAGTTTTTGATATAATGTGCAATGATTCATTAGTTGTGTATAATATTCCGTGATCATAAAGCTCCCTGTTTTACTCAGTTTCCTTTCAGGATTTTAAACTTAAACTTAGACTTAAAAAGCAAACAAATGTGATATTTTCATATCCTTTAGGGCTATTTTGGGTTTTTAAAGTGAAGAGTGTATGAGTGAGTGAGAAAGAATAAAAGTGAAAGCAAAGGCTTAGAGCATTGTAACTAAAATTCTCAAACTGTTGATAAGAAAACAGTATGTGCTCTGATACTATTTGTTGTCCTCAGAACAGTAAGTATAGAAATACTAACACGACTACTACTACTACTACTATTGACAATAAAAGAAAAATATAGAAATTTTTTACTGTGTGCCAGGTAGTTTCTATGGGTTCTACGTACTATAACTGAACCCTCAAAACTGCCCCCATGAGGTCCTTGTCCCTATTTCATATCTGACTAAGTTAGAGCTCTGAAAACTTAACTGAAGGAGTCAGAATTCTAACCCAGGAAGTAGCCTTAACTATTAGACATGCTGCCTCTGATGTATTGCTTCAAAACAAAACCAAAACTAAACACACAATCTATTCACCCACAGAGGTACCCTTCTCCCAGAAGAAGGCAGTGGAGAGCATAGTGAATTGTACAGACTGTGGACACACAAGGCTTGCATTCCAGATGTGGCAACAATAAGGATATTTGGCTTTTTCTTGGGCAAGTCATGTACTCTCTAAGCTTTAGTTTTCTTATCTGTAAAATAGGCCAGATAATTCCTATCTCAAAGGGTTATTTGGGGGAACTAAATAACATAATATTTGAAAAGCACTTGGCACAGAACTCAAAAGAATGGTATTCATTATAATTCCCGTTAATTACAGTTGCATTAGAAACCAAGAGGACCTCTGTGTTGTATCCTGCATAAGCTAATACAGGTTATCTCATTTTTTAGGGGAAACCCCACAACTAGGGTGCAGAGAATGTGTGGGGGAATGATGATGGAGGGGAGGTAGCCAGAAAAGGTATTGAGAGACCACCATAAGTGGATGGGGAGATGCTTGTGTCCTAGACCCTGGGTAGGTAGAGAAAAGTATGATGGAAGGCAGAAGGAGATAGAAAAGGAGTCTGGGATGACTTCTGATGCTCAGTTTGGGAGGAGTGAAATAGGGGTTGGGAAATGGAGGTGCTCAGGGTGGCAGCTCAATGGTCTCCAGTCTGTGAGTGAAAGCTCTCTATCCAAATCTAGGAAGGGAACAGGTTCAGATGGGGAGGGAGCCATGTGGGAATGGGCAGCAAGTGGGAATCAGAGCAAAGCACAGACAGTCTGGCCAGCAGATGCAGGGGTACGGATTCAGCTCAACCATGCAGGGGATGGCAGGAGAGATGTATTTGTTTTATAATTAGCATATGATAAGAGGAATGCTTTCTTCCATTTTGGCATGAAGTTCTGGAATGTCCAATTACAATCCTGGTATGCTACCAAAAGATTTCATATCCTGAAACTTCTACTATCGTGTCACTGGTATGGCAGCTCCGAGATAGTCTGGTAGTACCAAAAGCCAGTGCCTTTTTGATAACAATGAAAATCCTTGGATTTATATGCTATGACATGATATGAGGGGCATCGTTTAGCTCTTGGCATAGCTATGAATACCTAGGGCAGAACACCAAAGGAAAAATCTACTCTGAAAGCTCTCTCAGAATAAATCTGAGAGAATTTGCTGGTTAATGCAAATACATGTCCAAACAAGTACTGGTTTACTTAGGGAGTATGCAGAGCTGGCAAGCCTCGCTTGGCATGAAGAGCATGAGTAATGATTCATTTTAATGAGGGATCTTGGGGGTCTATAATGAAGACTATGTGGTATTTCCCATGTGTCTCTTTGGAACGTGCACTGAGTGTACCCACAGTGGAAGAAAAGCCATTGGAAAATACATAGTTCATGAAACCTCTGGGGCTCTATAAGGTTCAGGTAATTTAATGGCATATAAATGAATTCACAGAAATATACCCAGAGATCTCAGAGAAAAAAGCTTCCCTTCCCACAAGTAGCAAATATGAGCACAAAGTAATGAGACCATATTTTTGGGAATAAGGGGGGGATTTGATTTTTAATGATTTTTGATTTTAAGATGAATGCATCCCTGGAATAATTCATAGCCTCCCTACATGATCTTCTGAAAGATAAGAGTCATTTGAATATCAAGTTCATATATATAAAGTATGTATATTCATTTTTGAGACATAATTTTAGTCACACTTCACCTGTAAGCCCTGATCATTTGGACCTTTTCTATTCAAGAAAAATCAATACGTTTTGAAACAAAAAATCTAGAAAGTGATGAGGAAAACAAACATTCCCGTTTTTCCAAAGGACTTTGACTAGTCAGTGAAACAGCAGATAGAATGAGCATTATTGTATGTTTGTTCTGGGGTCTTTCATCCGGATGTCTGCTTAGATCCAGCCACAGGATATGACTTCCTAGAAACAAATTTGCTTTCTGGTCACATCTGGGGCATTATGTGGTCATTCATGCAAAGTATGTGAAGTACTGTACTGACCTTTATTTTGTATTTTCTGGGCTGGCTAGAGCAAAATGCTCCACAGAGCCTGGTCCTCCCAAAAAGCTCTGGGATTTTGGAGGGATTAAATACAGTTCTGGGGGGTTTGGAAGAACGTAATGCAGTCCTTCAGGCTTAAAGGAGGGGAGGGTGATCCAGAACTCAGGACAAGAGAGTCCCAAGAGGCAGAAGTGCTGGTGGGAGGGACTTTTTCTATGTGTACTAGTATATCAAAGAGGACTTGGAATTCTAAAGAGAAGTAAGAAATTCTGTCTTAAAAGAAATAATTTTGAAATATTAAAACATGGTAAGAACTAAAACTAATGTGAAATAAACCAAACAGGCAACTGTGCTATTATCAGATAAATGTGGGACCGCCCACTTGGGACTTATTCGTGCCCAACAGACCAAGTGAAGATTTCTTGTAATTTATTTATCCCAATTAAAAACAAAATCCCTTAAATGCCTACTATTGGTAATCGCTAATTTTAAGACAGGTTCTAAACTGACTCAAGAGAACGTCCATTTTCACTCGTTTTCTGTGAAGTTTAAGGTCACGCCTCCAAAGAGGCCATTTCTTCTGTCCTCATTTGCATTTGCTCACCAACAACAGCAACAACAAAAAAAATCCCGAGCAAAAAGCCCTTAAGCAATAAAACTGCTGTCCAAGAAAAACATTTAGTTTGAAAAAGAGTTGAAAAATGTAGCCTTGGAAGAACCATTGCTTACATGGGATTGTTCAACAAATTCCTGTTGTGTGAGGTTTGGCATATACTTTCTAAAAATATAAGCATCTGGGGAAATGAGACAAAGCCCAGGTCCTGGGCCAAATGAGGCATGCAGTGTGAATCTGTTAGTGATTATATCCATAATGAAATATGTGCCCAAATTTAGCAGTGCAAAATCTAATACAATACGAAAGCCCAGCAGGCACTGTCCTTACCATAATATATAGCCAACAGAGAAGGTACATATGGCGGCGAGTCCGCTGCTCCTGCTGGGATACGCATGGTGTGATGTCCTCATCTCGATTAATATAAAGGGCAAAACTGTTGTGTGCTGAAAAAGAACAGAGAGCAGGTGACACGGATTCTTATCATTGCCCCTCAATACTTGTTTTGTCTCTAGTAGGAGAAGGGACAGTGCAAATTCCTAGCAAAAGCACCATAGCAGAGAGCAGCTGTATATGGCTTGTCTAAGAGGCAGGATGGACAAGAAAACATGTGGTGCATCGATCACTCTACTGATGTTTTTCTTCTATATCTGAATTTTTAAAATTTTATTTTATTGATAACTGTCATAGGAAATTTCGATAATTTTGAAGGATGTATTGGAAAAAAATTGGAACATAAAGAAAGGAATAAAATAATCACTGTTAATATTTTGATAGATGTCTTCCCCTCTCCTCGTTCGTATTACTTACACATAGTTAAGATCATACTGTGCATGGAATTTTGTTTTGGGACTATAGCATGAGAATTTTGGGGGGGTGCAGAGGGAGACGGGGAGCGAGAGAATCTTAAGGAGGCTCCACCCCCTGTGTGTGAGCCAAACTGGGGGTTAGATCTCACGACCCTGAGATAGTGACCTGAGCTGAAATCAAGAGTCAGACGCTTAATCAACCGAGTCACCCAGGTGCCCCAACATGAGAATTTTTGACATGCAATTTTAGAAATTCTTCTGGAATATTAACCTTAACCATAGTTGCTTGAAACTCCATTTTATGGATATATTGGATATACCAAAATTTATTTGACCAATTCCTGTTCTTGGACATTAAGTAGTAAAAGATTTTTAATTCTTAATTTATGAAAAATGTCATGATGAATATCTTTTGTAGAATTATTTGAATGTTAAATAATTTTCTTGTAGTTAAAGGCATAATGCCAATTATGTGTGTAACAGTAGCAGGTTAAGAAATAATGCCAAATTAGTTTCCAGAAAGGATGTACTGGTTTTTACCAGCAGAGCATGGATTTAGATATGATGTTTGAAGACAGACTCCAAAGAAGCTTGATGGGACCTCCCCATTTGTTTTTTGGACCCAGTGACCACTCTGATGCTCAGTTCAGTGGGCCAAGATGGGGATGAAATTTGGTAAGAAGAATGGAAAGTCAGTTTATCTTGGTGTTGCAACTTAATGGATGGACAAAGATCTTCTTAGGTAAAACTGGGTTAGGATATAGATTTATCTTCCAACATTGAAGTTTCTCAAGAGTAAGAAGATGGCAGATCTGAGAACTGAACCATGAATAAGTTGGAATTCTACTTGGTACCTCCTTAGTGGGCATGAAAGAATCTTTGCTCTGCTCTCACTGTATTGTTTAAATATTCAAGGCAAATGCAAGAAACTGAATGTTATAATTTTCAAACTCTAATAAGTGTCATGGCACCAGGTGGCAGGTGGGCCTTGGCAGGAAAAGGCATGGTAGTGATATCAAAGTGAACATCTTAGAAGCAACATATTGCTTATATTTATAGAAAAAACAGAAATACAGGATTTTTAGAGAAATACGAAGATAGTGGAAATTCTTTGCTTTAAATGTTCTCTAGATAACTATGCTGACTGCCGATATATTAGTAATTAGAGTATGGTATTCCTAAAATGTCAAGTGGGTGATTCCACAGTTGGGTAGCTTTATATTTCCTTATCTTTTGCTTCTCTATTGTTTTTCTAAAACAGTATAATTAGCTCTGAAGGGAACCATGCAAAATGTACATGTATGTTGATACAGAGACAGTATGTGTTTTAAAGATCTATTTTATTTTATTTACTATAATCTAGTCACCTGATATGACATTGGCCTGGAGTTTCATCAATGATTTGAGAAGTCAACAGTAGTTTTGCAATGGTGCATTCATGTGTAAAATTCAAATGTATAGCTAACGATAAGTCCAAGTCTTGTCAAATCTCATACAGGAAAAAAAAAAACATTTTTAATGGGAATTATTAACTCCATTTTACACTGAAGATAGTGCTGACTGACTCTGGTGGCCTGTGTGAGTTACAGAACCATGATGATATATTATTTTTGATTTGTTAATATTAAAAAGTATTTAAATTCTACCTCCTCATCCATTGCTCCAAACTGAGTAGAAAAATCGTCCATTTTTCTATAAAATTATATAAGTTCAAATAACTAATCTGAATATTCTTAGTCATCCAGTTATCATTCTTTTACTTAGCCTACTTGCTGATTATCAGATGTCATACCTGGAAGGGTTAGGATGTATTTCGATGATGCCACACAGAAAATCTCTTTGAAAAATGAAGATCTTTCTAGATCATTTCATTACTAGCATCATCACCACTAAACAGGAGCTACTCGTTCCATCAACGACATAATCAGTGACATAAGATCTTTTTGTGTGCCAGTTGGCCCAGTGGCAAATCTTAGGGTAACAACATATCATTCAGAACTTTCAGGCACTGAAGAATGTATATCTCCCTCTCTAAAAATGTATAATGCAAATGATGTTTACTGTTAAACAGTACATATTGATAAAAGTAAAAGTAGTGTAAAATATTTATAGTAAATATAAACATTGCCCTGCAGGTAGTTAAGGTTTTATAAACTAAGAAAACGGTAAAAATCTATAAATGGTCGTGCTGAATCTCTAAGTAACCTTTAGCAGCTTAACTGTAACCCAAAATCTGTAGCAGCAAGAGGGATAATTATTTTAGAACTATGGGTACAAGAAATTCAGTTCTAATCCACTCCCAGGCAACACTCTGCTTGAAGGACTTAAGAACCGGGAAGGAAATATTCAAGTCCGTTCAAAACCACCTGCTGTACAAGAACATTAATCCTATGTTTTGTTCACTGTGGTATTTGTAGAAAAGAGCCTGGCACGTAGGGGTGCTCAATGAATATTTGTGGAGATAATTTAATTTTCGAAACAACATTTTTATTGGGAATTATTAACTCCATTTTGCAGATGAGGTAACAAAGACTCAGAAAAGATTATTATGTTGCCCAAGATCATAGAGCTAGTTAGTATGTTTGGAAGTAGGGTTCAAGACCAGTTCTGTTTCCAAACGCTAGGCTCTGTTTTCTACATCAGAATTGTATTCGTAAAAGATATAGTTAAGTAATCTTTGACTCAATAAACCTGTGGCAATGCATGACTGAAGATCACTTACGTTGTCACTCAATTGACCAGAACTATTTTTTGCTTGAGCCTCAAAATAAACAAAGAGGCCTTCACTGTAAAAAAAAAAAAAAAAAAAAAAAAAAAGTATTTTGCCAAATGTGTTCTTTCCTGTGGCATATAAGCATTCTGAATAATAATAAAATCAGCTGGCGTAAAGTCAGGACTTCTCAGCGGTGCACTGATAAAGATGACTAGAGGCAGTTCTTCTAGCTTTTGGCTCAGAGGAGGTCAAGGTGTAACTTTCTTGGTCATCCTGCATCGGGGTTCATCTGGCAGCTGCCTTTGTCATGTCACCTAAACTCCACCCCAACGAGATCAAAGTCACAGACCCGAAGTGCATGAGCTGGGAAGTCGATGCCACATCTACCTCAAGCCCCAACACTGGACCTTGGGTCTGTCTCCCAAACAAGTTGATGACATGCAAGGCAATAGGTGACTGGAAGGGTCTGAACATGACAGTGAAACTGACCATTTGGAATAGACAGGCCCAGATTGGGTAGTACCTTCTGCCTCTGCCCTATCATCAAAGGCCCCCAGGAACCAGTCAGAGACAGAGAGAAGCAAAAGACCATCAAGTACAGTGAAAGTCTCCCTTTTGATGAAATGGTCAACATTGCCCGACAGATGCATTACCAATCTTTATAATCAGTGAGCTCTCTGGAGCCATTAAAGAGAACCTGGGGACTTCCCAGTTTGTGGGCTGCGATGTTGATGGCCGCCATCCTCATGACATCGTAGATGATATCAACAGTGGTACAGTGGAATGCCCAGCTACTTAAGAACCACAAAGGAAAATACTTCAATAAAAGATCATCTGACAACTAAAAAAAAAAAAAAAGGCATATTCAGGAATGATCTGCTTTTATTTCTCAAACACAAATACCTTTTATTTTATTATTATTATTTTTTAAGGATTTTATTTATTTATTTGAGAGTGAGAGAAAGAGAGAGAGCATGAGCAGAGGGGAGGAGCAGAGGGAGAAACAGACTCCCCGCTGAGCAGGAAACCTGACTTGAGGCTTGATCCCAGGACCTTGAGATCTTGACTTGAGCCAAACGCAGATGCTCAACTGACAGAGCCACCCAGGTGCCCCCACAAATACCTTTTAAAGTTTCCTCAGGTGTAGATACACTTTGAATGAGTAAAGAAAGAGATAAAGTCTGGTTGCCGGAGGGGGCTCTTAAGAATTGGTTTGGACTGTTTTCTGCAGTGCATTGTCAATAGAGCAATTGCCCGCAGTGGAGTTTCTGAGGTTCTACGGTTTGTTTGTAAGTGCTAAGTAAGATGAAAGGTTGATAGCCCAAGGAATAAACCTTTGATTTAATCTATCAACTCTGCCCTGGAAAGCACTGGTCTAAAATATAAGCAATTCTCCTATCCCAAGCTCCAGTTTCCAGTGCTGCTAATTTTAATGAGACTGTGTTCAAAAAATTGCATCCAAAAAGGGAAGCCCAAATACAGCTTGGGTTTTGGCATCCTTTGTGGTTTTTCTGAATGAGGTTCAGGTGGGTTTCCTTTATGCGCAGTGATTACCACTATGAACTGACCAGCATCCCAAGGCAAAGGTCAGCCCGCGGACAATCCACCAGGTATTGTCACCTCTGCACAGAGACACTCAGCCTTGAGCAGAGGGCTAGATTCAAGGAGGAGCCCATAATTTAATTATGATGTGAAGGAAATGTAGGAGAGGCTCCAAGGCAGAATGCAG
>CM052886.1:19196588-19218202 GCA_028534135.1 Potos flavus
AAAAAGTATTCTTATTCAATTCAGATTAAAAAAATACATGTATTTAACGGGAGACTTAAAAGACTTATAAACTCTCATAAATAGAATATCACTTGATAGAAGACAATCACAAAAACAAATACAATGAAAACTAACTGATCTCAATAGATATTGGCTAGATATGTGAGCCTGATTGACGGCTCTGATTCTGAGGCCTGAGCTTGATGTGTTCAGTAGGGAGGTTAGTAAGCATTAGATGGGCATTAAAGACGTACCAGCATGAGATAGAGACTCCCCTAAACGGAATCAGAAGGATTGGAAGATAGTTGAAAGGGAATTACCTTTTGACTACTTGATTCAATATTGCTTAATGCCTGGTCCCCGTGCCACATAAATTATCTTATCTATCATCAGAGCTACACTGTTGATGCACTGGAATAGAGATTACCCGTGAGTTGTAGTTCTACCTTTTAAGTGATAAACTATTTGATTTATGAACAGATGTTCTTTTGCCAGGAAAATGGAGAGAAGATGAGTAGGAAGTTGAGGTATTGATGGAAGAATTTAAGGGTATTTAACAGGATTAAAGAAATGGATTTACAAAGCATGAGGAGGATCTGGACACGCTCCTAGGAAAGACATTTTGATTATCTGTGATGGCCATCAGTGGCCTACACCGAAAGGGGAGTCTTAGAATAAACTTTGCTGGGGAATACATAGAAGGATAGAACGATGCTGTGTGATGGCATGAATTCAGGCCAGCAGAATGAATGAATTAGGAACTTGCTCAAGATGATTTTAGAGCTCTAGAATCTAGAACACTGTTTTTGTACAATACAAAAAACAATAAACAAGATCTGAAGAGTGTGTTCAACTGCCATTTCTCAGGTCTTCCTCCTTCTCTCCAAATAGTTTTTAATAGGAGAGTACAGGTCCCATACCACGTGAACCCCAGACAAAAATCATTTCTTCTTTGGAGACAAAACTGGCTTCTGAATGTGAGGTATGACCTGCCAGCCCCTGCTCAGCTGGATAATAAGAAACCTGGTGGCCCCATGTCCCACTCTGTGCATCTGGGGGACACAGGCAGAACTCTGGGTGCGTTCTCAAAGTAATGTGTACATCAAATCACCAGGTAACCTTCTTAAAAGTGAGATTGCTGGGCCTTGCTTCCAGGGTGCGTGGTGTGCTGGATTGGAGTAGACTCACAGCGATCCCCATGGAGGTGAACCACAGTTTTTGTCTTTGAGTTTGTCAGGATATCTGGGGTTTCTTATGTGTGCGTGTGCATAGGGGTCACCATGCACCTGCATTCTTGGGGTGACCCAGGCTGCAGGCAGGACTGGAGAAATGACCAGACCTTCCTGGCAGGATGGGGTAAGGGAGAGTCCCTAAGGTGTCTCAACAATTTACAGGTCTATCACAAATAAAAATATCATGGAAAACTGCTCTAAGATACAGGAAGTTGTCCATTCTGTATTGTAACTTCAATATTTTGTTTGCTCCCCCCCACACACCTGTAGATTAAACGGGGGATAGCAAAAGTGAGAAATCTTATTCTGTAATAAAGCAAGAAGGAATTTCCGCATTTGAAGATAAAGCCCCTCGTATTAGCAACATGATCTAAAATGTAAGAAAAGGTGACATCGGAGATGACTGGCAAAAATCACAAAACGCCAACTGCTCCAAACTTTGCAAAGCCTTTGGGCTCTTCAAATAAGTCAAACATTCGAGGAACCCAGGCAGAAGCAGGGCTGGGTGGGGCCATGCCCAGAGCTAGGTGATCTTCCCCTGGGGCGACGGTTACTCCAGAGTTGGTAGAGGGGAGGAGGTGCCCATGACGTCCCAGGCACCAAGGAAACAAAGTTGATGCAGGCTCTAAGACACCTCAATTTTTAACTCAGGAAACCTGCCCATGTATTTTATCTCTGCCACCAGAAATGGACTTGATTAATTTTACTAATTGGTCAGCTCGACATTTGTCTTCCTCCCTCACTCTCTTCCACAGCAGAGAGATTTTAGCGTGTTGCTGTCTTGACCACAGTAGTTTCCAGTTCTCCACAAGTCTGATGGCGCCTTCCCTTGGCATAAGTTTCCCGCTCCTGAGGTCTGAGGTCTTAGTGGGGCTATGCCACAATATGGACAATAATGACATAGAACCTTTCCAGAAACTGCCGGAGCTTTTACGATTGTGCTGTGGTGGTGGATGGCTGTTCCTGCTGGCTTACATGGGCATCTCAGAAAACGTAACTGATGAATCACGGACCACCATACCAAAAACTAAGGATGTACTATATGTTGGCCAATTGAATTTAAATAATAATAATAAAAAAAGAATCAGGTTAAAATGTGACCGAGGGTCAGAAACTTAGATTCAGAAGGAACCAATATTTATTGAATGCAGTATGTTCCGGGCACTTCCAAAACTCTTCAGGAGCTCAGTATCCAATGTGGGACTCACCCAGTCCTCACATTAGCTCCAACCACCATTAGGATATGGTTCTAATAATTAAGCCAAATAAACAAAATAGTGCCACGCCTTATACCAAGACAGGCATATCTTTGCAATTAAGAGCAAATAGTGCATCACAGAAACAATTACAGTGGGACAGTGGCACATTTTACTGGGCTATTATTTTTGCATTTAAAAAACATTTTTAAGATGACTTGAGGCCGGTTACTCTCTCTTGCTGAGTCTTCCTAAGGAAGAGACCCACAAGGTGCTAAAGGTCTGTGACATGGTTAGGGAGCTTCAGGGCAGAGTCAGCAGCCAGTGGTCCACCAAAAAGAATTCTTTTCAGGAATGTGATGCCAGAGATGACCCATGCTGTACCTTAAATCGTAACAGCAACTCGAAAGTGACCTATATTCACTTCTTCCATGAACACTGCACAATGAGTGTCTGCAGTTCCCACAGAATAGCACCTCTAATTACTGTCCTCAGACCGTCAAACAGGCACAGTATGAGATCCTCGCAGGCCTGCAGACCTGTGATGGTATGATGGCCCGGGGGATCTGGTCTGCTTGGGGTCGAGGGGCACAGCAAAACTTCACCTGGCAAGAGACATTCGAACTGGGTCTGCAAGTGTGACTAGGGCTTTAAGGAAGACGTTCATTCACAGAGCCAAAAAGTGTGTGAAGGCACAGCATACATCACTGAGAGGTCTGTCACCTCCGTAGGACATGAAGGAGAACGAGTTCGGTTCAGACATGCCAGGTAGGCATAATGCAAATCATGGAGGGCTTTATATGGACTTTGTCCTGTAGGAGCAGAGATACCTCTAGAGGCTTTTAGACCCTTTGCATGGAGTTTGATGTAGATGACGTAGGAGAAATGCACTTGGATATTAACGGCAGAAAGACAAGCTGGAGGCAGGGTGGAGGGTGGATTGGTGAGAGGTGAGAGTTCTCGACCAACCCACCCCCTCTCCTTCTAGTCTTCTATCCTTGCTTTTTCTCATGGAATAGACTCCATTCTCTCCCTGACTTCCTTCTAGAGCTTCCTCAGCCTGCTTTCTCCACTACTTCTCTGTAGCCTCCCCCCTACAGGTCCCCCTTCTACTCTTTTCTCTCTCACTTCAGTAAGTTCCATGATGCTGAAGACAACAGAGGGAGGGATGCCTGGGTGGCTCAGTTGGTTAAGCGGCTGCCTTCAGCTCAGGTCATGATCCCAGGATCCTGGGATCGAGTCCCACATCGGGCTCCTTGCTCGGCAGGAAGCCTGCTTCTCCCTCTGCCTCTGCTTGCCACTCTGCCTGCTTGTGCTCTCTCTCTCTCTGACGAATAAATAAATAAAAAATCTTAAAAAAAAAAAAAAAGACAACAGAAGGAAAAGAACAAAAAGAAAGCCAGTCTTTAATTTCCCCAAATACATATTTGACACATAAACACATAAACATGATTTCTTTCATCTCTCTGTTTTGTGTTGCTTTGCCTATATCGATTTGTGTGCATAAATACTGAATACACAGCCACTGAATACTCAGTAATTTGCTGAGCTCCTAGTATATGCTCACTTTTATGCTAGACAGTGTCCCCCAGTGTTGTGTATAGTTCTCACAGCAACTGTGAAGCAATGGTTATTTTCACCTCATTTTATAAACAAGGAAATGGAAGAAGAGAAGGATGAACCTGTCAGAGGTCATGCAGATCTACTAAACTGTGCAGCCAGCATGAGACCTCAGATCTACCTGATTCCAAAACCCAAGCTTTTATGGAGTGACACACACTGCTTCTCAGGCTTGTTTGTTTGTTCTTTCATTCAATACATACGTATGGTACTCCTACTATGTGCACTCAGGAATCCAGGTACTTAAAATATACCTCAGAATAGAGAAGATTCTTGGACCCCATAGATAACAGTTCTTGGAAATGCATTTCTATTAGGCTCATAGAGATGTCCATTGACAGTGAATGGGTAAAGAAGATGTGGTGTATATATATATATATACAAAGGAGTATTACTCAGTCATCAGAAAGGATGAAACCTTACCATTTGCAACAACATGGATGGAACTGGAGGGTATCATGCTAAGCGAAATAAGTCAGTCAGAGAAAGATAATTATCATATGGTTTTACTCACATGTGGAATTTAAGAAATGAAACAAGATCATAGGGGAGGGGAGGGAAAAGTAAAATAAGACAAAATCAGAGAGGGAGATAAGCCATGAGTGACTCGGAACTGTAGGAAACAAACTAAAGTTTGGTAGAGGGGAGGTGGGTGGGGCGATGGGGCAACTAGGTGATGGGCACATGATGTGATGAGCACTGGGTGTTATATGCAACTGATGAATCACTGAACTTTACATCTGAAACTAATGATTCACTATATGTTAATTAATTGAATTTAAATAAATAAGATTAAAAAATTAGGCTTATACAGATTTGAAGTCTCTCACCTCAGAAAAGGCCAAATTCATTAGGGTTGCATGAGGATTATATGAAATCCTATAGTAAAAGTGGCTTGCGTGGTATATGCAAAAAATAATTGAAGTTATTTTGTGAGATCTCCCACTTCAGACATGTTGCCAAATAATACCGTCTAACATTTACTAAATGCCAGGAACTGTAGTAAGTACTTAACATGGATTAAAGCTCATTTATATCTCACAAATATCTTTTGAGGCATATATTATTATCACTCCTATTTTACAAAAACTGAGGCCCACAGAGGTTAAGAAAGTTGCTCAAGGTTGTCAACTGGAAGGTGGTGGATTTGGGATTAAACTTGGGCTGTTTGGCTCTGGAGCCACCCTTTTAACCAGGATGCTATATTGTCTCTGGAGCAGAAGACCCAAGGACAGGGGAATAGCTAGTGGAAGAACTGGTATCAGAGAAGGGTACCTGTTGGTTTTATGGCTGTTTCTGAGAGAAGGAACCTGCCTCCTCTCAACCACCCACTCACCTTGGGAAGATCTCAGGGGCTGAGAGTTAATGGGTCTACATTCAAGTTTATAAGGAAGACTATCGGATCAGACTTTTTGCTCATGGTTGGGGGTAAATCCCATGCGTACTGAGGGCCTCAGCTAGCCCGAGGGGCAGGGGTGAGAATAACCTCAATCCACTGACACAGAAAGACACTCTCTTTCTGGGATGCTATTCATGCTACCATTTTGCCTTGTCTTTGGCCAACCCTCCTTAAAGTGTTTTGAAGTTTGGAAGAACACTCTAGGGGGTGGGTTGAGGGGTGATGGAAAGGAGAGCCATGTGAGATGTGGTACAGGGAGAAAGCCGGGGAAACGTAATTGGGTGTTTCTGTAGTCAGTAAAACCTAAAACCTTCTTAAGGATCAAGATGCACTGACAAGTTTAGGGAGCAGGTATAGAAAACAAAACCCACTGTTAGGAGCACTCTGAAATTAAAAAAGAAACTTCAAAAATAAGAAACTAGGATTTTAGTGTTATTTGCATGCTTCTCAAAAATTATTCTGAGCTCAGCAGAATCCACTTATCCGTATATATCAGCAACCTCCACTGTAAGGGTATTTCTCTAAAAACACAATTCTGACCATTTGGTTCCCTTCTTAAAACATCCTCATGATCTTCAGAACAAAGTCCAGGTTTCTCAGCCTTGCCTTCAAAGGCTTGTACTTTTGGATTTAATCTATTTTTCTAGATTAACCTCAGACTATTCTGTAGTAGTAACTTTCACCGTTTCCCCCAAAGGCCTCATGGGTTCATGCCTTTGCTTGTGTTCTTCTTTCTGAGTGTAACCCCCTGATGTTTGGGACCTTCTCTGTAGTATATACTTAAGACAGGGTCATTTTCTGCTTACCAAAGAATCACCCCTCATGGTTCTCTGCACCTCCCAGTTAGGTGGGGCCATTGTGACTAGTTCTGCTCAAAGAACTATTATTCTATTATTAAAAGAAGTGATGTGGATACTTCTAGGCCAATGCATTTCCAAGCTTGGATGGAATACATAATATAATACATTAATATACCACATGATGCTATAGTTAACATGAAGGAAGGAGACCCCAATGCAGTGGGAACAGTTCTTTCGGGAGAAGGAACAGAACTTACTGGTCATTGTATTCTCAGCTCCCTGTACTGCACAGCAAACTTAATAGGGTCTCAGTAAACTTGTGTTCAAGGACCATAACAGTATGACTTTCTCTTAAGTAAACCCTATTTTTCCATTAGTTTTATTATTTTAAAACCCAGCAATTTAAGAGGAATAAAAAATAAGTTCCTGGATGCAATACATAAGTAAATTTAAAAAAATACATTCATCTTGAAAGCACAAAAACTGTAATTTTCTATTACAGAAAAAGGGGGCTTCTTTGCCCCAAACCATATTCATATGGGATGAAATCACTAAATTAAAGCTGCATATCCACAAAATATATAAGTTATTAATTTTTTGAAGTGGGAAACAGTAACATATTTTCACTGACCTTCATAATCTCATCACACTCTTCTATCAGAGTGTACAAGCAGATTTCAGAACCTTCTTTTTTTAAAATCTAAATTCAATTAATTAACATATAATGTATTATTAGTTTCAGTCATAGAGGTCAGTGATTCATCAGTCTTATATAACACCCAGTGCTCATTACATCACATGCCCTTCTTAATGTCCATCACCCAGTTACCCCATCCCTCCACACATCTCCCCTCCAGCAACCCTCAGTTTGTTTCCTAGAGTTAAAGGTCTCTTATGGTTTGTCTCCCTCTCTGATTTCATCTTGTTTTATTTTTTCCTCTCTTCCCCTATGATTCTCTGTTTTGTTTCTTAAATTCCACATGTGAGTGAGATCATATGATAATTGTCTTTCTCTGACTGACTTATTTTGCTTAGCATAATAACCTCTAGTTCCATCCATGTCATTGCAAATGGCAAGATTTTGTTTTTTTGATGGCTGAGAAGTATTCTGTTGTATATATACACCACATCTTCTTTATCCATTCATCTGTTGATGGACATCTGGGCTTTTTCTGTATTTGTCCACAATGGACATTGCTGCTATAAATATTGGGGTGCAGGTGCCCCTTCAGATCACTATTTTTGTATCTTTGGGGTAAATACACAGTAGTCCAATTGCTGTGTCATAGGGTAGCTCTATTTTCAACTTTTTGAGGAACCTCCAAACTGTTTTCCAGAGGGGCTACACCAGCTTGCATTCCCACCAGTAGTGTAAGAGGGTTCCTTTTTCTCTGCATCCTCATCAACATCTGTTATTTCCTGACTTCTTAATTTTAGCCATTGAGCCTGGTATGAGGTGTTATCTCATTGTGGTTTTGGTTTGTATTTCCCTGATGCTGAGTGATGTTGAGCATTTCTTCATGTGTCTGTTGGCCATTTGTAGGTCTTCTTTGGAGAAATGTCTTCGTGTTTCCAGCCCATTTCTTGATTGGATTATTTGTTCTTTGGGTGTTGAGTTTGATAAGTTCTTAATAGATTTGGATACTAGCCCTTTATCTGTTATGTCATTTGCAAATATCTTCTCCCATTTTGTCAGCTGTCTTTTGGTTTTATCGATCATTTCTTTTGTTTTGCAAAGGCTTTTTATCCTGAGGAAGTCCCAGTAGTCCATTGTTGCCTTTGTTTCCTTTGCCTTTGGAGACGTGTCTAGCAAGAAGTTGCTGGGGCCGAGGTCACAGAGATTGATGCCTGTGTTCTCTAGGATTTTCATGGATTCCTGTCTCACATTTAGGTCTTTTATCAGTTTTGAGTCTATGTTTGTGTATGGTATAAAAAAATGGTCCAGTTTCATTCTTCTGCATGTGAATATCCAATTTTCCCAACACCATTTGTTGAAGAGACTGTCTTTTTACACTGGATATTTTTTCCTGCTTTGTCAAAGATAAGCTGACCATAGAGTTGAAGGTCCATTTCTGGGTTCTCTATTCCATTCCATTGATCTATGTATCTGTTTTTGTGCCAGTACCATACTGTCTTGATGATTACAGCTATGTAATAGAGCTTGAGGTCTGGCATTGTGATATCACCAGCTTTGGTTTTCTTTTTCAACATTCCCTTGGCTATTCAGGGTCTTTTCTGGTTCTTTTTTTTTTTTTTTTTAGATTTTATTTATTTATTTGACAGAGAAAGAGATCACAAGTAGGCAGAGAGGCAGGCAGAGAGAGGGGGAAGCGGGCTCCCTGCTCAGCAGGGAGCCCAATGCGGGGCTCGATCCCGGGACTCTGGGACCATGACCTGAGCCGAAGGCAGAGGCTTTATCCCACTGAGCCACCCAGGTGCCCCTCTTTTCTGGCTCTATACAAATTTAAGGATTATTTGTTCCAGCTCTGTGAAAAAACTTGATGGTATTTTGATAGGGATTGCTTTGAATGTATAGATTAGGTATCATAGACATTTAAATAATATTTGTTCTCCAATCCATGAGCATGGAAAGTTTTTCCATTTCTTTGTGTCTTCCTCAATTTCTTTCATAAGTGTCCTGTAGTTTTAGAGTACAGATCTTTTGTCTCTTTGGTTTGGTTTATTCCTAGGTATCATATGGTTTTTGTTGTAATTGTAAATAGGACTGATTCCTTAATTTCTCTTTCTTCTGTCTGTTAGTGTATAGAAATGCAACTGATTTCTATGTATTGATTTTATAGTCTGCCACTTTGCCGAATTCCTGTATAAGTTTTAGCAATTTAGGGGTGGAGTCTTTTGGGTTTTCCACATAGAGTATCATGTCATCTGTGAAGAGTGAGAGTTTGACTTCTTCTTTGCCAATTTGGGTGACTCTTACTTCTTTTTGTTGTCTGATTGCTGAGGGTAGGACTTCTAGTACTATGTTAAACAGCAGTGGTGATAATTGACATGTTTCTAACCTTAAGGGGAAAAGCTCTCAGTTTTTTCCTTGAGAATGATATTTGCTGTGGGTTTTTCGTATATGGCTTTTATGATATTGAGGTATGTTCCCCCCTACCCCTACACTGTGAAGGGTTTTAATCAAGAAAGGTTGCTACACTTTGTCAAGTGCTTTTTCTGCGTCTATTGAGAGGATCATATGCTTCTTGTCCTTTCCTAAAGAACCTTCTTCACTGAGTCTCCAAACACAATGATTCCAAGTGGTTTTAATTTACCCTTGTTTATGATAAGATAAATGTTATTCTGATTGATTGGCAAATGTCTACCAGCAGCAATAAGAGCAATTATATTTGACATGAAAACATTATAAAATCTATAACCCAAACCTTTGAAGGCTGATTTGAAATGTCACATTTGACTTATGAGAAACAGTTATAATCCTGCTTCATGCAAAAAGCATTACGGTTAATGCTGGAGCAAAGTACTGTTGCCAAGCATGTGCTGGCATAATTAATCAGGGATATTTCAGAAACGAATCGTCTCCAAGAGGTTATTGATTTACTGTCACGACACATTTTCCTTACGGCGGCAATGGCGCTCCAGAGCTAGGATGCCCTGGCATGCATGTTTCAGTGACTAAGCCTTGATCTGTCCTCCTGGATGCCTGCCATCCTGCACTGACATCTGCAAACGCTCACATTTGACAGCTTCATGCCTGAGCGTGGTGGCTTCCAAGTTGATTAGGATGAGTTCAGAGGGGTTTTGGACCAGTCTGAGTGTAATCGAAAGCAGAGAACTGTGAGTCTCCAGAGAAAGACATGTACATAGTAAATGGCAACATGTTAATAGAGAATGTGCATGCACATACACATGCATGCAAGCGCACATATGCAAATACATCCGTGCATACACACATGTGTAAACACACCCACACACACATGTGTACACACACAAACATAGCATGCACATAGCATACTTAAGGAATGGCATAGATTTCAATTTTAATATTGAAGCTTATCTCTATTATCTTTTAAACTAAATTCAAGTCTTAAAGAAACATTATTTTGAACGTAGACAAAGCAGCTATACCTTAGCTCTTTTTCACAATGATTCTATGATCAGAAGAAGCCTTCACAGCTCAGAGTATTCCAATGTTCTCCCAAAGACTACAGGGAAAAGTCAAGGGAGAAAGTAACAATTTAGCTCACAGCTCAAAACTTTTCTTTGTAGCCTCTTAATTTGGTTTTGGAAACAGAAAAGGACACACTTTTTCTACACCAAGTAATGTTGATGGTTATAGAAGTATAGATGGACCCACAGTAGATACTGGGTGGAGAGAGGCCTCTAGGAAATGGATAACATCTCTGCTACCTTGAACACAGTGCATCAAGTTCAATGTCCCTTCTAGGTCGTTTTGCAAGCCATATTTTCCTGTATATTTTATGTCCTGCTTTGGCTGCATTGCTGATTTTATGGCCAACACTGAATATGGATGAATGGGGACTCTAGCAGCTGCATAAGCTCTTCTCTCTATGGGGAGGTGATGAGAAGAAGAGCCAGGAAGCCATTCACCATTAGCGGGCTATATGACTTCAAGCTAACTGGAGCCCTTCTGGACCCCAGGCTCCTCATCTGGAAGAGTCTGCAGCAGTTGACAGCAGGGATCCTAAGTCCTGAGAATTTGTGTCTGCATCGTTGATTATACGCTTCTGCATCCAGTGTTTATATCGGCCCTTCCTTCCTCCCTCCCCGTAAACTTTCATCTTAACTATAACACATATGGTGCACAAATAGTAAGTGTCCGGGGGATGTGTGTTCACAAAGTGAACTCACTCCCATAACCAGCACCTATATCAAAAAGCCTCCATCATATCCCCTCTTATCACAACTAATCTCCCCTCGAGGTGACCACTACTCTGACTTTGAACACCAAAGTAGTTATGTTTCATTTTAAAATTTATATGGATGCAATACAGTATGTATTTTATTTTATCTTTTTTTTTTTGGTGCCTGGCTGGTTTTGCTCAATATGACATTGATGAGATTCATCCATGTTGAGGCTTAGAGTTGTGGGTTTCCATTCTTGCTGCTGTATAGTTCTCCACTGTGTAAATACAACATAATTTATTCATTTATTCTACTGTTGATGACACTGTGGCTTCTTTGCAGTTTGATCCATTTAGAAAACAGGCTGCTATGAACATTCTTATGTGTTCTTCTCTTGGTGAACACATGTTTGCATTTTTCTTGGCCGTACACTGAGGAGAGGAGTTGTAGGATGTACAATGCCAGAGAGTTCTCCAAGGTGATTGTACCAACTTACATTCCCGTCAGCGGTATAAAGAATTCCACGTGTTCCACATCCTTGTCGGCCTTCATGCTGTCTGTCTTTTTCACTTCCGTTTTTCTCATGCTTGCTCTTTAAATGACAGCATTGCACTCCTAACTGCCATCACCTTTGGTCCCAGGGGACCCAGACTGTCACAGTGTTGTGGGTCAGGTTCCCTGTGGAGCAGATTCTGCGTTAGAAACCAGCACGCAGAAAGTTCATTGGGGAGTTTCTGAGCACCAGCACCTGTCAGGGGAGAAGAAGGAAGAGCCACGCAGCAGAGGGAGGAGGGAGCCTGGGATGCGGTCTCAGCGTGGCTGACCCACCGTGAGCTCAGAAGCCGGCCCTGCCCTTCAGAGCTCCCTCCAACTGGAGTAGGTGGGCCAGGTCTTTATACCCTCACAGACCAGTTACGGGGTGCAGGCCTCCACAGGGAAGAGAACTGACCTCTATCAAGACAGCTCTCCTCAGGGTAGGGTGGTTCCAGAAGAGGACATCAGGAAGCACTGACGAGGGCAGCACTCTCAGCTGCTGGTGAATTAAGTCCCTTGTCCCAAAGGGGGCCTGGGTGGCACATCGCCGCCTCCTCTGAACGTGGATGGTCTTTGTTCAAGTCCTATTTGCCGGGCCATTCCATGTCTTGGCCATAGGGTCGGGAGTGCAGCTAGTGAAACTTCTATTTGTGAAATTCATCGAGGGAATATCTACCACAACGAGAGCCTGACAGCTCACAGCTGCACTGCCAGCCTGTGAATGAGCTGACATTGGCATTGAGGCGAACTTTGCATTTTTAGGAGGCAAGAAGCTGGTCAGTATATGGTAAAATCCCTCCCTACCCCTTCATCTGGGGGCTATAAAGTCAGCTGTTGTAGTTTTACATATGGTCATGCATGACTAACCAGCCTCCCTGACATGCAAGTGGGTTTCTTATTAACTAGGGTACAGTTGGCACTTCATGCTCTTTACAACTTGTTATCAATTTGTAGCTATTTAGCAATTTATTTAGCTGAATAAGGCATAGGCTAGACAGTCTAGTTTTGGTGACCATGGATTTGAGATTCTAGGAATCAGGCCAGTCATTCTCTTGTGAGACGGTGTATACGGGAGGGGGTTTCTGGAGGCAGAAATAGGCTTCAGGCTCCAGATCTAGATCTTAACAAAGTGACTTTTGGTTTTATTTTTCTTTATGGCCTATGGTTTGTTATTTGCACCCACAAACCAGTATTTTAAACAACTTTATTTTCCAAACCATATATATCATCTCGTAATCCTCCCCACTTTAATAAAATTAATCAAAGACATACATTTTGGCCAGCTTCGGATCAGTATGAGATCAACAGTATTACTACACAGCTCACAGAGTTCAGCCAAATCAAAGAAATCTGACATTTTCATTAGCCTCTGCAGCCTAATCAAGGGCAGAGATACATTTTTGTAAGCTTAAACACAGCTCATGGGTTGTTCCCCACACCTATTTTTCCTGACCCCTGGGAGTCAGGTCTCCACTGTGCAGATATCTTGGGTAAGCAGAAAAAACCCCAGTGTACATGGTGATGACTGAAATTTGTGTCTCTTTACAGGAGACCTCCTCATTCGTGATAGTGGACCTTCAAGGGCTGTTCATCGGCTTTTGTCTTTAGATAGACGGCCCCCCTGCTCCAGCTAGCGTAACTTCCTGACTCAATATTCCTCTTTCTCTGATAGTCATGGATCAAAACTTTATGGGAGCTCCTAAAGAAGGGAGTAGGATGAGAGTAGAGCTCACTCAGAGGCTTGAGAATCCTCACTCTCAAGAATCAGAGAGGATGAAGGAGAAAGGACAGGAGAAAGATGATTCCACATTATAGAATGAGGAGCATTATGCGCTGTGTGAACTAGATAACAGCAGCCAGCTCTGGAATGCTGGGGCAAGGAATAAAGTGAGGTGAGGGTAGTACCAAAGCTGTGTGTTGTGCTCTACGAGGATAGGCACCTTAGGGGTTATGAAAGTGGAATATGCTGGAAGCGTAAATTGATTCAATAACTCTTTTGCTAAATTTATGAATATGACCAAGAATAAAAGATTAGTAGGGAAAGCCAGGGTGCGTTAAGAATATCAAGCGTCCTTATAGTTAAGGAAACTCAAATAAATCCTTCTCCAATGTGGAGGAGGGCCCCTTCCTCTGGCCTTAACTGGTCTGGGGTCTCATCCACTATGGTGATGGCTTCAGTCTAGAAGAAACAAGGTGGCTTCCAGTATTTGAGCAGAGATGTTGGAATCCGTCAGATGCTTGAGCAGGAGATGGTTTACAAATGTAGATGAGGAACAGGAAAGGGGAGGAGAAGGAGGCGAGGGCCAGGTTGCTTCTCTGAGTCATGTGCATATTCTTTGGCTCTGCCTAAATTGGTCCTTGGTCATATTACTGTCTTTGATTGATTCTTGACAGATCATCTCAGGTGATTTCCGCCTAATACCTGCAGGGAATGGGCCCCAGCCTTATCCTTAAGTCCTTTTAATTCATCGGCTATGGAGCACTACAGCTAAGCAGGATTCTAAATCAGAGTAATGAAGAGAAACACCACTGAATGATATCTGGACGCCCCTGGAGTGCTAAGGGCTGAAGATGAAGCAAATGAAATACACATTGTAAGAAACTGACTTCACAGCCTTGCAGAGGCAGCCAGGAAGGAGCATGCGCACAGGGCTTTCAGACAGTAGGTATTTCGTACATCTTTGTGCAATGAGGGAGTGGGTGAGGGTTCTGCAGAAACACGGCAGACACTGAAGGCATGACCGGGTTACTTTCTGTCATTTTAAGTTCACAGGGAGGATGAGCCGATCCTTCCATAAGGGTCTCTCTCCCAAAGCTCTCTCCTCCCAGTGAGGTATATTGTGTTCAGCTCTTGCCAAACTTAAATTGCATCCATGTTAAAGAGGAAAAAAGGCTTTAGCACATTCCTTAGGGGAATGGAAACAATTTATTTTGTTTGTTTCTAATGGAGAGGGTTAGCTCCAAAATCTCACTGTGAGGTCTGAGAATCTGGGTTGAGGACCGCAAGGCAGCCAGAGGGAGCGGGAGAGGGAGAGAGGGAAAGAGAGAAAGGGGGGAGGGGGGGAGAGTCAGAAGGGGAGGGAGTGAGAGACCAGTCACTGAGACCTCATCAGGTGATTGAGATAGCAGAAGCAGCCAGGTATAAAGCCAACATATCAACTATAGTTCCTGGATTTAGGGCAGGAATACATACTTAGCTAAGTATTACATGAATTGATGCGCTTTCACAATATTTAGTTTTTCTTAAAAATGCTTGTTTTGTTTTAAAATTAAAACCTTCCTCTGCTGCTTAGCACAATCAAGTACAACCACGTATAATACCGTTTTGGGGGGTGGTGGTGGTGGTGGTGGTGGTTTCTGTTTGTTTTGTTTTCCTCCTTGATATTCACAAAATGGAACCGCCAAGCTTACAGTTCACCTCGCTTCAGAGGAGGGACGTTGAAGGCATAAATGCAAATGACCTGGGCAATAACAAGTAATGAGCTTTTGGAAAGACTCTGATTTCCCAACATGAACTGGATGATGAGAAACAGAAGCACGATTTCTCATCTGCTGGTGTCCCCGAAAGCTTATTTTGTAATATAATTTATTTCCAAAGGGTGGGCTTAGTCTCCTAACTAGAGTGGAGCATCGTCACTGCAAAGCTGCAAATGTCAGTATACAGCCTCAGGGTTAACACGGGCGGCATAAATAACAAGGAAAATGTATCCTTCTCAGAGTTCCCAAGCCTGTAATAAGACTGCTGGCGTTTCAGTGATCTACGGTCTCTTTTTATGTTCGGCAGAGAGCAGTATGCTTTGGGTCTTGGAGATATTGTTTGATTGCTTTACAGAAAACAATCAATAACACACAGGTAAAGTTTTCTGCAAGATACATAAATCCTAGCATGGGGAGACCAGCTGTTGTGAGATTCTGGATGGGTGCCAGTTTCCAACCGGGGAGTCTCAAGAAAATGATCCTGAATCTGGGGCTTTGTTTGGATTTCAATGGAACATAATCGGGCGACATCTGGTCCCCCACCTTGTGCTGGCTTGGCCACACTTCCTCCGCCGTGGCTCTGGGCACCTCCTGCAGAGCTTCCTGTGAGTGCCAAGGACCAGTGCCCTGCCTGTCACCAGCTGCCAATCAGTTTTTCACAGTGGGGGACAAAAAACGAACTTGGGGCCCTGAAGATTCCTGCTGAGAACGACTCATAAAAATGATCTTCAAATCCAATTTGGGTCCCGCTGCCTCACAAGTTACTGGACATGAGACAAAAAATAATTTTAAAACTAACTTTGGGGCGGCGGCGGAGGCGGGGGGAGCTAGCAGAAGGGAATCGGGAAAAGCATAGGAAATTGGCAGCAGTGTGGGGCACAAGGTAATGGAAATGTAGGGAAGGGGTGAGAGACCTAAATGAATAAGGGATAATAATAAACAAATTCATGGAAACACATGCACCCTTACTAATAAGCAGTGACATTCAAGTGAAAAACTATTTTCACATATTAAATTAGCAAGTCTTTCTTTTAAAATAAGGCTACTCCGTGTTGCAAGAAGGAGGTGAAAAATGCACCCTCCTGAATGTTGGACAAAGAATGCATGGCAACTGCTGTTTTGGACAGAAACTGACCCTATTATCAAGGGCCCTGAACCCTTTCCCAAAGACTGTAATTGAACTTCTGGGTCTACGCTAAAGAAATAATAATCAGCCTGAATAGAACAAATAAGCACAAGATAAAAACACACCCTTCCTCAGCTTAATGAACAAAGATATTTTCCCTAACCCTATTTACGACAGCAGAATAATTAAAAATTATCTTAACGATCTATAATGAGGGAAGAGTTTTTAAACTAAGATATATCCACTCCACAAAATACTACATAGCCCCTAAAAGATATCAAGAAAAATACTTACATTATCATAGTTAGATCAAAGAACATCAAAGACTACTTATATTATCATATGTAGTTTTAAAAATCTTGTTTTTGTTCCTAAAAGGAAGACATTATAACATTAACGATGACTTCCTTTGTCTGCAGGTCCATGAGTGACCATCTTTCTTGTTTCTACAGTTTTGTATTTTTTTCAAATGCTTTTTAATTTGTATGTATTACTTTATTATTAAAGATAACTTCATGAAAAATTTTAAAGAATGCACTAAAGAAAAGGTATATGGAATGTATGTAAGGAAAAATACTTGAATGTTTTTAAGAAAACACAGAAATATGAAGAAACAGGGCTCAGCTTACAGCAGAAGCTGAGGAACAGGAAACAGGGTGAAAAGGAGCACATTCCAGATATGAGAATTAAAACCGTGAAGAGAAGGGAGAAATATAAGTCAGTGATAAGAAAGGAAGAAAACCAGATAAAATCACAGGACACAGAAAATGAAAAGGAAGTGCCATGAAATGAAAGTTGTATCGCTGACTACTGGATCCCTGTGGCTTTGCTGGAGGACATTTAGAAATGCTTGGTCGCCGAAAAGCAGTGCTGGGACAAGGCCACGTGCCTTTACACACGGTGAAGTCAGAGACGACTGGACCCAGCAAAGGCAATGGACGAATCTGATTTCCCTTGTTCAGTGCCATGGCCAGGAGTTCTAGAGTTTTCGGCTTCAAGTTTTCAAGTCAGTCGGCTGGGACATAAGTGCCCCCAACACATATTCCTTATGGCTTTCGCCTGCCAGTGGATGGTCTCCTGCTTATCTCGGGTGGTCATCTGATGTATGATATCCGAGACTAGCTAATCAGATTTGTCAGTGGAGAAATGGAAAGGGGACAGGGGGCAATAATCAAGTATATTGAAAATTGCTGAAAAATTGATAATGTGTAGGCAGAAAAGTGTACTTTGCATGAGTCTCGTGTGGTCCGTTAATGAGTGTCTGTCTCTGGCCCTCTGGCAAACTCCAGGGGAAAGCATAATTGTTACATGTTTTTCTAAGATCTTCCACTTGCTAGATTGTAAAGCGTTTTTTTTTTTTTAAATGAATCTTCGATTTTAGTTCTGTTTCATGTATATTGGCTGCCTCTATCTTTCCCTAATCCTGCCTAAAATCCCTTCCTTCATTCTAGAAACCCTTGAGAATCCCTACTTCTTAAAACCCATATATGATCAAGTAGTAAGTTAATGGGATTTCTGGCAGCAAGTTCCTTCATCTGAAGGCCACAGCTTCCCAGAACTTCCTTATTTTCTCTGCCTCTGCTTCCCTTTGGCTCTGAAGCTTCACGTACAGTAAGATAAAAGAGGGCAGTTCTTGTTTTCCAGCGTCACCGTAAAATCAGGCTGTCCTGTACGGTAGAGTTTTTCCCACAGTAAATAATTCTTCCTACCTCTCGCTTGTGGATGGAGCCTTCAATTTCCTAGAGAAAAAGTATCCTGGCTATGATGTCACCCTGTTTTAACAACATGAAGTATTTAATATTTCCAGTGCTACTCGGATTATATAAACCCATTTACCTTCCCCTGGTACAGTTTAAATTGCAAGTAGATTTAATATAGAGATGTTTTTTGCTAAGCCATATTATGAAAACACTTCCTCTTGCAAATTCTCCCATTGCGTTCTGTTGTTCATTTCCCTGCCACATCCATGGCTGGGCTGAAGCAAGTGTGGAAAGCCTCTTAGCAGCAGTACCTTGAATGTGTCATCCAAGTCTCTTTTTCAACAGTGGGATGGGTTAGATACTCTCTCTCACTCATAACTCATGTGTTTGCTGAAAGATAATTGCTGAGAGAGACTGACCATAAACTAACCATTTGCTTTTTCCAGAGTCTGAGGATTACCAGCCAATTTAAATTTACTGCACTAACATCAAGGAAGGAAAAGAAATTCAAGAAGTTCCTTAAGTCACTGCAAGGTTAGAGTTGTTTGCTTAGCTCATTGCTCTCATTGGAGGTGTCCCTAACTAGATTTCTCTTTTTCACCGGAGGCAATGGCAACTCTAAGTGAGTGAGGGATCCTCTAACTTTTCATTTCTGTCCACTCAACCCACTGTGGGGTTAGTTTGGAGGTGATTCTATTTCTCCAGGTGCATTGGAACACTTTAGACTCCAGCATTTGAAACATTTTTATATGGAGGAAAAGTGTTACCATTTATATGTGTTATTGTAATAGCTTTATACTTCTCGCCTGTAGATTCTGACATTTAACCAAAGCTACTCATCTTGCCTGCTTAGGTCAAGGCCAATATTCACACGCCACCCCCAAATCCAGCTTTGCCAGGTTTGCAAGTCACCAACACCAAAGAGCAACCAATACTTTCTTCCTTCCGCAGTCCTCTGGAACATCAGCTGTGTGTGGGTTACAATGAGGCTCCCAGGTCATCTCCCGGCTGTTTGCTTGTGTTTGAAACTCTGGGACTCTCATTTTTAATTTTCTTCCCTTTCCCTTTAGCTAAAGAGCTGAAGCCAAAGAGAAAGCCATGCTTTTTTTGTTTGTTAATTTTAATGAGCAAAAGAATGAGGCCAACTGTGGGCTTTCTCTATGCAAAATGTACTGATCAATGAATAAGGAGCTTTTGCAGGTGTGAGATGAGAAGCAACTGGTTAAGGGAAGGGCTCTGAAGTTGGAGGAGGGTGGCATTCTAGCTTTGTACTTACTAGCTTTGGGGCAGAGAGTCAGCTTATTTAAGCCTCAGTTTACACATCTATAAAATGAGATTAAAAAGAATAACTCACTAATGGTATTCAGAAATAAATCAGACAATGTATACGACACGTTCATCATAGTACCTGGTACAGAGTAAGTGGTCAGGAGATGTTTGTGTTGTCATTGTTTTATTGTCCCAGCTGTAATCTTTCCTTGATTCTTGCTTGTGACCACAGTACCCTAGAGGGTTTTGAGTGAACTTGAAATAGAGTGGCCTTAAGGGGCCCATATAGGGAATCTATGATCATGGGTGGATGAATGAAAGAATGAATAGATGGATGAAGTTTACTGGCTCTTAAAGAAAATCAGACGATAGTAGTAAATTCCAACTACTTAATAAACACTGAGTCCAGCTATGTGTATTTGGAGTTGGGGAGGGGTGTCTGTAAGAGCAGAATACTCTTACTGTCTTTCTTTACCCCCTTCTCCAATATGACTCTGGCCCACATACTCTACAGAAATGGTTCAGTTGGCCTCCAGGCCACTATATCCGAATCTTAGTGTACTGAATTTTTTAGGCAGTTAATATGCAGTATGTTTAAAGCTAAATTCATCGCCGGCCGCCTTTTCACATTATTGTTCTAGGGTTCCCTATCCATTATCCAAACAAGTGCTCAGATAAGACACTGAGAGTCATTTTGACTTCTTCCCTTCAGATTTCTGTTGGTAAAACTGGATAGGAAACGCTGGGAACAGACCAGGGTCTTTTCTGGGGGGTTTACATTCCTAACTTTGGCTATGACCATTAGACATGAGGAAGCCTTATGATGATCAAGTACCTGTAAGTCTGCAGCTTGGAAAGAAGCTTTAGCTACATGGTAAATGAAGCCTTGGGTGTAGATAAGCTCACTGAGGAGAAAAGTATATATTAAGAGCAGAAGAGGGCCTAAGAACAAGCCTTGGAGAACTCCATGTTTTGTGCTGGATAGAAGAAGATGAGCCTACAATGCACAGTAGAGGAGTAGCCAGAGACATACAAGGAGAGCCAGAAAATGTTGTATTAAGGAACCGAGGGAAGAAAGATATGAGGAGAGAGCAGTCAGTAGCATTTAATGCCACCGAGAAGGCAAAATGAGGGCTGAAAAATGTCTACTGATGTTCTGGCAAATGGAGGTCAGCAGAGACCTTGTTAAAGCCACATCAGTAGTCGGTGGAGACAGAAGACAAAGCGTAGTCAATCCTGCTAGACCATATTATCCAATCTAAACTCTTAGGCCTAGAATTTAAGACCTTTCCTTAACTGTTCCTCAAGTTGTTTTCAAGGTAAGGTTTCATTTATAATCTCCAAAGTGGCTCTTTGCTTCAGCTATGTCAGTCCTCCCCCCTCCCCCCACAGATTTCTTTCTGCATTCTATTCACATGTCCCTCTTTGATTTTCTCTGCCAATTAAGTCCATGGAATACCTTCGTTAGTTAGCAGAGGCTGCAGGGTAAGAAGCATGTGAGAGAAGAAAAATCTTTAAACAAAAGTTTTATGAGTTTTGCAAAAGGGTGTGGGTGAGAACAGAAGACATTGCTCTCTTTAATGTTAGCAATGATTAAGAAGAAATCTTTGCACTGGGATGACTTGTAATTCAACATTGCTGAGTCAGTGCAAACATTAATTCTATTGATGATTTGAGTCATAATTTGCCAGTTGATTGTTCACAATTCATGAAGAGGCCGAATGTACTCAGTTCATTTGAACTTGTTCAGCATGTTCAATACTCTCCCATTTTATGACAGATTAAATGATGTGGAAGACTTTGGTCTTTACTTTACTGATGAGGAAATTGAGAGCTTGCATTTGTCTAGCATTTGTGTAGAAAAGGTTCTGTCTAGTGGGAAACATTTGGCCTTTATCTTTGGAGAAAACTACATTCAAATATTGCTGATGTCAGTGATTAAATTGAAGGACTGTGGACATTTATTTGGCTTTTCTGATTCTCAGTTTTCTCATCTGTTAAATGGGGATAATAATATTTACATGGGATTGTCACGAGGGCTAAATTATATAAACCCACAGGTGGGCATAAACAGGCATTCAATAGTTACTAGTTTCCTTTCCTTTCCCTCGTCAACTTTCAAAATCCTAATAGAAAAAGCATCACTAGATGCACTTGGATATGCTTACCCCTGAGAGCTGGCAGGATGTGATGGACAGTGAGGGAACTCAGCCTCTCACCACAGTTTATGTGTTTGGAACTAAGTCTCCATCTTCCACAGACATTATTGGACACAAGTAAGACTTAGAGCTCATCAAGGGGTTATCTTGCCTGTTGGACTGACGGAGCTCATGGGGTCAAGAGAGAGTGTGCATATGTGAGGAGAGGGACCATGATTTATCTTTGTCTCCACATGCCTTAGTACAGTATCCAGAACCTACCAGACAACCCAAGA
>CM052886.1:19218702-19282364 GCA_028534135.1 Potos flavus
ACCTTTGTTTCATCTGGCTCCCACTTGTGGTTTGCATGATGTTTCCATCAGGCAGCACTGGTTTACCATTCTGCCCACGCTCCCTCAGCAGGAGGCCTCTTTTCCCTTCATCTACCAAGATATCTATTCCTCATCCTATTAAGACTCAGCCTCAGCGTCACTTCTCCGAGGGAAGCTTGCCTAGTTGACTTCATGCCCCTTACATCTCTATTATAAAAATATTAACATAATATCTATATTGCAGTCACCTTTTTAGGTGATTGTCTCCTCCCTTCGATTGACTCTCTGAAGGTAAAAACCCTTTCCTTGTTATTTCTGCATGAAGGACATCCTATGAATCCTTGCTTAATTAAATAAATGCCATTTCAAACTTGAACATCAGTGGTATGCACCCATTTATTCCCTAACGCATATTTAATAAATACTTGCTACACAGTGTGAGAGTGATAAAGCTAAAATATAATCCTTTATATTTGTATAATATATTACAATTTACAAAGTACTAGCATATCTAGTCACTTTCCTCAAAAACCTCAGTCAGGGTCAGGCTACTTATTTATGTTCCTTTTTCAGACAAGGAAACTAAGGCCCAAAGAGTTTAAGTGACTTTCCTAGTCATGCGACATTAGAACTCAAGAATGGGAGGTGTGACAGTTAACTCCATGTTCAAGAAGCAACACATAGTTCTGAGTGGCTGAAATAAAGGGTGTGAAGACACACAGCTGGAGACCTGCTGAAGAGTCACAGTTTTTCCAGTTGGCCAACATTCTTCAAATTTAACCAGTCCCTACTATCTTTATGAGCTTTGCCCCATCTAAGAGCAATGCAGACGATTACTTACTTAGTATTTTTTAAATGGATTCTATATTGACTCACTTTACTTTTCATCCTAAGCAGTAATATCAGTGGTTTGGTATTTACATACTATTATTAAAATACAATAATATGATCATATACTATTCTTATTAATGTGTAATGTATTCTTAATATATAATAATTAAGATGTAGTATGTTACATACTATAGCTTTACTTTAATATATGTTAAATTAATTAAACAAGAAGGCCATTAGATTGAGTTGGTTCTAATGCCTTATCAGCTTATATAAGCAAACCAAAACCTAAGTTTATAAATGCCTCAAGATTAAGAAATTGAAACCTAAGGACAAACAGTTATAAACAATCAAAGAAGCTTTTCCCAAATAAAGCAACTCCTTACGCTATAGGCAAATAATCTGTTTTTTGTCCATGTCTTCTCTATAAAAGTGTTGCCCCAGCTCTTATTTATAGAGTGTTCCTAACCACTTCTGGTTCAGGTTGATGTTTGCTCAATTAAACTCTTAAAATTTTAAGATGATTCAGTTTATCTTTCAACATATATATATATTTATATACATTTTTTATAAATATATATATTTATATATATATATATTTATATTTTTCCTAATAAACTGTAAAATAAACATATATTTTTCCGAATAAGCAGTGAAGTAAATATTTTACTTATGTAAACTATAAGTAAAATAAATATATATAATATATAAATAAATATAAAATAAATTCCACTAGGAATATCTATACCATCCACTGGGAAACTGTAATGGACATTAGGAATCCATTAAGGATCTTAAACTTGGAAGTCACATAATGAGGTTGACATTTTAGACTTCTAGAAGCTGATCTCCTAATCTGAAGGAAAGGAAGGAGGGTGACGGGACAGTAACTCTAGTCAACACTAAGTTAAGAAAAGTTAATTTCTAACTTGGAACCACATTTTTAATTACCTTTACATAAAAGAGACACTAAGATCATGAAGTGCCGTGTGGAGTGTGATGTGATGTCATTTCCTGCCTCTGAATGATGAGGCTTTGTAAATGGGGCAGGCTGCACATGAAATAACGCCACACAGACCAGCAAAAGTCTTCCTTGGCTATGGTCAAAGATCATTTTTCTGGAAGTCTAAATACCAGAAGCATCCAAATAATAAAATTATTATAAGAGAATCAAGAAAAAGACCCCAATTAAATGGCATTGGCCTGATCATTTTCTGTGGAGGATGGTTTGTGGAGATGGTGTCATCTGCTGAAATAAAAAATGAGTTGGCAAAATCATGGGGCGTAACCCATTTAAGACACATGATCAGTGACATCATTACATGATGTCTTTTTTCCAATTCTGAACAAGCTACAATTATCTGTTTGTAATAGAACCCCAGAGAAGTTGGAAGAGAGTTGATAACAGGGTGGTGAGAAGGCTTTGCTGGGATTCCCAACTTGGGCAATATTAGCCATAGAATGCTTCTTTCACAGAAAGAGAAACCAGGAAGCTAAGCAAGGGGAACCCAATTACATAATAAGTTGGGGTCAGTGCCACAGTTATAACTTGAGTCTCTTCAAATTAATTGCTTTTTGTAGGGAAAGGTCTTCCCATGTGAGTGTAGTAAGTAAAAATAGTTTTATGTGCTTTGCTCGTATTGCAGGAAACAGAGCTGCTTTCTTCACAGTGCCTTTCCACCAAGTCCACAGGCACTCCTGGAGTCAGGCCTTCCCTCTACTGGAGGCACAGAACCCACTGAGGGCCATATTCTCCTGCTTCTGGCTGAGAAAATCACAGCTCCTGCTTTGGTCCCCAATCTGGGTTTCTACCATGGTATTGGTATGACCCAACACTGCCAAAAGGACCTTGGCCAGGCATCCTTCAAGGCGATGTCTCATGTGGCCACAAAGGCAACTTTTGCCTTTTCCCGGGAATAAGAATTGAACTCTTAAACTGAGAATGAGTTGGCGTTTTACACTTGACATATTGAAAACGGAAAGAACACATTTTTCAAAAGCTAGCTAGCTCCACACCTACACAAAGAGGCAGATGAAGGTTACCTTAGTATTCTCTGCTCTCCAGACCACACCCATCACTTTGGTGACACTCATTTCTTTCTGGGTTTTGAGCTTCCAACAGTCCCCTGAATCCCAAACCCCAAGTCTCTCTCATTCGTGTAAGTCAAGGAGGTTTGGATCCCCACAGAGGCTACTTAGATTCTCTTTCCTGCTCCTCAGCTCTTCCTTTCTTCTTGTGGGCCTATGGCTGTGTGATGCTTCTACCGGTCCGCACACTCTCCCGGTTTGGCTGTCAGGACACTCGCTCCCCGCCATGGTGCACTAGACATGGCAGTCATGGCACCTGCCACACACACAGTCCCTGCCATGGCCACCACTGTCCCCAGCCCCACTTAGCCTAGTGCCTAGAATACAGCAGGCACTGAAGAAGCATTTATTGACAGGCTGACTAACTGGATAGAGGTAAGAGTCTTGTGTTCTGGGACGACCCCCTCCCCCACCACACCTCTGAGAAGTCCTTTATCTTTGCTCAAGAATCATAACTCAGTGACAGAAATTCAGACAGTTAATGATCTTTCTTTAGGTTAGGTTATTTCTGGAAATAGGATGCTTGGTGGCTTGCCCTGACATCTCAAGTTCCTTGAGAGGGAATGTGAAATCACTACCTTTCTGTAATTTCATTAATTTTTTTTAAAGATTTTATTTATTTATTTGACAGAGAGAGAGAGATCACAAGTAGACAGAGAGGCAGGCAGAGAGAGAAGGGGAAGCAGGCTCCCTGCTGAGCAGAGCCAATGCGGGCTCGATCCCAGGACCCTGAGATCATGACCTGAGCCGAAGGCAGAGGCTTTAACCCACTGAGCCACCCAGGCGCCCTAATTTCATTAATTTTTTTAATGGTCACCTAAGTTGAGTAGTTTCTACATAATTGTCATAAAATTATGCGAATTCTGAGGCCCACGCATTTCACATTCAGTGAAAGTTAACTGCCTATGTTTTCATTTTTAAAAACTCATACTGAGATAAAAGTCTTAGGTAAACATATTCACAGCAGTAGATAGAATTATTGAGCAATTATTTAATGTAAAGAAAATGATCTCTTGAATTAAAAAGTTATAGAGAATAAGCCCAAGATCTGCATTTTAAGGTAAGATTGTACAGGTATGACTTTTTTCACTCTGCCAGAGCAATTCTGTAAACGAAACAAGTGGCTAAATACCAAAACAGAAGTCAGAAAATTATGACTGAGTTACCATCACTTCAAATGAGCTCTTTGCAAACAAGGAGCTTCCTCTTAAGCAGGTTCTGAGCACAGATGTCTTCTTAAAAGGATCTGTATGTCTTATTGACTATAAAACAGTTACACAAACAAATACATACCAAAAGAGATAGTAGAGCCACATTACCCTAGAATACATACAAATTACTTCTCGGTGGGACAGAAGCATTGAAAAAGAGAGACAAATTTCAGAGTTTGGAGAGAAGCAGTCAAGAGGCTGGACTCTAAGTATTTTCCAATGCCTGAGTTGTAACAGATGCCTGACTTTCACTGTAGGCATGTGTCAAATTTGCTTCCTTGGCCAACAGTTTTTTAAAAAATTATCAAATTATCTTGTCCTTTTGGGCAAATTAGGCTAAACAAATCAATGTGAAGAGTCAGGGGAAAGTTGTGTGTAGTTTTAGACATTTACGATCACTGACTTGATCGTTTTAATCTCCTAGTTCTTAAAAGAAGCAAAATAAATGAGTATCATTGTCATATATTTTTAGGAACTTTTGCCTAACTGAGGAAGCTACGGAAGTATTTAATTATCGGCAGGGCAAAAGTGACATTCACTCATTCATTCCATAAACATTTACTGATCTCTTATGTGCAAATTAACTGAGGCATAAACCAGGTGTACCTGCTGCTTCCTCTCACCTCTCTTCCTCCTACTTGTGGGATGTCTAAAACATAAAACTGACTAACCACTATACAAAACAGAGCACCCCTCTGTGCTAGAGGATGTGCACACGACATTGTGAGTAGAATTCAGGGGGCAAAGGGAGAGCTTTTTACTGGGAGGATCAGGGAAGGCTTTTTGGAAGACGTCGCACGTCAGCACAAAGGACAAAGTGGATTTCAGCAGTGGAGACAGAAAGGAAGGCTGTAAGGGGTCAAGCGAGAGTGCATAAGCAAAGGCGCAAGGGAAGACAGGGAAATGGAGAAATGGGGCAGTTTGCCAAGAACTTGCTATAGAGTAAGGACAATGCTTAGAATTAAGTCTGAAAAAACAGACTGGATCCTGTACAGAAGGACTTCAAATTCCATGCTGGAGAATTTTAAGTTTATTAGGTGGGCAATAGGAAGTCATGAAAGGGTCTTGAGGTAGAGAAAGGTTTAAGAGGTGTGGTTTCACAAGATAAATTTGACGAGAGCACACAGGATATATTAGAGGGGAGAAATGGAAGGCAAGGAGCTCAACCAAGAGAACATTACTATTCTCCAAGTGACAGAGACTGAGGACAGCTTTGGGGCAGGAGGAATGCAAATGAAGGGCAGATTCAGAAAATACTGAAAGCAAACATCGGAATGGCCAGAAGAAAGGGAAAGGGAACTAGTATTTATTCAGGACGTACTACATGCTGCTCAGAACACTAAATATACAGGGTGAACACACAACTTTTTCTGTTTATGCTCTTTTCTTTGAACTCAAGATAATTATTAACGATGGCTTCTTTCAATCTCAGTTTGTTCTGGTTTGGACAACACATTACACAATCCTATTTTTGTATACTTTTCCTCTTTGCTTCTTCAATACGATCTTCCAGTTTACACCTGAAGCAGCTGAACATCTGAGGAGTCGCCTCATGGCACGTGGCCGGTAGGCGGCAGAGCCTGGGTTTGAATCCAGATCTACGCATTCCGAAACCCATGAAATTTCTGCTATACCTGCTTTCCTGCCCCCTACTTACGACAGCTTGTGGCTGGAACAGAGGGGAAGGTTCATTAAAAGAAACAGGAATATCAGAGAGAGTTAGGCTCCATGATGATTCTGGTTGGCATGTGTATGGTCTGTAAGATCTTTAGGGTGATGGAAAGATACAGAAGGAGGTGCAGAAGCTGGCTGGAACTTGGGAGCACAATCACTCTAGCTACAGATCTGTGAGCCTTCCAAACCAACAGATGCGGGACCCTAGGACTGAAGGATGTGGCCAAGCTTGACACTGCGGAGAAAGGTGGCAGCTCAGATACCTGCAGTGGCTGGGCAGGTCACACGCGTGAGCGAGGGGGCAGGCGTGAGGCATGCCAGAGTGGCAGGAGGTGTTTTTGAGCATGATTTTCATTCCTCCCTGAAATTATTTGCAACTTTGGATAGAAACAATACAGTCATTTAAACAGGAATCTATTTCTCTCTCTTTTTTTTTAACGGTAGTCTATTTCTTAATTAAAGCTGGTAACTGGAGTAATTTCCAGTATTGAATTTAAAAAATCACAATGTATTTATTTATTAAAAATAGTTATTTTGTTAATGATAAGATTAATGAATAGAGCAGAAAATGATAAATTATAGTCCTTCAATTTTTGTCTCCTTTTTCCCCCCCGAGGAGAGCTCTCAAATGAGAATTTTTAAAAAATACAATTAGTTCTTATCAGAATCACTAGCTACGTGCAAGAATGTTGAAACAAATTGCAGTGCATTTTTGCTGACCTCAACACAATGGCCAAATAACTCAGACACCATTGCCAGGAGCACGTAGGTGAGGGCAGGCTTGGGTCATAAGGTAGAGGAAGCTGGGGGAGAGGAGGTGGAGAGTACCTCAAAAAGCGATATGCTTGTTTCAAATTTACTTACCAGCTTATTTACATTAGAAAAAAAGTTCTTAATTTATTTATGAAGAAAAGTTTAGTCTCTCCATCGCTTTACACTTCCAGCTCAAAGGTAGTAAGTGCCTGTAGCCTTCATGTGCCTACACCAGTGGTTCTCAAACTTTTGCCAGTGTTAGATCTACTTGGACTTTTTTACTGGAGGACTCATTACAACGCAGATTGCTGGGCCACCTCTCAGGAATTTCTGTCCGTAGGTCTGGGATGGGTTGTGAGAGTCTGTGTATTTAACTAGTTTCCTAGCAATACTGAGGTTCCTGGTCCAGAGACCAACTTTGAGAACCTCTCTTCTACACACTGGTGGGCATGCTAGGCAGGGGCTGGCTTCTTTCTGCCTTTTCCAGAATTACCGTGGAACATAAACAGCCACTAAGGCCCTGTTTCTCATGGCACTCTGGAAAATGATTCAACGACATGGCTTGGAAAAGAGGTCCAACTTTTTGCCTCATTGTCTGTGTTCTGAATCCAACCTAGTTTAATATTTTGGAAAATGTTACCCTTTTCTGTACCGAGCAAAGTAAATATTTTGTCAGTTGTTAAGGATGAGCTGCAGAGTAAGACCTAAAGATGTATCCAAATTCAGCAGGAAAGCTTGGAGCTGCTTTGGAACTTTTTCCAGATTGTGATTTGTAATGTATTTCAGAAGCCAGCAGAAATACCAACCACTCGATCTATTAAGAAAAGGCTGAATGAACCTTTTCACAGCACATTTTTTTTTTCCACACCAACTCTCATTACGCTTGGCACAGAGTACAGAAAGAAGAGAAAAAAATGCTTTTCTGTCCATAGGATTTCATCTGAGTATTGTTCTCCCATAAAGAACATAGCGGCAAAGAGTTTGAGAATTGGGAGAAATTTTTAACAATCCCTTTTTGACAATTAAAACGACTGAGGCCCGCGGAAGGTAAGTCATTTGCGGCGGACCAGACAGTGGTGGAGCTGGGCCCAGAATGAAGCTCAAAGCCTCCTGGCTCCTGGGCCAGCACTTTTCTTAGCACAACACACCGCCTCCCGTGCAGCGGAATCCTCAGAGACCCATTTTAAAAACAAACAAACAACAAGTCCCACCAATAGCGTGGTTCACGCTGTGCTTCCCCCTAAGCCACTTGGGTAGGATTGGCTTCGCACTCTGGCGACAGCGCTGGATGGGTAGACGGGAGAGGTCCTGGAGGGCACTTTGCGCATCTTCCTGCTCGGCGTTTCCTGAGTCACCTTGCGTTATAGAGATCTGGGTCTTTCCTGTGATGGGTGGGCAGCGATGGTCCAGACGCAAGCCTCATGGTGAGAAAGATAAGCCCCATATTTTGAGAAAGAAACATGTGGAGCAGACTTAAAGGGGTCAAGGGGTCTTGGAGATCATCGGGGTTGCACCTCTCACATACGGAGGAGGAAACTATGGCTCTCAGGAGCCTAGGAACATGCTGAGCGTTCAATCGATTCAATGGCAGAACTCATGCCTGACTACGGATCTCTGGCCCCGCACCAGGTTGCTGCTTGGACCTTATATAATGTGTTGATTCAAGCCAGAAAAATACATGTTTCATTGTGAGTTTAGATCCAAAAATACTAAGTCTATTCAATACCAAGAAAGAAATATGGCAATAACATTTCTTGAGTGCTAACTCTATGCCAGGCACTGTCCTGAGCACTGTACATGGACTATGTATTTAATCCATCACATCGCTGAGGAAGAGAGAAAACCATAAGGTAGGAAACGGAAATTAAGGCTGAAGTGAAATAATGAATGTGAAGCACTCAGAAGGCCTGCGCCATTTTCCCAGGATATGCCATTGTCTATGAAATGTGATAATACAAGTAAAGGGTTGACAGCAGTTCTTGGCTCACAGACCAAACTAAATACTACCTGTTATTAACACATTCTTCTCTATTTCTTCGGGTGGAACAGACCAAAGAAACTGGATCCAGATAAAAGCGATGAGCCATGTTAGATTCAAACCCAGGTAATATCCTTGGGAACCAGCTGCCACCAGCAGAGACCACAGAGACCACAGTGTAACGTTGACGAAAATGCCCTCCAAGGCCAAAAGCTAAAGCTAGAGACCACAAAAGAACGGAATTAAACAGGTTTGTACTGGGCATTGGTTTCAAGGAGCTCAGTGGGCTTTACTAGTCTTCTCCTTGTCAGCCTTTATCACACCCAAGTTAGAGGGGAAAGTGAATACAGTATGAAGACGTCTTTTATATGAAGGCAGTTTGCGAAAGCAAAATGGATCATTCCAAGCCAGTGGTCAGGACCCAATTTCCTTAACCAGAATGCATGGATCTACTAGCAAAGGAAAAGAATATCACCACTAATTAAGATGAAACAACAGCAGTACCACTCATTACAGTACCCGAGGCAGGTAAGCTGCCTTGTAAATTGCCCTCTTGGGAAGGCGTGACTTACCAGGTCCTGGCATACTGCTAAGAAAATGGGGAAATCCAGAAATCCAGACAGAGTCCACCCTGCTGCTGCTCACTGCCTCTCCTGCCTGGAGGCCAGAAAGGATTTGTTCTATTTTGTTACAGAGGGATAGACTAGGACCTCTGAGTGGAAGACTCATGAATGTAGATTTGGGCTCAAGAGAACACATTTTAAAAATTAGACGATCCAGCAATGAATGTGCTGCCAGTGGAGGTAGGTGACCAAGGAGAAGCCCTGGAACACTCAAATGGTGTGCAATTATTGGCATCCTAATTTTCATTATCGTTGTAATCATTATCTTGGTAGAATTCCATCAGGTAGATACAACACTGATTAGTATTGAAACGGCTCCACCGAGAGGCCCAGTAAGTTCTCTTCGGTCCAACTTGAGTTTGAAGGAAGGTTCTATCGTTTGCCAGTTATGTGACTCAGAGCTGGTAATGAAACCTCTCTGAGCCTTCATCAGTTTCCTCATTTGTACAACAGAGATTACAATAAGTTCCTCTCCCATTCATTTATTCATTTGCCCCATACTTATGAGGCATATACTGTGGGCCAGGCACTTTTCTAGGTGTTGGGGATTTGGTGATGAACAAGATAGACAAGATCTCTGTTCTTCATTGGGTTCAAATTTCAGTGTGTGTGGAGAGAGTCAGAAACTATACAAGATAAATAGAACAAACTAACAAGCTGATTAAATACTTATGCAGGTAATAATAAATGTTGGAGTTAAATAAGACAGATATATCTAGAATAGCTTTAATTACAATGGCCAAAGAAGATTTCTCCTAGAACGTGATATACACATTGGAACCTAAAATAAGAGAAGAGGTCCTATGACCCCACTGAGCTAGACTAGTGTGTCTGGAGTGGGTTGGGGAGAGAGTAGTTGCAGATGAGTTTGGTGATGAGGATTAAAGAGAGAAACGTAGGATGATTTGCCCTGAAGTTCATGGCACACAGGAAGTACTCACATTATTACCACTAAAAAAATTCCATGACATATCGATGACCTTGAGTAGTCAGCGATGATAGAGGCATCCCTTCTCCATTTTTAGACACCCCAACATGCCTGGACCTCCCCATTCTGCTAATCTCGCCACCCTGCAAGATTAACCCAATCCATTGCTAGCAAGATCTAAACTGGAACCACAAGAAAGTACAGAATTTCAGAGCTGGAAAAGACCTTGTTCTGTCCGTATGTCAATGATCACATCACAATAATGGGTAATCTGAGGGCTCCTTGGAGCAGCCTCTGAAGCCCTATGAAATGAGAGGTTGGGGCCACTAAGAGGATGGGGCCCTAGGCCTCCTGCTATTACTTCAACCATAAGAATTCTACAAGGGTCTGCTTTATTTTTTATTTTTCACTTGAAAATGGAGTTGTTTTGCTAAAGACAACCCTACAGTTGGAAAATCATCAATTGAGTCCAGTTTTATAAGTAACGAAACTGGGTCTCAAAGGGGTTAAATGACACACTCAAGGTCATTTAGCTGGTTTGTGGGCAGCTGGGACTAGGACCTATAATTTCTCTGTATGTTTTACTAAATAAAACACTTATACTCATCTTTATGGGTGTGGGATTTGTTTCTGTTCAACTTCATGTGAACCAATTTCCTTTAACAAAAGTGTATATCTGAGTTCTGATGCTTTGGAAAATACCACTTCTATTTAATTAATTTTGAACAAATACAGGTCCTGTTCTCAGGATCTTTTTTTTTTTTTTTTTTTTTTTTCTGTTCTCAGGATCTTAAAGGTCACAGAGGTTTCCTCAGAAAGAAAAGATGTTTCAGTTAGAGTCTAGGCAGAAATTCTGAGGGACCAGGATTAAGGCAGAAATTTCTAAAAACTGTTTTTAAAAGTTCAATTAGTCTTTCCTCCCTAAGGGAAAACTAAAGCTGAAAATTGGTGACCTACACAGATTTAGTGTAGTTTGCTAGAAAATTGGTGTAGTTAACTAAAGTGAACTATGGAGTCAGGGGCTAGAAAGTAGCAGAGGTTTAGGAAAATGACAAAAGACACGATTTGCACAATTGTGCAAGGACACCCAATTTTAGGAATCACTACCTTCGATAATGGGAACAGCTCATGTTCTATTTAGACTCAAGTTCTGGTGGAGAAGGGGGGCCGCTTGGCTACCTTAGAACATTAGAAGCAGGTTTAGAAGAAGATAGAAATCTGCAAAGGTACGTAAAGACATATGTCAAACACCTGCTTTAGAGACAAGAAGGTGGGCAGGGGAGTTAGGTCAAATGGAGGCAAATTTCCTAGTTGGAAAAGGATAGTAACAATGGGGAACATATGATCCTTTTTTTCTACTTTGGACCATCGAAACACTGCTGCCACAGAGGATGAGGTAACTTAAAGTGTTTCCTGGATGAGCTGACGATAGTTAATGGCTAAGTTGTCCTCTTTTGGTCAGTTAATGCTGGTAGCTAAAGCAAGGGAACAGGAGCATTTTCACAAGGTCACAAAACTTTAGAGCTCAAGGTACTCTCAGAAGAAGACTAACAGTTTTCTCTTCAAAGGAGAGTAAAGGTGTTCCAAAAAATCCTACAGCTAGATGGAAAAAAAAAAAAAGAAAGACCCAAATGAGGACAGTACCAGCAGTAAGTGTAAGTGTAAGATAGTATCTTCATTCTCTATAGCCTTGCATTCAAATTGCTAAAGAAAATAAGTAAATTCAGAAATGAGAAAACGCAATTAGCTAACACACAAATGAGGAAACATTTGCACTAAAATCACAATGAGATGCTGGACTTCCTTCTAGTGCATGAGTGCTGACAAGGGTGTAGTGAGGCTGGTGACCTCATGCATTGCAGGAGAGCAGTGTAAATCGATACAGCCCTTCCAGAAAGAAAGCAATTTGGCAACACATCTTGAACTATAAACATGGTCATACCACATGACCAGTAATCCCACTTGTGAGAATCCATCTTAAATAAAAATATGTGAAGAGCTATATCCATAAAGATGTTTGTTGGAATACTGTTTAAAATATTACAAAGTTAGAATGGGCAAGGAGTTTCAATTCAATTCAGCAAATGGTAATTGAATACCTACCAGTAGCTGGGTATAATAACGGAGAGTTCCTTTCCTCAGTAATTCATAATCACAACTTAATGCCTGTACTCTTTTTGATATTATGCAACTATTAGAAAGGAGGTTATAGAGACACTAAGAGGTTAAAATGGTGCAATATATTAAATTTAAAAAGCTGTACACAAACGTCATATTTACCATAATGTTTAGAGGAAAAAAACAATTGAAAAAGCCCCGAAGGAAATAAACCAAAATGGTAACAATGATGGAATCATGGCTCATGTTTTATCTTTATTTTTCTGTAATGTTGGTTATATTACCTTTAAAATAAAGAACAATAATAAAAAGGAGAAGAGAAACAGAGAAAAATAAAGCAGTGATTGAACAAAAGATGAAGATTAATGAGGAAAGTACCAAGTACACTTAAGAATTTTTATTTATCTAAAAATTGCTTTTAGTTGTATATCTTTAGTAATTGATTAGGACTAAGGACTTCTTAATTTTATAAACTATTTTATTTTAGTAGAAAAACTATGGGGGTGCTAAACCAGAGTTTTATCGAACCTCACTCATGGAGACCTTCAGAATCTCACATAAATAAGTTACTCTGAAGGAGGAGTTTAGGAAATGCTGCTACCTAAAAACGATAGGCTAAAATTCACTCCAAAGGTTTGGGCTTGAAAGAATGATAAGATTCTGGTGTCCTAACCAAGACAGAAAAAGTGGCTTTTCCTGGCAAGGAACATCTGCAGGTAACAGAGCAATACAACCTCTTCAGCAAAGAGGCAAAGCCATGCCCACGGGTAAGGGCGCCCGTGGGGGCAGGAATTTCTAGGTATTCTGAGTGTCCCAAATTAACGGCTCCAATTCCCTGGGTCCTGCTTTTTCCAGGACACCTGAAGCCCTGTGCATTCAACTAACATTATCATTTAAAACCCCACAGGATTGGGGCACCTGGGTGGCTCAGTTGGTTAAGCATCCAACTCTTGATTTCGGCTCAGATCATGATCTCAGGGTCTTGAAATCAAGATTCGCCTCGGGCTCCATGCTGGGACCCTGCTTAAGATTCTCTCCCTCTCCTTCCGCCCCCCTCTCCCTGCTCTTTTTCTCTTTCTCTAAAAACAAACAAACAAACAAAAATCCCACAGGACTAAATTTTGCAGGATTTAAATTTTTTTACTAAAATAGCTCTGCTTTGAGGCCACATAAAAGAGTTTTTTTACACGACCATTGAAAGTTCTTGGATTTTTCTTGTACCTTGAACCAGTCATGTGTGGGTTTGAGCTCTTCATTCTATTTCTCACCTTAGGGGTCTTGCATCTCTCATATCTTTTCCCCTCTTCTGTGGCGGGGGTAATCTAAAACTTTGCCCTCCTTCCATGAGCAGTTGATGCTAGATGAACACAGACGCATTTAATTAAGTCATTCACCACTGAGTGCCATGAGCTGTTAGAATCATATTCTGGATATTAAATAGGACTTTGCACTCTACCTAATATAGGTTAGAGAATCAACTCCTGATTTCTTCATATTTCCCTGAAAGTCTGTTTCCTGAAAACCACTCCCGGATCAATTTCCATATCAATCATAGTTCTTGATCGCAGACGATAGCAACTGATCTGATCATAATTAACCCAGCAACAACCACCCCCCCAACACACACAATTTTTGGAAGGGCACCAAGGGATCATAGAACTAAATGGAGTCTGCAGGATTAGACTTGTAAAATACCAGGAACAAGAGCTCTAGAAGCATTGGTTGTGAAAACCAAGCAAAATCTCACTAACGAGCTGGTTCAAGTTCTAAGTTAGAAAGAAATTATGAAAACTAGTGAAAAGTGTAAAAAGATCTTATTTATATGTGTGTAATATGAGTAATGAAAAAAATCCGTTGACCTAATTGTGATTTTACCACTCGCTAGTTGCGTAACCCTGCATTTTAAATTTCTGAGCCTTAATAACACCCTCTGTAAAAGGAAGAACCAGGTTGGAGCCTGGTTAAACTATGGCTTCCTTCTAGCTTTCATGATCCTTGAGTTTATGCCAACAGCAGGGACCTGCCTGAGACCCCTCCTCTCCTGTGCCCAGGCACCCAGGGAGGACACTGCTGTTAAACCCCAAGGCAGCCACAGAATCCTTCTCAATACAGAGCTCCAGATAGCTACTACCCATCAGCTGGAGTTTGCAGAGAACGGGAAATCAATTTGCCATTCCCTGTCTGTACTATATTGTTCTGCTTTCACAGGATGAGCTGAACCAGAAAAGCCAAGATATGCTAAGAGCATCAGGCAAAGTCTTTGCTGAAAAGAATCTTCAAGACCAGTTCATGTCCTGCTGCGAAACATCAGTTCAGCTTGTAAAATCTCCCTGGTAACACAGTACAATAAGGCATCATCCGGTCCACCTGGAAGTTTTATCATATAATTCAAACACATTTGAGGAGCTCTCAGTATGGTGTTCTTCATTCAATTCTCACAGGCCTTGTATTTTGTCCTCCATTCTCCTTGTCCACACACCTGACGACTGTCCCATTTATATTCTGCTGGAATCCTCCAAATTGAACATAATAGAACGGAGGGAAACCTAGAAAAGCCCCAGATCTGATTCACTTGGTCTTCATAATCAAAAGAGTCTGGAAACAGAAATGTCAGAACTTTATAAAATTCAATCAGGATAAAATAAGAGAGAAACAGTCTGCTGAAAGAAAAAAATGTTCAAAAACGAAACAGGAAACTTGATAATTTCTCTCTTTCAAATCAGAAGGTTCACTGCACCAAACAAGAGGCATTAATTAAGGTTAAATTTGGCTGCAAAGAATCACAAAGACTCGACATATGTCGGTGCCTTGGAATAGGGATCAACAGGTGGCAGCCCATGGACTCCACGCAGCCAGCCGCCTACTTTTGTATATTGAACTTGTATTTGAACACAGTCACTCCAGCTCAGGTGTGGTCTATGGCTGCCTCCACAAGGCAACAGCAGAGCAGAGAATTTGCCAGCCACGGAGATGATATGGTCTACAGAGCCTGGAGGTTTCATTAACTGGCTCTTTGCTACAAAAGTTCCTGACTCATTGTTTGTAACTTTTAGTTTGTAAGTTGTTAACTGCTGCCTTACAGTGTGCATGTAGCTCTCTCGTATACATAAGCCCAGAAGCCAGCGACACAGGAGTTAACAGTGTCATCAGAGAAGGGACTCCTGTCTTTCTGCTTTGACATCCTCGCACACGGCTTTCCGCGTCAAGACCACCGCAAGGTCCAGAAAGGCTTCCGAGACTCTCGTTACCATTTCTAAGATGTAGGCTAGAAGAAAGAGGAAAAGCAGAAGGGTAAAAGGGGGGGACCCTCCTGATGAGCCCTGATTAAGTAGCCTTCCTGGAGTCCCACAAAACACTTCCATTTACATTGTATTTGGCAGAACTTAGCCATTTGCCCTATCTAGCTGCAAAGGAGACTGGGAAACAAAGATTAAAAAAAAAAAAAAAAAAATTTCGGTGGCCATGTGCCCAGCTAAAAATAAGTCCATTATTTTGGAGAAAAGAGAGTATGCTGAGTTAGCAGGTAGCAGTCTTGGCTACAAAACACTACTTAATGAAATCATGTGTAGCAGATTTACAGGTAACTGATACCTTGTTCCATTTTGGGGTGGAAGTTTTTGAAGAATGAAGAATTTGCATTCTGGCTTTATAAATAGTACTTCTTTTGTCTTATGCTTAATCAATTGGTATGTATATTAGTCAATTAACATCAGTGATTGTCTTAGTCTCTTAGTCCATTTGGGCTCTTTTTTTTTTTTTTTTTAAGATTTACTTATTTATTCTCGGGAGGGGAGGGGCAGAGGGAGAGAATCTTCAAGCTGACTCCCCGCTGAGTGTGCCTGAGGCGGGGCTACATCTCAAGACCCATGTGATCGGGACCTGAGCCAAAACCAAGTCAGATGCTTAACTGACTGAGCCACCCACGCGCCCCCCTTAGGGTTCCTTTAATAAAAATATCAGAACTATCACGCACTGGGAGGCTTAAAGAACAGGCACTGGAGTCTGGAAGTCCAAGATCAAGGTGCCAACAGAGTCATGTGTCTGTTGGGGACCCAGGTTCTGGTTCATAGCCAGCCTTCTTCTCATGGGGCCTCATGGGGTAGAAAGAGAATGAGAGAGCTCTCTGGGGTCTCTTTTATAAGGGCACGGATCCCATTCATGGGGACTCCACTCTTATAACATTATCACCCCCAAGGGCTCCACCTCTCACCACCATAACCTTTTGGATTAGGATTTCAACATGTGAATTTGGGGGGAATACATTCAGTCCATCACGGCGATGGATGGATTCACTCATACAAGACTGACGGAGGACCTACACTGTTCCAGGCACAGTGGGAGGCAAAGGCAAAGGGCAGTGACCCCTAGGTTCTGCCCTCAAGGAGTCTGAGTCAACAAGGAAGAGAGGCAAGCCCATGGACAATGACCTTTCAGGGGGAGAAGCTTCCTGGAGAAGTAGATACTGGCACATGTGGAAAACACACAGGAAGGCCTTAAGACTTCTACTGAATGCTGAGGAGCTAGCGGGAAGTACTTTGCGGGGTGAAGAACTGGGAGCAAGGGCATTCCAATATGAGGGAGTAGCGTGTGCAAAGACATGAAGAGAAGAGAAAGTGGCCCATATAGCCTGGCTGAATACACACATGGTGTGCCGGGGGGCACAAGAGTTCATCCAGAGAGGTGGGCACAGATGGTCAGAACAGAAGGGACCCTTGCACAAAAGGCATGCAATCTCCCCTGGACGGTGATGAGGAGGCACTGAGGGGTACTACTTAGAAGAGGAGCATGATCAATCCCTGTATCATAAAGATCATTCTGGTCATGGTGAGAACAGATTGGGGTGGAGTGGGAGGTAGGAAGGCAGCAGGAGTCTTCCATTTACCAGTTGTCCCATATTTTGCAATAATGTTTAAGTTAAAGTACGATCTTGTATTGTTGTAGGAGATCCCTTCACCCAATGGCTACCTAAGAAAAGCAACAGAATGGATAAAAATAACCTAGCTTTCATTTAATCTTCTTGGTGAAGCCCCATCTTACGCAGGAGATCACTGAGGCTCAGAAAGGTGAAGCAGCTTGCCTACAATCTCATAGCTCATAAGGAGCGGCAGGGGGTGGGGGGGGGGAGGGGGCAGAGCTTGCATTAAGGTTTTCTGATCCCAAGTCTGGTGCTCTTTTTCACTGCATTTTGAGAGCAACAAGCATTCCAGACTCAACCTGTCACCCCTAAATCCAGTCCAGGCTGTACTATCTGCATATCTTGGCAGCAGCAGCATATCTTAGTGGCTTTAAATGTAGGAAAACACGGAGGCATTTCCCTTCAGTCACTTTATGAGGCAAGATATCAAGAGTATTTTATTAGGCTTTGGCAAATACTCTTAATAGGAAAAATCAACCATATATTTTGTTATTCTTTTGTTCAGTGCTGTGGCAATTATTCAAATACTCACAAAAGATCTATGTTTCTCTATGAGTCCAACTTTCTATGTGATTATAGTCCATCTTTCCTCATTTATGTGGGGAGTAAAAAGAATTCTCAAAATAGACTTGTTTAAAGTCTCAAATCAACTAAATTAAGTAATATTTTTATTTTTTTAATTGCTCTTACAGATTTTTGTCTTCTCAGAAAGAACTTTCCAGATACCTGTTCTCTTCCCATGACCTCCATGTTTGAGTTAGAGGCTGCCCCTCATTTAGTATGCTAGCCTATGCTCTGCCAAAAACACTTAAAAACCTGCACTGTGATTGTTAGTTTCCTCATCTTTTTCTCCACTAGGCAGAAAGGCTCCTGAAGTCAGCAACACGATACGTATTTATCTTTAAATCTCCGAGCACACAAACTGGCATTTAATAGCCCACCACAACTGTTTGTAGACTAACTAATAAAAAGGACCAACACACGATTATATTTAAAATGGTGCTGTGATAGAATATTTAACATATTTTTTTTTTTAAATCTACCTTCGCTGCAATTTTACTGCAAAAAAGCAAAAGCTCTAGGAACAGCTTCAGGGGTGCAGAATCCAGTGGGGCTATTTAAGGCTCCATTTTGATATTTGTTCAGACTTAGGATCACGATGCTTTTTAAGAAGTTGATCCAGAGATGGCTGCTTCGTGGTTCCATTTCCTCCTCTCTGTCACATCCCACGCAAAGCATAGGCTCTACAGAGTAAGTCTGCCTTTCTTGGTTTCAAAGCAGAAAGTCTTTCTGTTTTGCTGAGCTGCTGCCTTAGGATAACAGATGTATGCTGGGCAGGCATAAAATTCACTTTAATTTCTATTGTCTGACTGTTCTCCATGCTGCCACCTCACCGTCGGGAGCTTTTAAGTTTTGGTCCGAATGGGAGCTAACCTCAAGGGACTCTCCGGTCTCAGGCGTACCCCCTCAAAGCTCTTTCACGTTCATACATCCCACCTTTTCTCCTCAAGAGTGCAGCACCGTACGGTCCCAGGTTTACCTTTTAGGACTCTGTCCTAAGGCCTGAAGAGGTGTCACTATAAAGTAAGGACACATTTTCCCAGCAGATCAAAAGTCATGATCTGATCAGTCCTTTGCTCAGAACTGTCACCTTTCAGAATTGCCTTAGGCCCTGCTCATAGCCATGCTCTCCACCAGTCTAGAGCTCTAGATGGTTCTTTCCACCCTGACCTGTGTTTTCTACCTTGTGGGGTGGACTGAGGTGCAAAACCTAAATCAGACTTTGTGCAGGGCGAGGGGGAGCTGAGGGCTGATCATCTTCCTTCCTGTGCATGCTCCTTCCCATCCCGAGGTAGCTGGCCTTAGAGGGGTGTGTGTGTGAGGTGTGTGTGTGTGTGTGTGTGTGTGTGTGTGTGTGTGTGAGGGAGAGAGAGAGAGAGAGAGAGAGAGAGAGAGAGAGAGAACTTAAGAAATATAACTGCTGAGCTCCAAAGACTGCAGTGCCACTGAGACGATGGACTCGAGAATGGTTGGAAGCATTAAGCAAAGTACTTGGTCTTTGAGGAGACGTGGAATTAGAATTACTGGTGGCTTACCACTGCTTCTCAACCCAGGCCTGTTTTGCTTTCCAGGGGACATCCAGCAGTGTCTGGAGCCATTTTTGACTGCCACACTTTGGGGGGGAGAGGAGGTGAGAGGAGGCCAGCAGTGTTGCTACACATCCTACGATGCCCTCCCTTCACCACAGCAAAGAATCATCTGCCCCAAATGTTCAATACTACTGAGGCTGAGAGAGGCTGGGCTAGACAGAGGACATCCCGAGCAGGTGTCAAAACTGTGAGAAACGGAAAAAATGTAGAAATTAACTTACTGTTGGAATTAAAAAAAAATCATTCAGGTGACATGTCATCGACCTCCCCTCGGCTAATGTTTGCATATGAGGCACTTCTGCAGACATTTTCACATGTAAATATTCTTTTGCTCTTGGCACAGAATGCAAGTAGGGGGCCTATAATGTGGATGGCCTCTGGGGCTCCCCAACCTGGGTTAGTCCGCCCTGGTGTTTGTTCACTTTCTCAGAATCCTATGCTCTGTGTCTCCTTCACGGCACCCGTCACCACAGACATCTGTGCCATTCACTTGCGATATGCCTCTCCTGCCAGAGTGTAAGCCTCACGAGGGGCTGGGTCTATTGTGCATCCTGTCTGTCCCAGGACCCAGTCCAGGGTCTGGAGTAGGGAGGGGGAGAGGAGCAGTCAAGAGAGTGGACGCTGGTGTCAAACTGTCTGAGCTTAAATCCGCACTCCACCACTAACACACGGTGCAACCTCAGGCAAGTCACTTAACTTTTGCGAAGTCTCCGTTTCCTCATCTATAAAAACGAGGATACGTGACACCTGCCTCATAGGTGGAATTAAATAAGTTAATTTGTGCAAAGTGCTTAATAATATTTGATGGTGAGTGACACAACAATAGCAAACAAAGATAGGGTTAAACATCTGCCTGCAAACCAGCAATGCAGAAAATGAACAACAAGGGGAAACACACAAAACACTCGGATTTAACTTTGTGGGCGTTTCTAAACGTAGTATTTTTCTTCTTTGTGATGTAACAAATGTGGAAAGCTGTCTGTTAATATTTACAGGCAAAAGCAGTGAAAGCCTTAGCAGGATATACATTGTTGCCACATTGATTTTACTTCACAATAAATGTTCTACTCAGTTTCTCTGCTACATCCAGTTTTCTCACTATATTTATTGCTATAGGTTAATTTCATTTTTTATTGTCTCCTAATAAAAACTGATTTACAGCACTATGGTAAGTCAATCTAAAAAAGGAATTTAGCAGTTTTCTGTGATTGGACACCACTGGTCTTCTTCCTGTATAAAAGTTACTTTTTTCTTCAGTCTTACATTCTTCTGTATCACAGGGCTCTTTCAAGCACACAGAGGGTTTAAAACTTAATTTTTCTGTAACTGATATTTTCAGAAACTTTACTGTGCTCTTTCCATCTACTCTCCCTATGGGTCTCTGATCCTTTACTACCCTTCATTGTCTTATGGTGATTTCCTATGTATGTATCTTGCAGAAGCTCCAGAGAGAAGCTTGATTTCTAATCACTCATTCATGCACACGATTATTCACTTTACACTCAGGAAGCACTTCCTGAGCACCTGTGTATTCCAAACTCTGTTCTCAACTCCCAGAATGAGCCATGAACAGATGGGTGGGCTCCTGCCCTCTGGGAGGGGCATTCTTGAGTGCACAGGGAGACCATAAGAAAATAAAGAAGCAAATGGACAAGGTAATTTCTGACATGATATGAAGGAAATCAACAGCACGGTTGTATTGGGTTTCTATGGCTGCTATAACAAACTACCACAAACTTAGTGACTTAAGACAACACAAAATCTTTGTTACAGTTTATGGAGGTCAGAAGTCTGACATGGGTCTCACTGGGCTACAGTCCCCTAAAGAAGAATCCATTTTCTTGCCTTTTCCAACATCTAGAGGAGACCATGTTCCTTGGCTAGTGGTCCTTTCTCCCATCTTCAGAGCCAGCAATGGCCTGTTGAGTCTTTCTTCCATCTCATCGCTCTGACATTGACTCTTGCGCCTTCATATTCCACAGTTAAAGGACCTCGTGATCACACTGGGTCCATATGGATAAACTGGATAATCGCCTTACTGTAAGGTCAGCTTATTCTTGATGTGCATTCCAGCTACAATCTTAACTACGCCCCTCCACTGTATAACATAACATATTCATACGTTTCAAGGATTAGGGCATGGACTTCTCTAGGAGCCATCAGTCTGCCTACCACAATGATATAAGGGGGACTATAAATTTAGTATCCTTTTTGCCATCTACGTAGAATAGATGTTTAATCAATTCAATCCTTAGGAAATAGATCAGAACTGTAACATTTGCTTCTTGTTAAATCGTCACAGCAAGAGCTATGTTTCCTTTACTGGAAAATCGGGGAGTGGTGGAGTGCTTTCAGCCAACCTTGCAGGTAAACACAAAGTTATCCCAATGCAGGGAGAGGCTCAGGGCCCATGCCAGGTGAAGCTCTGGGGGAGAAGCTCCCTCTGCATTTCACCGGCTTCTCCTCTGCGGCTGGCCCCCACCAGATCACTAGCCCAAGACCCCAGTGCTGATCTTTCCTCCCCTCCTCTTAGCAGCCCCTCTTCCCACGGCTTGCAGAAGGCTCCACCACCTTGATTTCTCTTGGCCGTGGCAATTTTCCTGAAGTATAAAATGGAGGATTTTTAAACGATCCTAGGATAAGGAAAATGAATTTTAGAGTAGCTGGGGGAAATATCTGAAATGCTTGAGAAAAGCTTCTGGTTGGTGGATGTGAGATCAGAGAGTTTTATGGGCTTGCTTTTATGCAGGATGAATATGGTGAGTTTAATTTTTAATTTCTGCAGTGTTGCTTGATTTTATGATGCCGCTATTTTGCTAGATGCATCCGAATCACGTCGTTCTTCCTCCTCATTAAATTACAGCCTTCGGTTCCTCAAAATGTCTCCTAAGAATTACGCCTTGACAGTCTAACAAGACCTTGCCTCACTGACCCTTCCTGCCCCTGGATTATATAACACAGTTGGCTGCTTATGTGTCACTTTGCTTCTTTTGTTTGTAGCCCATCTATTTCACTCTGGGTTCATGGCTGTGTTCTCCATGCAACTGAAAGCTCTCAGCAGGACGGGAGGAAGTGGCCCATTGCTCTTATTTTGCTGGTATTTCTGCACAATGGCTACAAAGTTCTGTGGCCAAAAGTTGCCGAATTTTATTATCTTAATAAAGGATGTTGCTTGAAAATGTTGCAGAAAAATATTAATTTTATTTCCTAGCTAGCTTTTACCTGTACAACCGAACACAGGCCATGTCCACCAGAAAGTCTTGGGAATTAGATTTTCAGAGAAAATTGCTAATGCCAAACCACATTTGAACACTCGAGAAGGCCAGCCCTACTCATATGAGGATAAAAACCCGGCAGTGCATTCCTTAGCATGCTCTCTCCAGATGTCATTCTCATCTCACTTTATACAGAGTTAGATCTAATTAGAAATTACCATTCACACAGACATTTTTCTTTCTTTGTAGAATGGCCACTGAAATCTCTGATCTAGATGGTGAAGCAAATCTGAAATACCCTAAATTAAAGACATGCCTCTACCAACTGCAATTCAAAGAGAGAATAAAAATGTTATGCCTATGCTTCACAAAATGAGCTGTGAAAAACTGGAAACTTATTTTCTTTGCTTCCTCTCTATTTTTTTCCTTGAACCCACCCTAAGGATTAAATATCAGTACAATCTCATTTATTTTGTATTGTACTCCCTTTTGGAATTGAGAACACGGAAGAACCCACCTTCTAGGGCTCAGAAGGTGAGCTGTCTGAGCTTTTATTCTGGTATGGGAGCCCAAAGAACTGGTCACACCTTAGCTCCATGGACAGCTCCATAGCTGTTTCTTTCTTTTTTCTTTTTTAAATTTAAATTCAATTAGCCATCACATCGTACATTATTAGTTTCAGATGCAATGCTCAATAATTTATCTCTTGTGTATAACACCCAGTGCTAACACAGATTGGAAGGGGTGTGTGTGTGTGTGTATGTGTGTGTGTGTGTGTTGTAATGGTTACAGGAAATCTAAATTGAAACTTTGCTACATGTAGCTATAATGTTCACTTAGATAATTGCTCTTTTTGTAAACATAGTTTCTTACAAAGTCTTAGCTTGCTGCTATGGAAGCAATGACATTAACAGAAATAACAGTGGTGCCACAAATCTTCAGGGATTTTTTTTTTTTAATGGAAAGGAAAATTCTAAAACTAAAAATATACTTTTTATTTGCAACTATGGGAATACAAACACGAGAAAAACACAAGAAGACTGTATAATTGGGACATGGGAGGTATGCTATCTGGCAGTTTTAGGGAAAGGACAGTCATGGGATGGAATCTAAGTCTTAGGTCATTACAATTTGGTCAAAAGAGAAAAAAAATCTTGCATTTACAAAAGAGATGATATCTGGGAGGGAGAGACAGCTTCCTCAACTTGTTCCTCTACACACTCTTTACGTTACTCTTACGGAGTAGGGGGTTCTCACCCTAATGTCTCCTGAGTTTATATTACTTATGACATCATGAACCTATGTCCCCTGGCATACAGTTTTTTTTTTTTTTTTTTAAGATTTTATTTATTTATTTGTCAGAGAGAGAGAGAGCGTAAGCAGGCAGAGCGGCAGGCAGAGGCAGAGGGAGAAGCAGGCTCCCTGCTGAGCAAGGAGCCCGATGTGGGACTCGATCCCAGGATACTGGGATCATGACCTGAGCCGAAGGCAGCCGCTTAACCAACTGAGCCACCCAGGCGTCCCCCTTGGCATACAGTGTTTAAACACAGATACCCACCTACTGCAGAGATACCATCCCCTATTTTAACTGTTAATCTTAGTTGATATTTATTTATTTTACAGAATCCATGAAAAAAAAAGTCCAGATCTAAAAGTGTTAAAATATAAAAGAAATACCTTCTTTATCTCAACTGTGAACATCAACACCAGTTGGATTTGAAGGCATATTATTAGGATCAGTGGTCTAGCTCATTCAAATTGACCTCTATTAGCACTATTAGCAAAGACCATGACATGGTTTTCTGCATGCTTGAACTTAATGATCTTTTGATTATAGCTGTAGATTATTTATATCAAAATATTGATTCATAAAACTTGGTTACAGAAAAGTTTTCTTTCCATTAAGGAGCACTTTTTTGTTTTTTGTTTTTGTTTTTGTTTTTATTTTGTTTTTGGGTTTTTGTTTTGTTTTGTTTTCTTTTTTTGTTTTTATATCTTTTGATTTCTTGTGGATCTTAAAATTTTTAGGGGGTTATAAGGAGAAATGCTGCTTTCTGTATTTTAAATCCACTGTAAGGCTAAGGTAAATTTACAGTAAAAGAGAAAAAAAAACCCAAAAAACAAAAAAAACTTGCCCATGTTTGTCTTATCAAATGGATATTTGAAAACAACAATACCCATAGAAATTGAAGAAAAGGAGAAGGGGATTTATGCCCTCTGGTAGCGGGCTACAGTAGCACCTTCATTTCCAAAGCTGAATATATTCTACCAGGAATGTTTTTATTCCATTAAATTTTACACCAGTTAATTGAGTTAGCAAAATATGATTTCAGATTTTTTCATAGGGAAAAGATGATGGCTAAAGATTGAAAACTACCTTGAGAAAGAAAAAAAAATTAGTTGTTACTTAAAATTGGTCCAGAACGAGCCCATGCCAGTTACATCAGTGTTGCACTGCAGAAAAGTTGCCCGCCCTCTAGCTATTTACAATGGATGGTGAAGAATTCCACTTTAATTTTTGCAGCTTGAGCTATGTCACACATGGGGCTATGTCGGCTCGCAATGAAGTCTGGATCAGACAACATGACTACATAAATGCTGGAGCGGGCAGACACTTAAAAGTAAAAAGAGAGGTTGTGGAACAACACAGTCAGATATCTGGGTCATTGAAAAGATTCAATAAATGAATAGATATAGACAATGACTAATGATTTAGAGGAATGAAATTAGAGAACGATTACAGTGTATTTCCATTGGCAAGTTTATCAAACGTTGACTCCTCAACGTTTGCTAACCATAAATTCTCATGATCGATGCTTTTTTTTTTTTTTGCCCTGGAATCTGTAGTTTATTAAAAACTTTAGTTTGGGGAATTTTTTCCTGCTGGCTGAAAGAACACATGCATGCCCTGGGGTGTTATAAGAGCACATTAATGCAACATTACATTAATCAATGGCACCACAGACATAGACTATTTTAAAAAGAAAACAGCTGCAAAATCCACATTTGTGTTGTCTGGGCAAGTGAGAGTATGATTTGGCAAAACGTCACATTCCAAATTCAGCCATCCTGAAATAAATCCAATTTGTACTCTTTACATCAACCACAGAAAACACTGATTGAGCAAAGGTAAGGTATTTACGCATCCATCATTTATCACCGGAATATATAATAGGAAAAGAATGAGACATGATGCCAAATAGAAACATTCCTTTAAAATTAATTAGAAGGCTTCTAAAGGTACTTATCAAAAGGATACATACAGGCAGACCTGCATTGATCAACCCAATCCAACAGCTCTGTGCATACAACAGGAGCCAAGCCACAAGCACTACAGCTTTGAATCCCTGCCAGAATGTCACCCTCATGTGGCTCCGTGTTTTCATCCACAAGAGGCTTGGAAGAGATTATCTGGATAATTTGTAGAAAGCGGATTTCACGTTCTGCTACTCCAGCCTTGGTGTAAGGCTGGTCTGCTCAATCTTTTAAGCATGGACAAGCCACAGATGGGCTCATTTTCCAGGGAGACCAGTTTACCTGCCCCATAGCCCTGGACTACACGAGCACACTGCTTCCTGGGGGTACATGAAAAGCAATGAAAATATGAGCCAAAGACCTTGCAGTGACTTCAGACTAAATGTGTGAGGCATGCCTCTGGTGAAACCAGTGAAGATACATTATCAGAATGAGGAAACGACCCAAAGGTAAAATATATGGATGGGGGTGGCTAGCTTAATTTCCATTACATGAAACTCCCCTTCCACTAGATAGCCTTGGATTACTTGAACTCTCTGAAAATAACTCCTTCTGCTTTCTCTTGTTTTCATTTCAAAGTCTGTCTCTTCTCTCTAGAATCCTTTCTCTTTGTTCTTATTTCCATGGCAGACAGATTTCTCCACCATTCTAAGGATGATCTTCCACCTTTGCTCTCAACTTAGATTCCCCCCATTGTTCAGAATCTTGTTCCATCAATTGTTTCTGGGGAAGACTAAAGATGGCTATAAATTCTTTGTTATTCCTCTCGTTGTGACATGGCAGCAAGCTCCTTTTCCCTTGAATCTGACCTTGCCTTATTGACTTGATTGACCAACAGGATGCAGAGGAAGTAATGCTCTGGGCTTTTGAGATTAGGACTGAAGAAGCCTTGCAACTTTGCCTGGATGTCCTGGAACACTTCTCTCAGAGCTACACTTGGCCACATAAGAAGTCAAACTAACCTGACAGACTGGCGAGGCCATATGTAGGTGCCCCAGCAGAACACAACTGTCCAGCCATCCCCATCAAGGCACAAGACATGTTGGCTGAAGACCACTGAGCCAGAAAGCACTTCACTTCACTGGGTAGAGACCACTCTGAGGATACCATGTAGAACAGAAAAATCACCCAGCAAAGCACTGACTCGATTCCAGATCTACGAAACCCTGATATATAGTACAGTTGTTGTTCAAAGTCACCAAGTGTTGGGGTGCTATGTTATGCAGCCACTGATGCTAGAACTTAATTTTCCTTTTTCATAAGTTCTTCACTTTCTACCTACAAATCTGCTCAGCTCTTCCCAGTGTTAAAATCTTCCTTCAACCCTACCATATAATACAATAAAGCTCTCCTCTCCTTAATGGTAACCATCTTCAAAAAGACTAGTCTATACCGCTGCTTCCGTGTCCTCATTTCCCACTCTAAACACACAGCAATCTGGTGTTCACAATCTCCATTCTAAATGGCAGGATTTCAATGTTGGAAGGGACCTTAAAGGCCGCGTCATCCAGCCATATGTTCTCTCCTGAATTCCCCTCCATAAGGTCCCTTCTTAGTAGTAGGCGTCTTGACGATGCTCTAACAACTCAAGGAATGTAGCATTTGGTGCCACCCAAGGATGCTCATTCTATCTTTGGATATCTGAGATTATGAGGAAGTTCTCTCTGATTCTGCACAGAATTCTGTCTCTGTGAAGCTTCTATCCACTGATCCTAGCTTTCTTGCTCCTAATTTTATAGAAAAAGCCTAACTTCTCTAATTTGGAGAAATTTAAAATCATCCAGGTAAGACATGGATGAGGTCGTGGAGAGAAGAGAATGTATCTTGTGTTTATTCCAGTTGAAGACATTTTAGTGTCACAGTTACCTTTTATCTTTCTACGATGTCATTTTATTTCAGTCTTGAGCTGCTATTCTGTATAGTTGTAGGAAATGTGGAGACTGTAGGGACAGCATGATACAGCATAAATGATGGTTTAGGTGATGACGCATGAGGTCAGACTGCCGGGCTAGAATCCTGGCTGCAGTACTCTCTGGCTGCGTGACCTGGAGTAACTCAGCTACCAAAACTACAGCCACTTGCAGGGAAACTCAGTTCAGTTCAGTTATTTCATAGTCAAATTCAGAACTCCAACACTCAAATTAGGGTTCTGCCCTTCCTTCTCTTTTTCCTACGGTAGGATCGAAATTCTAAGAAGACCCGTATATGCCATGGCATCAGGAAGGAGACATCCAGTCTGTTAGCCCCCACTCCTGCTGAGTTTTGCTGGGGATGTCAGTCCATGCTGCTTTTGCCACTGACATTGCTTCTGTTTCCACAACCTCCAGCACGTGGAATCCACATCACATCTGCTGATGGCGTCCCTTCTGCAGGACACCAAGGCCTTTGGGAATCCCTCCCGGGGCAGCCTCTGGGGACACAGGGAATTTTAAGATATTTTCCATGTAGTCCAAACATCTCAACCAGTCGTCGCTGCTTTTCCACTCCACCGTCATGCTGCTGCAAGATTGCCCTATTAGGTGTGGCCTCTCCTGGAATTGATGACTGGATGCAAACCCAGGTCCTCTGGGATTTCCCCAAATGCTTCTGGGGTTTCCGTTCTCATCTCCAGAGGCACCACGGCACGGCGTACCTTCTCAGGGTACCTCAGCAACTCCACTGCAGTGTCTTCTCCTGCCAACAGCTAAAATGTCATCTCCTGTGGAACAAGAGGCTTCTCCGACCTCACCCTTCATTCTCCTCAACTCTACTAAGTTGTCAGGCTTTGGCTTTTGATGGGCGAAGCAAACTTCAAAGGCGTTTTTTTCAAGTTTATCTTTTTAAAAATTCTGTCTTGTAATTAACCAAGCAAAACAGAAGAAAATCTAAACCAACCCTGGCTCCAGACTCTGTTATGAACCACATGATCCAACTGTAGAAGTCAATAGCCAAGAATTTGCTTCTTTGTTTTCTGCAATTAGCTTGTCCCTGAAGCTTCAAGCCTCAGAGATATGAGATAAAAGAGAATTACCAAGAAGGAGAAAACATTGGTTAGAATTTTAAAAGTCAGTCACATTATAGCCGCACTTAATCTGGTAGTGCTTACTTTATTCCTGAAAGCTGTTATTAAGTTAAATTGATGGTACACCTTACATCAATGGCACAATAGAAATGAGGGGGGAAAGTAATTCAGAGTTAGTTTCTGTTCAGCTTGATATAGGGGGTGGTGAAGAAGGTTTAAAGACAGAACTGAATAACCTGGTTTTAAATCCTAGGTGTCTTTGGGCAAGTTACTAACTTTCTACGCCTCAGTCCCACATCTGTTAAATACTAATAGTAATAATAATGAACTCATAGGTGGTTATGAGGATCACACAAATTCACTCACGGAGAGCATTAGGACCATGTCTGGCACAAAGCAGTTAATCAAGTAACATTAGTTATTATTCTGTGTGGGATGTGGAGAGAGGTATAGAAGTAAGGACAACTGTACTAATCAGATTTACAACTAACTTGCTAGTTCTTGAGTTGGAACTAGAAGCATGTTCTCCTTCCTCCAAATCATTATTCCCATTCACTGGGAACCTAGACTCACAAGACATGGATAAAATGCCCACCCCCACTAGGGATGGAAATTGTCCCCACTTCCTCACCAAAGAGGAGAAGTAGGGTTAGTGTTTTTTACCACTGCAGGCAGAGCAGAGGGTGGTGGAGCAGTCCACAGCCTGTGGATTTCTAATCTGATTGACAGAAAGGCAGCATTTGTATCTCTTAGGTGATTTGTGCGGTCCCCTCTACTTATAAAGCCTCTGGGCTACTCCTGACTATAACCGAATCACAAAATCCTTCACAATATATAGCTTAAAGTCAACCACAAACTTAAATTTACAGCCAGCACTGGTGCCTAAATCAAACTGCTTTGTTGCAATGAAGTTATGTGGTAAAGCTTTATTTTTATGGCTTACACACTTCAGCCACTTTAGGGAACAGCCTAGGGATCGAAGGACATCTCATAAGAAAGCAGTATTTGCTTAGGCTTCCTAGCCTAATTGTCCTGTGGACCTTTTGCAAATAAAATGATTCACTTTATGGGCTGGAGTAGCAAAGTGGATGGTAGAGACATTTACTGAAATGGAGAACAGGGAGGGAAGTGGGAGTAGTCCAAACTGCAGTTTTGGTTAGCGAAGATGCCCTTCAACAGACGAATGGATAAAGAAGATGTGGTCCATATATACAATGGAATATTACTCCGCCATCAGAAAGGATGAATACCCAACTTTTGCATCAACACAGATGGGACTGGAGGAGATTATGCTGAGTGAAATAAGTCAAGCAGAGAAAGTCAATTATCATATGGTTTCACTTACTTGTGGAACATAAGGAATAACATGGAGGACATTAGGAGAAGGAAAGGAAAAATGAATTGGGGGAAATCGGAGGGGGAGACGAACCATGAGAGACTGTGGACTCTGAGAAACAAACTGAGGGGAGGGGAGTGGGGAGATGGGTGAGCCTGGTAGTGGGTATTGAGGAGGGCACATATTGCATGGAGCACTGGGTGTGGTACATAAACATTAACTCTTGGAAAACTGAAAAAACAAAATTAAATTAAAAAAAATTAAAAAAGAAAACACAAAAAATTGCAGTTTTGGATGTGTTACATACAAATACCTATGAGAAATCCGAGTGGAGGTATTAGGTAGGTCCAGAACTCAAATGAGATATAAATATGGGAGTTCTGTTGACTTTTGTTGGGTGAAATCATAGAACAGGAAAATAGGAGAAATTGTAGGAAGAAAAAAAATCCAGCATTGGTCCCAAGACACCACAATATGTAAGCGTTTAGGAGAGGAGGAACCTGCAAAGAAAATGAGAAGCAGCAGCCAGGAAGAAACAGAGGCCAAGAAGAGAGAGTTCCAAGAAAGAGGAAGTGGCTAGTTAGGTAAAATACTGCTAAGAGAGTCAAGGGAAGTGAGGAGGAAAATGTGTCCATAGAACCGGTCAACATGGAGGTAGACTGTGAACCCTCCATGTTGCTGAGAGCAGTCTCAGTGGAGTGGAGAAGCAGGATTCTGATTCAGAGTGGGTTGCAGAGGGAACAGGAGTCAGGCAGTGGAGACAACCTGTGTAGACAGCTCTGTGGAGAAGCTTAGGCTGAAGGAAGAGGAGAAAATAGAGAAAGGTAAGCTCTGTGAGTGTAAGGAGTGATTCAGTAGACAGCAAGGGACAAGGATACAGAGGTTGCCACATCGGGGATTCACATTGTCTTGAACATCACCTGAAATCATTCTGCTATTTACACGTTGCTGCTGTTGTCATAATCCTCTACTCTCATAAAACTGGCCTGAAAAAGTCTTTTCTCCAATTCTCTTCAGTAGAGAATTCATCACCTATCTACAGATTCAACTAGCAATTTATGCAGCTGACTACCAATGCTAACCCCTCTGGGTTCCAACACGGTATCTGGAGATGGGCAGCTCACATGGAGTCTCACCAGTGTCTCAAAAACAACACGTTTATATATACAATGGAATACTACGCAGCCAGCAGAAAGGATGAATACCCAACTTTTGTTATCAATATGGACGGGACTGGAGGAGATTATCTGAGTAAAATAAGTCAAGCAGAGAGAGTCAATATGGTTTCAGTTATGTGTGGAGCATAAGGAATAACATGGAGGACATTAGGAGAAGGAAAGGAAAAGTGAATTGGGGGAAATCGGAGGGGGAGATGAACCATGAGAGACTGTGGACTCTGAGAAACAAACTGAGGGTTTTGGAGGGGACGGGGTTGTTGGGCGAGCCTGGTGGTGGGTATTAAGGAAGACACATATTGCATGGAGCACTGGCTACGGTGCATAAACAATGACTCTTGGAATACTGAAAAAATAAAATAAAATTTAAAAAAATGTCGCTATAAAGAGTAGAAATTTTCTCAGCCAGGTCCTCTTTGCTCCCCTATTTCCTTTAATGGGACATCCAGATACTCACACTTAAAACCATATTTTCCTCTTCTGTCATCAGGAAACTATTTCATATTCTCTGAGATGGAGCCTTTCCCTCGGTGGTCCCCCTCCCCAGACCACTTTCCCCACCACTTCCATCTGTCAAAAACCCACCCATCCTTTAAAGCTTATGCCATGTGATCCAGGAAACTCTGCTGATTCCTCCAATTTGATGGGATCTCCTAACAGTTCAGCCTTCTCGTGCACTTCTCTTCAGTTAGATTTATTTGAAAGATTGTCTTATCTGCCTGATTAGACTCTAAACTTACTCATTTTTGCATCCCTTGCATCATTAGATACAACAAGCTCTCACCAACTTTTGTTTAACTGGCTCAAAAGCAAATTAATAAATTCTTTAGATGAAATGAGTTTTTTCCAGTTGTATGCATGCAGAATAAATAATACACTGGAAACTTAAGAATGCACTCAACTGGAGTACAGAAATGAGCTCATATGAACGTCAGGGCGCTGCCAAAAACTGCTTCTCTTTCCTGGAACAAGTATTTATTTAACTTTTTATTATGGTATGGAATATTTCAAATACACGTAAAAGTAGAAAGACCAGCATAATGAACCCCCACGAACCTATGATCCAGTTGCAACAACTCACAATATTTTCCCATCCTAATTTTGTCTATTCATCGACCCCCTCCCATTTTTTCCTGGCATATTTTAAAGCAAACTCCAGATGTCGTATCATTTCACCTATATATATACCTCAGTAAATATCTCTACCAGATGAAGTTTTGTTTTATAATTTAACCACATGTCAAACCTAATGAAATTAATGCTGATTACTTAATATGATTTCATATCTAGTTTTTGTTCATATGTCCTCAATTTGTTGCAGTCATTTTATTCAGAGAATGCTTAATTTAATATTTATTGCCCATTTTAAGGCAATTTAGTGCTGGACATTAACTCTTGATTCTTTTAGCACATATGCTGGAAGAGGTTAAGGAAAAAGGAGATATTCAATTTTTGAATTACTTAGTTTCCTTGATTCATTTCCTTCCCTCTTCAACTACTGCTGTTTTGGATCTTTCTCATTATCATGTTTATCAAAAAATGGGAAGGAAAAGAAAGTGTGGCAGAGATTACTATTTATTTGTCCCCCGATATCTTTTGTCCCCTTTCTCTAGAAGAAGAGAAGTATCAGCACAAGTCTAAAGATGACATTTCCTAGAATCCTTTGCAGTTAGATAGCCACAAGATCATGCAACTTTTTGAGCAAAAGTGATGTGTGCAATTTCTGGCTTGTGCCTTTAACTGGAAAGATGTGTGCTGTCTCCTCTCTGATACCCCCTTCTTAATGGCTTCAACGCAGATGTAGTGTGGTAAGCCATTTGCCACCGAGCACATGATGAACAGCCCTAGAGGATCCAGAAGCAACCAGATGAAAGAGCCTGGGGCCCTAGTTGACCTCATCAGGAAGAGTTGGCCTGCCAACGTGCAGACCATCAGTTTTAAACGACTGTTATTTTGGTATCAGTTACAACAGCTGTCCTGATATCTTAATTAAGTTAGAAGGTAAAACTCAACAATGTCAGTAATATAAATCAAATGAAAGTTTTCTAAAAATCTTATGAGAGTTTCTGTTCCCTACATCACAGTCAAATGTTCTCTGCGTATGTTTCCAATTATTACTAGCTATCATTCTGTCTGGGAGCATGATAATCAACTGACATTAGTTAACTGACTGTATACCACGACAAGCAGCAAAGTAGAAAGACTGGCTGGGTGTGGTTCCAGACAAATTTATCCTCCCTTGTTACTTTCTAGCTAAGAAGAAAGTATTAAAACTATGTGACACTTCAAAGATCTGTAAAATGGGAATAAGAGAGTTCCCTAGATTAATTAGGGAGAATAAATAAGTTTGCGTATATCAGAGAGGAGAACACAGTACTTGGCACAGAGAGGTATCCAGAAAAGGTTAATTTCATTTCCTTTGATTCCCTGTGTACATAAGTCCTAAGGGTCTGATGAAATTTTCCAATAATCTACTATTCTATAGCCATTCAGGCCTCTAGTTCTTGTCCAAAACAGCAAAAATGATCAGACACTGAATAGAGGCCCTGAGATTTACAATGCCAGTCTCTTTTTAAAGGCTGTGAAAGAAACCATAGAAAGCACTTACGGATGAAAACCTTTGCCGAGGATTATATGGCTGCTTAGAAAGAATGTTGATAAGCAGTGTATTAGTTGGGGAAACACTAGCCGATACAGCACACTACCCTCTCATCTCAGAGGGTTTGTCTCCTTTGTGTAACAACAGGGGCTCCTAGAGCATGAGGCTCTGCTGCATTGTTATTCAAGGGTCCAGACGGGCAGAGTCACTGACCAGCCAGATAACAAGGGATGGGAGGATTATGTGGGAGGTATTTACGGTCCAGGCCAGGAAGTGATTTCATCACTTCCGCTCACATTCCACTGGCCATGAGTCTTACCCTGAGACCTAACTGCAAGGGCTGCTGGCAAATATGGTCTGGTGAGTGCCCAGGAAGAAGAGAGATAAATATGGGGATCAGCGAGCAGTATCTGTCATAAGTAGTTATACTGAAAGAATTTACTGAACTATTTTATTTAGCTTCGACTTGAGTACTGGGAGAAGACACTTAGAAAAACTTGGCCAGGTCGCCTGGCTGGCTCAGTGGGTTAAAGCCTCTGCCTTCGGCTTAGGTCATGATCTCAGGGTCCTGGGATCGAGCCCTTCATCGGGCTCTCTGCTCAGCGGAGAGACTGCTTTCCCCACCCCCCTCTGCCTGCCTCTCTGCCTACTTGTGATCTCTCTCTCTGTCAAATAAATAAATAAAATCTTAAAAAAAAAAAAAGAAAAGAAAAACTTGGCCAAACCCTCGATTAGCAGAGTCTCACAAAAATCCTTGTATGATACAAGAAATGAATCTAGGGAAGATAATTTTTTAAAGAACTGATCAGGCAAAAATCTCCCGAAAACTTCAAAGCGACTTCAGTAAGTAATAATAATCACTTAAAAAAAAGTTTTAATGGCAGAAAACCCAAATTATTTTAGTTAGAAAAAGACTCAAGTGTTGGATCCTTTTCCTCTAGGAAAAAAAACAAGCACTTTTCTTTAGCGAAGCATTTGAACTTCTAAGGGATTTTCAAGAGTCATTAACTTCACGTTGTCTTTTCCTAAACAATGGTGTCCTAGTTACTGGACCAACAGCACACAGGTGGCCCAGAAACCACACACGCATTGGTCACAGCCACTGTGAGAGTCTCAGACACATGGCGAAACCTGCTAAGAGGCTGCAGACGATTATGTTTCATTATAATGATATTTCCAGAAATAAAGGGAATTACACATTAATAAAGCAATGGAACTATGTGGGTAACCATGACAACCGCTGCAAATTTAATAACATTTTATACTTCTCAAGAGTTTTTTTTTTTTTCTCTTATTGCCAGAAAGATGAGAGAAGTTCTGAGAAAGAGCTGAGAGCACTGTCTCTCATCTGTACCCTCACAGTTCCAAAGATGTCATGGGCATGCTCAGCACATGATAATACTGACCTCACAGCAGCCTCTGGAAACGCCCCTCCTGGTTCCCACATGTGTATTTATCCTGAAGGATGGTCACAGGCTGGAGCCCACAGTCAAGTGTCTTTAAATGACATCTGGTCCAAGAATTGTTTCTCTAAGTCAAGTCCAATTTCATTTGTTATCCAAAGTACATTTCTCTTTTCGAATTCTCACCAAAGCAAATGGCTCTCATGCATGTCTATGGAAATTTCTGAAGCTTCCTAAATATCTAAATAAAATTTTAGAACATTTTATTTTTTTAAAGATTTTATTTTTAAGTAATTACTACACCCAACGTGGGGCTCAAACTCGCAACCCTAAGATCAAGCGTGTCATGCTCTACCAACCGAGCCCGCCAGGTGTCAGTTAGAACATTTTAAAGAAAGACACAATCTCAATTATGCAGCCTTCCAATTAATTCCAATTCGTCCAATCATGTTTTCGTTTTTTCTTTGCTTTTTTTGTGTTGACAAATGAGAAGTCACAATGGGACAGATTATTTTAAAGTTTCTCTTCCTCCTCCCCCAATTCAAGGAATGCGCAAACAAGTAACTTCTTTTTACCATTTCTCTGCATATTCTCCTATGATCTGTCCTTGTCATATACAGATTAACATTCAGATCAATATAGGAAACGTATTCTGGATGACAGGACATTACGTGGCAGAAAGAAGACCAAAGGCCATTCCTGTGTAGCCAGGGAAGCTTTCTGACTCTGCGAAGAGCGTATGTCGGAAATAGTGCCTCTTCTGCTGGGAGAAAATGAGGGTCTCGAGGAGGTGAGGCCGTCAAGGGAAAATTATCTACCCCTCAAGTGCTGTTACTCCATTTGCCCTTGTTTCAAAGTGAAAGATGAAGAGGTCTGTCTTCCCTCACCTCAAAAACTGCCATACACATGGGACTTTGTTATTGCTTTTTGCTCATTAGGCAGTCTCCTCTTTTCTCTGTGGCTTGCCCCTTGTCATTTTGCTGCCTCTCGGCACCTATGCCAGTCACTGTCCTTCTCTGATGGGACCTCTGCGTGGCTCAGGATGTTTCTTCTTCCAGAAGTGCCCTCCTCCAGTCTCTTCCACCCCTTTTCTCCCTGGGCTTGTTTCCCCTGCCCATGCCTCCTTCTCAGTCTTCTTCCTTTCATGTGGGCATTCGCCAAGGCTCTATTCCCAGCCTTCTCCTCCCTCCTAAACCCAGGCTGTCCCTGTCACTTCTTCCCCTCAACCCGGAAGCAGGAAGCCTTCTAAAATGTTGCCCTGACCCCACTTTCTCTCTGTTTTAAATCCTTCAACAACTCCCCAAAGTATGATCATCTTCAGTCTCCTTGGCCAGGACACCGGGAGCTTCTGGCTCAGGCCTGGGTGACTGCCAAGTGCCTTCGCCTCCTGGCACCTCTTCACAGGGGGTCAGACTTTATGCAAATTTGTCAAACATATGGCAGTATTTCCTGCCTCTGCTTATGCTGTTCCTCCACCTGGGCTGCCTTCCTTTCCTTTTCCCCATCTCTCTAATGTGTAAATCGAATCATCTTCTTCATGCAAACCTTTCCCATGCTTTACCATTTCTGAAAGATAAAACCTAAACTAGCTTTTGGTACGTAGGGCTCTCCCAGATCTCAGCCTCTGCTTCCCTCTCTAACCACACCTCCGGTTATGCCCCATCTTTGACTCCGCTCCCAGATAATCCAGTTATTTTGAGTCCCTAAACTCAGCATGAATGGAAGTTGTTCCCCAAATCATCACATCTGCTCTAAACTTTCAATTTCAGCTCCCCAAGAGTGGTCTCTGGAACTCTTCCCTTTTCTGCTCCTTCTTAGAGCTTTAATGGTCTCTTCCTTGACTGGCTGTTCTTTCTCTAGAGGAACAAAATCAGTGCCCAGAATGTCCCAGGCAGAAGGGGGTTAAGTAAATATCGGTAGAGCAAATATCTGCAAAAGGGTTAATCTCTGACTGTGACTCTTCCTCATTCCCTGGAGAGGCCCGATAATACTGCCCACAATGGAGCATCTTTTTTTCCAGTGTGAATGGACAGAGGGATCACGTTTCTTTGTCTTTCTGCTCTGGCCAACCACAGATGTGCCTGGAGAGTGTTGGGTGTTGCTGCTGGAAGCAGTAATGACTAGGAGTTGTGGAGGGTCACCTGCTAGGAGGTAGAGGGATCCAGCACATGTCCTGACCCTCCTGGGATCGGGGAGTTACTGCAGGCTGGGGGCAGGGCAAGGACCGGTCCAGAAGGATAGAGACTTTTAGGTTTCTGTCCATATATTAAACTGAATAACTTGAAATTATCCAAATAATTATGTGGATTAAAGAGATTTCTAAGTACAACTCCTCTACCAAATAATGTCTCCAAGAGAGAATGCCTCATATAAAAAATAGCCATTGGCAATGTGACTCTTTGAAGCCTCATGGTCAACAGAACATGGGATGGTCAGGAAGAGTAATTCCCTTATAAATCACTTGTGATTCTTCCCAATTTTTTCCATTTTACTGATCATACTTGAAGCAATTTATTTCTCTTACATAATCCTTTCTCTTCCCCTATTTTTTTTCTCCCATCTCTTGCCCACTTACCAAGAGAAAGATTATTTCCTTGATTTCCCATTAACTTCTGTGAAATGGGAATAATAATAGGGCTGTGAGGATTAAGTAGACAATATCTAGAAAGTGCTTAGCACAGCAAGAGAGGGGAGCATGATGCATGTTAGCTGAGATCATTGTCCTTTATATTCCATTTATGAGTAACAAACAGAAGAAAATACAAGTAATAAATCCCTATTAAGGAAAAGAAAAGTAGTAAATCTTATGATGCAATTAATATATAAGCCAGAGCCATCAACTTCTTCATCTTCTTTAAAATAATCAGACCTATCCTTCTGAATTGCTCTACTGAGTAACCTATCAATCAATACTTTTTGCTTACTCCTCTAAATACATGACTTATTCTAGGTCAGGCAGAGGATACAAAAAGAGAGCTTTGAGGAATTGACACTCTAGAAGTCATATCTATTTCTTTTCTATTTCTGTAATGTGTATCCTAGCTATTCCTCAAAAGGACAAGGCAGCTTGCAGTAAAATGCTCAAGGTGGTAGAAATCAACACAAAATGAAGAATCAGACAAAAAAAAAATATGGTGGGAAAGAAGGAGAGAAAACTATTTGGAAGCCACAAATAGCTGGCTTTTTCTATTTTTTAATTTTAACTTTATTTGGCCAATGTTCAATTCCAATATTACGGTAGAAATGTCTGAAGAATTGTCAACATTTGATTTAGCTCAAGCATCCTTGGCCGTCTCCCAGCCTGGAAATGGAGGGTCCTGGTTCTGCCTGATGCCAACCGCAGGAAGTCACAGAGCAGGGAGAGAGGGTTGCTGCCCGTACCTGTCCTGGGTCTCAGCTGGCAACTGCCCCGCATCCAGTTGTAACAGGGCCCATGCTGTGACAGAGACCAGAAGTCCCTGTTTAACCAAACAGTTCAAGAGACACGCTCGGTCATGGCCACCGTGGCACAAAGTGAGAGAGACTGTATCCAGCCTGACTTTGTCCCTCCCCACATGGGACGGGAGTCTCTAGGGAGCCCTGGCCAAGTTAGAACGGACATCCTGACGTCCAAAAATGTCTAAAAAATCTCACAGATGGAATTTTAAAATAAGTGATAGTATAAACTTCACAGAAAGGAGATTTTGCCAGCATGAGTTTCCAAAATGTTTTAGTGAGCACTCTGGAGAAAGCCACATATGAAAAAGAACATGACAATTAACAACAAAAAAGATGGTCCACAAAAATGGGCTGGTCTGAAGATAAATCCCTTTCCAAAATTTGAAAAGCAGAAAAAAAGGGGAGGGGCTTATTTTTTAAATTTTTAAACAGTTTCTAATTCCAGTTAGTTAACATACAGTGTGAGATTAGTTTCAGTTGTACAATATAGTGATTCAGTAGTTCCATAGTCACCCAGTGCTCATCATAAGTGCGCTCCTTAATCCCCATCACCGGTTTCACCCATCCTCCCACCTTCTCCTCTGGTAACCATCAGTTCTCTATAATTAAGAGTTTGGTTCCTGATTTGTCTCTCTCTCTTTTTTTCCCTTTGCTCATTTGTTTTGTTTCTTAAATTCCACACATGAGTGAAATCATATGGCATTTGTCTTTCTCTGATGGACTTATTTTGTTTACCGTTATACTCTATAGCTCCATCCACGTCATTGCAAATGGCAAGATTTCATTCTTTTCTATGGCTGAATAATTTTCCAGTGTGTATATACCACTTCTTCTTTGTCCGTTCATCAATCAATGGACATTTGGGTTTGACTATTATAAATAATGTTGCTATAAACATAGGGGTGCATGTGTCCCTTTGAACTAGTGTTTTTGTATTCTTTGGATAAATATCCAGTAGTGCAATTGCTGGATCATAGGGTAGTTCTATTTTTAACTTTTTGAGGAACCCCCATACCCTTTTCCACAGTGGCTGCACCAGTTTGCATTCCCACCAATAGTGCATGAGGATTCCTTTTTCATCACATCTTCACCAACACCTGTTATTTCTTGTGTTGTTGATTTTAGCCATTCTGACAGGTGTGAGGTGAGATCTCATTGTAGTTTTGATTTGCATGTCCCTGATGGTAAGTGATGATGAACATCTTTTCACGTGTTTGTTGGTCATCTGGATGTCTTTTTTGGAGAAATGTCTGTTCATGCCTTCTGCCCATTTTTATTTGGATGACTTCTTTTTGGGTGTTGAGTTTTGTAAGTTCTTTATATGTCTTGGATGCTAATCCTTTATTGTATATGTCATTTTCAAATATCTTCTCCCATTCAGTAGATTGTCTTTTAGTTTTGTTGATGATTTCCTTTGCTGTGCAGAAGCTTTTTATTTTATTTTTGTATTTTTTAAAAGATTTTAAAGATTTTATCTATTCGACAAAGAGGGAGAGTGAGAGAGCACAAGAAGGGGGAGCAGCAGGCAGAGGGAGAGAGAGAAGCAGGCTCCCCGCTGAGCAGAGAGCCCAATACAGGACTCGATCCCAGGACCCTGGGATCATGACCTGAGTCAAAGGCAGGCGCTTAACCAACTGAGACACCCAGGTGCCCCAGAAGCTTTTTATTTTGATGTAGTCCCAGTAGTTTATTTTTGCTTTTGTTTCCTTTGCTTCGGGAAATACATCTAGAAAAAAGTGACTAAGGCTAATGTCAAAGAAGTTACTGCCTGCCATTTCTTCTAGGAGTTTTTGGTTTCAGATCTCACATTTAGGTCTGAAAAAGACAGGTTTAAATTTATATGTGTATTAGAATGAAGCGTTGCTTCAAAAAAATTTTCTGCATTTCTGATCAATGTCTCCTCCTCATGGTGAGGCTCTATGTAGTGCACGAGAGCCCTAACTGTGGCATCAGAGGACAAGTGGAAACGGCTCCCATTAACAGAAAGGAGCATGCCAGCATCAGGAGATACACACTGTTTTCACTATTAAATTCTAGGAGGTTACTGTATAGATACTTATATTAAAAGTATTGAGTAAACTAGTTGGCTGTATCTCCAGAGCGATTTGATAGAACAGGCAGATCAGACTGGCAGAACATGCCTGGAGTCATATAAGCTTGACTTGCACTCAGGCTCTTCTGCCTAAAAATAGGCAGAAGGCATGGACAGACATTACTACAAAATGGAGAAATTGGCCACATTTTTAACTTCTGAGACACAGCTCCTCATCTGTGAGATAGTGATAACAGTCCCTACTTCTCAGAGTCATTCCGAAAGTAAATGAGATAGCGGAAGTAAGTGGCTGGCCCGTGGCAGGTATTTAACAAAGATTTTGCCTTCCCATCCCCAGGTGTATCCTATACAAATCTTCATTATTCCTTGTACAGATGTATGGACTTCAATACTCATACTGTGATATTTCATAAAGATGGATGAATCACAGGTCATCTACTTGTACAATTATTTCATTCCCTCTCCCATTAGATTAGAAGCTCCACAAGAAGAGGGGTTCTTCCTGTTTCCTCCTAGCGTAAGTGGTAAGGAACGTATCACACGTAGTACATGTTCCATCAGTATTTGTGGCAGGAAGGGAAGAAGACATTTTTTATTGAGGGCTTACTAATGTGGTCTAAGCGTGTTGCTTTTGGTGACCACCTTGAAGCATATGTGTGGCTTCAGAGACTCTCCAGAGAGAATGCTTCCGCTCTTCTAACTGGCGCTCTCAAATAGCAGCATTAGATGTGTTGAACATCCGTGGGCTCCTCAGATTAAATCTGCTTTCCCTCCAGCACCCGCATTCAAGTAGAAAGTTTGAAGTGACTCAAAAATGCATTTTATAGCTTTTATGTACTTTTGATCTACAAATTTTCAACAACAGAATCTATTTATCACTGTAAATGCACAACCATTCAGTTTCAAAACAGAATGAGGGCAGATTATGAGCTAGTTTCAAAAATTAATTACCACTTACATAACAAAATTTTTGTGGTAAAATATGTTCTCAGTTCCAAATGACTAGCTCATGAATGAACTTCTAAAACCCAAATCATTTGTATTTCAGGGCTGTCTATAACCCACTGATGAGAAGCTATGGAAGTTTTAACTTCATAATGTCATTAATTAAAAAAATGTAATCTAAAGTAAAATCTAAAGCCTCCTTTTTTCCTTCCTTCTTTCCTCCCTCCAACCCTCCCTCCCTTCACACTCCCCTCCCCGTGTTTCCCAAACACAGTTAAAAAAAAAAAAAAAATCCTCTGTATTCCAAGCTGCATTGGCAGAAGAAGCTCCAAAAAAGTGTTAAGACTGTGACTCACCTCATTGTAATTCTGCTTATAGAATTTATGGAAAGGGAATGAAATCCAAGAAAATAAAATAAAACTTTAAAAATCCCACTGATAAGCAAAAATCCTTTCTGTAGGAAATAGAGTTACATAAAAAGATTTATATTTTGTTTCTTATAACTCAGAGGAAACCCATATCCCCTGTTAACTGCCACCTCTAATTAGTTACAGACCATTTAACTTCATAAATGTTTTCAAGGATTAATGATAATTGACACATGTATTACGCTTTTAATCTTTTAAGAAATGTTAATATTGATTCTTTTTCCTAGAATCTTGGGATGGCGCCAGTATTTTATTCCAGTTGAAAAAGAGGCAGTGATGCCACCTTGTAACTGGCCCCATAATGGTTAAGTCAGCCTGGTTATGTGCGTTGGCCAGGGTCTGTCTCTTCGCCACATCCTCCACTTAGCTCAGCTTCAGGCACCACCAGGGTGATTTCCCTCTTTGTGTTCTTCCATTAACCACTTTCATTGAACCCCAAGGAAGCCTACAGACTAATGAATGCAAGGATTCTCAAACTTGGCCGTGCTTTCCCATCCACATGGGGAAGCATTATGAAGAGTACAGACGGTACATGGGCCCCATCCCGGACTGAGTCCATCAGAACCTCTGAGCATGAGACTTGGGCCAACCAGGCTTGACCAACCTTAGTGTAACTTTACTGGAAACAGAACAGCATTATTCAGATCTCTAACAAATGGAGTTGACTTTCGAAGGAAGAGAGGAATTTTTGATGGGGATCTGTCAAGGTCAATTTTACGTGTCAACCCGACTGGGCCACAGGGTACCCAGGTATTTGGTTAGACATTATTCTGACGTGTCTGTGAGGGTGTTTCTGGATAAGATTAACACTTGAGTTAGTAGGCTGAGTAAAGCAGATTGGCTCCCCATTGGGGTGGGCATCATCCAATTCACTGACAGCCTAAATAGAATCACAAGTTGAAGAAGGGAGAATCTACTCTCTTCGCCTGTCTTCAACCTAAAACACAGGTCTTCTCCTGCCTTTGGACTCAGACTTGGACTAGACCCTCTGCCATCAGCTTTCTTGCTTCTCAGGGCTTTGGGCTTGGACTGGAACCGTACCCCTGGCTCTCCTGGGTCTGCAGCTTGCTGACTGCAGATCTCGGAACTTTGCAGTTTCCATAATCACATGATCCAATTCCTTATATGTACGTACACACAGACGCACACGAGCTCACATGCACACACACACACACACGCATCCTACTGATTCTGTTTCTCTGGACAACCCTAATACAGGATATTTCTTTCGACCATGTGTGCTAGAAATATATATAAATATATATAAACACAGACAATGTTTGAGAGATATTTTACAACAATGAGACAAGGAAGAGGAGGGCAAGGTGCCATTATGTTAGAATAAAGGTTGAGAAGGTCCCTACGTGGGACTTTGGAAAGAAAGTTCCTGTTCAATTAGAAGGAGCTGTGCAAGGTATAGAATGAAGTTTTTTTTTTTTATATATAAGAAAATATTTTACATTCTATTCACATACACATAAATAATCTCATATGATTCTAAAAAACAGGATGGTGGACTGAATATAGTTTATTTATTTATTTATTTATTTATTTATTTATTCATTTTTTAAAGATTTTATTTATTTGACAGAGAGAGAGAGATCACAAGTAGGCAGAGAGGCAGGCAGAGAGAGGGGGAAGCAGATTCCCCGCCAAGCAGAGAGCCCGATGTGGGGCTCGATCCCAGGACCCTGAGATCATGACCTGAGCCGAAGGCAGAGGCTTTAACCCACTGAGCCACCCAGGCGCCCCAAGACTGAATATAGTTTAAAGGTGAAGGTATTGTCTGACAGCATTGAATAATGATAAGCTCCCTACCTCTCTGTATCTAAAATGTTTACCAAAAAGATAAAAGAAAAATGTCATCAGGGAGAAAAAGGCAGTGCTGAGTGCCAAAGTCAGCGGGATACAAGGGCACAAGGATTCTCAGGGCATCAGAAACTCATTGGCCTGTGCCGCCTTTCTTCATTCTGTCTCTTGGTTCCTGTGAGCTGTGGTCTACGATATTAAGTACCTAAAAATGCCGATGTTTCTTACGATTGATGCTCCTTGCTGCATTTGCCTCTTTTTTTAATCCTTCTTCAGTCTTTCTCTCTTTTTTTTTCATTCCTTCTTTTTTAAGCAGTGGATAGTGTTTTAGGAAATACATTAAAAATCAGTCATATTAATATGATGGGGCTCTAAGCTAGGGATGAGGATTATTTGGGAAAATGTGTTCTCCAATAAAAACATTTAAAAGTGAAAAAAAAAAAGTCTAGTACTGCAATTTAAAGCAAATCACCTAAATACAGATAGATAAAGGAAATAGGGCAAGATGATGGCATCTTTCTCAGTTTCCTATGCCAGAACTTTTCAAGCAAACTTACCACACACAAGCTAATGGGGAAAAAGAAATTCACAAGTGAATAACTTAGCATATAACCCTCAGCAAAATCTAATGAAAAATCACCATGCCGGATTTCAATATAAATTATTGCATACAAAACCTGTTTTGCAAATATGTTATGGGTTTTAATGTAAGTTGCTGCATAAAATGTGAACAGTTTTACAATATTCTGTAATTTAGACTTTTAGCTTAGTTGCATGGATTACTTATGTAACTCTATAAAATGATGAGTCTGGAAGGCTTGAGCTTATAAGGGAAAAATGCCTTCACTTTAGTGATTCCGGTTTAAACTTACAGAAATATCAAATTACTTATTGAAAAAAATCCCAAATGAAGTAAAAAGGAATGTTCTGGGAAGTTGCCATTGACAGTTTGTTGCCCTGATCGTATAGATGTTTGTTTCCCAGGATTACTTAGTGAGGAATATCAGCATTTTAAAAATAAGAATGGCCAGAGGTCTTTAACAGTCTCATCAGAGGGTTCCAGAGGGGCTGAATCCTTTTGCTTTTTTTTTTTTTAAAGAAATATCAAATCTAATTCTTTCTAAAAGTCTGAGAGCAAACTAGTGAGGAATAAAGATAATTAATTAAAAATGGATTAAGAGTCTATGACTTGTTCCCCACTATTCTTCCAACAGCCCACCCTGACCTTGGACTGTCTCTACTACCCATGACAGCAGAGGAGAGGTCACAGGAAGGGAACCTGGGGGTGGGGGGGTGGGGAGACCTTTCCAAATCACAGGAATCTAGGAGCCTGATCTCTGACTTCCAAATAAGGTTAAAGCACAGCTTTGTTATCCAGATCCTGAAATGTCAGCCAACTTCACCAGCATGAGGAGTGCAATCAAAAAAAGACTGTGCACCAACAGAAATACATCAGTCACTAAAATGGAAAGCCATATAGCAACAGCTGATGTCAACGCCGATGAGCATTTTTAAACGACGACAATAGACTAGTACACGGATGTGCATACCAAGATAAAGGAACGTTCTTCTCCAAGAGCCTAAATCTGCTGATTAGGAATCATATCAGCTGGGCAGTAAACTGCATACAGAGAGGTACCTCTTCCTACCACATTTTCTTTGCCCACTAACACCACCTTCACTCCCATTTGCAGCTAACCCTTCATTTTTTTTTTTTTTTAAAGATTTACTTATTTATTTTAGAAGGGATGGGGAGGGGCAGAGGAGAGGGAGAGAATCTCAAGCAACTCCCTGATGACCACGGAGCCTGACACGGGACTCGATCTCACAACCCTGAGATCATGATCCGAGCTGAAATCAAAAGTCTGGATGCTTAACTGACTGAGCCACCCAGGTGCCCCTCAGCTTACCCTTCATTTTAAACTTCAGTGTCCTTATTTACACTTGGACCCTTTGAGCATCCTCCTTTCCTCCAGCGAAAGCTTGAAACAAAAACACCTAAGAGAAACAACACTGGAATTCCAATTTTCACCATTACCTAATTTTTCCAACCTGTTACAAAGTACAACTCATAAAATCAAGAGGGAGCATCATTCTTTGTGTGTGTTAAACATTCACGGTAAAGTAATACCAAATTAAGGAGCCAAGTTTCGACAACGCTGCGGATACCCTTCTGGAAATTGCTTGTGCAATGGCACTCCTTGAAGGCCCATATTTCATTAACTTGGCAAAACTCCCTTTCAAGGTCATTTCCAAATGCTCGTCTTGTGCAGAGCAGCATGCGCGGAGCCGCACTAGCATGGCACTAGGTCAACCCATTAGTCATTGCTGGAGTGAGCCTTCTGTGGAGAGGCAGCCTGCTTCAAAGTCAGATGGGCTTTGCAAAAGCATGCCAGGAAAACTTTCAGATTTGAAATGTTACCGGAAAGAAGGTCACAACACCTTTTAATTGCCTACTCTCTTTGCAGAAGGTGGCTTTTCATATTTTTATGCAAATATTCATATCAACCCAGTGTGAAAACCAGGGTAAGAAATGTGGTAAGTGAGGGTGCGCATATGTCTTCAATTGAGCTCGGTGGCCAGTGCCAAACTTCAACTGAGCTGATCGGACCGTGGGTCTGTGTAAAAGCTGAAAGTGGTGGAATCTAGTTGCTATAGCTGCAAATTAAACAAATAAATGAGACACCGTGGAATGCAGCAAAATATCTGTGGTCTGATTAGTTCATATTTGCCATATGTGTGAATATTAGCAGTCAAATTCTGAGTTTAAGCAAAGTGCTTCATTTTAGGTGCAAGCGAGGGGAAATGCTTAACAATAAATAAGGGGGAGTTGACTTCTACATCCAAGGATAAATATCTTACCTGTTATGTAAACTTTTAAGGAATTTCATTAACTTTTTAGGTGAGGAGTATATATAAATTTGTTGTTGCTAAAAATATAAGATTTCCACCCGAGCATTTTTCCTTAAGCGTTAGACAGAGTTTGATGCTAGCTTCTCACCTATTATATGATAATAAGTGAACATCATTAGCCATAGGGAAATTTTATCTTATCATTGCCGTAAAACTCCTAGCCTACCCTCCTTGAGGGGACTTCTAATTATGGGGCCCATTACGTGGCAGGCGTTGTGTTAATGTACTTCCGTGGCCAATCTCAGGAATTCCTGCAAGAAGCTGTAAGTTCCCCAGTCATGGAATTCAGGAGAGAAATTTAAAAAGACCCCTGGACAGAGAATTCTATTCTGACTTACCTCTTAAATCACTTACACTAAACCCTTTTCACAGAATGATAAAACCAGAGAGAACTGGAGAGGTCATCTGGTTCAGTGGCCCTTTCGAGGTGGCTCACATGTATGCAGCTCTTAGAAGAGCTGCCTACAGAAGCAGAGTGCCTTTTGGGGTTAACCCAGCATGAGAAAGAGAATGGAACAAAAAAGACACTCTTTTGTGTGTGTGGCAGCAAGGTAGATAATATAAAAGGATGTTTACTAACATTGATCTTTTTATCCTAACGCATGTAGACAGTGGCCGTGTGAGGAATAGTGCTTGGACATATAAGATAATTTGATATATTACCAGGTCACATGAATGAATGTATCAGATAAGGACAAAAGGGGTTGCCTTAAGGGGAAACATTTCCACCCACCAGGGCTAATCCTTACAACTAGGTTAAAACATATCTTAATTAGATCATCAAGGGCAAGCTCATTTTCTGAATATGGATATGGTAAAACTATAGGAAAAAGTCACCCTTGCTTAGATGAAAAGGAAAATCATCAAAAATGCCAGGAATGTTTATTAGTGTCTTAATGAGAGATGTTTGTGAAATATAATGATGATTCATGGTGAAAGGCATCTCTCTATTCACTAGATGTTAACAAGTCTCCATGAAGAGAGACCCTGGGTATGATAAGTGTGATAGGTTCGGTCAGCTCAGCATCCTACCCCCAGCTAGGGCTCTGGCTAACTGTGCAAGCCCAGACAGGTGCTCATGTTGCACACTGGAAGGCCAGCGGACACAGTTCTGCTCTGGAAAAGGGAAAGATTGATTTTGAAAATTATGAGCCAGTGAGCTTGACAAGGATGCTGTGAGGTTCTAAAATGGGTCACTGAAGGACTTGGGTAGGAAACAGAGACGTAAATGGTGATCATAGGTACCAGCCTAAGTTCACTTAGAGAAAATAATCTTATTTCCCTTCCAGAAAGTGTTATGAGACTGGGAGAGTAAGGAAATAGGATAGAAAGGCATTCACTCCACCATTATTCATTCATCCTTTCCAAAACATTTTCTGAGACCTACTATATGCCAGGCACTGGTCCAGAAGATAGAACTATGCGAGGAAGCACGTGCCTGCCATTAAAGAACATCCAGTTCCAGACAAACTCAACAACATAGTACAAGTACAGGACAGTGGATGCTTTCATAGACGCACATGCGGGGTAGAGGTTCCTAAGGAGGGGATGGTCAGTGCCGTGATGTAAGGCAGAGTTGACACACGAATGCGCTGGGAGAAGGAGGATTTTGACAGGGAACTCAGGGCTGTGTGGACAGTCGGTCCCGGAGAAGCCCCATCTTAACCTTAAATAGGCTCGCGGAAGTTAACCAGTATTCCTAAAAGACCAGGCAGTATGGGGACAAATTTGGTGGTTTCGGTTCAGATTGAAATAGAAAAAAAAGAAAAGAAAAGAAAAAATTGGGTTGAACATTTTCTGATGGGTTGCCACAGACTTTCCTTGCTGTTCTTTCTTCACTTTTCAACATGACTCAGATAAAGGAGCATGTAGATAAGATGAGGATATTGGTGTCTTCATGATCTGGTGTGAACTTAAGGGTTTGGGACAATTCTGGACTCCCAGAAAAGTTTCTTTTCCCCCTTTATCTAAGTGTTACCAACACACAATGACCCTTTGGAATCTCTAGATATCGCAAATCCAGTCACATTGGGAAACAGCAACACCTACCCTTCACAGGTGACTTTTGTCCCCAAGCTACCATCCACCTGTTGCCAATATCATCTTATAACCCTTTTCCTCACCAGATCCCTTGTCCGAGAACTCTCTCTTCAGTGTACGTATTGCATTAATTTCCTATTTCTCCATCCTATTTCTCCATCCCGGGATATGGTGATCATTTTCAGTGGCCAATACCGCTGCCCGCTCTTCCCTTCTGTTACCACATAGGTCATTTTTATCTAAATACCTGTCTTGACCTTAGGAATCAACCATCCCCTCCGCACATGGTTACAAGGTGGTTAAAATTTACTGCTCTGAAAAATCAGTTACTTTGTTACTGACTTTACTCACAATGGGAGCCTCCAGAGGAGCTTCAAGTCAGGCACCTCAATCCGAAACAGTTTTATAGATGAATCATTTTATTAAATTCCAATAGATCCATTTAATGACCCTTAAAATCTCAGTACTGTGGCTTCCCCAGAGCCCACGCTGTATTCCAATTGAGTTTAACAAGATGGAATTCACTAGGAATATGCTTCAGGATCCTACATTTTGTATACAAAAGAACAAAATAACAACTTCGAATCTTAGCTAAACCGCACACTGGTCAGGTAAGCATGATGTGCAAGTTTCAGTGTATGGTATAATGAAACTGCCAAAAAGAATTAATGGAGCTTGGACAACACTAATAAGCCAAGACTCTGGCTAAACCGCTCTGCTGTCTCTTGCCGAATCCTACGGAACTGTAGAAACGGATGTAGACAAGCTGAAGCCTCCTCAGGGGAGACCGAGCATGATGCTAAACGGCCTGTACGCCATTTTCTCAACAAACATTTACAGAGTGTGCAGGAATGCCAGAGACTATGCTAGGTGCTGGAGGAAAAGATGAAAGAAAACAACAATGACAACAACATTTGCTGCCCTTTATGGCCTCCTAGCCCATTAAGGGAATAACCAATAAAGACTAACCAAACAATGTGATAAGTGAAATCTTAGGTGTCGGGACAAAGCGTTCTGAGTGCAGGGAGAAGGGACCCGCTCAGATGCCTGGAGACTCGGGACTGCTTCATGCACAGGTGGTGTCTGAGAAAGGGATGGAGCAAGAAGTCTTCAGAACTTCAGCTCTTCTAGGAAGGTAACTGAGGCAGCAGTGTGGAGAAAGTTCTGGTCAGGAGGGAGGGGGGACGCAAGGAGATAAGAGACGAGCCTATTGCCTCAGTTCAGCTGGTTGATGATGAAGCCTTGAACTAAAGCCGGGATGGTGGAGATAGGAGGCTGGGGAGCTTTCGGAGCTACTTTGGAGGTCCGTGTCATAGGACTTGTCAACTAACTGTGAGGGATGTGGTAGAAACAGGAGCTTTTAGATGCTTCTGCCATTACTGAAATGGCGACACGAGAGGAGCAATAAGATGAGAGGTGGGGTTAATGTGATGCATTTGTTTCAGTTTGTTCATCTCAAGGTCCTTGTGTCAAATGTTGAGTGTGAGGCCCCTTGGAAGTTGGACCGGGAAGTACAGACTTGGAATGGTCCACATGTAACAGAGACTGAAGTCATGGGGAAGAGTGAGAGCCCCTTGGAGCAGAACATCAAGAGAACAGAGACGGCAGGTATTTGAATGGATGAATGGACTGGGCAGATGCGAACTGCAGGAGACAGAAGGTTCAGTTCCTTATGAGAATCTTCCCTCAGCTGAACACCCCGTGGTCTTGGTCCACTGTTGAAGCTCCATCGTTGGAGATGCTCAAGTAGAGACTGAAAGGGAATTTGCCAAGATATTGTTCAGGGAACTGAGCTACCACATGGTGTACGGACCAGATGGTCTTTAGAAACACTTCCCAAGTTTTAAGATGCTAGGATTCTGTGTCTCTGTGATAGAAAACGCAGCTTTGTTTTTCCACTTCACTTTCTTTGGCAGCCATCGCTGATGCTTGCTGAGGTTGGAGCTCCAATTAAAAGGGAACTGGAAAGGATATAGGGATGGACTTCTGCCAAGGAGCTGGGTCTGTGGCTAATGAATGATCTGTTTGTGGTAGTGAAGAAGGAAGCCAGTTCCTAAGACGACACCTTCAGGCCTGGCCCTACCTCTTCCCAACTATGAAGAACTGAGGGCACATGAATGGGAAACATATGAATGAAGTTTACTCTGAAATATCTATGGATTTAAGGATTAGGGTTAAAAGAACTTGAGTAAACCACACTTTGGGTTTTGCTGACCCCCAAATATCTGAATATAATTTATAGACCTTTTGATGAACTCCAACTACTGCTGGGCCTGCTCCTCTATTCAGTGTAGCTAGAAAAAGGGCACAGTGTAAGCCAAACTGTATTAGCCTTGAATTCTATCCCTACGTGGAAAATTAGTCCTACAAAGGAATTCGTGATGTCAGAAAATTGCTTTAAAAAGCCATGGTTTATTACCCTAGAGAAAAAACAACTAATACTCAGATAAAATAATCAATATATGGAAGAGCTCTCCAATAAATCTGACCCAGGCATTTCTATTCACCTGGCCTGTAACTGTCAGATGGCCCAGGGACTACGCTGTGTTCTTTGGACATCTTTTCAGGCCTTCTCAGGCAGTAGCAACAATATGATACGTACCAACCAATAAGACTCTCAGAGGGGACAGTAGGCCATGTATATAAGATTTTACTGCAGTACAGCTGAGATTGAAGAGGGAAGTAAAATACAAGTTAGGAAAGAAGTGAATAGCTTGGGGTTGCATTCTCTGTCAACGATTATGAAAAGCTGAATGAATTTTCTACTCTACAGAGTAGGAAAAAAAAAGACAAAAGAAAAGACGGGCATAGAAAGAAAAAAAAAAGAAAACACAGACATAGAATATTGGTAAAATTCACTCACTGATGCAAGAAATACTCATTTGATTTCGTGATGTAGAGGTGCTGTTTGAAGCGCTTGGGATGAATGAGTAACTGAAACAAAGACCCCTGCTCTTATGAAAATTATATCTAGCAGAAGGAGTTGGACAATAAGCCATAAATACAGCATGTAAGTAAAAGCAGATAATATGTCAAGGATGGTAATTACCACCAGGGGAACAAAGAGCAGGGTAAGGGGACTCTGGGGACATGGAGATAGCTTGCAATATCTAATAGGCTGCTCAGAGTGGGCTTTAGTGAGAAGGTGAGACTGAGCAAATGAAAATTCACAAGGAGAAAGCGATGGTCAGTAAAATGAAATGAGAGCCGTGTGGAGTAACCTCAAGTATCTGCGCAGTGCGGACGGAACTCTCCTTCTCGTTCCTGGGTCTTTGGGGTCTTATTTGTTTTCTTTGGGAGGTCCACAGGGAGTCTTAGAAAGTGGTTCCCAAGAAATTTCTGACCTCTGTTCCAGTCTTACTTTTATTTTTGAAAATTTCCAGATATCTTCCAGTTACTTTAGAATATAATGGGAAAATAAGAAAGGTCAGGTTTTTTTCATATAAAAAAGAAGATAGCCTTCTCGTGACCAACAGCTTATTTTGTGAAATATCCAGCATCGGGATGGCACGGATTCCACGGGTCATGAAATGCATCATCCGTGTGGCCCAAAACTGGAAACTTTCCATAAGTTGTTTTATTTAACAGAAGAACAACATCAAATCTGAGTTCCTGCAAAACCAATGATCATCCAAGCAGTATTTAATGCCTTCTCTTCTGGGAAAGACAGATGTACAAAAACTTTAGTAATTACCAAATGTCAAAATAATATTGAACAGAATAAATAGTTGCCTAAATTAAGGTTCTCTTGAGTATCAGTTACATATAACAAGAACAACTGACAAATCAAGCATGAAGAGAGGTGGGGCTTATTTTCTTATCTCCTTATAAATTACACAGGGAATGAACAACTGCTGTGATTATAAGAATATCTAGGTCATGTATGCTTAGAGATCGGTGATAATAATAACAATATCCAAACTTCTGCAGCACTTGGCATTCTCGAAGCATTTTATAAACATTAATTAGGGCTTCGCTAAGCAGAGACGCTGTCTCATTGTTGGTGTTTCCTGTTACAGCATCGCTGAGAATCTGCGATCTTTCTAGAATTTAAATATCTATTTATTTATTGCTTTTAATGTATACTTACTGATTGACAGTGCTTTAAATTTGGAATCAGCAGAAGAGAAAGGTTCAAGGTTCTATTTTTGCAGCCAAGAAACAGGCCAGAATAACAAGAGGGCTTCTCCTTGTCAGAGGAAACACAGCCCATGGGACACTACTCTGTTGGCTTGTGGAATGTTTTCCTACTCACCTTCCTCCACCTCAAACAGGCCATTTCTATCCTTTAAAAGTGGAAGTACTTTTCTCATCCTGTGACCACACAGTGCCTAGCAGGGTGCTTTGCATCTCATAGGTTTTATTGAAAATTAATGTTTGCTAGATTGAATTGAATCAAAGCTCAGCTCGCCCGGGGTGCAGCCATGCAGACCCCAACCACCACTGTCCGTGGCCATTAGCATTACGTTTTGAAAAGTGATTCATTTTGCTGATATCTCTAGTTTCCTCTTGTCTTATCATCAGTGGACTGAGGATAGAAAGGTGGTAGAGGCTATAAATGTAAACGTGACATTCTTCCAGGTTTCATTTTTTTTTTTTAAAGAGAGAGAGCCCGTGCATGTGGGTAAGAGAGGATGGGAGTGAGGGGGAGGGGCCGAGGGAGAGGGAGAAAGAGAATCTTAAGCACACAGGACCCTGAGATCATGACCTGAGTAGAAATAGAGAGTTGGACACTTAACTGACTGAGCCACCCAGGTGCCCCAACCTTCTTCCAAGTTTCAAAAACAAACATGTAAATACCCTTTTAATCCCCAACAAGGATAGAACGGTTTTTGATTTTTGGACATTGAAGTGACTCCAATTAAATGTATTGTATTTTATAGGTTTATATTTTTAATTATAATAAATTAAAATTTTGTGTGCATGCACATGCTGTTTCAATAGAACCTGGAGATAAGCTAGCAGTTACACGGCGAGGCTGTATTACTGTTGCAACTCAGCGGGGTACCCATTTCCTCTTCTCTTCTCCAAAAAAACCTCTAAGATTGCTTGCTGAGAGAATGGAGGGCAACAACAGAAAGGAAGAGATAGGATACTTTACTTTAGTTACAGTCATGTCTAACAGGGACTTTGGAGTAAATCAAAAGGAAAGTCCTGTGAATTCCAAATCCTGAGTTTTTTTGCATGCCTGTTTTCTAACTAATTTTGTGCCAGGCAGTTGAATGCATAAATTCAAGACTGACTTGGTGATGTCTTTTGAAATAGAGCCATGACAGACTTATATAAACTACATCAGGCCTCTGGATCCTGAGAGGTTATGTTGAGACTCTTCAAAGAGTTAAGTGTGACTATACACCTAAGAACAGGGCACGTTCTCTCTTGGAATTCTTGTACCTACAAAGATCTAGATAGATAATAGCCAAAGGCCTAAAAGGCCAGAAACCATCCACAGAAGTATTTAAAAGTTATGAATTAAGCTAGTAAAATATTAAATATGTTCTATCCTCCTAGATTGTTAGATATATATTTTATAAAATGAAATTTAAAAAATATGTGATTGTATAATAAAATAAAGGCTTATAGATTAATAAATTACAAATTTGTAAATGATAAAATTATATTATTTAATATCATATAAATATAAATATTCCAAAATTTTATTTTCTTGCCTTCATTTTTCACAAATTTTAAGCTCTACCGATAGTATTATTCTAAGGCATTAACTAAAAATAAAATGTAATTTTAATCAAAGTATACACAATTTGAATGTTTTCACCAAAATACGAACATTCAAATGAATGTAAAAATGTTTAGTTGAATTATTTTCATACTTCTAAAATTAAATATTGAAAATTATCTATTAAGATTAAAATACAAATGATAATTATTAAACTTTTAAATAAAATCTTAAAGTTGAAAATGCTTATCTGATTTGTGTTTCATAAATATTTTTACACATTTTTATAAAAATTAAATTATTCATGATTTCAGCAGTTAATGTTCATATTTTAATAGCCAATCTAAAGAAACAGCTTCCTATATAAAGTTATATATATACAAATTTAGAGTAATACAAATTAATATTGCAAAATAGTCCTCAGCCACCATGTGCAACCTCTTTGTTAGTAATTCTGGAACCATGAACTGGAACATGAAGAAAGCCAAAGAAATGGTCATTCATCTCTACTAACAGACAAAGTTCATTAGGAAAGCATCTATTGAGCTCTTATTATCTTAGAGGATTTCACATGCCAATTCATTTTATTTTTTCCCTTTCCGAAATATCCCTGTCACTCAAATTCTCCTTGAATTCCTAAGGAGCATTTGTCTCCAAGAGGGAGAATTTTAACCCATCAAAGTGAATCGAGGGGAAGTTCTGAGAGTCAAGTTATAGTTCTAACGGCCTCATCAGTACTTAGAAATCATGCCTTTGAAACCTTAAGTATCACCCGGCTCTACAAAGGTTGTGACTTATTCTCTGGCCTACAGGTAGTTCTGTGCATTGAGGGATATAGACTACAGGCCAAACAGTTAAGGCCCGTGCTCCTACAGCCCATGGTACGAACACTGGTTCTCAGTGAAGGCCCTCCTCACGTTGTTAACTTCTTACTGTGCCTAATTTATAAACTAAACTTTATCATAGGAAAAAAACATAGTATGGTACTGTCCAGGGTTTCAGGTTTTTTGGGATGGATCCCTCTTAGATAAGGTGGGGAGGGGCGGGACAACTGTATACTGAATTCTTGCATCAGTCTGACAAATAGGCATTGATCTTACTACAGGGCAGGTGGGTGGGCCGAGTGCTCAGGGCTGGAAAGCTGCTGTTGGTCCTAGGAACTAACACTTATGTGAGGGATACAGACGTGTCTGATGGAGATTTGAAGGTGCTTTGTAAGGCTGGCAGGAGAGCTAACCAGGCCTGTGGGGGTGAAGAGAGAGGTCTGAGAGATGTTATAGAAGCTAGCAGGGTGAGCAAGGGTTCCCCAGTAAAGACTGGGAAGTGCACTGGGGGCAGAGGATTATAGACACAGGGTTATGCAAAGGGTTTCCACATGCAAGAAAAGCCAAAAGTTGGAGAGGCGCAGAGTAGCCACATCAAGCCCCTTAGATGGTAAAATGAATCTGACAAGACCCAGCTTATTTGTTTGGAACTAGACCAGAGGTGCCATGTTAATCCTTCAACAGCGTGGCTCTAATTGGACTCCAAGAAAATGCCAGTTGTCTGTACTGTGCCGCTTTTGAGGAGTTCGCTTAGGAAAGAATTAATCAAAGCCCCTGAGTACAGTAATGTTTGTTTGTTAGTACACACCACTTTTCTCAAAATATACCAAAATTGGGGGCAGAAAGGAAACTGTTATTTTGGACCTATGACATGTGACGTCTAGCTCTTCGTTCCCCTATAATTTCTGTGATGGGTTGCCCTTTTCACCAGGAGCACCCAGTGACATATTCTAAAAATCGCTGTAACCAAAAAAATGCAGGCTTCTTAGTTAATAACAAAACTGCTCAATTCCAGAAGCAGAAAGGGAAGACAATGCAAAATTTCTCCATAGAAAATATATCCTCAAGTCTTGTAAGGTGACACACAAACCTTCCGAAATACTTGATTTGAAATGTGTGAAGGCAACACCATGGCTAAAGCATCAGAAGGAATCAGACTGAGAAGAAGGGAAAGAGCTAGCCGCCCCAGGCAAATGCCCTCCAATGGGCACAACCTGCCAAGGTCACTTCCAATGCCTGCGGCAGATCTCCCAGAGAAAATAATAGTCTTGCTGCTCCTCTGGGGCCATTTCTCCCAGTGCCATAGTTACTTCCAACACAATCCCCTGACGTGAGGTGGAGGAACAATGGGGCCTCAGGAGTGGTATAGGTGAGATTAGGTCCTTGGGCTCCAATAGGGAACAAGTCTTTGAATGGCGCAGAAATTAAATTCATCCATAGAATGAGCCAGTTGTATAATCCAACAACACTGACCCCTTACAAACTGTGGATTCATCTATTATGTAGTTTTAATAGTGACTCAGTTTCATGGGAAGATGTTTTTATTGACATTCAGTCTTCGTCTCTAATTATAGTCTCTCATATTCCCCATTATTGCACAGGCAGTTAGGTACATTCTATGGAAAGCTCAAATCAGAAAATAGTTCTTTAATACTTTTTTTTTTAAATGAAAGGAACTTATTTGTTTTAGTCCACTCACCATTCCGTGATTCAGCCACCCTGGGATAAAATTATCAAGCAACTTCGGGTAAATCATCTCTCTGTCATAGGCATAAATGATCCAGAACACCGCTACCACGAACTGGAAGGGAAAAGAAATCCTTTATTTCAAATTTACAATATACAATATACATTGTTCAAAGAACCAAACAGAACTGTAATCTAGAGTGAAAGACGAATCAGTAAACCAGGTAATGACTGAAAAGGGATTTCTAACTTCACTCCATTAGTGGTAATGCGTGGGGTCCTTCTGCCTTCCTTGGTCTCCCTACTGTGTTCTTTCAGGCAAAGGGATCTGTTTTCAAGGGAGAGATGAATGACGTGTCTGTCATCTGGAAGAGCTCCCTTCTAGGGCTAATTGTGTTGGTTTGAATTCTCTCAAGAGGGTTTAAAAGTTCACTGGTGGTTTTTTGGATCCCATTCCCCACTGTACAGAGTCAGCACACATTCAAGAAACTGTAGTGTATTTTTCTTGAACCCATCATGTGGTTTAAATTAATCTTCACATTCTCAAGTTTCCATTTCACCACTAACAGCATTAAAATCACTGCTATATAAAATGTCCCAAAGTCACATTTCCTGCAAATGTATTAATTTATATAGCCTAAGCAGAGGCTTTGGCTGCATTGAAAGCAGAGTGTATGGAACACAAAGGAAGAATCCTAATTCTCTTGGAATAACTTACATGTTCATCTGGGTTCCTGATGTTTATTTTGACCCATCAGCAACATAACCATCCAAAGAGAGTACAGTGTTCAATTTATTCTCTTATCTTTCTTCAAACTAACAGTGAAAGAAGTTCAGATAAAATAAAGAAATGAATGGTCCAGGGTCTTGACCTTCAGCATAGAATTTTAACGAAAATGCAAATGCTTTTGTAGGTTGTCAATAAATGTGGCATAGAGAAGGCAACTACCCCAGAGAGAGGGATCAAAATCTCTGTGGAGTTACGTCTCATAATAAATGCTACAGAGCGATAAAGTACAGACAAATATTAAGCAGAAACAATTTTTATCTCATTTCTTATAAATCATCCATACTCCCACATTTTATTAATAAAAGTGGTAAATATTTTAATGCCACTTTTCATAAAACTCCCAACACAACCTAGTAATCAGAAGAGTTCCAAAGTTCTTTTCCAAGTACATCAGTTATGACATGGGTAATCATAGCCTGAAAAGAAAGCTCACTCTTAAAACCTAAGATGTTATGAACATTTCTCATTTCATAAAACATATTGAAAGATAATTACAAAAGGCAGCCATAGATTACACGCATAGTTTCAATAACAAACTGGGGTCTCCAGTTTTTTATCCTGCTTTTGGGTCAACTATTTTCACTCAGTTGATAAATGCACAAGATGGGAAAAAAAACCAAACCCAAACATTATTAGCTTAATGTTAACTATCATGAGGATCTTTCCAAGTGCAATGAGTAATTTGAAATTATTCACAACTTTGGTTTATTCATTTCACTACAGACTTCAAATGTACTGAATATCAAGGTTACCCGCCCTCAGACCTAGGTGCCAAACTTTACAGCATTGTGGCTCAAAACGCAGTCCCAAGGATTAGCAGCCCCCATGTCACCTGAGAGCTTGTTAGATGTGTGGAATGCCAGGTCCTTTCCTTATATGTTCTGATTCTGCATTTTTAATAAGATCCTGGGGTCAGTCATATGCACATTAAAGTCTGAGACATCTGCTGTGGAAGGTCCTACTCCAGCCACCTTGAGCTTCTGGCCCCCACTATGGATTGAGTCAGTCACTGAGCTGAGTGACTGGTCTACTCAGAGCTTCCACCTCCTTTTCTAGACCATAAGCTGGGAAACAATGATCCTGGAATTTCCTTCCCTAAAAGACACAAGTACGCCTGCATGAACCTCCTTCCAGACCTCCAGGGTCTGACCTGGAGGGTTGAGCACACAATCAATGGGTAAACCCCCTGACCTGTGAGGTGGTCAAGATTTATCTGTTTCTGAAGATGAGGACCAGTTTTATATTTAGTCTGGGAGTCCACACACAAGCACGAAGCTAACCCTGGATGGAGCCATAGGTGGAAATCCCTTCATCTTTGCCATATAATGTAACCCAACCATGGGTGACATCCCATCACATTCACAGATCCCCGACCACACTCAAGGGGAGGGGATTAAATAGGTCTGCACCACAGGGGGTGCAATCGTGGGGCCATCTTAGAATTCTGCTTACCATATGCTTCCACGCTTCTTCTTTTCCAAATTGTTTCGGCTATTTTAAGTCCTTTGCATTTCCATTTAAATCTTAGACTCTCAGCTTACTAATTTCTACAAAAATATCCTCTGAGAATTCTAGTTACGACTGTACTTAATCAATACAGTCAATCTGGGGAGAAATGACATCTTCACAATATTGCATTTTCTGACCAGAAACATCACTGATGTGTCCCATTCATGTAGATCTTTGGTCTTTCAGTTTGTAGTTTTCAGTGTACGGGTCTCGCACATATTTTTTTTTTTAAATCTATCACGAAATATTTCATTTTTTTTATGTTATTGTAGATAGTATTGAATTTGTTTTTACATTCTTTGCTAGTCGTGTATAAAAGTACAAATGACTTGTATATTGAGCTATGTCCTCTATCTTGGCTAAATTCATGTAGTTTGAGTAGTTCTCGAGTAAATTATTTTAGATTTTTATATGTACGTGATCTGCAAATAAAGACAGCTTTTCTTCTTCCTTTACAATGTGTATGCCATTTACTTCTTTTTCTTTTCTTAACTGCACAACCTACAAACTTCAGCACAATGTCAATTAGAAGTGAAGGGCAGCGAACACCCTTGCTTTCTTCCCTATCCTATGAAGGTGTCCAGTCTTTAACATTTAAGTTTGATATTAGCTGCAGGTTTTTCTTAGATGTCTTTTATCGCATTGAGGAAAATCTCTCCTATCCTTCATTTATGTATGTAATGGACAAGAGCCTACTTTTTCAGATAATTTTGCTGTATATCCTCAGGTGATCAGAAAGTTCTTCTCCTTTATTCTGTTAATATGATGAATTATATAGATTTTTAACATTAAACCAACCTTTAATACTTGGTCATGATATATTATCATTTTACATATTGCTGGATTTGACTTGCCGATATTTTGTTAAGAATTTTTCTCCTATCTTTATTCATACCGTATTATCAATCCGTAGTTAGTTTTCTTTTCTCACGTCCTCTTCTAATTTTGGTGACAGGATAATGGCAGCCTCAAAAATTAAACTCGGAAAAGCTCTCCCTCCTCTATTTTTCAAGGGACTCTGTGCACGATTGGTATTATTATTTCCTCCTTATCTATTTAATATGCTTCTTTTTTTCTTTTCTTTTTTTTCTTTTTTTAAATTAATTAATTAATTAATTTTTTTTAAAAGATTTTATTTATTTATTTGACAGAGAGAGAGAGATCACAAGTAGTCAGAGAGGCAGGCACAGAGAGAGAGGGGGAAGCAGGCTCCCTGCCGAGCAGAGAGCCCGATACGGGACTCAATCCCAGGACCTTGAGATCATGACCTGAGCCGAAGGCAGAGGCTTTAACCCACTGAGCCACCCAGGCGCCCTCTTTTTTTTAATTTAAATTCAATTAGCCAACATAGAGTACATCATTAGTTTTTGGCGTAGTGTTCAGTGATACATTAGTGGCATATAAAGTGATAAGTCTCTTTAGTGGAGTTATCTGGACTCTAAAGTTTTCCTATGAGAAGACTTACTTGTGAATTCAATTTCTTTAATAGATATAAGGTTTTCAGGTTTTCTGCTTTCTCTGGAGTTAGTTTTAGTCATTTTTGCCTTTTGTGGAATTTTTCCATCTCATCTAAGTTTTTGAACTTAGCAAGCTGTTCTTACTATTCCGCTATATGATTACTATTGCTATAAATCAGGTCTTTTTTCCTCAGAGACCCCCTTTTTAATGATTGACTAGCACACGGCTGTGGAGAGCAACTTCCTGGTCACCATTCATGGTGTCCCTACCCCATGGAGAGCATTGTGGGGTCAGTACTTACCAGTGCAATGTCATCAATCCTTTCACCCCTACCATATATTGAGGGAATTTTGTGGGTTATTAACAGTGCAGTGACTTTCAAGAAAGTGTTAGTCACCTTTCTTAGTGTAAGACTAGAATGTCAAGAGGCCCAGCTAACTGAATCATCAGTCTCCTAAATAATTCTTGAGCTAGAAACCCAGCACAGATGGTGGCTTCTTGGCTGCATGCACTGATATCCCCTGGATAGTATGTTCATCAGCAAACCCGAAATAAGTTTGAACTCTACTACCAGGGCATGAATATGAAACAAAAATAGGTTCTCTCGGACAGGCGAAGTGCCACGGAAATGTTCCACCGCTGTGACTGGCTCTTTCTCAGTGTGCACCTGCTGCTTCTCGGCAGCCAGGCCCGGAATACTGTACTTGAACTGAGTGTAGAAGGAGCTCAGGCACTTTCCAGTCCTTCAAGCTTCCCAGACAAAGTCCTTGTGTTACAGCTAGTCATGGAGGCCTCATTGGAAGCCCTGGAACAATTAGAAATAAATGCAAAAGAAAACTGGATTCATGTTTTGTCTCCTTTTGTAACGAGTCTCTTATATGGTATCCAATAGAAGCTGAAGTTAATCAGCTTTAGTCCACTTCTAAGAAGAAGCTTTACTGCTCAGTGGGAAATTCTTTGGAATTTAATAAAACCGGTTAGAGTGTGAAGGATGTTGCCGAGAAATGTACCATGAAGGAGGTCAAAGAGAAAAGTCACTTATGTATAGATTGGTCTATAAAGGCCATTTAGCACATCTCAAAACATCTACTGTTGAAGGAGGGAAGGAGGAAATAAATGAATTCATCTCTGAAGTCTTCAGCTTCAATATGATATGATCTATGAAATCGCTTTTCCTTTAAAAACTAATCTGGGGCGCCTGGGTGGCTCAGTCATTAAGCACCTGCTTTCAGTTCCGGTCATGATCCCAGCGTCCTGGGATCGAGCCCCTCATCAGGCTCCCTGCTCAGCGAGGAGCCTGCTTCTCCCTCTCCCAGTCCCCCTGCTCGTATTCCCTCTCTCGCTGTCTCTCTCTCTGTCAAATAAATAAATAAAATCTTAAAAAAAAAAAGTAACCTATTAGTTCTCAGACTTTACCAAATACCTACTGGAAAAAAAAAAATTGAATCCTATTTTCAGCTCTATTACTTTGCTTCCAAATTTCCTTGTCACGCTTTGCTTTCCCATCACTTATTTCCATGGTAATATTTGCTGAGAGGTAATAGATAGACATGTTTCCCATTGTGCTTTCTCCTTCCAAACACACAAAGCATGAGATTATGTTGTGTGTTTTGGATGCTAGTTGGCTTTGTCTCTGATGGTCCCCCAGCAGAGAGGGACTCACTCATTTTGACAAGGCCCCTGTCTTCCCATCCTCCAGTCTAGAAGATTCTGAGTCCTGACATGCTCTCTTGGCTGACTTCCCTCAGCCATATCCTCAAATTCAGTAAGGCACAGCAAAGCCTCTCTGAAATGTTACAGTATCTTTTGTCCCAGAGTACAGTTAGTTTCTAGTACTCTTTCCTGGAAATGTGACATAGAATTCCTCTACTTGTAATTATGAGGCTGTGAGTAACACTACATATTTTTTACTCTGTGCACTATGCTCAAATTACCTTAAAATCAGAATCTGAATTTAGAGAGTTTCTAAAGTACACGTTGCCACCTTTTTTCACAGTCTTCAACTATAATCTTTGTGGTAGAATTTATAATTTATTCACCTTTACCTACATTTAGGTCCTTGATGGTCCCTTCTGACTGAGTAAATAATGTGAGAATAAAAACCCAGCTCCTATAGTGCCCTTATGACTTGACATCTGCCTTCCTCTCTGACCTCAGATTGTACCACCTTCTCTCTTGCTCCCGAAGCTCCAACTGGCAATTCGTTCCTGAAACGCATTAAGCTCTTTTGTGCCACAGAGTCGTCGCACTTCCTTCTCTTTCTGCCAGGAATTCTCGGACTCCATTTTCTTTTTCTTTTTTTTCCTGGATTTTGCAGGATTTATTTACAACAGATTTTAGAGAATTAAATTTTAGAGAATTAAATTCTCTAGAATTTAAGATTTTAGAGATTTTAGAGAATTACAGATTTTAAAGAATTAAATTTCCCTCACATTCAAGGTGTCAGGATTTTTTTTTAATTAACATATAATGTATTATTTGTTTCAGGGGTACAGGTCTGTGATTCATCAGTCTTACACATTCACAGCGCTCACCATAGCACATTCCCTCCCCAATGTCCATCACCCAGCCACCCCATCCCTCCCACCCTCCTCCCCTCCAGCAACCCTTAGTTTGTTTCCTGAGATTAAGAGTCTCTTATGGTTTGTCTCCCTCTCTGGTTTCACCTTGTTTCATTTTTCCCTCCCTTCCCCTGTGATCCTCTGTGTTGTTTCTCAAATTCCTCATATCAATGAGATCATATGATAATTGTCTTTCTCTGATTTACTTATTTCGCTTAGCATAATACCCTCTAGTTCTATCCATGTCTTTGCAAATGGCAAGATTTCAATTTTTTGAT
>CM052886.1:19282864-19348187 GCA_028534135.1 Potos flavus
CTCCAGCAACCCTTAGTTTGTTTCCTGAGATTAAGAGTCTCTTATGGTTTGTCTCCCTCTCTGGTTTCACCTTGTTTCATTTTTCCCTCCCTTCCCCTGTGATCCTCTGTCTTGTTTCTCAAATTCCTCATATCAATGAGATCATATGATAATTGTCTTTCTCTGATTTACTTATTTCGCTTAGCATAATACCCTCTAGTTCTATCCATGTCTTTGCAAATGGCAAGATTTCAATTTTTTGATGGCTCCATAATATTCCATTGTATGTATATATTGCATATATATATATATATATATATATATATATATATATTTATTTATTTATTTATATATACCACATCTTCTTTATCCATTCATCTGTTGATGGATATCTAAGCTCTTTCCATAGTTTGGCTATTGTGGATATTGCTGCTATAAACATTGGGGTGCACGTGCCCCTTCGGATCACTGCATTTGTATCTTTGGGGTAAATACCCAGGAGGGCAATTGCTGAGTCATAGGGTAGCTCTATTTTCAACTTTTTGAGGAACCTCCATACTGTTTTCCAGAGTGGCTGCACCAGCTTGCGTTCCCACCAACAGTATAGGACCCCATTTTCACCTGGCTGCATTCTGTCCCTTCAGGTCTGGCTTAAACGAAACCTCTCCACGGACACCTACCTTGCCAGCAACTCCGTGGTCCCATTCTTTTCTATCATAGACGCTGACAGAAAGTAAGTCTGTGTTGTTGTTCAGTGTCTGGCTCTCTTCTGAGGAGGTGAAGTAGCAGAGAACAGGGACTTGTCTGTCTTGTTCATTGCTGTTTCCTCACCACCTCACACATAGCACGTTTCTGATAAATGTATTGGTGTATCTTGTCTGGGTCAGGCTCCACGTCTCCCACAGGAGGAAGCACCCTTCTAAGCCTTCAATTTTCTTCCTAATGACCTAAAATTCTTTTTCTCACGTTCTCCATATTTTTTGCCCTCCCATCTGTGAGGAAGAGAAACACTTCTTTCTCGAGTCATTCTTCTAGCCCATCTCTTCTCAGACCTTCCACCTGCCAGCCCCTCCTTCACCTGTTTAAGTCTTTTATCATCCTGACATGATCCTTCTCTGGATTTCTGGATCAAGATGGAAGACTAAAGGCTCTCTTTTCCCCAAATCAACCAGACACAAGGAGAAGTGAAACCAATGAAGTAAGAAACAGCCATAATCCAAATATCATTTTTTTCAACAGGCTGCTCAGTATTATGAAAATTGAGCCAGGTCAGGGCAAGACTCTGATGTAAGAAACGAGATCCAAGGGTTCTCCGGTTGAGTGAGCAGAACAGAGAGATCGCTAGAGGCGACGCCCTCTAAGAGACACTGAGTGACCCTTGCTGGGAACAGGAGGTCCGAGATGCATGGGAGCACCGGGGAGATGTTCTGATCCCTGCTTGGCTTCAGGTGTCAGAGGTGACGATGTGCAATGTGGCCACGGGCCAGCATGTCATCTCTGTAAGAACCAGGATGTGGATATATTATGGTAAGCAAGAAAGGATCTGTGGTAAGCAGCCTGTGTGGCCAGCTCCTGCTCACCCGATGAACCCTAAGCTTCCTGTCACCATACAAAATGGCTGTGATCAAAATGAGTCAAGGAGAGAGAAATGAGTGTAAGGCAGAGAGAAGCCATTCTCCAAAGGAGGTGGGGGCGGGAGGGCGGGGGTAGAAATTCAAGCTGCCCTAGCTCAGTTCCCAGCCTGTCTCCAGTACTATCCTTTCGCAAATAGCTGGCTCAAAAAGAACCAATTTAAGGATGAGTAATCATAAGAGAAGAAATAGCATGGAATGTGTTCATAAATACCATGAGAGAGAGAGAGAGAGGAAGAGAGAAAGTGGAATATGACCATTTCCCCCCAAAAAAGGGCAACTGAACAATACAAACCAGAAAAATGATTAATTAATGATCAAATAATTCTCCATTAAAGAAAAGAGGTCAAAGATAAAAATCTGAGATTAAACAAAGAAGACAGAGGAAGAGAAGAGTGGAAAGCTTAAGAAATAAATATAATAAAAAATAGAAAACTACATAAAACTGAAAGTCACATTATAAGCAGTAAAAGGAAAAACTGCCTTTGGTAAAGACAGTGGGAGTTTAGCTTTCTGCAGTACCGTGGACTAGATACACTGAAAAATTTTCCTACTGTGAAACACTAGGTGCTAAATAAATTACAACAGATATACTTTCAAATATATTGCTGAGCAGACAAGAAAGGAAGGGAGATCATTGGGAGTCAAAAAAACAAAACAAAACAACAACAACAACAACAACAACAACAAAAACCCCGCCCATACAGGCAAAAACAGAATAGGGGAAAAACCAGAACACTAGCAAACACAGAAATTGGGTCTGCCGTGGGGGCAAATGCCCATACCAGAATCAGAGTGCTCTGTGGACTGTGGCTGTGGACATGGATGATCGTGGCCTTAGGCCCACGCAAACTGGTGGAGTGGGTATGGCGCCTGTGGGCCTTGTCCCACAGAGGGGCCAGAGCTTCAGTGAAAGGGTAGGCTGGAGGAAGTGATCATCAGGCTAAATAAACTGGTTTTTACTCCTAATTGCTAAGACTTTTTAATCAAAAACGTTTCATTTCCCTGAATTTTGTGCTGCACTGAGATCATCATTTTTCCCCCTTTACCTTTGTATTCACTTCAGCTAAGTGTGGTCATTCAGCAAGGTCTACAAAGTCAGAGCTTTTATGCTTGTATCAAATAGCTGGGGCGGATCGCTAGGGCTTCTCCCAGATTCCCTCTTCAGGGCCCATGCGTCCATCCCCTAGATGTTGGAAATACGGGTGGCCAGCCATGGGAGCTGCATCCCTCACTGGGAACCACATTCAGCTAAAGGGGACTGTCTTGCCCGAAGTCATGCCCCTTCCCTGGCAGGGGCCGGGGGAGCAGGGGGCAGTCTAAACCCGATGTCTGACCGATGCCAGGAAACAAACACCCAGGCCCTCCGCCTCCATTCCATTTAGGGCAACTCTGAAAGGTCATCCCAGCCCTAGAGGTCCCAGGATGCTGATTACAACTGCAGTGTGGGTCCTCTCCTTCTACCCAACACCATCTTCCTCCCTTCCCAGCCAGTATTTCTCCCAAGAGCCCCCTTCTTCTGCATGCCCCTGAGCCCGTTCACAGGGAAGCCAGTCTAAGACCATGCCATGCACCTGTGAGTGCCAGACAGACAAATCTAAGCATGAAAACGTTTGTAATACACCACCATAAAGAAATGTATAAAAAGTAAAAGTTCTTTGTAATCTCGCACTATAGTCATTGTCCAAAGGATTGGTATACCCTTAAAAGGTCTTTTCCTATGCATCTAAAGGGCATTTCATTCACTCTCTTAGAGAACTAGATCACACTATAGCTAGTCCTCCACAATTTTTTAACTTAAAAAGGTTTTACGGTGGTATCCCATTTTTCTTAAACACTTCAAAGTGATGCTGCCTCATTATGCACCACGGTTTACTTAAGCACTCACTAATAGATATGTATCTTCATTCCAATTGTTGCAGTTTCCAATAATACTGCAATGGTATGTTACGTGTATGTTTTTATGCACCCACGTGGGTACTTCAGAAGAACAAATTAGTAGAAGTGAAGCTCCTGGATCCGAGGTCATCATCGCCTTTTGGGTTGACTTTCACAAAGGCTCCTTTGTCACACCCTGCTCCCAGGGCCTTCTGCCTTTACCCCAGTTCCAGGCCACGCTGTCCCTGTTCTGGACTGTTGCGGTAGCCGCTTGGCTTGAGCCACCGGCGTCAGTTTCCTTTAAATTCTGTCCACGCTTTGTCTTGGCCTCGGAGTTATCTTATTAAAAACTTTAAAGAACTTCTCAGTTTAAAACTTCCAATGACTCCCCCTTGCTTGCGGAATAAAACCAAAACTCCCGTTGTGATCTGGTCCCAAATTCTCATTCCAGTCCCTTTCCAGCTTCTTCCAGGAACCCAATCAACAGACTACGTATAGTTTCCCAAGCTCACCACACACTTCCAAGGATCCATGCCTCTGTGTTTTTTTGTAACTGCAGCTTGAGATTCATTATATTTTTTTTTTCAAAATTCAAGCTCTATCAAGTGTTACTTTCATGGCGCAGTTGTCCCCACCACCTAAAAATTCCCCACAATTTCTTATCAGAAGTAACTACATCTTTCTCTGACCCACCTCAGGCCTCTGCTTATAACGCTAGCCCCTTCAACTAATTCTTACATGTCCTTTAACCTGCTGGCCCTTCTAAGTTGCTGGAAGCTTCCATCTGTCCCCCAGGGCCCTCATCTGCTGCTCCATTTGCCTGAAATATCTCCCACCAGCCCCACCAGCTCATCATCACCATGTAGAAGGGGTCCGAAATAGCATAACCTCCACCAAGCCTCCCCTGAGTTGCCCCTTTTCCTTGCATGAGCTCTAGTAGCAAGTTACGTTTTTCCTTCACAATGCTGAGCATAATCATGACAGGATCAGTGAGAGTGTCATTACTGGTTTCTCTTCCCAATGGGATGTGAACTCCGGGAGAATAAGGACCAGTCGATTTCCTCTCTGTTGCATCGTCACATCTCCCTTGGCACTTTATGTGTTTATTTCTTAGCTCTTTATTTTGAAATAATCAAAGACTCACAAGAAGCTGAAAAATAACACAGAGAATTCCTGTGTCTCCTTCACCAGCTTCTCCTAAGCATAACATCTTACACAAGCCTGGTACATTTTCAGACCAGAAAACTGACATTGGCATAACACTATAACTAAATGATAGACCTATTCCGATTTCACCAGTTTTTACAGACACTCATTTTCTGAGGGGGCACATTGTACTATGAAATTTTACCACATGTACACATTTGTGTAACCTTTACCACAATCAGGATTCCGAAGAGTTCCATTACCACCGAGAAAGTCCCTAATGCTACCTCCTTAGGTTCACACCCTTCCCCAGCCTTAGAGCCTGCCAACTAGGGATGTGCTCTCCATCACTGTATTTTAACATTTTGAGAATAGTATGTAATCTTTTCCAGGGCTTTATGAAGGCTGGTTTATACCTATTTAGTCCCTAATTTGTGTAGGTCAGGGGCTTCATGGACAAAATATTATTTAAGAGTTACTATCCTGAGGTAGTTACTATTATTTTTCTGGTTTTATAGATGAAGAAATTGGCTTTAGAGAATTTTAGTAACTCTCCCAGCGTCAAAAAGTGGCCACGCGATAATGTGAGGCCAGACAATGAGACCCCAGAGCCAATGCTTTTAACCTCTCTTAATACTTCTTATACATAATAGTACATACTTTTGAAGCAATTAACTGAAGGAGTGAATGATTAAATGCCAAAGACTATTTCCTTTCTAAGTCTTCTAAGAAGGCCTGCATATAATAGGAATTCAATGAATGTCTGGTGAGTAAAATGTTTAGTTATCATTCTAGAAAACCTAGAAGAAAAAGAAAGATGGTGACACATGGAGAAAAATCACCAGGCTGCTCTTTTGGATCAAACATGATGTCCAAGGCCATAAGACAGGAGCACAGAATGCAGACGCAGTCAGGAGACTCATTCTTGTCTTTGCTAGGAACAAATGCATTAGTGGTATCTCGAGCATCTCAGTAAGGATTATTTGACCAGGGTCATCCTCCCTCTGGCAAATTCATATTCACTAGATAGAGAAACAGAACATTTGCTGGGCCTAACTGATATTTGGGTCTTGTCTTGCACCTTGGAGTCATGCTCCCTTCCTTACTCAAATTTTACTGAATAAGCTCCTATCTGATTCTCATGTCACCTTTGGGATGCAAGTCTGTCCCCAGAACACCAGCTTATGGGCCTACATGCTTATGACCTAAGGCCTCAGACGCTTTGCCCAGTGTCAGGCCAGCTATCATCCCTGCACCTAGGGGCTGAACCCACACCAATCAGGCCACATTCCTCTGGCTCTGGCTCTTTTCAGAGTCTCAGGCATCTCCGCTCGGCCTGTTTCAACACTGACTGAAACATAGAAATGATAGCTTTTATGTTTACTTTTAGTTCCCACCAAATGGATCCAAAGTTGCCTGGGGGTAGCTTCTAGCGGAAGAAGTCTTCTTCTTCTTTTTTTTTTTTTAAGATTTTATTCATTTATTTGACAGAGACAGATCACAAGTAGGCAGAGAGGCAGGCAGAGGGAGAGGGGGAAGCAGGCTCCCTCCCGAGCAGAAAGCCCGATGTGGGGCTCGATTCCAGGACCCTGAGATCATGACCTGAGCCGAAGGCACAGGCTTTAACCTGCCGAGCCACCCAGGCACCCCAGAAGCAGTCTTCTTTTGAAGGTTTATTACATTGCACTGAGAGTGTCCTGGCGGTTGTGGGCCTGCTTGGTAAGGTGGTATGCACTGTGAGGAGGTAGGATGTGGAGAACACGAGCCCCTGAGCGTGGAAACTCTGTCTGTTCCACTTTCTGGTTATCTGTCAGCTACAGAAAGAAATAGGGGGAAAGAAACACTAGGGTCTGACTGATGTAATAAGCATGAATCCGGAGTAGCTACGACTCAGAAAACTATGAAGATTACAGCCAATTGCCTAGACTGGATGAAAAGGGCAATCAGGTACTCCAGAAAAATGCACAGTAATATAGCTACAGCTAATAAACACAACGGAAACAGTTAAAGTTCTTTAATTCCACGATGGGATAGGTTAACCCTGCTAGATCTGGCACAACCATTTCTTGAAAAGGGGCTTCAAGGGAAGAGAACTTCTATTATGGAGACACTGATACAAAGGAGATTCAGGATCCCTAGGTGAACCCATTCTCTAGAGGAGATGTGGTAAAAAGGGAACCAGAACTTACTTATATACCCAGCTATATGGTGGAATAAATGCTCCAAACCTACTCTCCCAATGAAAATTACCATTAAAAAAAAGGCGGCGCCTGGGTGGTTCAGTGGGTTAAGCCTCTGCCTTCGGCTCAGGTCATGATCTCAGGGTCCTGGGATCGAGCCCCGCATTGGGCTCTCTGCTCAGCAGGGAGCCTGCTTCCCCCTCTCCCTCTGCCTGCCTCTCTGCCTACTTGTGATCTCTTTCTCTCTGTCAAATAAATAAATGAAATCTTTTAAAAAAAAAGGTTTATCAAATATTTAGGTAACCGTGTATCAGTTTCTCTTTATCCTTTCAGTGTTTCTTTTGGCAAAAACAAGAAAAAAGGTATACACCCACACATGTAAATGCCTATATGTTCATATCTGTGTGTGTGTGTCTCCATAAATATACATATTATACTGTATAACCTTGATTTTTGTTGTTTCATAACATATCCCCCAGGAAACATGAAGCATCTTTTAAAATAAACTGCGATGTGACAAAAAGTAGTGAAACTGTTGATGTCAAAATAAAGTGAGGGAGAATCCCAGGAGATCAGCAAGCACCAGAGGCCGGCTTTCCTCCAGAAGTATCTGTCAAACCACGGTGACCCTAACCTTATCTTTGGATGCTCTGTGGAATTCAGGAGATACGAGACAAAGACTGCCCTAGGTGGAGAGCCCCACTGAGGCCTCCACCTAAATATAGTACCCCAGAGGGTTACACTTTCCATGAAAGCTTGATCCTTAACCTGGCAGAGAAGCAGGCACTAAGGAAAACATGGCTGCTGGAACCTGAGCTCTGTATTGAGAAGACAGAGAAAGAAAAATTACCCTGAAAATTCATAATCATAAGAGAGCCATCTGAACCTTAAGATAGCAATCATGTGGGTTTGTGGCCTGATATGAGCTTTCGGGAAGATGTAGTGATCTGAAATGTGTATTCTTTTTAAGCTCAACTTAAGAATATAAAAATTTGCCACCATTTAAACCAAAAAGCAATTCAAAAAAATTCAGAGTATTGGTATCTTATTGATCATAGCCTCCAGCCAAAGGGCAATTGAGTTTGAAATCAATAATAGAAACATAAAAATCCCCGTACACTTAGCAATCTAAAAACATGCTTTAAAATCTTGGGGATCGAATACAAAATCATAACGGACTCTGGAAAATATTTAGAAATAAACAGCAATAAAAATGGTAGATACAATTCTTGTGGGATGTAGTCAAAGTGTTAAATGAGGGAATTTTGCAGGTTCCTATACTTACAGTAGAAAGGGATGTGTAAAAATTAATGAGTGAGGTGTACATCTTCAGATGACAGCAAAGAATAACCAAATAATTACTGAAATAGAAAACAAGCATATAGGAAGAGATCAATGAAGCATCTCTGTAGGTGCAGGAAAAAAACATCTGATAAAACGGGACAATTATTCTTGATAAGAATTCTCAGCAAACAAGGATGAAAAGTCCCCTGTTGGGGAGTATGGCACCCCAGACCATGCTCAGATTTGCACGGGCAGAGGTAATGGACATGTCTTGGCACACTTGTATTTCATTGCAGCATACTGTTTAGGAAGCTTCTTCCTTGGAGAATCTCTTACACATGTGGAGCAGGAGAATGAATGTACAAGAATTTTCAAAGCAGTATTGCCCAGAACTGCTAAAAACTTGGAAAAAAAGGCAAATATTCATCAATAATAACATAGATTCTCTGATGAAAATTCTAAAGACAGGTCAGATCTTTCAAAATCAGAATTTTTTCCTCTTTCATGCGAAGTTCAACCCTCTAATTCAATCAATCGGTTGCTGATTAGCACCAGAAAATAAAAGATGTATCCATCAAATTTCCAGGTGAACTAAGTTGGAAATTGTGGGTGAGGAGATTGTAGCAGAGCAGCCCCATTTCTAACTTATGACATAAACCCCACCAGTGGTATATTATTTTCCCCTGAAGCCTTTTACCAGCATATGAACCTTTCCTCCCACCTTCTACTGCCTTCCTGAACCATAAGAACTTCTTCTGGGATTTTGCATGGTATGACCACACATATCCTTGGAATTTCAAGAACTTGAACACTTTAACCTTTTGAATGAGTGTTTGCAGTGGGGCAGTGTGAATACTTTGCTGAAAGATGCTCTCATCTCTCAGGACGTTCTCTGTGATGTGAGGCCACTTCTGAGGCAAATGGAAGGAAACTGAGACTCTGACTCCTTGTCATCCTGCTGGATACTGTTCTGGGTACTCTGTGACTTTCATTGTCTTTCACAATAACCGAAGTGAGTTAGGTTTTGTTGAGCCCACTCATCACATTAAAAAACCAAGATTTACAACACTTAAAAAAAAAAACCAAAAAAAAAAACCCAAGATTTGGGGAACCTATGAAATTTGCATTAGGAAGTGGTGGATCCAGAATTACAATCCACATCTTCTTCCAAGGCTCATGTTCTTTTGACTATATCTGATCTTATGCCTCACACAGGTGAGATCACCCCATAAGGTGGGTCATTTCTGCATTTTAATAATTAATCCTCCTTTTATGGGCTCGAAGTTTTAAATTGATCCATTTTAAATTGAATTCCACTTGAAAACAAATTGAGCAAGGCTTCTTTCACTCTCAAGTGGCAACAAATAAAGTAATTAAACATATCCCTAAACCTCACACAAGACTTTTTATTATGTTAGAGAACCACTGCCAATCAAATAGCATTGACAGAAATTTCCTTTTCAAAAAACTATTTAGACCTTTTGTCACATAAAATCACTGAATAATCAAACTCTTGCTCTCTCTCTCTCTTTTTAATAAAAGGGGACTGTAGTCTATTATTAGATAGGATTGCATTAAAATGAATACCCACAAGGCAGCTGTAAGTACATAGGAGAGACATCCACCTAACTACAACTTGAATTTAAAGTTACCACCTGAGAATAAAATTAAGAAAGATCTAATTTAATCTAATCTAATAAAAGTTAATTAAGTAATTAGAGCATCCTTTTGTGGAAGCATCCTGTTAGGTGGCTATGGATCAATGACTGGCTATATTCAGTGCTTTGGGTATAATATCACAACAGCCTGACCAGAATACTATTATAATAGTGGAATTTGAAGCCTGATTAAATGAATTACAGGCTTCCCAAGAAGGATATGTTAACAGGGAAATTTTATGGATATAACAGGACAAGAATGGGTCTCCTGGCATCCCTGGCCACCCAAGGTAGCTTCTGATCTACCTAGCAAGTCAGTCCCTGTGGAGCAAAAGGATTCATCAGACTAACAATCTCACCACCTGCCACTAATATCATCCAATTACTGCCCCTTGCCTTGCATTTGCGTTCACTTGGAATTCTTCTGGCTATACTTTTTGTCTTCTTCAAGTTGTTCTGTTCTAGAGAGAGTTTATGCAGATTCTAGTCTGCCTGACAATTTTTTTTTTGTCATTACAAATGATCCAATTATCCTTCTGAGTTAAACTTTAGTCTGTTATCATTTAGTTTGCATGAGTTCATTGGCTGAGAGAAGGATCCCCTTAGAAACGATTGATAAAATTGAGTGTCTGGGTCTTTGGTCCTGGACTACAGTGACATTTAAATACTGTCCCAGCACAGTGGGACACCCATAAATGGCCACATAGCTCTCTCTGAATTGCTATGGAGATAGGAGAGGAAAAAAGCTAAGGTTTTCTTTGTTTTGCTTAGCTTAGATTATATGCATAAACAAACTGGGAAAATACATAGAAATTTCTGTGCATAGTTTGCAATGGGGAAAGAACTTTGGGAAAGGTTGGTGTGTTTGTTTTTGAGTATCGTATCAACTGCATACCAATCGTATTTCTTCTTCTAGGAACAATTAACCTTTAAGTTTAGAGCATAGACATCTGCAAATGACAATGCCTTTGCAGAATACACGTGGGATTTTACTATAAAAGAAATAAATGCTCATTATGGAAATTCGTGTGGACCTTTGTTTTTGCCCTTTAAATTATTCTATAATGATCTCTGCTGTATAAACAAAGGTGGGGGGCGCATGGGTGGCTCAGTGGGTTAAAGCCTCTGCCTTCGGCTCAGGTCGTGATCTCAGGGTCCTGGGATCGAGCCCCGCGTCCGTCTCTCTGCTCAGCTTGGAGCCTGCTTCCCTCTCTCTCTCTGCCTGCCTCTCTGCCTGCTTGTGATCTCTCTCTCTGTGTCAAATAAATAAATAAAATCTTTAAAAAAAAAACAAAAACAAAAAAACAAAGGTGGAGGGAGTCAACAAACAAATGGTCATCTCTGGAACCAAAATAGTCCAAAGAAGCATCTGTGCAGCCTGAGCATCAGCATTCCGTGTGCCCAACAGTATTTCAGGTTTCAAGAGTTGTGTTCTGGCTGATCTAGGTGATCTACCTGAATTCTTTGTTATCTGCTTAGGCCCCACTAGAATTGCTGATCAATTATGAATTTTTAAATTTTTTTTTATTTTTTTTTGGTTGAAGAACGCCTCTCGTCAATTAAAAGCCAGGAGGTTAAACTAAACTAATTACTTTGAAGTTCAGCAGTTCAGGTATGTGCTAAGACTGGGGAGAAAATCTACTTCCTGGGGATGATTCTTTTGCCTGAGAGCTTTCTTTCTTTCTTTCTCCTTCCTTACTACCCTTTTTGCTTGAGACTCTTCAAGCATCAAGCATGCGTCAAACATGACTGACCAGGTCCAACATGGCAGGCGTTATTCTCCAGGCAGGACCAAGCAGAGCAAGAACCGACTGCCGCGGCCTGCTGTGGCAACCGCTTGTCTACCCTCGCTTAGTGCGCCAGGCCTGGTGCTGGGATCACAGCCTTGGGGATGAATGGCCTTCCTCCTGCCTACTGCCTCTTGTTTTTATAAGATCCCCTTTGAGAGTAAATGAAATTGTGTGAGAGCGTTTAACACAGTGACTGGTGCATAGCATTCAATAAATTTGCCAGAAGGTCTATTGGAGATTTCTTCCCATTTTCCTGGCTTGCCTGACTTTGCAAGAGAAAATGCACAAGAAAGTTCTTCTCTGTATCCTGAGACATAACAGAGAAGACACTCATCCAAATAGACGAGATTATTTACAGGCAGCCTCTGCTGAATGAGGCTAAGGCCCAGGAGACTAGTTCACTTTGATGAACTGATCTGATTTAGACCACCTCAAACCCTTGGTGAGAATAGGTGGAGGTATAAATTATAAATTTAAAAAGAAAAGCAGATTTAACTGAAAAACTTCTCCTGATAAAGCAGAACAAAATCGCTTTCAGGAATTCTTAGTAAAATATTTGCTGGGTAGGCGCAGTTCATTTGTTAGGATACCCATACGGAATGTACTGGATCATTTCTTGCCAAAAATATTCTTTTGCAATCCTGTAGCCATGGACTGTGCCTTCTTGTAAGCCCAGAGATGAGTTGCAGATGATACTGGATACATTTAGTAACCATTTTTTAAAAAATGTAGCTAATTCTATCGATAAAACCTGATTTTGACATATTAAAAACAAGCACACTGGGTAAATGTGGGAGCTTAAATCTGTACTCAATGGTTGAAAGAAGAAGACTAAGCAGGAAGATTTGTTTTTGTTTTTGTTTTTGTTTTGTTTTTGTTTTTGTTTTTGCCAAAACTTGTACTTTGCAAACTGGCCTCCTAAACTGTATAAAACCATTGGCTCCGTGGTGTGAAATAATGTATCAAATGGAAACAGTAATAAGCACAAATGAACAGCTTGTGTGAAATAGCCTCAAGGAAAAGGATAAACAGTGGCTTTTGATCCAGATTCTGCATAACTCCCTTTCTTACTCTGATGCATTCTCCTAAATTAGAAATTGTGGTCAGCTCAGAACTTCTGTACGTAGCTAAAAATATCTATCAGGCGAATGATGAAAAGCGAAGTTAGGTTTGGTTTGTCAAGAAGTAGAGTGCCTGCTAACAGCAAGCGCCCCATTGGTCAGGGTCTGGGTGAGGTCCTGGCTGCCCCAGGGACCTCAGGCATGCGCCCCGGAAAGTGGGAACCCCCTCTCTGTACAACGTACAATAGAAGCATCTTCTGTGAAGTGAGAATGAGGGAAATCCCTACCGTTTGGGGCTATGACGGTGGAATACGCAGTTAAAGTAAAGCCCTTAGCACAGTATCTGTCCCCCAAAGGAAAGGAGCAGAAGTTAGTGCTCATTTTTAGATTTTTTCAGCCTCTTGAGTTGTTTGTGGGTTTTGCCTCTGTGGGAAGGGAGATGGTGAGGAGTCTCAGAAAGTGCAAATGGAACTGCTCTTCCATGAGCTGGAAACAAAAGGAAAGGCAACCGCAAATGCCTCTGGGTAGGTAGTGTCTTCTTTAAAATTCTAAGGCAACTGCAGCAGAAGGGAGGCACAGGTAGCACCTCTGAATATTCAGACAAAATGAATCTAGGGGCTGTTTCTCTTTGTTGACTGAAGGCTAATTTTGACAGCATCCCCTGGGCATGTGCGTGCTTATATTATTTTCTGGGCACGGGAGTGCCGAGGCTTCTTCCTGTTTCGTTATTTGTGCTTGGAGGAAGGCAGTCATTCTACTAATTTTGTAGTGGATTTTTAAGGTGAGGAAAGGGGAGAGGCCCTCCTTCAGGTTAAGTGGTGAGGTAATCCAAACGGGTATAGAAAACTCATCTCCGTTCACATCGTCCAACGTGGGCACACCACCACTTACGCTCAGATTTTCTTGTTTCCCATCCTTCCCCAGTCTCCCCTTGGCGAACAAGGAATAAAATGGTAGCGCACCCAAAAGCAGACTGGGACAGAAGAGCTCCTTCTGGTTCCTTCTGAGACACGCTCCCTTCATTTCCTCCCCGTCCACCAAACCTCAGCAGTGCAGCCCAACACCAAGTGTGTTTGTTCCTTTGTGTGAATGGAGCACAGATGTAACCTACAGGATAAATGGGCATTCTGGAGGGGGAGACCTTCAGAGGAGTTTAGGAGACTGTGAGCTGTGGCTCCACACATGCTCTCCGCTTTCTGTCCCCCAGTTCCTCGTCTTCCCACTTTCCCACCTGTCCCCCGACACGTCCCCCAAAGTCAGAATTACACCTCAACTCCGTTCCTAAGAGAGCTAAAGAAAGGCATGATGAAGGAAAGTCCTATTGTAAGACCTGCTATTTGCAGTAAGATAAGCAAATCATTAGCATGGTCATCCCACAGGAACAACTAAAAGTTAATAAACTTTACGTAGGCGGAAAGTTCACTGGCTCCTTCCTTGGGGGGAAATGTTCCTTCTGATATCGGCTGATATGACACAGCACATTTCGATCCAGCTAAAACAGGTAAGAGTCACCTCAAAACGCCCACAGGGACTATAGTGACTTCAGGGCACCCACACAGCAAATCACTGTTTTTTCTTCTACAGAGAAGGAAATGGGGTTGCGGTAGAGCGAGGAGGGCAAAAAGTGAGAGAGGGAGAGAAAGAGAGAGATTGAGAAGGAGGAAGAAAGATACGCAGAGAAGGAAGAAGAAAAATAGTGTGTTCCTTTCGTCTTTTCCTTTTTAATCAACAGTTGATATTGCATCTTGTACCTGGTTTCCCAAACAAGGGCATACAAAGACCCTGACTGGGGGGGGGGGGGTGTCTTATTTTTGAGAATAAGAATCGTGTGTCCACTGTATAATATGCATCACATTATTAATGTTACGGAAGATCGATTCTACCATTTCTCAATCACATACTTCAAATATGTATCATATTTATGGATATAAATATGGAAAAAAAGATATCTTTATTTCCTGAGACACTTTGGTGGCCCTTTGGCCCAGAGAGAGTGGGAACTTTGTGAAATGACACACAGCGCGTGACCAATCTCTACTGCTAGGGGGCTATTCAAGGAAGAATCTACTCATTGAAGCTGGTCGTCTGCCTGGCTGAGCTGCTGGTCCGTGGCAGGAGCAGCTCTCACAAATTTCCTCTGGAGTTTCGGAAACTGAACAGAAACTGTTTAGTCAGTTGTATAACATATGGGACTTTTTTTGAGAACTTCGAATACCAGATTTTGATAGCTGCTTACAAGAATATGAAGGAGAATGTACAAAAAAATGGTGCTGGTAGAGAATAAATGGAAAAAATATGCCTTTCTTGGCCAGATAGAAAATGTCAAAAAAAAAAAAAAAAGAAAATGTCCATGATGAGTCTCATCGGTTTTACTGTATCTATTTTTCATAAAAACATAGATAAGCAACAAATTACTTAAAATCCTATTCATTTTTACTCAGTTTACATTTAATAGTTATTCTCAATATTTGTTACTTATCATAGTTCTTAAAACTCCTGATTTTGTTTGGGCAGCGACATACCCAATCCCTAAGGATAAATCATAATTCGTTGAAGCCCTTACAGTAAGCTCATTTCCTTCTCCCACTTGCTTTCCCAGCCTCCCTTGCAGCTGGTTCTAGCCACATGACTCTTCGAACAAACAAAACCAATGAGGAGTCTGCCAACGGGGCTTATAGGAAATATTCATTATTCTGATGAAGAGACAAACACATGGGGAGAGCTCCCTAAGGAACTTCTTCCTCTTCCTGCCCTGAACATGGCTGCAAAGGATGTGATGTTTGGGACTTTATCAGCCCTCTCGAGGCTGTAGGTAGCAAGTCTAAGGCAAAAAGCTAACACTCTGGAGATAAAAAAGTGGACAATAAAAAATGCCTAAGTCTCAAATGATAATACGAAGCAATACCATCCTGAAACTACCTGCTTACAGGCTTCTTGTTTTGTGAGATATTAAATATCTTTATTGCTTATGGCACAGTTGGATGGATATTCACTCAATAAATACTGAATTATTTAGGCCTTGCTCCTGAGGCTTGGGTTATAGCAGTAAATCAAACACGCAACCTCTCTGGCCTCACAGGGTGCAAAGTCAGAGGAGACATATGTTACAGAAATGAAAGAAAAAACATAGAACGTGCCAGGTAGTGGTAATCATTATGGGGAACATAAAGCAAGGTAAGGAGATTGAAAATAATGGAAAGCTAATTTATACTGATTATTCACGGAAGCTTTTCTGAGAGGCGATCATTTGAACAGAGACTTGAATGAATTAAAAGAGTGAGCCAGGTGGATACCTATGGGGGTTCTGTTACTTGCAGCTGAAAGCATCATTAACGTAAACATCCAATAAGTTTGTAGTTATTCATCAAAATAGAGCTCCAACATCATCATTTCTGGGAAGTCTTCCAGGACCTCCCACTCACTAAAATCAATCCCTTCCTCTTCTAGGATAATTCTTCACCTTAGACCCCTGCACTGTTATCCACACCATGCCTTCTTCTACCTTACATGTTCATAGAGCTTATAAAAAGTCACTTTCTCTAGCCGTTGAGACTCTTGGAGAACAAGATCAATTCTTAGTCACTGCTATCTTGGCTCTTAGCACCCAGTACTGCTTACCTAGTGAGCTCCATGTACCCACAAAGAATTATTGACTTGACTAAAGCTTCTGTCCTTTGAATGTTCTGGATATAAATGTGTGGTTACCACTGTAGTGTGATTAAAAGTGAGCACCTACAGAAAATGTTGTTAAAGTATAATTATTTTTTGTATTGAAGAAATTTGTCTTGCAAGCATTGAGCAAGCTGACTGCTCTGAGTCTCTATGAATGTGTACAAATTAAATAGATCACTTAGGCAGAAAATCTTTGGTTTCCATTTAGGAGACAAAAATATATAAGATGGTTGAGAAGCAACCTGGTTCCCTATCAGGTACATCTGTCTAATCACATTATGTCCTTGGTCTTTGGAAAAGGCTATCCAAAAAATTATGCAAGACCACTCATCTAGGTTAGGTAATTACAGTCTCCCAAGTATTTCTCCTGGTAGGGGAGGAAAAAGTTCATTTTGTTTACTGGTCTTGAAGGAATGCTCATCTCAACTCATACTCCAGTGCAGGAAGAAAGCATATGATTGATTTAACCCAAAATGAACTAGGTTTTACCATAAAATACGACCTAACAAATATTACGTTTTTAACTTCAAAGGTGAAGAGAAAGGAAAAGGGCATTTGAAGAAACTTAAAACATCAATGAAGGCTTAAAAAAAACAGAAAAGAGTTTGGTTTTAGGTACCCGTGTGAAAATTTAATAAAGAGAGGATCAGTGGATATTAAGTGTATTTTTATATTAAATCCAGAGTTTGTAGAATAAAGTAAATAATGTGCTTTTTAAAAATTTACCCTTAATATCAAAACAGAAGGAAAGACATTTGCTTCATATACTCTCAAACAGAATAAAATTTCCTTCCTTTATGTGTTACATTAACAGATATTTATATTAGTAATTAATATTAATTAATGTTGCTTTCCATTTAACCCAATCTCTTACTTAAAAATCAGGAAGGAAAATAATGGTTTTTTTAGATTGTAGGGATATAATGATCTAAATTTGTATGCTTCACAACATTTTTCTGAATAATAGCTTAGAGTTTGCTGGTGTGTCAATAAATGAAGCCTTACGAATCACTTTTTGAAAATACTTGCTACTTTTTCTTTAAGTTTGTATTTGAGATTTCAAATTACATTTCCTATATTTCCTAAGGAAGCAGTTATCATACAGTCCCCATCACAAGCAAAAACAAGTTTTCAAGGTATCCGGACTAAGTTGGTACATAGCAAATCTTCACCACGTCTTTACAAAAACACACTTATGACACCGGAGACAGTTACCGAACAAATAACTTTGAGACTAAACTCAGATAAAAAGCCCAAATTCCAGAAAAACTTATCTTGGCACAGGCTGGTTTCCTTGGGATACCCTGGATGCCCCTCCCTGGTTAGAACAATCCAAATCTCCAGGTCCTTCTCGGACCCACTCTTCCTCTCCAAAGAGAGGGACAGCCTCTTCTTCACCCATCAGCAACATTAGTTTAGTAAAAGCCCAGCTTCTGGTCTAGAGCAACCCAAGTGACACCAGGGACAAAGATGTATGGGGGAGGCGGTGAGATCTGATTACACGTCTCGCGCATGTTGAGAAGCTGCAAATGAATGGGATATGTACACTTGAATTAATGGAGAAAGTATGAGAGCTCTTGGCCATTAAAGGGGCTGCTTTGGATAGTAGTTGGAAACACATTTAGGATTTCTGAGAGAAGCGCTTTCATACTCATCGTTCTCATTTTTTTTTTTCTTTTGCTACTCTTCCTCTTTTTCCTTATCTTTTTGTTTGTTTGTTTGTTTGTTTGCTTGGTTGGTCGCAAGCCTTAGCTGATTCTCTTAACTAGAAGGGTATCTGCTAACACAAAAGTCAACAAACTCACAGGAGACAAAAGACATTCTTGGTTTGATTGCTCCTAATAAACTTCAGTGCTTCCAGACCACATAATGTCATAGAGTTATTTGTAATGCTTCTTTAAAAGGGTGACAGGGTTCAGAAATAAACTGCACATGGTAAGAAGAGCCTCCCATGGGTTATCCCTGCAAAATGAGTTGCAAGGCTTTGGGGGTGGTGGTGGTTTCCGGCCATTAGCGTTACTAATCAAGGCCAGCTTTGCATTTATGGGAATCTACACAAATCAGGATGATACATGCTATGCTCATCACTCAAGCAATCCTGCTGATTTCTTCAAGGTTATGCTCAAACAAAACTTTACTCCAATTATCTTTGATTGGAATGCTTCATTATTTTTATATATCCTAGAGATAGAGTCCATGAAGTAGATGCTTTAGGTCCATGGGTCACAAAAATCATATTTAGTGCTTCATGCCCACATAAAGCAATTACTGTCAACTCTCAATTAACCTCGTTATCGGAAGAAGCATTAATGGAGACAATACAAATCCTAGATAACCTACCCATGTCTTTCTTGCTGCCACAGTTGCAGCAGAGGTGAGAGAGAGAGAGAAAGAGAGAGAGATAATGGGAGCACCAGGCAAAGGTTGGGGCTCAGAGGTCTCTTTAGAAAAATTTGAGCGGAGGTGCCACTCTGCCCCCTTGTTATGCCCCTTGCCTTTCTGCCCTGCACGGGGAAGCAAAAATAACATTACTTTCCCTGCAAACTTCTGGCTGACAAACAAAAGGTGAGAAGAAGAGGAAACTAGGAGAAAGTGGGGTAAAGCGGAGGTATCCTGCTCGGCTGGCAATCACCGGCAGTCAGAGCCTGGAGGCCTCTGGGGACCACAGGCAGGTTCTCACGGGGGCTGTGCCCCTTGCTCCTTAGGAAGCTCCAGCCATGTCCAAGGCTCTTGGGGTACAGGGCAAGTGCTTGGGTGTTGTGCTCTTTCGGATTTCTACTGCGTCAACCAACATGGTAAAAGGTGTTTAATTACAAATGTCATAATTGATCATTTGCACTCATGATAAGCATTCTTACACCATAGATGCCTATGGGTATAGGGACATGCCCATCAAATCAGGTCCCAGCCATTGATGCTCCTCCCATCCTTCAGAAGAAATGTCCTAAGCCGGGAGCCGCGAGAACAGTAAAGATGACATCTCTTTGCGTGATTCCAAATGGCTCTGCTCCAGAAAGGGTTTGCATTTTACCAAGGAAGAGAAACTTCAGTGATAAAGCTACACTGAAATGCCAGACCCTAGTGAGCAACCGGGGGTATGGTGGAGACACAGGAGGGGCAGGGGAGAACCTCAGAAGTCACAGCAAAGATAAGGGCACACTGGAAAGGAAAGCTAGGATGTTACCTTGGGGAAAGGAAGGAGAAAAATCATAAAATTGTGTTTTAATGAAAAAACAGTTTGTGTTAAAATGCTTATAAAGAGAAACATTTGTGTCCTTTGTAAATATGACTTTGCGATAAAATGAATGGAGTCTGGCTGGAAAGAAGCTATTTATCAGTTTTTTGTCTCAGAATGAATTTCTGTGTATTAGCTTGAGAAACTGGGGAAATAGATGCAAAAAGTCAAATAACAGTAAGAAACAGTGGAAAACATAAGAAGATTTCTGGAGAATATAGGCCAGAATTCTTCCTAATACCAAAGAGAGAGAGCGCACAATGTAACAGACGGACTTCAAAAAGTATGACCTAGCAATCACACTACTGGGTATTTACCCCAAAGATACAAATGTAGTGATTCCAAGGGGCACCTGCACCCCAATGTTTATAGCAACACTGTCCACAATAGCCAAACTATAGAAAGAGCCCAGATGTCCATCGACAGATGAATGGATAAAGATGTGGTTCATATATACAATGGAATATTACTCAGCCATCAGAAAGGATGAAATCTTACCATCTACATTGATGCGGATGGAACTGGAGGGGATTACACTGAGCGAAATAAGTCAATCAGAGATTGATTCATGAGATTATTCACTCATATGTGGAATATAAGAAACAGCACAGAGGATCATAGGGGAAGGGAGGGAAAACTGAATGGGAAATAATCAGAGAAGGAGACAAACCATGAGAGAAGTTTAACTATAGGAAACAAACTGAGGGTTGCTGGAGGAGAGGTGGGTGGGGGATAGGGTAATTGGGTGATGGACACTGGGGAGGGCACGTGATATGATGAGCACTAGGTGTTATACACAATGGATGAATTATTGAACTCTACATCTGAAACTAATGATGTAATATGTGTTGGCTAACTGAATTTTAAATGAAAAAAAAAAGTTTAGGAAAAAGAAAAGGCAAGTGGCTGTAAAAGGGAAAAATGACTCATAATAACAGGGAATATTATGAAAAATGTAAATATTGACTATAAAATACCAGTGAGTAAGCCAAAAATAAGAGTTAAAGAAATAAGTGAAACTGTTCATCCGACTGATTCATTATTCTTTAAATTCTTCTGCGAAGCTCATCAGGGAGGGAAGGTGCATACATGTGCAATGAAATGTGATGTGACTTCTGGGTTAAAAAGGAGGGGTGAAATTATAGGTATAATTACTTCTCATCCCTTTTTCAAAACACAGAGAAAAGAACAAAAATAGTGAAATAGAGTAAAGTATCAAACGTGATCAAACAAATAAGCAAACAAAAAGTCCCCCATCCTTTTTACAAACCATGCAGCATACATGGACCAAATTCAGGAAGGACACTGAAAGCTGACAAGTATCTCAAGTCTCAAGCAGGTGCAAAAAGTTTCTGGCCAAAGTAATGTCAAAAATGTCTAAAGGGCATATGCAATGTGTCTTTGATGAGAGTGGTAAGAGGCACAGTTTAAGCCCTAGAGACACAGTCTGATATGGCATAACAGAGGGAGAGGTAGAGCTAAGAGAAAATGTGTTAATAATGTATTCCTATCTACTTTTGTATTGTGTTACTGTATTCCTTCTAGCCAAGGAAGACTTCCAGAGACAATAACATGCCTATAGAAATTCCAAGGGAATAAGCCAGTAAAAAGAAACAAAAAACACACAGGCTTGGATTTTCTAGATAATTCTTCCATGCACAGAGTATAAGTCTTTATACTTTATGCCAATGGAAATTTTCTCTTAGATGATTATTCTGATGGAAAGTATTTGAATTTTATATGTCAAGTCCAAAGAAGGAAATACTAAATAATATGGAAAGCATCTAACTGTCAGGTTAAGCAACAGAATTTGAGAGATTTGCTAGATGGTTTTAATCTGAGCACCCATTTATTTTTTCAAAGGAAAAAGACGAGGGAATGAGCAGAGGAGTGTGACCAGATTATAAGAATCTCCCTGTGTTGCCTTCAAGAGCTAAGGACTACTTCATCCAAGAAAATACAATTCAGTACATAGAAAAAGCAATTCAGTGATAGTCTGGGTACTCACTAATTGGTTTTAGAACAAGCATCTTCTGCCAGCTATAGATCTGGAAGGATTTTAAAAAAACAACTTTCTGACTCTGCCTAACGTGGACCTTGGGCTTGATACACATGCTAGAGCAGATCACCTGTGCCTCTGTTTTTTCTATACCACAGCTGGCAAAGGAAAGGTCTGAATTTGAATTAGATAACATGCTTTTCCTCGTTTTCACAATTTGAGATTTACAGGAGTTCTCTCCCTCTTTTCCTGGCGATCCACAGGTTAAAATCTATAGAATCTCATGGGGCCCTGGCCCTTTAAAGAAATGGCTGGAGAATGGATGATTAACGGACTTGTGAAGGAAGTCAAGCAATGGAGGGAATCTAACAGAAAATAATGAAAATCAATGAAGCCAGAACAGACCCAAACATAAAGCAGCATTTACTTAAGTGATATTAGCCAATGGCACAGTTGGGAGAGTGAAGCAGTATGAGCTAATGCTGACTTCCTCTCTCAAGTTCAAAAAATACTAGAATAGCCATAGACCCAAGGACCATACATTTTAAGTTTGGGCTGCTAAAGAAACTGCTATGGGTTGAACTGTGTTTCCCTAAAATTCATATGTCGAAGTTCTCACCCCCCAGTACCTGGGAATGTGACTGTATTTGGAGAAGCAGGTAAGGTTAAATGAGGTCAGTGAGGGGCCCTAATCTGATGACTGATGTCCTGATTGGAAGAGGAGATTACGGCACCGACACACATGTGAGGAGAGCATGTGAGGACACGGGGAGAGGAGGCCACTTACTAGCCAAGGACGGAAGCCTCACAAGAAATCAACCTTGCCGATGCCTTGATCTCAGACATCTAGTCTCCAGAACTGTGAGGAAATAAATGTCTGTTGTTTGAGCCCCCGTGTCTGTGGCACTTTGTGACAGTGACCCCAGCAAACTAATTCAGAAACCTGCTATATAATCAGCCCTTCTTTATCTCTTGAAGTCTGAAATAAGACCCACGTTTCTTTTGTGGTTAGATGCATTCTACGTCATACTCACAACCCCAACAGGAAAGGCCAGGATGGCTAACATCCAGTCCCGGAGCGAGATGAGCTTCTTGAGCTGCCTTTCTTGTTCTTGGTTCCCACTTCCTCTAGTCAGGAGACTGGAAAGATCAGTGAGCACGCAAATGCCGAAAAAGACAGCCTGGATGACCTGGAGGGAGACAACAGTTGGTGTTAGTCAGGAAGATCCAAGGAGGCCCCCCGCTGCAGGACAACAAGCGAGCAAAAACTTTCAACAGACACATGATAAGAGAAGACCAGAGGCAAACTTAAAAGGCTGGCTCTACAAATAAAAAAAAAAAGAGTAAGATATTTACAAACTGCTATCATAGGTGAGAAAATTCATCCTAAAAATTACTTCCATTTTTGCTCACCTCAGGACACATGCGAAATAAGCATAATAGCCCAATAGAAAACAGCATCAAATATCATAATGACATGTCCATTACTTATAAAATATCATATCTATGATCTGGTTATATTGACTAGTGGGGTTTAACAAATATTGAAAAAGCACAAAGAAAGGAATCAGGGTAGCCTGAATAGGAAACGAAATACTTTTGTCTGAATGTGAAGAACTCTTCCTATGCTTTCATCTCCTAGATTTAGAAATTTTCTCACCAAAGGAAATGGTAGAAAGCTTCTAGTCCTTGAGTCACAATCAACTGAATGCAATAATCAAAACTGGTACAGAGCGATTTTCTGTTGTCAAACCTAAACGATATGACCTCTTTCTAAGGTTTTCTGTTTTTATGAAATAAAATCTTCCCAAAGTAATATAAACAGAGATAACCCATACCATATTCCCAAAAAAGCTTTCGGTTGTACATTCCCAAATCAATCACAGATTAAATTACTCACATCAGCTATGTGTAACTTGGACCATCACAGGGGAGGACACTGAAACACTACAATTCAGTAATCTGTGAAATTCCTAAAGTGAGGGCAAAAGTATTGATGACCCAGAGCTGTTAGTAGAGGCAGGAAGCATACTGTCATAGAGCTTAGCAAATGATAATTCAAATTATGGAAAGGGCAGAAAATATATTCCCTGGGTTCAAAAGGATATCCATTTAGCACCAAGAATAGATTCAGGGTAATTTTTCTGGCTTCTTTTACCAGAAATTATTTACCGATGGTATATTTGTAAAAGATACAACTTTACTCACTCCTTCTTTGGAAAACAACAAGAAGTTTTGTGTAAATGTCCATGTTGGCAGTGGAAAGAACTTGTGATTCAGTGGATGAGTTCCTCACCGAGGCACAGAACAAAGGGAAGAAGGACCCTCAAAATCACGTGGTTAGCATAGTACTGGCACACTCAGATTGTCAATCATCCTGTTCAAATTCTTATGTAAGCCATTTCGAAAATTCTGAATAATGGAGATTCCATTGCTGGCCTTAGTGAAATAAACAAATAATTGCTGTGGTCTTCCAAGCTCACTCAATCCTGCCATTATTAGCCAATCTTAGCTAGTTAATGTTCTATTCCTTCTCATAACTTAGCCTGTCTTTCAGCTTCAATGACTTAAGGTTTATTGTTATTCTTTCTACAACCAGAAAACCAGGGTGGGAGAATCTGAGTCTGTCATAACTGAGCATGGCCCAACTGAAGGGTTGGCAAGAATCACGTTGTGAGGACCAGAAATAATTTCAATGACTCAGGGAATAATTTTACACTTAGGAAAACTTTCCATACCATATCTTATCACTTGAGATGTTTGATCTTTACGTCAACCCTTAAGGGTTTTGAGATACTGGAGTAGCCGGGCTGGGGAATAATAATCTCCATGCCAGTTTGGCCAGTGAACATATGAAAAGGTGTCCTACCTGATCAATTATCAGGCAAATGCAAATGTAGATGACAATGAGATAGCATTTCTCACCTATATAATTATCTATAATTTAATTCTGGCAATACCACTGGTTATAAGGATATAGAACAACTGGAAATCCTGTTTTGGGAATGCAAATTGGGACAACCCCTTTGAAGAATACTTGGCAATATCTAGTGATTTAAAGATGCATATCTTCTACAATCTAGTGACTTCATTACAGAGGGTATTCCCTTACTGAAACTCTCATACATGTGGCTCTTGTCACATGCACACGAAAGTTCATTTCTGCATTCACCGCTTCAAAAAAGTCAGCCTATATGTCTCAATTATTGACTGGATAAATAAACAGTGTAATATCCATACAATGGAATTCTAAGTACATATCAGTTTTTCATTCTCACAGCAAACATTAAACAAAAAAAGGAAACCAAAAAAAAAAAAAAGGCTATATTTTGACAGCGTTAAAATAAATTTCAAAAAAATGCAAAGATAATTTTAAGGATGCATATATATAAGGTAAAATATGAAGAAATGCATGGAATTAATAGCACTGAATTCAGGTACCTCTATAAGTAGGATAAGACTTGAGGCACCTGGGTGGCTTAGTTGGTTAAGCATTGGCCTTTGGCTCTGGTTGTGATCCCAGGGTCCTGGGATCAAGCCCCCCCTTTGGGCTCCCTGCTAGGCTTCTCCCTCTCTTTTTGCCCCCTCCCCCCCCGCTTGAGTCCTCACTCTCTCTCTCATGAATAAATAAAATTTAAAAAAAAAAAGGAGGATAAGACTGGAGGAAGGACACAAGTGCCTCAACTGTATCAATAATAATTTATTTCCTAAGTTGATTATTTAGGTGTGTAGATGTTTATTGTATTATTTTCTATGTACTTTATTATTATGAAATATTTCCAAATAACTGAAAAATAAAAGGTAAAAAGAGTGGTTTTCATACTTTGGGGATGTAGTTGGCTAGTCTCTTTCAGTTGTTTTCCTTCTAACTCAGTTTCTTCTATTTTACATCATTTACTGATTTTGATCTAACATTGAGTCTATATAAAGTCTATGTCTATACAACTGTAGATAACCATTTGGCAGGGAACTGAATGGTTAACATAGTTATGAAGGTGCTTCTTTTTCTAGATACTGATTTCTGCCTTCAGAAACAGATCTTCCAGACAAAGATTTAAACACATTCAGAAATAAAATTTTAGCAGCACAAAGGGAAAGAGAGAAGAAATGGGAGGCATAGGTTGTTAAGTTTTTAATTTTACATAAAGCTGCATAATATTATTTGGCAGCAGAGAGTAATAAGTTAAGATGTGTTCCATAAACCCTAGAGGAACCACTAAGAGAATAAAATGGAAATCTTCAGCTAATGCATTAGTTGTCTGTGCTGCATAACAAATTACCACAATGTTAGTAGCTTAAAACACCACCAATTTACTCATTCACAGTTCTATATTTCTTTCAGAAGCATGGCTTTTATTCCCTCAAAATCAAGGTATTGGTCAAGCATGGTTCTTATCTGGAGGCTCAAAGAAGCTTCCAAGCTCACTCTAGTTGTTGGTAGAATCTAGTTCCTTTTTACTATAAAACTGAGGTTCATGCTTCCTTTTTATTTGTTGGCCAGTCATTCTCAGCATCTTGGATCTGCTCTCCAGCCCTTGTACCTGCTCCCACCCCCCAACCTTCAAATCCAGTAACAGAATATCAGATTCTTCTTGTACTTCAGATCTCTCTGACTTTCCCTTCTGACTTCAATTTTAAAAAGCTTTCTGCGTTTAAGGGCTCATGTGATAAGATCAAGCCCACATGGATAATGTCCGCTTCTTAAGGTCAGCTGTGCCATACATCATAATACATAATCAGAGAAGTTATATCTCATTAATTCACAGGTTCTAAGGTTAGACTAGGGCATCTTCGGGACCCAATTTAGAAATTCTGTCTATCACAACTAATAAGCCAATACTGGATATAAAATGGAATACAAACAATACATTAGGGTAATCCAAAAGAAGTCAGAAATTGGGAAAAAAGAACAAAGGCTAGATGAGACAGAAAAGAACGGCAAGATCTCAGACTTTAACCCAATAATGCCTATAATTACATTAAATACAAATGGCTTAAACTCTCCCAATTAATATCAGAGATTGACAGACTGCATTTAAATCAATAGATTTAAATCTTATCTAATCTTTAAGTCAATATATATGGATTTGTTAAAAGTAAATGGATGTGAACACCAATTTTAAGAATGCTGGAATAGCCATATTAATATCAAAAAGTAGATTTCAAAATAAAGGATGTTACCAAAAATAAAGAGAAACATTTCATAATGATAAAAGTGTAATTCCTTAAGAAAGCATAATGATCTTAAAAAGCAAAAATTAATTTAGTATGGGGCTAAATTACTCAATAAATGTCTAATAATAATTTAATAATAAATAATTCATTAATTCTTGGGAAACAGGTGCTTTTATGAAGATTTAAAAGAAAAAGAGAGGAGAAACCTTAAAATACAGGGGAAAAAAAGGAAGGGGAGAAACAGAATCTCATATTTGAGAAGAGGAAAACAAAAGTAATTCTGCGAATATAAATGTAATAGTCTAAGTAACAGTTTGCCAAACTTGTAAGATTAATTGTATTATGAAGTCTTATGCCCATCTACAGTTGATCCATCTTCTTATCCAGTGGTGTCATCTGACACAGCAGTCCCCTCACTATTACCTGGTAGCTTGCCTGTCCCTCCCTGTAGACTTCTCCACTGGCTCTTCCCACCTTGTGACCCCAGTACGCCCCCCACCTCTCCTGAACTGCCATGGAAGACTTCTCCAATGAGCGTGTGGAGATCAGTGAAAGGAAGTACCACAAAGTGATTTTCTCCTCATTTCCAACCATCAGGAGACTGAGAGGAAATTGTTGGGTTTTGTTAGTTTTTTGTTGTTGTTGTTTTGTTTTGTTTTTTAACTCACAGTGGCTAATTTTCAAAAGATAATCCCTAAAAATTTTAGAACAGTCCATCATTCCCTAGGGAGAAGCATGGACTGACTTGTGCTTGTATTGCTCATTTAAGCAGTCAGCCAATACTGTTAAGCTAACACTTTAGATTTCTGCTGCTTTATTAGAATTTGATTTGAGCTGACAGGCAACGAATCACTTTAGAGCCATTTTACTCTATTGCTTCTCTGTATCATGTTGTCCACTGCAACTTAAAATTCATTAACTTAAGAATGGGAAGGTCGTATAGAGATGCACAAGTGAATCTTAAGTAGGATTACCTTGAAGTATTATTTGGCTCTGGCCACTCTGCAGAGCTGGCATTTCCAAACCATCAACTCAGCATGACACATATATACACCATCTGTCTTGGAGTTCTTAGCAGGCTGGCTGCTCTTATTATTTTGTATCACGTGTAGAAATGAAGTGGTCAAATATACCATTTCTCTCCAAGAAATATAAATAGGAATTTATCAGAATGAAAAAAAAAAATTCCAGGATATTTTGAACTCACTCTAGTATTTGGTCCTCTGAAATGTTCTCTACTGTTGAATAATTCCTTCTGCAACTTCTCTCCACTCCCTCAACTCTCTCTGTCAGGAGATAATACATTATTTACTGAGTCATTTTAGGTTTAGGATTCACTTCCACAAGTATGGAAATGTACCCAAATTCCATTTATATTTTTATCTTTTCTTACCCATGAGTGGTTTTTATTAAATTAACTTAATATTATTTTCCCTTTTTCTCTGGAATGCACTAAACTATTACAATTCTGTTTCTAGCATAGGGCAAATTCGTTAGACTTCTATCATTTATTCCCCAACATATACGATATGGTTTACCCAGAATAGGTTTTATTTCACTTCATTAAGGATCATCTTCAATGTCCTCAATTATATGTAATTACACAAAAGCTTTAGTCTGTGTATCAGGTTATGTCATTACCATAATTAGTTGCTAATTTACATTTCCATCTAACAGGCCAATTTCAGGCAAGAACAAAGAATGCACCAAAGTAGGAAAGGCAGCATTTTACATAAGAAATGCAAATCATTGTTTATATGAATTTTTAAAGACCACAGTATGGCTCTCTTGACCACTGGGAATAAGACTTCCAATGGCTTGTATGTATCATGTACCATGTTTTGATTATATTGGATTTCATTAAATTAACATAAAGATTACCATAATATTTGAAAATGTTGCTTATTTTAAAGTTAATTTAGACATGGTAGACAGAAGAAACAAGAAGACGGAACTCTAGGGGGTAGCAGTGGACACTGGAGTGATGGATCATGGGCTGATAGAAAACCAGAAAGAACAGATGGAAAGAAAGCAGTAAGATTTACAGGTGTCATAAGGGAGGGCCTGGAGGAGGCCCTGTATGAGGATCAGAGCATTAATTAAAGGGAGATTTAGATAAAGATGAAAGCAATTCACGGCAATATCTGTGTTCAATGAAGAGTGAATTTGACTGAAGGAGTGAACATGTGCAAAGGATATAAGGGCCATGAAACAGCAGTACTATAAAACACGATTTTCAAGGAATTTCCCCTCTATTCCACAACTAGCATACTTTTTAATAGCACATAATTCCTTCTTCTTGTTATTAAGATAAAGAGTGAATGCCCAAAGTATTTCAGCGCCGCGAGACAGTGACTCAGTATGAAGTCAAATGAGTGAATTCTGCAAGGATCTCTTTGGCATTTGTTTCCAGTACCTTCCTTGCCTGAGACATCTGAATATCTGTAGCAATTCTACAGTCCCAGAAGTCCATCAGCTACAGGGAGGAGGCAATCAGTCACATGTTTGGACGCTACTCTGTAGAGAAATCAATGTCTTTAAAACTACCACAGGCTCTCTCCGCCTCCCTCATCCACAGAGACTGTGCCCATCACATGCACTGGCTGGTGACTCTTCCTCTACTGCCTGCCCTGAATAAGCCAATATGGTTCTCGCACTAGTGACTATAACTCTGTTTCTAAATGTGCCATTTAAGTCATGTGCTGTAAGCCCAAGGTTTTTCAAGAAATCTTCACCACAAACATTTTTGAGGAGATGGACTCACTGCATCATCAAGCCCATGGTTTTCAAAATGTGATTTAGAATCCTTGCCCCTGTACACAGACATTTACCTCATACTGCTCTATCTCATTACTGAAAATCAATGAAGTAAGCCATAAGTCACCACTGGCAAGCAATCCATTCAGACAGAAAAAAAGAAAAATAAGCTTTTCAGTGAGAAATAAGGCACTTCGAAAAGCAGCTTCAGAAAGGAAAGCTTGTCAACAAAATTCTTTACAATATCACATAATTGCTTTCAATATACAAGGAGCAAGGAGAACAGTCGTCCAAAGAAGGCATTTGGATATGCTTCACAAAGTAATGGGTGCAATCATACCACGTTCCAGCAACAGCCCGCTAAAAGTACAGCGGGGACCTTTCCAGAGATGCCATTCGAATCTGCAAATAATGAGAGAAAATTCCCCTCGGGTGTTCTCACTTTGCTTCACTGATAACTATGAGCTACTCAAAACCTGTGTAGGCTTAAAGATTTTTTAAACTATTAATATTAGCATGAATCCCTTTTGAACACTGAATTAAACACGCCATTGATTTATTTAACAAATATTTATTGATCACTGTGTACAAAGCACTTAGTGAACCAGTAATGCAGAAATGCGGGCTATGAAGGGATTGTGTGTTGAGTTGCAAATGCGAACGTGCTTAGGAGTGTCTAACCTCTAATCTGGTAGAATCGACATCTGTTAAATACATGATCTCTAGATGTAAGCACAATAATAGTGTTAAACAATGACTGAAAAAAATGTTGTGTCTTAACACAAATGTGCTCTGGAGTGCATTACATTTCCTAACATCGTAAAATGTGATCCCACTACCTTTTTACTCATTTCAGCAGAAGATGATTTAAGTGCCAAATGTAATCATTAAAGAGCTAGATAAATCTGAAAACTACATTAAAAAGGACCTTGACCTGAATTAACACCAAATCAGATCTTAACTGATTAGATGATAATAGAATCAGTTACTCATACATAACCTGTGCATAATCTGTATATAATAAAATGAGTTATATATATATTAAGAACACATACACATATACATGTGAACTTGCATTAATAAAACCAATATGAAGACGTGGCCCCTGTTCTTAGAATTTTCTATTTTCAATATTTAATAATCTACTGATTTTTATCTAATATTGAGTCTACATAAAGGCTTTGTCTATACAACTGTAGATAACCATTTGGCAGGGAACTGAATGGCTAACATAGTTAGAAGGTGCTTCTCTGTTTCTAGATACTGATTTCTGCCTTCAGAAACAGATCTTCCAGGCAAAAATTTCTTTGAGAGATCTCACTCCTTATCAACACTGCTCAAATTGGCCAGTGTTCTACCATATTCACTAGCTTAATATTTCATTTTGAAGTTTACTCTTACAGAGCCTGAAAAGTAGAAGAGGAATCATTCTTTTCATGTCTATTGTCCACTACTTCATGTAAGACTCCACAATATTTATCTCTACATTGGGAATATTAATTAAATCCCAGAGCCTTTATAGTTTGAGAAAGATGAAGCTAGTGCCCAAAGAGTCTTCCCACCATCCAAACTTAAGTGACAATGAAAATCTCAGACAAAATTAAAGGTCCCTAAGACATTTTATAATTTCATTAATGACACAGAAAAGTTGGATAATACCAAGTATGAGAGACGATATGGAACAAATTAGTGGGAGTGTAGCTTGGTTCAATCACTCTGAAAGACAATGGTATTACCTAGTGAAACTAAGGATTCATATACCTATGAATGGTTTTATGTACATCTCCTGGAACCTGGAGTACGTAACTTGGAATGAGACTGGAGATTTAGGTATAGGCTTTCATCCTTCAGGCCAGTATGAAATTAAAAAAAAAAAAAGGAAGTGGTACCATTATTTATTAAATTAGGAAACAAAGAAATATATCCAATTCTCAGTTACTTAGGTAACAAAGTAAATACAGCCATTATTTTTTTTTAAGATTTTATTTAATTATTTGTCAGAGAGAGACAGAGAGAGCACAAGCATGGGGGGTGGCAGGGAGAGGGAGAACCAGGCTCCCTGCTGATCAGGGAGCCGGATGCAGGACTGGATCCCAGGACCCTGGGATCATGACCTGAACCAAAGATAGATGCTTAACTGACTGAGCCACCCAGGTGTCCCCAGCCATTATTTTTTTAATGAAGTTATTACTTTTAAGTTTCTCTTAAAAAACAAGCTTTTCTTATAGGTTCAAAAGTAATCTAATGAACATAATTTTGAATCATAACTAAAGTGTAGTATGATTTTATAGTTCTTTAAAGACTTGGTGACATTTAGAACACTGGAACTGTAAGTTTATGTTAGGTTTTAGAATTGAATTTATTAATTTTTCTTAAAAAATGGCAGAGGTTTAATATAAAGAACATTTGAGCTATCATAATAGAATAACTGTAAGGTGTAACAAGAACTCTGAAAGGTACTCTGTGGCTCAGAGAGACTATCTAAGGAAAGAAGAAGTTGTCCTCCTCAAGGATGGGCTTCAGAACTCACTGGAGGAGGTGTGCTTGAAGCCTCTTATGGTGAGAAAGTTCTCTGGGTTGCCTGGGCAAGATCTGGTCCACAGTCACAGGGCAAGGAGGAGGCAGCCTTCCCAGGTGCAGATGAGCCTTGGCTGATGTGCAGGAGCATGGAAGGTGCTGAGCAACCACTGTGGGCAGAAGCCCGGGAACCCGAGATGCCCTTCTTGGGAGGGCCACAGGGATGTGGTCAGTAAGGGTCCACATTCCCCTGCCTGTGGCAGGGGAGAAGCAATATTAGACATCCTCCTCTCCAGGTGGCTGATCCACGGGGCAGCAGCTGGAACCAGTAAGTAAAATCCCTTCCTCGTGCCATGTCCCTTCAGCACCCTCCACTTAACGTTACTGGGAAGGAGAAAGTCTGGTCCATTGTGGAAGAGCAGATATTACAGGGTGAATCTGGAGCTGAGGAACAATATATACTCATTTAATTCACCACGACTTCCTTGGTATTTAATAGCACTGAGGACACTGTTTCATTTATTCTAATGAAATGCAGAAGAATCAGGGACGAACATTTGCTTTTAATTATCCAGCCCGGCAACACGAGTCCTACCCTCCTGACTTTGGGCCATTTAATTATTTTATGTCATCTTTCATAGAGAGTAAATTAGGAAAACCAATGGAGATATTATCTTAACATCTTAAATATGGTAGAACATTCAAGGTGGTCTATTTTTGCTACTAATTTGTGAGACTTGTGTTAGGCAGAGAAGGCTGAAGTGAATGGCCAAAATGAAATTTTGCGTATGTGCTGAAATTTAACCAATCATTATCATGACCTTCCTGTCATTTCAGAATTATAACGATAAAGAAAATAGAAAACAACCCAAATGTGCACAAACAACCATGGATAAGTCCATAGAAATATTAAAAGAATAACATGGCAGTGAAAATAATTTACCTGGAGTGATCCGTATCGACATAGGTGAATCATTCAAGCACAGTGTTGGATAATAAAACTAAGCTGGAGAAGATGGAAAAGCTACGATATTATTTAAATAAAGTCCTAAAAGAACTGAATAAAAATCCACAGTATTAGCCCAGGGATACACATGTGGTAAAACTACAAGAGAAGACAATGATAATAAAATGCCACCCACGGCCGAGTTAGACCTCCCTCTCCCCTTCCCGGTACACAGCTCAGGTCCCCTTTCACCTTGCTTTTCTTATCACCTGATTCAAGTATAATGAATTATCAATAGTGTTGCTGTTTTATAAATCTCTGACTCTCTCCTAGGCCAATGAGGGGAGGGTTAGGCTGTAACTCAATACCGCAGCCCTTGAGATTGCCACAACCTGTGGGGTGTAGTATTACTAATTTGCCAATTACAGAATTAATAACAGTGGTGACAGCCGAATGGGTGGCAGGGAGCCTGACCTGGGACTGGTGGAAGGATGGCATGCAAGAGCTGAGCGCCCCGTAAGGAAGGCTCTGGCAGAGCTATATTTCCACTGACCTGCACTGCCATGTTATTTGTTTGCAATTGTGCTTGGCGCCCTAGATATAGTGCATCCAAATGGGATGTAATGGGTTTGAGAGTTTGGAAGGCAAGCCCAGCAAGACACTAGGGCAGTGAGGGTATCAGGAGATGAGTAAGGAGAGACAGATCACAGAGTTTCGACTGGTTAGAGAAAAACAAGTTGAGAGAGAGAGAGAGAGAGAGAGACAATGGGAGTCCTCTGCCCAGTGGGGGCTGTCACCTGTCTGGTGCGAGCGAACGAACTGAAAGATGGGAGACTGTGATCAGAGAAGGAGTTAGAGGTCGAGCTGTTCTCGATGACAACGAGATCCAAGGGTGGCTGTGGCACAAAGCTCCGGGCTGGGATAAGATAAAAATCAGCAGAGCTGAGGACAAAATGTATTGTGAGGAGTGAATTTCATGTACTAATTATGTTATTGTAAATTTGGGGGGCAAGAAAAAAAGTTAAAAGAGACTGGAGTCAAAATACAAAGAAACATTGATCCTAGAAAAAATCAGAGATGTTTTAGGAATCCATCAATGAAGTGTATCAATATAAAATACGTTTATAAAACAATGAATAGTAACGGAGTGTCTTGCATCAATAGGAATATAAACAATGGCGGCTTTCCTTTTAATTACATTAAAGTAATGCATCTTCTTTTGACCTTAACATTTCTGTTCTTATAAGCAAAGTGTGTGTTTAAATGCTAATAAATAGAGGGAAATATCAATAGCTAAAACTGTACATGGGGAGAACAATACAAAAAAATTGATGAGTATGTATCATTTTGATACATCAGTTTGATTTATACCTCACAAAGGGATAAAGCTAGTCTCATCGCTTTTGTTATGGGTTGAATAAAGCAGGAAAATCCAAAATCCTTTGGAGAAGTTCCAGCAGGTATTAATAAAAATACCCATTTCTTCTAAAAACAGTATTCATCCAGAAACTTCTGAGAGAAGTTAAGTCAATACCACACATCAAGAAGTCAAATAAAATTAAAAAGTATAAATTCAGGAAGAGCTAACACATAGAGCTCTAAGAACTCAGAACACAGAAAATACATATTTTATGTTGCTTCATAAGGTACATAATTTTGAAAACAAGCAATAATTTCCTCACTAGAATAACAAAAATCATCAGCTCTTTGTTAGAAACTGGAAAGTATAAATTTGTACTAAATTTTAAAGATAGCTAGGAAAAACAAATTTATGGAAAACTATCTTGTTCTGGGTATACTAAATTTAGTAAAAAGATGTTTATAAATTTCTAAGTGATTCTGAATAAGATGTTTCTGAGAGTATTTTTTGTCTAAATCAGAATAATCAAGAATAATATTATTTGAAATAATTACCACAAGGTTTTACCAGTAGAAAATCGAATGCTTACTTATGGTTTATGGGATTTGACGCTTCTACAGTAAAGCCTTCTATCACTTGCCGGTGATAAAGTCTTGGTTGCTACCCACAGTGCTCACACAGTGGTTCTCACAACTTCTCCAAATAGCTAACAGTGACTATATGGCAATTTTGCCTGTAGGTAATGAAGGAGGGAAAAGAGAGAGATGGGTGGAAGGGGAAGGAAAGAATGGAAAAAAGAGTAAGGAACATCTTTGGGAGAAAAGCTCTATGTAACGTTGTCTTAGTCTGTTTGGACTGGTATAGGAAATACCAAACTACAAAAATTTATTTCTCACAGTCTGGAGTCTGGGGAGTCCAAGATCAAGTACTGCTGAAAACCCCATTCCCAGACAGCCATCTTTTCACTGTATCACCTCACCTCTCCCTGGAACCTTTTACAAGAGCATTCATTTCATTCATGAGGGCTCCACTCACTTGACTTAATCACCTCCCAAAGGCCTCACCTGCTGATACCATCACCCTGGGAGTCAGAATGCAACACAGAATTGTCGGGGGAGGGAGATGGGGGTTGGGATATGAACATTCAGGCTGTAGCAAATACAAAGTTATAAAATGATCAGATACTCTGAAAAATATATATACCTCAATCTCAATACAACACGAGATGTTCAATTTAGTCAATAACTCTCTTGATCAGAATGCGACAGCTAAAGGCTAATGTTTCAAACTGGTAAATGCTAGAGAATATGGCGGACAAATAAGAGCTAATCTATCCATCTTTTCTATCATAACAGACATGGCACGAGAGTTGAGTTGAGAATATTATCTAAAGGTGTTCAACAAATCATGTCAAATTTACAGACTGTCCATGAGGAAGCTTACATGTGGTATATACATCAGCCTCACTCACTTTTTTAAAAATCCATTGTTGATGCTGAGCCCAGGACAGAACATTTAGTCAACATTACAAAGCCCAACTTTTTTGTGTGTGACTTCAAGATATCCTGAATGAATCTCCCCAAATGCAGAATCAGAAAAATCTTTCTTTTAGTGGCATTATTTTCCTTTGTTATCCTGTGATTGTGCTCAGCGCACCAATCAGTTTGCTGAATAGGGTTCACAGATAGGGATGAATGCCTCTATCCAAGGCTCTTGAGCCAGGCAGAAGCCCCAAATTCCAAACAATGGATAAAGGGAGGGATACACCACTTGGATAACAAAGCTCAAAGTATTCATGAGCCACTGCAGACACAGAACTGTTCCCTTTATTTTAAGTGAAGGCCCCACAGTTTGGCTCCATTCCCTTCCACAATGTACCTCTATTGCAGTCAGAACAAGCTGCCTGTCCATTTAGGACTAGTGTTTGTTACTCACTACTTAGAAATGGATTTCACTCCACTCACCCAAATATTGCCCCGTTGATGGATCTCTCTTGTGAGGGCCACATCTTATGAAAATTATTACATACTTCCAAATTGCTTAGCCTTTAATAACCTCTAGTTTAAAGATCTATGTTGCAAGATTTATGATGTGTTTGATATTTAAATTAAGCACATATGGGCAAAAGCTAGGATCCTCTGGTAGCCACGGTGCTCCCAGACATGATCTTAGAAATTTGTTGGTAAGCGATAATGACAAAGTCCTAGGAAATTCTTTCTCTGGGATACTCTCCAGAAGCTCTGTAGTGGAGTGGCTTTGGTAATGATTTTTATTTAGGTCTCTCAAGTTCCTCGTTGTTGAAAAACTCATCCTAGGATCTTATAATCCAGTTACTTACTAACACTATCAATCATAAGGTAACAGAAATGGTAAGTTTTGGGTTATGCTACTAAATTTCCTTTTCTATTCATATTTATTTTTATCATGGTACTAATACCATGCGATCTGCCCTCTAAACAGATTTTTTTTTAGTGTACCATAACGTATTGATAACTACGGGCTCAATGTTGTACAACAGGTCGCGAGAATTTATTCATCTTGCACAACTGAAACTCTACACCCATTGATTAGCAACTCCTCATTTCCCTCTCTTCCGCCCCTGGCAACCACTGTTCGACTCTCTGCTTCCACAAGTGTATTTTAGATACCTCATAGAAATGAGTCAAGTAGTATTTTTCCTTCTGTGACTGGCTCATTTCATACAGAATAATGTCCTCATGATGCTAAACTAATTTCTGTCAACTGAATGAATGTAGTTGACATATGGAAAAGCTTTCTCCACACAGAAGGTAACAAAAGCTGACATAAACTATTTTCTGGAAGGTATCTTTAATGAAGAAAACCTGGCCCATGTCTTAAATCCAACAGGTATGTCTTACCTCAATGTAGAAAGCATATTGTAAATAACGTTCACATCCATTTTAGAAATATTTTAAACTCCATGGGCCTAAATTCCTTTGTGCTTTTCTGAATCAGTGTTTTTAAGCAGCATGTTTCGAGGCTGAGATCACTATCTCTGCTTGAACATTATCATGACACATTCTACACAGGGTTGCGCGTAACCAGCTCCAGTGGTGCCCAAACATCCTTGTGTTTGAATCAGTCCCTGATAGAAAAATCTTTAAATCTTTCACGTCGTGAGGACTTCAGGGCATCATTTAGTCAAAAGATAGGTTTTTGGCAGTGACCATAGTGAGCAGGGTAAAAGCTATACATGAAAAATACCCCAATCAAATCTGGCACAAGAAATCGTGATATACTACATTTTTTCAAAAGTGGTATGGTTGCCTCATGATCACCTATATGGTAATTAACGACCCAGAACGTGCTTTCACATAGGTTGTTCTGCAGGTCGGCCTTTTCGTCTTTCCCAATGGACACTCCTCCATCTCTTTGCTTTTACCTCCTTAACTTCTCCACCTCCAGACTCTGGTGCACCCCAGGGCTCAGTCAGTGCACCTCTTCTCTTTTCCAGCTGCAGAGACCTGACCTAGTGTCCTACTTTGAATACCATCTCCCTGATAATGACTCCCACACGGACATCTCCAGCTGTGCCCTTGCCCTTGAATGCCAACTGTCTGTTTAACATCTGCGTTTGAATGTCGAATAGGCAACTCAACCTCAACAAGTCCCCAAATGAGATCCTGGTGTTTCCCCACAAGTCTGCTTCTGCTACAACCATCCCCATCTCAGTCAACAGCCACTCAGACTTTATAGTAAAGGGCCCCAAGCCCTGTGAAAGCAGTTCATTAGCAAATCCTGTTGGCTTTCTCTTGCTGACCCCATTCACCACCTCTACTACTATCTCACGCTCTGCGTTGCCACCAACTCTCCCTTGGTTTGTAGGAAAAGCCTCCCCATCTGACCACCCTGCTTTTCTGGTCTTCTCCCCTCTGCTCTACATGGCAGCCAGAATGAGGCTGGTACAAGTCACATCATGTCACTGTGTTCACACCCTTCAAAGGCTTCCTGTCTCAGGTCCAGTAAAAGCCACAGTCCTTAACAACACGTCTCACCAGGCACTTCCCTGTCTCCTGCCATTCCCCCCCCCCACTCATGTTGCCCCAGCTCCACTGCTCCCCCCAATTGGGGCCGTTACACCTGCTACTCCCTTGAATCACCCCTCACTTGCTTCATTCATCAGTAGCTCAGTGAGGCTTTCCCTGCAATTCTGTAAAACTGCAACTCCTCCTCATTGAGGGCGACACTCTCTAGTGGCCTTCACTCCTCTCTTCGGGGGAGGGGGTGCAGTTTTTACACCCTCTCCCCTCCCTCACTGGAACCTGGACTCCGTGAGGTCAGGCGCTTGCTGGATATGTTACTCGCCAAGGAATCCCTGGCACTCAGTAAATGCTTGCCAAATGAACGAATGATTGAATTTTACCTCTTTCCATTTTCTCACTCAAAACACAGAGGCCAGCCTTGCTCGAAGTCACTCAACAAGGACGTTTTGAAGCCTAAATGTGAACCCAGGTCTTCTGACTGAACGCCCATACTCTTCGTACTAAGACATGCCAGTTAGCCCACATCCAGCATTCCTAACATCTCCGAGGCTGGGCCTGGTTTGGTCATGCTTACTTGCAACCCCAAATACCTACCAGAGCATAGTGCAAATGAAGAGTACAAAAAATGTTCACTAAATATAAAGAGAAGAAGAACTTCATCCAGAAAAATATGCTAACCGCTTCCTATCTAGATTGCGAACCTATCCAGGGCAAAGTTATATATATATATATATATATATTTTTTTTTTAAAGATTTTATTTACTTATTTGACAGAGGGAGATCACAAGTAGGCAGAGAGGCAGGCAGAGAGAGAGAGGGGGAAGCAGGCTCCCTGCTGAGCAGAGAGTCCGATGCGGGGCTCGATCCCAGGACCCTGGGATCATGACCTGAGCCGAAGGCAGAGGCTTTAACCCACTGAGCCACCCAGGCTCCCAGGGCAAAGTTATATTTTATTCATCCCTGTATCACCAATGATACAAGCTCAGTGCCTGGAACAAGGCAGGATCCAAATGGATGTGCCATCAAGGAACAAAACTACATCAAGTTAACCCAAATCAGGATAATCAAAAATGTATAAGTATAGCTGAAAGGTCAAGGAGTTCTGCCCTCAGCTTGTGCGTGGAGCAGCCAAGGCACCTAATGGGAACTTCACCACTGAATAAATCTACAGATGCCAGAAACTGAGGAAGGAGGAGGCTTGCTCTTCAACAAAAATTACACTCTTGGCCAGTAAGACTGTGGTCAACCCCAGGTGCTTGCCACGTGCCAGGACCTGTGCTTGGTGCTTTTTATGCACAATCTCAACTGCCACAAAAGTCCTTTAAGACACACATTATGTCACCATTTTACAAATTGTGAGTGTGTAACTCCGAGAGGTAGAGTGACTTCAAGCTTATATCTATTCCTATATCAGTCAGTATAGGAATCAGGCCTTTTGGCTTCAATGCAATGCTTTTATGTCAACACACAAATGCTTCTTTTAAACATGAAAAATAATTAAACATCCTAATATATTTGTCTTTCTTCCTATGGTACAAATGAATGCAAATATTCTGGCTCTGAAACTTACATCCTTCTCTGACATTTCTCCACAGTCTTCTGCATTTACTTAATTCTTATTTAAACACTGTAATGCACGTAGGCATTTCCAAACAGGTAGAATCTTTCAGGGATGTAATTTGGACATAAGAATCAGAAGTCTTTAAAATACTTTTAGAAATGCATCTTACTTGGTCACAAAGACTTATGGATAAAAATGTTTGCTTCAGTGGAGTTTATACTATTAATAATCTGGAAATGACTAAACTGACCAAAATGACATTACTTAAATCTTGGGGGAAAAGTGGACTGTTACATATCCATGAAACACCATGACTTTGAACAACAGTTAACAACTTGAGAAAATGCTTAAGATAGATAATCAAGTATAAAAAACAGTAACGAAAAGTAACCACCAACACAACAGCAATAACTACTATTACCTGAATGTTGAGTGAGTGCCAGGCACCGTGCTGGGCACGATACTAACCCATCTCATCTCATCTTTACAACAACCTCATGAGTAGGGGGCTCCAATCATCCTGATTTTACATAGGAAGAAATACAGGCACAGAAAAGCATTTTATATATAGTATGATCTCAGATTTATGGAAAACATTTGTACAAAGAAATAATGATCTAGAAATAAAGCTTTTAGCCAGGATACTTTAAACAACTGATGATCACACATAGTCGTCAAATACCTGTAAGCTGACATTCACTGAAAATTTGATTGCAGTCTAACCAACTATTATAAGAGGAAAAATACACACAAACTGAACATTTTCTCAACTTATAACTCACTATGTCTAATTGTTAACAAAATAAAAATAGTGCTGGCCTCATATTTGCTCATATTCTCTTTTTCTCCTTGCCACCACTCCCACCTTTGCGCATTTCCTTTCCCACATATTGAAAGTGGAATCAGAGGGGTTTTTCCATTCATATTTCTTAGAACTTATTGCAAATATGTAACTAAAACAGCAAGCGAAAGCATAAACTAATTATGTCAAAGCTTCTTGCAGCATTTCCCCTTAGGAATTATCCAGTGTCGTTTTTAAAACTAGTTATGCTGTTTTTTGGGAGGAAAAGAACCCAGGTATTAAATTTATTATCCCTGTAAGATTTTTGAAAACAGATATGTGTTTTGATAGCTCAGTTTGAAAATATACTTTTCTACTAACTTTCCTGCTCTTCGGGGCCACGAAATAGTTGAAGCCGTTACCTAAGTGTTTGGGTTGGTTGTTAGCCTTGGGATTTTGTTTGCAATCAAATTAGGTTAAGAAAATGTTTACAGTACTTCTCTGTCCTAAGAGAATTTACAGAATCAAAAATGTCCTTCTAGTACTTCTCAGAAGATGAGGAGCACACCTACTCAATCAGCTTTGGGGAAAAAATATCTAAAAACTTATTTTAAAGTGTGGCTACCTGTAGAGCCTGGGCTAGTTTCTGGAAGGGAACTGTAGATAACGTTAAGTGAGGCGGAAACACACAGGGCAGAACTTGATTCTTCGACGTGTGTCTTTCTATTCTCTGATATTCACTTATTTACTTATTTATGTGCTCACTATTCCTAACCACTAGCAATTTTCCCCCAGCAGAAGGTTAGCTCACAGAGGTGTGTTTTACAAATGCTTTTACCTCAGCCTGGCATGTTCTTCTACTTCCAGCCCGCCTCTCCCCCATCACTCATCCTTGGAGACCCAGCTCCTCTCTTGCCTTGACAGCTGAAGTGACCCTATATGCCTTGGTGCTAAGATTTTATGTTGTATATTCCTCTCTCTTTGCATGTATGACCCTGTATTTAGGTGTTGTTTCTGTCTGTCTACTCTAGAAGACTGTGACCTTCATAGGGAGGAGCTTAATGTTCTATTTGTCTTTATATATATATACATATATATATATATTTATATTATTATGTGTTACATATGTATTATATATAATTATATATATCATACTATATTATATACATTATATGTATATATATATTTTTTGAGAGGGGGAAGTGAGGGAGTGGGGGTTGGGCCTGGGGAGAGAGAGAATCTTAAGCAGGCTCCACGCCCAGCACAGAGCCCCACACAGGACTCCATCTCTGACCCTGAGATCACGACCTAAGCCGAAATCAAGAGTCAGACACTTAACTGACTGAGCCACCCAGGCACTCCTGGCTTTAGATTCTCAAGTCCAGTCTACTCGCTTGAGTACTCAGCTGCTCTTAGGCAAGTTCTTTATATACTCTGAACCTCAGTTTCCCCTTCTATAAAATGGTCATATGAATATGACTACCCAGATTTACTGTGACGATTAAGTGAGATCCTGCATGTAGAAGCACCTGGAACATAGGTTCTCAATTAATGCTAACTTGTATCTGAATCATTCCATGCATCCGTGCAACACACATCACAACAGTCAATCAGCACTGAGCAAAACGACTAATAGCTAAATCCTCAATACATGATTACAAAAATAAAAAAATAAACATAAAGCAAAATGTGTAGACCAGTGGCCCTTTGAATTACAAGAACTTTAAGGATATGATGAAAATTATAGCTTTTCTCCCTATATGCACAGACTCAATTTTGCGTGGAAATTTTAGGGGCTCTCCAAACTCGCTGAAGCCCAGTCATGTCCCTCAAGTCTATAGGTATCAGTAGAAGTAACCTACTATAAACAATCCTGTGTGAAGACTAGATTGCCTCGGCCACATGATTCGCTTCCTTCTCTGACCACTACAAGTGCCGATTCATTCTAACTCGCAGGAGGCTCTGGCCCTTCCCATTCAGGCCTGGTAATCTGCCTATGAAACAGCTATCAACTTTGAAGTGTTCTCTCCTGGAATGTGAGTGGACAGAAACCAAAATGTAAAGATCCCACTTTGCTAGCTTGTTTTTTGGGATTTAACATTATATGCGGGGGGGATAAAAGTAGTTTGGGCCTTTCGAGCATTTAGGTTCTTCTTATTCACCATAAAGGCAAACATTTACAAAGTCAGCGTGGACTTTTTTCTCAATTAGGGTTAGAATTTTTGTCAGAGAGCTCCTGGGCACACAAAATAAGATGCTGATTCTTTCCAGTCTCAGCTAAGCTGAACGTGTGTATCTCTCCAGCCGAACCACCTAATGTTTATTGACATGTTTAGGTATCATTGGCAAATATTTTAGCTCCCCTGCAGTTCTGTCATCTGGAGATCTGAATGAACAATTTCTGGACAGCATCTGGTAAAACTGGCTATGAATTTGCCAGGAATTTTCCTGGAGATAATCTTTACCTGGAAGATTGTTTCTCTATACATCATTTCTCTGGAGATCCCTTGTGTATACTTAAATAGAGCTTTCTCAGACCCAGAATCAGCGCTCCTCCTTCCATGTTTTAAAAATACCTGTAATGTGACACTCATCAAATTACACAGTGATTATCTGTTCATGTTTCTGCCCTTCTATACTGTGAGAGGCCCATGGGAAGAAGTGATGTCTTAATCTTTGCAAACCTATTGCCTAACACAGTGCCTGTTTATAAGAGCAGCCACAGAGGAAAGATATAAACATGAAAGGCATGTTTCTTGGCTTCAAGAAGTTCAGAGTGGGATGATCAAAATACATACTTAAATGTGATAAAATATTACCCAGACTGGTGGGGAAGGATGAGAAAAGGTTTCCCCTAGGGTGTGTCATATCTGAGTTGAGTTTTGGAGAATAAACAAGAGGCAGTCCCCAAAGGAGGGCGATGGATAAGGAGGGCAGGGTGCCTGTTCTAGGCAGAAGCAGCAGCACTTCTGCAGGGCAGGCAGAGCGATGGAAGGAATGGCACATAGTTCTGGATAACTCGTATGTCACGTGCAAAAGGGGTAACCTCAAGAGGTGACACTGGAGAAGGCAGAGGAGCTTGAAGAGAACTAGCTTTTGAAGCCATATGAAGAAGTTTTACTTTTATGTTAAAGGACAAAGAGAACCATTGCAGAGTTTTAAACAGAGGAGTAGCACATTCTAGAAAGATCCCCCCGAGAACAGATAATGGTTTGAAGAGTGACAATACTGAAGGGAGAGAGGCTAGGGAGGCTATTCAAGTAAGCCAGATGTGAGAACAGAAAAAAGGCAGTGGAACTAGAAAGGAGGGCCTAGACTAGAGTGTAGCCAGGATGTGGCCACTGGCTTTGGGGGGAGAAAGGAGAAAGAAGAGCCCATAACCACTCCCAACCTTCAGGTCTACCAGAAAGGGTGCCATTTGCCGAGATGCAGAGCATCCTAAAAAGTCTCCTCCTTTGACATATTCAATTTAAAGTGACATTGGGGGCACTTAAACAGAGAAGTTCAACAGGCAGTTGGACATAGGTGTTTATAGTGTAGGGTCTTTCAAGAACAGCGATTTGTTGCTGACGCGTGAACGAGCTCCCCCAGAAGGAGAGTTCATAATGAGAAAGCAATGAGTCTGAAGCCGGCCACCTGCAATACCAACATTATGGAATACAGAGCGCCTGAAAAATAGCTTGAGAGGGAGTGTCAGAGAGAGAGGAGGAAGACCATGGAAAAAGTGCTCCACGGAGAAGAATATTTCAGTAACCTCAAATGTCGAAAGAAATTGGAGAAGTGCACACGTTTTCACTGGATCTGATGATGAAGAGATCTTTGTGTCTCCACGATGAGCACAGTTTCAATGGACTTTAGGAGATACCAGCTAGTGTGAAAAGTGAAATAGAGCTGAGACACAGAACTCAGCAAGAAATAATCTTTCCCAAAGCGTGACTACAAATGGGAAGAAAAATAAAGCAAGTATTTAGAATTCCAAGAGACTTCAACTCTGAAACAGTAGCTCTCACTGACTCATGCATGATTTATTAAATTATGAAGATTTTTAAAATTTAATGGGAAATACGCTTGATGGTGAATTCAACAAATTTATTCCTTACTCAGTCACCTGGAGAATATTTTGATCAGTAATTCTACAACTTTTAATCTCTGGTGATTGGTGAAGGTAAATCAAAGACTTAGGAAGGTAAGTCCAGGATAGAAACTACTGGCTTAGAATGGGCATTCATTTCACATCGGTGAATGTGCTTCAGATACTTAAAATATGCAATGGTTTCTTCATTCAACTATGCAATTACCCAAGGCAGTAAGTCAGTCTGCTTCTCTATATACTCTGTCATTCTTCCCACACACATCTGCTGCTTTTAAGGATATTCCAAAGATTCCATCTGGACAAGACACACTACCTCTCACCTACCTCAAACGAACGACACCACAAAACCCCACACCTCCTCCTCAAGGCGCAAGGGCACTTCCTCTCTTCATTTTCAAAATAGAATTTCTCTGTAATATTTTGTTTAAGGGTGTGAGTCTAGAGGAAGAGTTTGCTTCTACACAAACTAGAAGCAGCTTTCTACTAAAAACAGGGCACATACCTCATAATAAAGCCAATGAAAGATGTGCAAGATTGCCACAAAGAAAAACCACAAAACTTTACTGAGATAAGGTTAATAAAGGCCTACCATATTGAAAATGTGAACTCTCCCTAAATTGATTATAGATTCAATGTTATGCCAATTAACAATCTAAAACTTTTTATGTAAAATTTGGCAAGCAGATTCTAAAATTAAATGAAAATGAAAAAGGCCACCATAAATACAAATAATGTGAAAGAACAAAGTTGGAGGACTTATACTACCAGATATCAAGATTTAATTTACAGTACAGTAATTAAAAGAATGTGACATCAGGGGCGCCTGGGTGGCTCATTCAGCTAAGCGTCTGGCTTCAGCTCAGGTCATGATCCCAGGGTCCTGAGATCAAGTCCTGCATCGGGCTCCTTGTTCAGTAGGGAGCCTGCTTCTCCCTCTGCCTGCTGCTCCCCCTGCTTATGCGCTTGTTTTTTCTCTCTCTCTCTCTCTCTGGCAAATAAATAAAATCTTTATTAGAAAAAAAAGAGTGTGGCATCAGTGTAAGGATAAATTAATAGACCAAATCGGCAGAACAAAGTCCAGACACAGACTCCCATAGGATCAATCATCTGATTTATAGCAAAGCTGCCACTACTGTCCTTTGGGCAAAAGAATGGATATGCATGTGAGAAAAAAATGATCTTTCACTCCTACCTCATACCACACACAAAAATCATTGCCAGATGGATTATAAATGTGAAAGGCAAAATGACAAAATTTCTAGAATACAGCATAGGAGAATAACTTCATAACCTTGGATTATGTAACTATTTCTTAAAAGGATAATAGAGAGCATGTACAGTAATGGAAGAGATTAATAAATTAAGCTTCACTCAAAGAACTTCCCTGGTCAAAAGATACCATAAACAGTGCAGATAAGTTATAGAGAAGGAAATATATTTGTAATATATATATCTGAAAAAGGACTTAAAAAAATAAAAGCCTCCTACAAATCAGAAGTTAAACAGGAGAGTACCCAACTTTTTAAAATGGCAAAGGACTTCAACAGGCGCTTCATCAATGAGACTACTCAAATGGCCAATAAGAAAATAAAAAAATTTGACCTTATTAGTGACCAGAGAAATACACATTGAAACCACAAAGAAGCATTACTTCATACCCCCAAATAGCTAAACAAAAACAATAAAATAAAATAAATCCCCAAAATGGACACTATGAAGTGTTGGTGTGGATAGAGAATAACTGGAATTCTTAAACACTGCCGACAGGAATGTATATTTTTAAAGCCACTCTGGAAAGTACCCACGAAGTTTGGCAGTATCCATGAAGCTGAACATATGTGTGCTCTAAAAACCCAGCAATTCTACTTACAGACACACAAGCACATACAGGTGCACCAAACATATTATAAACATGCTCATAGATGCGTTATCCCTAATAGCGAAAAACTGGAAATAGCTCACAAGTGCATCAGCAACAGAACGGGAAATACATTTTAAAATATACAAGATGGAATTCCACACAGCAATGAAAAAGAGCATATGAATGCTACTTGCAACCATAGGTAGCAGTGAACCTCACAAACCTCACAAATACAATGCTGAACAAAAAGAAGTTAGAAGAAAAAACAAACAAAAAAACATGATTCCATTTCTACAGAAATTAGAACAGGCAGCACTAATCTCCAGTGATAGAGGTCCAAGGTCAGAATAATGGTTACTTCCGAAGGGGTCAGGACATGGAGGGGACACAAGATGGTTTCTAGGGTCCCGCTCATATTTGATATCTTGTTCTAAGTGGCAGTTATGCAGATGTGTTCCCTTTGTAAAAGTTTTTTGAACTACTTCTGTAAGATTGTGTAGGTCTTAATATGTCTGTCGTGCTTAGAAAATAAATCAATAGGACAGAGTAAGCAAGATGGGGTCAGGTGTATGGAATCGTGGTATTCCACACTAATACACCTATAGTCCAAGGGTTTAAAAGATGTTTCATAATAAATACCCTACAAAGGTAAATATCTATGGGTATACTGTATCTATATGTCTGTTTGAAACTGGCAAAGGCAAGTGTAATGTCCTCACATACAGTTAAAAGAGTAATTTTATACACCAGAGCCAGATTTTGGGCCCCGTCCAGCTGAAGTTAAGTGAGAATTCTCTGAGCTGCAAACTGCCCTTCTGTTTTTTATTCCTAGAAACAGAGGTTAGATCAGGGAAAATGAAAAGCAAGGAGTTCTATTTCGCTTCTTGCACTATCAAATAGACACCACAAACATTTGACCATCATGGTCAGAAGATGTTTTCCTTCCAAGTCCTTTTGCTTGGTGTTAGGTTTCTCAAGATACAGTCTTAAGTTGAGTGGATTTTTTCTTAAATGTTAATGTAGTAAGAAATCTTAAAGAAAAATTTTAGTCACCATTTTAAGTAGAGGAAATCTGGAATGTTTTAAAAACAGATTTGAGTCTGGTCCCTCTGATTAGCATGAGCACTGCAGAAATCATATGCAGCAAACACCGTAGAGAGAAACCACTCAGGAGTCTCCTCTGACCACAAACGAGATAACCATCCCTGTACTCTGGAAATACGTTTTACTTAACTGCAGATTGAGAGATGTAATTCAGCATAAAAGCTTTTGTGCAGCCATTTTGCAAAATCTAAACATTTAAGCAAAACATATAACTCCGGTTAAAACAACCCTAATTCAAGCAAATGGGTTTTCAGATGAAGTTTTATGTAAAACCATGCTGTCCATCATATTTTTCACTGCGCCAAAAATCTAATGGAAGTATGTGTACTTCATTTCCCTCTTTAAGAAAGAAATATAACAAAACAAACACAAAGAACCACAAGAACTGAAACACAAAAGATAAATTCAGTTGGAAGTATTTCGAGGTTATTGTGGCACAAGGGTATTTTAGTTGATCACCAAGCTTTCAGAAAAAAAAATCTCTAACTTAGGGATTCAGAGAACTATTACGGAGGATACATCCTTTCCATCTGACCCAGAATTTCTCCCCTCTTCTCTGTTCTTCCAGGTCACCTCATCCTCTCAGAGTCTCCAGAAAGCTCCTTCCCCTCTGCTTTTCAACCATTTGGTACAAAAGTGAAAACTCAAGTAAATAGATGCCGAGGCTTCCACGTCTTGCCAGTTGGTATATCTTTGTTGTTTGCATTTATGGGGAACATTTTCCAGTTGACTTTTAACAACCTGCATTTTCACTTACAGTTCAAAGCTGTTTCCGTTCACTCACGTATCACTGCAATTTTGTATAGCTAGTTGGCACAATCTGGATGGTAAATGTCTACATCTATGGATATGTTTTGCATAAGCTATCACTTTGCTCTATCTAAATAAATTGTCCATTTATGCTCTTTATTTACTCAAGAACATCTCTCTACAAGGAGGAAGTATTTTTTTTATATTAAAATGAATACTTGACTTTATTTGTCCATCCATAAAAAAAAATTGCTTTTCTCCCCTCAAGACAGTCTTAGCCCAGTGTTTAATACAACCTATACAAATTTTAATGTAAATGAAGGCTTTTCTAGAACAGTGGTATTAACAATTTCACTTGTCTGTAGATACTACGAAAATTATTAAATTTAACTTTAAATACAGAAATGTTTCAATGAAGGTGGGAGGATGTGGGGAAAGGAATTAGTCGAGGGAAGCCACCCTAAACCCAATCCAGGGTCAAAATTACTAAATTGGAGGAAGTGTGAGATTTGGGAGAATAGAATATATGCTCTCTTACTTGAGAGATATCCAAATGTTTTTTTGGTAGAAACCAATAGATTTATTTATTTATTCCATAAATATTTGAGGGTCCCCCTAAGTGTGCTAGAGACTGTTCTATGCGATGAGGATTTGGATATGCCCAGGATGTAGTCCCTGACCTCAGTGAGTGCTACTGAATTGGAGACAAGAAGCACAGATAATACACCTATTCATTTTCTGGTCCCACAAACTGAGTGGCTTAAACAACAGAAATAGATCCTCTCACAGTTCTGGAAGCTAGAGGTCTGAGATCAAGTTGTTGAGAGACTGGCTCCTTCTGAGGGTTGAGAGGGGAAGTCTGTACCATGTCTCTCCCGTAGCTTCTGCTGCTTTCTCAGCAATTCTTTGCATGCCCTGGCTTGTAGAAGCATCATTCCAATCTCTGCCTTCATGTTCGCGTGGTGTTCTCCCTGGGGGTATCTATGTTAGTTTCCCCTTTTTATAAGGACACCAGTCATGTTGGATTAGGGGTCAACTCTATGCTGTTATGACCAGCAACCACCCTATTTCTAAAGAAAGTTCATTCTGAGGCATCAGAGGTTAGGATTTTGATATAGGAATTTGGCGGCGGCGGTGGGGGTGGGGGGGGACACAATTCAATCCATAACAATGTAGAAAGAAAAGCATGCAAGCTCACCAGACTTTGAGGACCCATTATAGAAAAGCCACCATATCCGTAATGGCCTCCACTCCTACCACCTGTTTCAAGTCCATCACCTATTCCTACCAACTTCCCCGTTCGGAGGTTGGCTGCCACAGAGTCAGAACCTCAATGAATGATAGCTACTACAACTGAGTGAGCAGAGAGCTGTGGGAAGGTCCTTGCCTTCTCCTTAACTTCCAAAGCAAAGCCCTCCATCGGAACTCAGACTACTGAAATTTCAAAAAAACACATCAGAGAAATCACTAATACATTCCCCTACAGAAAATGAACCATTTCACTCATGTTGCCAATTCCAGGATAGAATTTTGCTGGTGGACACATTTTTTCTGGAGCTGTGGGAAAAATATTGATATCATTTGACACTTTTTTCTCAGTAAAATCTACACTTCGGGGTGTTTATAGTCAACTTGAGGAAGCATTCCAGCGATCCTACTGCTAGGAAAACATTTTAGACTCAAGGATGTATGCAATATTAAAATTACAATACACGACAGATTCGTGAACTTCCTGATTTTTCTCCCTGAAGGTCATAGCTCTGTTTGCTCATCCCTCGTGGGTTCATCAGCAGCCTCATTTTAAAGATTTCTCACACTTCCCCCTTCCGAATGCCATGTGGGGCTCTGCCTTCTCCCTTCACACGTCTCCAATTCTTAGTGTTGTCTCGCGTCTTCTCTCTTTGGTCAAATTCCTTTGGTTTATCTGGATTTCTTGGCCTGGGATGCTTCCTTAACCACTTACATTCCCCTAGATCGACCACATTCTCAGTATTCTACTGTGTTCTCATTGGCCTGTGACATGTTGCTCTGATTTTTAAACAAAACTTAGTAAAAATATAGAAATGTGGCAATGAGCTGAGAGGCGCAACGAGAATCCTATCTTCGCCGAGCTAAATTGCTGGTATACCATTTTCTGCCCAGAACAGACATCCCCATTTCTGGGGTTTAGTTCTAAGCTCAACGGTTACAGCTCTGGGATAAATTCAGGATATTCTATGGCTTCTGAGGTTTCTCTCATTCAGCACTGAAAAAAACAAAAACAAAAGCAGAAGAGCTCACACCTGAGAAAGGTTAAAAAGTCTTTAGTGAACCAAATGTCATATATATGTATATATATACACATATATTCATATATTCATACATATATGAATATATGTGTATATATATGTATTCAGAGGTCTTTAGAACTACAAGGTGCCCAATGAGACAAAGGACCACTGTCCTTCTGCACAGATGGCATCCTTGGGATGGAAAGAGGGGTCCTCATGAAGAAAGAATCCCTCCACTAAAATGAGGTCATATGAAAGCACCGCCCTCAGAATGAAAAGAAAGGGGAAGTCCTTCACTTACTACTGTGAAGGGATTAGAGTAATATAAGGCTAAGGCCTTTATATATTAGGGCTATAAGCACTTCAACTTTTCAATGTTTCTATCTTTTATTTTAGTACCTCATTTGTTTCCATGGAATTGAACGATAAGCTGTAAAACCCTTAAATAAATTAAAAAAAGAAAAGTCATCCTAAGGAGGCACTAAAAAGGTAACGAAGAGGATTCTCAGAAACCAGCATAGACCAACTCTTAGCTCTGCATTTGCTTATCACATAGCTTCTGGGGAACACCTCTGGGGTTGATCAAAATAAAAACAGAAATCTCCTTCTATCATCTCCAGCATCCCCAGCAGCAGCTGCTGCAGCAAATCACAAACACTGTCAATTTCTTCCATTTAGGGCAGAAAATCAAGGCAAAAATATTTTGATAGGCAAGTCTTTTTCACTCAGTTACTTGTAAGAATCCTGGCTAGTGACCAAACTTCTTCCAAGGCCCTAGTAATTCTCCTTTAGTGAACAATTTTGGGTTAGAACTTATCAGGAAAAAGGACATTCAGTAGCTCTTTTTAGAAAACATCTATATTTATCACATGTGCCCTGTCAATGCTATAAATGAAACCTCAATGAACTAAAACAGTGAATTTCTAAATACAGTCATATACTTCACCAGGCAAAGACAGAATGGAGATACACGTTCTACCAAGCAGTGTGGTTCTTTATGTGGGTGAACTTAATGTAGCTAATCAATGTTACCTCAGAATCTAACAATGATGATTAGGAGTAGACTTTTGAATCACTCGTAAGATCTGGTATGCCTCTCTCCCTATACCTCCACGTTGTTTTGTGAGTGTTTGGGCCTGACCCCCTCCTTAGACTGCAACATTTTTGGAGGCAGGACTGTATATTACTTGTCACTGTATTGCCATAATCTAGCATAGTGGTACATAGTAGGTATTCAGAAAGTGTTTGTTGAGTAAACAAGTCAACTAATAAAACTGGCTATTTTTCTTTGCCTTCGTGTTGATTTTAGACATATAATCCAATGATGCTTTCCAAAAGAAAAGATTCACTGATAATGGCCTAAGACATATACGTATGCTAGATATTTGTGCCTAATGTATAGATAAATTTCCAGGACTCTGGCATAATATATGTATTAACAAATAACATGGCGACTTGATGAAAGGAGTTTTATTTTTTTTCTTTCTTTAGTTTTGGCTTTGATGAAAAACTGAATGACTACTTTGACTTGTCCACATCGGTCTCTGCGTATACCGAACCCTTGTATTAAGTCAGATATCTTTTAAATAGAATAAAAAATAAAGGTGTATGATGGTGATGAAAAATATTATCAGTTATTGTTATTTTATCTAGGATACTTATATTCAGGGTTCGAAATGTCAAAATGAATGCAACAATGAAAAACTAACACAATCTCCCATTGAGTGTGTTGTGTCTACAGTCTTTAAAAAATACCTGGAGTCCTGAAAGGATGGCATTTCCATGGTACATCTCCTGGATGTTTTAAGTCATTCTTCTGACTGAAAACCTTTGCTCAGATGTTACTCAGGAGTCATAGTAGGTGGTTTCTATGGTGATTACATCTGACAAGACTTTCTGGACTCCATCATTCCAATTTTCAGGGCCTTACCTCTCATGCTGTCCTCCACCAGTCTCTAGCCTCTGCAGATCTGTACCTGCTCCAAGCTCTATTCTAGAAGGAATTCATGTCCTTAAGTGTGATCTTCCTCTCCCCACCCTTCCAACTCAATTCTCTTTCTTCTAACCAATAATTCCCCAGAAATTAGGCTAAGATGGCGGAAGGCAAACAATGTGATTACCTAATTAGAGTAATTCACATAATGGTGTGAATAATTGATATGTACCACTCTTTCGGGCTACTTGTACTTTAACTGATGGAATGTTCTCTCCAGGATTATTTTGATCATTGGGTTCAGTGGTCTCCCAGATGCCTCTGCATGTGCCATCTCACTATCACATTTTCTCACCTCATTCTCCTAAAATAGAAATGTAAAGAAGAAAAGCCAGCAATGTGACATCTCATATTTATCAACTTACCACTACCTGCTACTCAAAGCAGTTTAACATAAGTATAAGTAAAAAGAGTTTATAAGAAAAATCAAAGCTTCTCAGATATGCATACAAAGATGATACAAAGTAAAATTCAAACTTTTTTTTTACAGTGAGCTTGAATTAATTCTTTAAGGCAATAAACTTTAAGTATGACTACATTATTCTATTCTCCTCTAGCATCTTTTAAAATCTTCATGGGGATAGGGTATGTGGGTATATCTCACTTGCCTTTTAAAACAAAGGGCATAAAGATAGATCAGAATATTAAGAGAGTACTTTTTAAAAATTAGGTAGCTTTCACTAACACAGTTTCATTAATACGGACTCCTATTATTTCCTAAAGTAAAAGAAATTTTTTTTTATTTTGTAGATTAAAGTTATGGCCAAATGTCAGTCTTTTCTATTTCTGCTTTCCTTATAAAAATAATAAAAAAAAAAAATAGCATTTTCCAGCCAAATCACATTGAGACAAAATGCTGACGACAAAAGAATAATTTTAATAAAAACAAACCCCAGTCATCTCTGAGACCAAAGTAAATAACCTGGGTCAATGAGAAGTACTTGGGAGTTTTCTAAGAGCAAAGAGAAGGCCTCATCATATAAATCTCATGGTTCGGAGGATCCCGGCAGCTGATGTTGGAAGAACGGAAAATTCTATAAGCAGAGACAAAAACTAAGCTAGTGTGGTCAGTGGATGGCATCAGGGCCCATGAGATATATCATGAGATATATCCATATATCCATGTGCATCAGGGCCCATGAGATATATCCATGTGTTGAAAGTTTCAACAATGCTGACCGAAGCTATAAAAAAAGGTAAATACATTTTAAAATCAGCACTGACACCACTGGCAAACAAGCACAACTGTACTTGAATGGAATTCAACTTTGGCTGAATTCTCTTAAAACCTCGCCACAGGTCTGCCATTAACACACATGTTTTGGTTTGGCACTGGGTGTCCCAAACAATGGAGCAGGTGAATTCCACAAATGCACATTTCTAATAAATCATTCTGTCAGTTAGACAGTAACATTTCCATATCCCCTTCCAATTCCTAACTGTCTAATCAGTTGCAAGACCAAATTACACAGCACTCAAGGCAATATAAAACACAGGCGTGTAAACAGTATCACAATGGCTCATTGTACTCAGATTTACCCTCCTTGGACATGCTATTTCTACTGGGGCAAAGAAAGCTTCCATAATGATACCGTTTTTATAAAGGCCCTAACCAAAACTAACCAACACAATATATTGCTTAGAAGTACATGCTATTTTTTAAAAAGGGGAATGATAAACACAAAATACAGGATGGTAGCCAGCTCTAGGTAGAAGGCAGAAATATAGGATGGGAAAGGAACATGATATGGAAAGCAACAGTAGTAATAAGCTCAGTTGTATAATTATACTTAATAACTTGTGCACCAATCTATTATACTGTTTTATGTTTATCATTTGTCTCATGACTGACTTTTGAAAAGTTTCTGTCTTGTTTAGAATGTGGAGTACTCTATGCAATAGAGCATAGCAAGCCTGGCTTATGCAGAGAGAGTACCGATATTTATTGTTAGTTTGAAATCCCTTTGAAAGCCTCTTTGATCTTTGCAATATTATTGGCTAAAAAGCTCGTGAAGTCTTCTTCAGAAGCAGCAACATATAAAAAGAGCTAATGATGCATTTTTACTTTGATATTTCATAATTACTTTTTTCAAAAGTAAGACTTTTTTTTTAGATTTATTTTATTTATTTATTTTAGAGAGAGAGAGAGCGAGTTCAAGCAGGGGGAGGAGCAAAGGGAGAGGATCTCAAGCCGACTCCATGCTGAGCAGGAAGCCCAATGTGGGGCCGATCTCATGACCCTGAGATCATGACCTGAACCGAAATCAAGTTGGACACTCAACCAACTGAGCCACCCAGGTCCCCCCCTCAAAAGTAAGACTTTTAAAAGCAGTTTCAGGTTCACAGCAAAATCGCGGGATGGTAGAGATTTCCCACACACCCCTGCCCCTCCTTTACAGCCTCCTCCATCATCAACATCACCTTGCCAGAGTAGTGCATTTGTTACAATTGATGAACCTACATTGACTTGTCATCATCACCCAAAGTCCATACGTTACCTTAGAGTTCACTCTTGGTATTGTATATTCTATTGGTCTGAATAAATGTATAATGACATATATCTACCATTATGGTATCACACAAGAGTATTTTCACTGCCCTGAAAGTCCTCTATGCTCTGCCTATTCATCCCTCCTCCTACCAACTCCTGACAACCAATAATGTTTTTATTGTATCTATAGTTTTACCCTTGCCAGAATGTCATATGTTGGAGTCATACTGTATGCAGCCCTTTCAGATTGGCTTCTTTCATTTAATAATTTGCATTTAAAATTCCTCCATGTCTTTGCATGGCTTGATAGCTAATTTTCTTTAGTGGTGAATAATATTCCACTGTCTAATGTACCATGATTTATTTATTCATTCGCCTACTGAAGGACATCTTGGTTGTTTCCAAGTCTTGGTAATTACGAATAAAGCCACTATAAACATCCATGTGCAGGTTCTTTTGTGGACATAAGTTTTCAACAACTTTGGGTAAATACCAAGGAGCATGGTTGTTGAATCATATGGTACGAGCATATTTAGTTTTGTAAGAAACGAACTCTCTTCCAATGTGGCTGCACCTTTTCCAGCAATGAATGAGAGTTCCTGTTGCTCCATATCCTTGCCAGCATTTGGTGTTGTCAGTGTTCCAGATTTTGGCCATGCTAGTAGGTGTGTAGGGGTAGCTCCCTGTTGTTTCAATTTTTGTTTCTCTAATGATATATGATGTGGGGAATCTTTTCATATGCTTATTTTACATCTGCGTATTTTCTTTGGTGAGGTGTCTGTTAAGGATTTTGGCCTATTTTTTAATCGGATTGTTTTCTTACTGTTGAGGTTTAAGAGTTCTTTGTACATTTTGGATAGCAGTGCTTTATCAGACATGCCTTTTGCAAATATTTTCTCCCCATCTGTGGTTTGTCTTCTCTTTTTCTTATCTTTTGCAGAGCAGAAGTTTTCATTTTAATGCAGTCCAGCTTATCAAGGATTTTTTTCATGGATCATGCCTTTGGTTGTAGTATCTAAAAAGCCATCACCATACCCAAAGTCATTTAGGTTTTCTCCTATATTATCTCTTAGGAGTTTTATAGTTTGGCATTTTACATTTAAGTCTGTGATCCATTCTGAGTTAATTTTTGTTAAGGGTGTAAGGTCTGTGTCTAGACTCATTTTTTGCATGTGGATGTATAGCTCCAGCAAAGACTATCTTTGCTCCTTTGTCAAAGATCAGTTGCTGAATTTATTTGGGTCTACTGCTAATGTCTCCTATTCTGTTCCATCAATCTATCTGTTCTTTTGCCAATACCACACAGCCTGGAGCAAGTCTTGAAGTAGTATCAATAGTCTCAGTCCTCCAACTTTGTTCTCCTTTAGTCTTCTGTTGGCTACTATGGGTCTTTTGCCTCTCTATCTGAACTTTAGAATCAGCATTTCAATACCCACAAAATAACTTGCTGGGCTTCTGATTGGGATAAGATTGAATCTAAAGATCAAGTGAGGAAGAACTGACATCTTGACAATATTGAGCCTTTCTATCTATAAAGATAGATTATCTCTCCATTTATTCAGTTCTTCTTTGGTTTTGTTCATCAGAGATTTGTGGTTTTCCTGTACCTATTATGTTAGATGTATACCTAAGTATTTCATTCTTGGGGGCCCTAGTATAAATGGCATTTTGTTTTTAATTTCAAATTCCATTTGTTCTTTACTGGTATATAGTAAAGTAAGCATATCCTACAATCTTGCTATAATCACTTATAAGTTCCATGGCATTTTTGGTCAATTCTTCCCATTTTTCTACATAATATTACCACTTTCTAATTCAAACACAAATATGGACATCTTTGGCGAATTAAAAAAATGTGTGGTTACCCCCCCCCCCCAAATGCTAGGTAAAGAATGCTTTTTAAAAAAATCAAAAACCTTTTGATAAAATTTATCCAAGACTTAAAACTGGTTGGAGGATTTTTTTTTTTCTTTTTTTGCATTATGTGCTTTGGCCAATATGAAAGTTATTCTCTGATAATCACAATTTCTCACACAAAGGGATATTAGTTGATCATTTTCATCACAGAATCACTACAGTAGGTGCCCAGATAGGCTGAAAATTTCAAGAGCCAGATATGGTTGCCAAATTGTTTACATTTTCATATCCATTTTGAATAAATGAGATATCCTTTGGGAAAATCCCATAGAAAATACAAATCAAAATTCAATTAACCCATATAAACAATGCATTCTGGTTGTGTCCAACACCACAGTCCTAGATGATGGTGCTATTTACTGAGATAGAAAACACTGAGGTAAAATAGGAGGTGGGAATTTTTAATCGGAATTACATATACTCTAGATAAATAAGATTGAAGGCAAAAAGGGATACTGTAGTTGATGATTTTCAAGGGTGTGCTTATAATATCGAATCACAGAACCTATGCCAAAAGAAATGAGGGTCCACAGGACTGGGAAAGGCTCTGCAGCAGAATATTTGAGAAATTCTCCCACTACAGAATAACACAGCAAGCCTCGCTTCAGCAAAAGCAAGGTAGCTTACATCTGACAAGCATTCTTCTAGGAAAAAAGGAAAAAAACTTGTACTTTTCTTTTATGATTTAATCTTCTGGTACAGTGTTGCTCCCTTTCAATTTGTGCCGAAGGTCACTAATGGCAATTTTTTAAATGTCAAATTAGGTCACATCATAATGGCTTTCTGTGGCAAAAACAAATTGGCTCAGAAATGTTTAGTACAGTCAAATTATGAGTTTAACTGGTGTTAATATATGGAAAAAGTTTAAATATTATTAGAAAATGTTCATTTTAAGTTATAATGCTAGACTGCCCTCCAGTAAAAATGTAAAGTAGAAATAAAGCAATTGCCAATTGTATTACAATATCTATGATATGTTCCTATTTACTTCTAACTTATATTTGATAAAGATCCACATTTTGATTGAGAGATACCTTTTTTCTTTTTTGAACTTATTTTTTCAAAGATAGAGAAGTCATTAAGAAAGCTGCTTATCAGTTATTGTCATATAGTATGGACTGACCATGTCAGCATAGCACTGTGATAGCATAAACCTAAATAAAATCTTAATCCAAGGAAATTCATATTGTGAGTTTTCAAGCTTAAGTCTTATTTACAGTGACAATAACACAAAGTCCTTCTTTTTAATTCTGTGTTATTTGAATCACAATTTAAGAGTAAATAGGGGAGCAGTCTGATCGGATGAGGTCTTTAAAATATCTTAGTCATTCTCATTCAAGATAGCCCTAAATAAGATTGGAATTGACTTTTGAGACTGACTAATGATAAAAGCATTCTAATGCTTTAGAAAAGATCATTTAGCCAGCTTAGGCCTCATAATTTATATTCATCCATGTAACTGCAATGGAAGCAGCAAAAACCAACACTGCTCAGCGTCGTACTTTCAGTTACCAGATATAAAACATTATCACATTCTCAAAGTATAGCTTTGCTATGAAATATTTGGTTTTATTAGGCCTGTGTAGAATTTTGTAAGCTTCCATGTAAATAACCTCTACTCTATTGAGAAGGCATTTCCCTCAATGTCTAGGTTGGTTCTCTGTCACCCTGAAGTAACAGAGCACGTGAAAAAGAAACTCTAAATCCCTACTAACAGGTCTCTTCTTATTAGCAGGAGGCTCTAACACTTAGTTTGTGTATAAGACATCTTCCAGAATCAACGCACTTCTGTCAGTCTCCTTCCTACTTCCTTCCTGCCCTCTTGTTTTCTGGGTTTTACTGGGTTTTACAGACACCACTTTGGCTACCTTCCAGATCTACCCCCTGGAATAAAAAAATAAATGTTTCCAGATAGTTCATCCCTCAATCAGAACTAAGAAAAGAGCTTCAGAACCATCATCTGTTTGGTTGTTTTTTTGTTTTGTTTTTGGGTTTTTACAATTTATTTATTTATTTTAGAGAGAGAGTGTGTGCACGTGCGTATGAAAGCCAGGGAAGGGGCAGAGGGAGAGGGAGAGAATTTCCAGCAGACTCCACCGAGCATGGAGCCCGGGGAGGGGCTCGATCTCGCAACTCTGAAATCATGATCTGAGCTGAAATGGGATGCTCAACTGAGTGAGCCACCTAGGCACCCTGACATCATCTCAGCTGTTAGACTTGGAGATATGGGGGGCTATCAATTACATATTTGAAAACTATTTCACTAGTCCTGGATTTCATGGACTGTTTTCTCAGATTCTAGAGAATAAATCTGGCTATAAATTCTAAACTTTTGACATTACTGTGAATGTTCATCATACGCGCACACACACACACACACACAAATGTATTTCTGTGATCCCCAACTTTCAGATAAAGAAACTAAGGCACAAAGCAGAGATTTTACTCCAGAGCCTATGTACTTAATTATTGAACTCTCTATCCTTTCTAAACACTATACTCAGTGACACAATTACTTTCATCCTAAAATGACCAGAGTCCTCTTAAATCACGGTTCTTGACTCTGATTACAGGTATATATGTAACAATTATAATAACATTTATTAAGTATTTTATACATGCCTGCCATTGGATTATAGGATTATCACATTTGATCCTCACAACTATATATGATAGATACTATTATTATTCCCGTTTAACAAATGAAAAAAAATTAGGCCTCACAGAAGATAATAAATTTACCCAGAGTTAGATAGCTGTAGATGGAAGGCTGGGATTCAAATTCAATCTGACTCCTGAACCTAAGTGCTCACCTCTTACACTATAAAGCCTCTATGTAATAGGTATATAATGTGTTGTATATAATTCTCCAATAAACTGAAAGTATATTTTACTAAAAGTTACATGTTAAGAGTTATCATTTTATATATTTGACCATAAATAACTTGTGAAACATAAATGTTCTTTCATCATATACAAATAATTGCAAATTAGCCAGAGACTTCTGAATATATTTGTGGTAGGAGATTTAAATTCAATAATTCTTCCTATATTCACTTTGGTAGATCTTTGTGTGCTGCATGAAGAGGCTTTCTGACCTTATGACTTCTTGTTGGGTTTAAACGATGAGAAGTACTGGCAAGAAATTAGAAGAAGAAACGGAAATGTGGGATATTTGTTTCGCTTACTCAATTCCTGAAGGGTCCCCACATGTTGTATGAGCACCAAGTCATTGCTCAGGCTTAGCAGGGGTCACCTGCCCCCCGTTACTAGCCTCCAAGTTCTCTTTGTTATAGCTTGTGACTTCTCTCTATCCTGTCTACCCTTGCAAATCATTCCTTCACTAAACTCACTCAAACTACCCAATTTGAGGGCCATCTTTCTTCTCTGGACAAGGCCGAGGCTGACACAGAAGTGATCAGTTCTGGCAGAGAACACATGTCTTCATATGTTAGTAGAGAGTATTTCCGCATTTTATATGCATTTGTAACATTCGTATGTCTTTTTTTTTAAATAGCAAAGATGTATCAGTATGATTACGAAGAAAAGGATGTGTAATGTTACAGCAGACACACTTTCTTCAGACTCCTGATGTTGGCTTTTCAAACTGGGTCTTGCAAATCACTCATGACTCAGCTAAAGCACAATTTTAATGCAAGATGAATGGAATGTACAAGCAAACCTGGAATTATTTTGTGCAAAAAATTATTTTTGCTCACTTTAGCCATGTCAATTCCACTCTAATTAGGATGCTGTAGACAGCTGAAGATTTATGCTTCACTCAAATACTGATGAGCCCAAACGAATTATGTCTAATACCACTGGTTTTTGTAAACATGGAGTCAAAGACACCTAATCACTTACATTTATGAGATATATGAGGAAATATTTGCAGGACATCTCCTGGACAGGACATTGTGAAGTTTAAGGACCTTGAGTGATAAGTAGAAATATTTTTCTATTCATAGTGTTAAGCTAGAATATAGAGAAATAACTACTCCAAATACGGGAGAGTGTGTAAATTGATTGATTTAAAGTTAAGATAATTTCTCGAAGACTTTAGTATAGCAATTTTGCCTCTAAGAATTTATCCAAAGAAAATAATCACAAACATGTAAAGATTTATCTATTTATATGTTCACTGAAACAATCAATACAAGCACCCATATTAAGGAATCTGTGCTCATTAAAAATGACATTATAGAAGAATGTATAATGGCAGAGGCAAATGTTTACAAAATATGCTAGGTGCAAAAAGAACAGGTAATAAAATTATATATAAGCTACTTCTGGTGCCAACCAAGATGGTGAAAGCTGACTATAGACTATCGCTCTCACTAATTACAACTAAAAACTCTGAAAAGAATACAAAAAGCAGCTACCTGAGGACTTTGAAAAGTACACATAGCACACGGACTGGGAACAACTGTAAAACTTGAATAAGGATCCACAAGGGGTGAGGTTCATGGATTTTAATTTCCCTTTTTTCCCTAGTTTTGACCTGAGGGCGAGCTGAGTCTTGGAGTTGTACAGCAAACACTGACAGCAAAAATTCCAGGATAAATACCTTCCTCTAGCCAGAAGACTGGGAAAAAGATTCCCTCGTACTAGAGATTGTGAGGAAGATCTTCCTGCACCCCTACTTTTTCCCCTTTCCTTCCCTCTCAGTTACAGAACTGCACTGGCAATGATATAAGTATTTAAAATCCCAAGGACAACCCATCTCTTTAGCCAGAGGAACTGGGAGAAAGGAAGCCTTCTTGTATGAAGGGGGGGTTGAGAGCATGGTTTTTTTTCTTGCTGTATCACTGTGAAGGCAACCCCAATTGTGTAGGACTACATGACAGTGTGGGAGGTTAAAATTCTGAAAGGATTCCATCTTTCTGGCTAAAGGAACCAAGAAAAAGAGCATCTGAGAGTTGGAGAGTATGAGAGAAATCATGGAGAGAAAGGAGCTGGAAAAGGAAACTCTCAGCAAAGTAGAAATAGAAGGAAATATACTCAAACTGGTAAAGAGTATTTGCAAAAGGATTTATAGTTAACATCATAATTAATTGCAAAAGACTATTTTCTTCCTGAAAAATAAATAAGGAAAAGGTATCCAGTCTCACAACTTCTGTCCAATATTATACTAGAAGTCTTAACCAATGTAATAAAACATGAAAAAGAAATAAAAGCTATGAAGATTGGAAAAAAAAAACCTCTATTATCAGACAACATGACTGTCTACATAAAAAAAGAGAGATTCCCATGGAATCTATAGCAAAGCTCTTAGAATGAATAAGTGAGTTTAGCATCTCTATATACTAGAAACTAATAAACAAAACAGTACTATTTGTTTCACTGAGGAAGATATACACATGGCAAGGAAGCATAAGAAAGAATGTGTAACATTATTCATCATTTGAGAAATGCAAATTATTATTATTTTTTTCAAGATTTTATTTATTTATTTGACAGAAAGAGAGAGATCACAAGTAGGCAGAGAGGCAGGCAGAGGGAGAGGGGAAAGCAGGCTCCCTGCTGAGCAGAGAGCCCGATGCGGGGCTCGATCCCAGGACCCCGAGACCATGACCTGAGCTGAAGGCAGAGGCTTAACCCTCTGAGCCCCCCAGGCGCCCCAAGAAATGCAAATTATAACCACAATAAGATATCACTACACATAAATCAAAATGGCCAAAATAAGCGATATCACCAAATAACTGGCAAGAATAGGAGAAACTGTATTGCTCACACATTGCTAATGTGAAATGAAAAATGGTGCAGCCACTCTGTTGTCCTGGGCAGTTTCTTTGAAAACTAAGTTTACAAGCACCATACAACCCAGCAACTGCCTTCTTGAATATCTATGCCAGAGAAATGAAAACTTATGTTCACACAAATACCTGTACATAAATGTTCATAGCAGTTCTGTTCATAATAGCTCAAAACTGGAAACAATCCAGATGTCTTTTAGTGGGTGACTAAAGTGTGGTACACTCATACCATGAAACATTACTCAGTGATAAAAAGGAACAAACTGCTGACACATGTAACAATTTGGATGAATCTCCAGATAATTATTCTGAGTGAAAAAAGCCAATTCTAAAAAGTCGTATGTACATCATTTCATTTATATAAGATTCTTGAAATGACAAAATCATAGAAAGAGGGAATAAATTAATGGTTGCCAGCAGTTGGGGATGGGGTAGAGGAAGAAAGTGGGTATGGCCATAAAAGGGCTTCATGAGGGGTCCTTACAGTCAGGGAACTGTTCCATATCTTGACTGTTTAAATGAAAATATCCTGGTTGATATACTACAGTCGTGTAAGATGTCACTATTGGGGGAAACTGAGTAAAGCCTACACAGATCTCTCTGTGTTATTTCTTACAACCGATATTAATCTACAATTGTCTCAATAAAAATGTCAATTACATAAAAAAAGATTTGTAAAAAGACTTGCCATTTGTAACAACATGGATGGACCAAGAAGTATCGTGCTAAGTGAATAAGTCAGTCAGAAAAAGACGAATACCACACGATTTACTCTTATGTGGAATTTAAGAACCAAACCAACAAACCAAAAAAAAAGAAACAAACATACTCTTAAATATAGAGAACAAACTGGTGGTTTCTAGAGGGGAGGTCAGGGGTATGGGGAAAACAGATAAAGAGAATCAAGAGTACAGATATCTTGGGCACCTAGGTGGCTCAGACGGTTAAGGGTCTGCCTTTGTCTCAGGTCATGATCCCAGGATCCTGGGATTGAGTCCCACATTGGGTTCCCTGCTCAGCAGAGAGTCTGTTTCTCCTTCTACCCTTACCCCCTGCTCATGATCTCTCTCTCTCTCTCTCAAAAAAAATAAGAGTACACTTATCTTGATGAGCAACAAGGAATGTATAGAATTGTAGAATCATTAAATTGTACACTGAAACATAATACTGTAAGTTAATTATTCTTGAATAAAAAAATTTAATAGAAGAATAATTGTTGAAGTACGATTTATAATAGCACTAATAAAAATAAAACACTTAGGGCTAAATCTAACAAAATATGTGCAGGACCCATATGCTAAAAACTGCAAAACACCGATGAAAGAAATCAAAGATCTAAATTAATGGAGAAATATATTATGTGCATGAACTAGAAGAGTAAATATTGTTAAGATGACAATTTTCCTTTAATTGTTCTATAGATTCACCGAAATCCCTCTCAAACATTCCAGCAGGATTATTCATAGATACCGACAAGAGTATTCCATGAAGTAATTAGAATAACCTCAACAAATTTTGGAAAAGAACAAAGTTGGAGGACTCACACACTACCTGCTTTCAAGACTCACAATAAAGCTGCAATAATTAATACAGTGTGGTACTTGTGAACAGACCAACACATACAGCAGAAATAGACCTACAACGTAGTCAAACTGATCTGTGACAAAGTTGCAAAGGCAATTCAGTGGTCAAAGGACAGTCTTTTCAAGAAATGGTCCTGAAACAATTGTACATCCATTTGCAAAAAAAGGTGGGGAAGTGGGGGGATGGGCACTCAACTCAACACTTAGCTCACACCATATCCAAAAAACTAAGTCCAGGTAGATCATAGATGTAAACATAAGATCTAAAACTATAAAACTTCTAGAGGGGAATAGAGGAGAAACTCTTTATGAGCTTGGGTTAAGTAAAAGTTCATAGATAAACATCAAAAGCATGTTCCATAAAAGAAAAAATTAATTAATCGGATGTCATCAAAATGATAACTTTGGCTCTGCAAAAGGCATTCCTAATAAAATGCAAAGATACCTCACAGACAGGGAAAAAAAGTTAACCAATCACATATTTGGCAAAGAACTTTTATCTGGCAAATGCAAAAACTCTCAAATCTTAACAATTAAGGAAACAATCTGTTTTTTTTAATGAGCGAAAGATTTGAACACACATTTTGAAGACAATACACATATGATATAAAAAAGCACAGTAAAAGACGCTTAACATCATTAGTCATGAGGAAAATGTAAATTAAAACTGCAGTGAGAGGGGGCATCACGTTGCCTGATTTCAAGCTTTACTACAAAGCTGTGAACACCAAGACAGCATGGTACTGGCACAAAAACAGACACATAGACTAGTGGAACAGAGTAGAGAGTCCAGATATGGACCCACAACTCTATGGTCACATAATCTTCGACAAAGCAGGAAAAAATATCCAGTGGAAAAAAGACAGTCTCTTCAATAAATGGTGCTGGGA